>JAJGRX010001238.1:0-706736 GCA_025461125.1 Carex kokanica
TAAAATCTTAGCTTGAAATCGTGACGAGCTAGCTCGCGAGCTAACGAGCTGGCGAGCTGAGTCTGGCTGGAACTTGTTTTAATTGAGCTGAACCGAGTTAGACAGTATAAAATGCAAACAAATTCATACAAATTCAAAAATTGATACCTAGCCGAGCTGGCGCGCAAGCTAGGCTCCAGCTTGAACTCGTTAATTCTGGACTGAGTTAGTAACGAGCTGCCTCGTTAACAACTCGGTCTAGTAACGAGCGAGTCAGGTGCGAGTCACGATCGAACCAACCACGAGCTACGAGCTTTTTTGCCACCCATAGACATTATATTGCCTTTTTTTTTTTTTGACTTTCAACGGACATCAAATTGAAATCCGTCTGGTATTCGATATAAACCGTTTGATACGCGATCGGATTTGTGTGAGCGAATTTAAATTTTTACTAATTTCAACTGTTCCATAAATCAAGCTGTCCATATAAATCTCGACGCATATCTTACAATTTAGATTAAACATCAAACAAATTTTGGTTCGATACCATCAAAATCCCTCCTCTCCCCTTCCAACTTCCAACAAGAATATTAATATCTGGTAAATTTATTTGTTGATTTTTCCCTCTACTTTTTATTTTTAAGTTTTCATGTCATTCTTCTGAAATATTAATTTTTTCACTGTATTTCGAAATAAAATTAGGATGCCCAGACACTCTTAATAATCTGTTCTAAGTACCGAATCAATGATTGCACTAATACCTTATGTTTAAATCTAATAATGAAATCCATTCTCAATCCCTGTACATGATCATAGTGTAACTAACTCACTGTCCTTAATAGTATCAGGGATCTTACCTGAAAAATAAATAATAATCAGATGTAACCTTGAGAAAATTGCTTTCATGAGACGTTCAATTAATATGCCTACAATGGCCGTGCACATTAAAATGTATTAAAATGTACACGGCCATTATAAGGGCGGAGTCGAGAGTTTCAGCCGAATGCCTGAAATTTTAAATATACCTTCGATCAATAAAAAAAAAAATCAAAACACTGATTTTCAAAAATTATAAAAAAATGTAAAATTTAATCTCCAAGCACATTACAATATGAAGATCATGTTGAAATTTTATGATCAACTGTTTAAACTTTAAAAATAAAGATATGAGCAGAAAGTAAAATACTCTCTTTATTTCCAAAGCATCGTAGTCTCTCTCTCTCTCTCTCTCTCTCTATATATATATATATATACATAGATAGACTATTATACTTTGGGAAGTAAAGATGGTGTTTTACTTTCCGCTCATATCTCTATTTTCAAAGTTCAAATCATCGATCCGAACATCTCAATATGATCTTCATATTGATATATGCTTGGAGACAAAAAAATGTAAAATTTTGTCTCCAAGTACATTTCAATATGAAAATTGTGTTGAGAAGTTCGGATCGACTATTTGAACTTTGAAAATGAAGATATGAGCGGAAAGTAAAACACCCTCTTTACTTCCCAAAACATTATAGTATCACTATATATATATAGAGATAGACTAATATGCTTTCGGTAGCACTTCGGTCGAAGTGCTACCGATTCAAAATCAGATTTTCAAAGTCCAAATGGTCGATCCGAACCGTTCAAGTTGTTCTTCATATTGAAATCTGCTTGGAGACCAAATTTTACATTTTTTGGAATTTTTTTACTATTTATTAAGCTACTTTGAAAATTGCTGATCACATGGTCCAGAATTTAGTTGCACTGTTTTTACTGTTCATCCGGATCAGCAATTTTCAAAGTGGCTTAATAAATAGTAAAAAAATTCCAAAAAATGTAAAATTTGGTCTCCAAGCAGATTTCAATATGGAGAACAACTTGAACGGTTCGGATCGACCATTTGGACTTTGAAAATCTGATTTTGAATCAGTAGCACTTCGGCCGAAGTGCTACCGAAAGCATATTAGTTTATCTCCAAAAGGAAACACTGATCTTTCGATTTTTTTAATTAAAATAAGTACTTATTTAATGTTTTTCTAAAAAATATACGAGGAGGATTAAATGTCTCATTTATCTGATATCCTATATCTTTGTTTTCAATGTTCAAATTGTCGATCCAAAGGCTTAACCGTTAATTGTCGATCCAAAAAATGTCTCACTTATCTCATATCCTATATCTATCTATATATATATAGAGATAGACTAATATGCTTTCGGTAGCACTTCGGCCGAAGTGCTACCGATTCAAAATCAGATTTTCAAAGTCCAAATGGTCGATCCGAACTGTTCAAGTTGTTCTCCATATTGAAATCTGCTTGGAGACCAAATTTTACATTTTTTGAAATTTTTTTACTATTTATTAAGCCACTTTGAAAATTGCTGATCCGGATGAATAGTAAAAACAGTGCAACTAAATTCTGGACCATGTGATCAGCAATTTTCAAAGTGGCTTAATAAATAGTAAAAAAATTCCAAAAAATGTAAAATTTGGTCTCCAAGCAGATTTCAATATGAAGAACAACTTGAACGGTTCGGATCGACCATTTGAACTTTGAAAATCTAATTTTGAATCGGTAGCACTTCGGCCGAAGTGCTACCGAAAGCATATTAGTCTATCTCTTCCTTTTGACTCTAAACACTCCGCCACTAAACCGTTAATTGTCCTCATTTGATACCTCCCAAAAAAAATATATACTCAGTGGATAATATAAAAGGATCCTTTTATTTTTTGAATATGTTTGATTGTAAAACAAGAATAATTAAAATAGTCAAATTAAAAATAGTTATTGTTTGTCTTATTAGAATAATCAAATCTCAAAACTCATAGGAATAACCTATTCTAATAAGACAAAAAATTTGAATTCACTATTCTAATTATTATAACCCAACTAAACACTAAATAAGCTATTCCGAATAGTCTAATCCAAAATTAGTCTATTGTCAATCCAACTACACATTACTTTTAAGAATAGAAGCAGATTTTAAATTGATAATATGTGGATAGAGTGATTGCCACAAATTTGAACAAAATAGTACACTACGTAGAAACGCCGTTGAAAAGCGAATGGTCTTTGGACTTTAATAAAAAACATTAACTATTTAACTGGCAGCTATCGCTGTATGAGCAGTTTGGTCGGTACAGGTACATCCATATCTGATTTTAACATAAATCTTTTTTAATTTTTAAATCAAGATTACAACCTTTTGGTCGCCCCATAATGCTGCTAAATAAGTCAAAATCATTCTGACATGGCAATTAATTAACAAATTCGATATCAATTCGGTATAATGTCCAATTTTAACAGTACAATTCACATTGAGATTCATGTGTATGGTTTAGTAGTTTATAAATTTAATTGCACGCACAAATTTTAACGTGGATCAAACAATTCAAATCAAATATCAGACCGAATTTGATCTAATGTCCATCGCTAACACTCTGCTTCTTTTACATAAATTTGATCTGATGTCCATCGCCAACACTTTGTTTGATCTAGACCGCGTGGTAGCATCGAAACTAGTGCATCCGATTTAGCAGTTCATAATTATTTGTACGTACGAATCTCAATACAGATCAAACAGTCCAAACAGTGTTGTAAATAACGGTATGCGGTCGTCCGACGGACATGGTACCGCCAAGTGATTAATCGAGAATAATTAAGAATAATCGGTCATAATCAGAAATAATCGGCCAATTAGTCAGAAAAATTCATAACGGTTTGGTCACTGCTAATGACTAATTGGCCAATTAATCAGCCTAAGGCCCTAAACAGACGTTTTCATACGTTACCCCGAATTTGATCAGATCAGAAACACCCGCTTCCTTACCTAAATCTTTAATTTTATTCAAGATTAGAACCTACTAAAATAGTCAAAATCATTCTGACATAGCAACTAATTAACAAAAATATATACATATACGGTCAATCTTGAAATGCTCACTAATAATTTTTTTTTTCATATTGTTTGGTACAGATGGTTTGTGGGGGTTTAACCACCTTTTGATTTTATTGAATATATAGCACAGTAATATGGATTATGTAATGACTTGCGATTGAGTAAGTGACGCACAGAGAAGCGACCATGAATAGACACGTCGATTGCACGTGTATATGTGATATTATTTTAATTATTTAACAAGAATCCGAAGGTTGTGCGCGTTATTTCTACACGTGAATTATTTTGGTGGTCGCAATCGGGAGGAGGAATCAGCACCGTGTAATTATTTTGTTTTAGTAAAAGTTGTAGTGTCCATTAGTAAATGCAGCTATCCTGTTTCTAGAAGCAGGTGTACAGTATTATAAGCACTGAAATTACATTTTGTTAAAAAAAATTTCCAGGTTTCAATGATATGCAATTAGGGCTGGGCAAAATTGCTCGAACTCGTAACTCGCTCATTTACAGCTCGCTTTAACTCGCTTATTTACAACTTGAGTTGGCTCCAACTCGAGTTGGCTGACTCGTTTAATAAATAAGTTGAGTTTGAGCTGAGTTGGCTGACTCGTTTAATAAATCAGCACCTGTTAAACTGGTTAAATGAGTTATAAACGAGTTATGAGCCAACTCGAGTTGATAATGAGCTGAGTTCGAGTTGGTTTTACAGCTCGTTTAACCATCCCAACTCGAGTTGACTCGCTCGTTTATTTAATGAGCTGAGTTCGAGTTGGAGGTAACTCGCTCAAACTCGACTCATTTACAGCCCTATATGCAATTATGCATGGGTACACCGTACATAGTACTCTAATAATTCAAACAAAAATGAGTCAGAAAAAGCATGCTCCTTCTTTTCTTTTTTAAGAACCGTTTAAATATTTTTCAACGCTTTAGATTTGTGCTTCTTGTGTCCTGCCCAAAAACAACTCACGTGCAAGCATCTCCTTCACGTGCTATAAAATAAGTGGGAGAGAAAACCCTTCGCCGGGGATCCGTATCCTCTGCATTAACTCAAAAGAGAATCTTTTGAGTTAATGAATTTCAACCGTCTGATTTAAACGGAGCCAATCCGGCTCATGTCTATAACATAGGATTCTTTTAATATTAGTGCAGATCTAATTCGCACGAATTTTGAAAAAAATTGGACAGTTGAAATTCATTAATTCAAAATATTCTCTTTTTAATTAATGCAGAGGATATGAATTCTTTCGGCGGATCCTTAAATAATTTTAAAGAATATGGAAAATGGAAATATGTAATGGAGAGAGAGAGACATAGAAGTGGAGTTGGATAAAGCGGTGTCACGTCTCCACTCACACACACGCTCGCTCGCTCACTCTTTCCTTCCCGACGAGCGAAAGAAAACAAACAAACATGGCACCCAACCCAATTTCCTTTCTGAGTTTCTCTCCCTTCCTTGTCCGACTCACGCCTTCTCTGGAAAGCTGGCTCCGTGACTCGGATCTCCTCCTTTTCTATATCATTGATTAATTACCACTGCCGTGCTCCTCTTTGTGTGGCATGTCACTGATTAATTATCTTGTTCTTTTTCATTTTGTGCTAAAAAGTAAATATATAGACATGTATCTATTTTCACTGATATACACTTAAACACGTAATTTTAGTTAATCATATATAGCAGTTAATTCAAAATTAAAATTTAACTCAGTAAGGTTTTTTATGTCTGTGATTTCAATTTATTTAATTTATTTTTATAATACTGATGATAATACAAAAATACTAATAATTTAGAAAGTAATAAAAAAACTTGTAACTCAAACTAATATACAGATTATAAATAACATATTATTCCGAAAGTTCATAAAATGAACAAATAACACCGTGTAAACATTACGGATATTAGATGACTTATTGACAAACATCTCTTTGATTTATATATTCATAAAGAAAATTACTGATATCAAATAATTCAGACATAATGCATATACTATAAAAACAATTTAAAAAAAAAAGGAGGAATGGCTTGAAGATTATTACGTTGACAACCTTGAGTCAGTGCTTGATATCATTCATATATACTTATTTAAAATAATATTTTTCAGTACTTAGTTCTCATATGGAAGGTTGCAAATTGATGCCACCGCGAATCTGAACTCGGTGCTGTAGAAAGAAACAGGACAAGAAAGGTCAATATCACATTATCACCTGCAAAATGCATTGTAGCAAAACAAAAGTAAGGAGAGAAATGGAGACGGAACTCTAGGCCAGGTTTGTGGTTACTGTTTTCTAGCAAGTATACTACCCCTCTATTTCAAAAGAAATGGACATGACCATTTTATCATCCAGCTGGCAATTAATTCTGTTCCTTGCAAAATTTATGCCAAACCTCACGTTGCTTTGCCTGTATTTAACTGATAGTCATAGTCTGATAGTATGGATAGAGGTGCTACTTTTATCCGATTATTCGGATCCGATTCGGAACTGAACCGGATCCCAAGTAGAATCGATTAATTTGGATAGGGTATAATTTAAAAAAATATAACTAGTTAAATTATGTATATGGTTACAAAATTAATAATTTAATATCTGATTCGGATCCGAACCGGAACCGATACTATAATTGATAGGATATGGGTTTGATTTAATTATCCGACCCATAACTGAATCCGATCCGATACCTGTATAAATACTCGATAAAATGATAATACCATTTCTTTATAATTATTTAATATAAAACATATATTAATAAATATGAAAAGACAATCATTTGTAGTATTTTTTAAATTCTTAAATGAAATTTATTGTTCTTTTCACACATATCATTGAAATCAAATGTCATGTTCACATTTTGTCTATAAATTTTCGAAACTAATTAATTGCACGGATTATTGAAATTTATTGCTCTCTTCGCTGATTGAAACAAATTGGTAATAATATTCTATTCATGAATTTTTGGAGCCATAGAATGATATCATCATCTCAAATATTTTACTTTCTAAAATTATCTCACATTTAATATTTAATTTATATAATAATGATATATTATGTGAGATGTTTAACAAATTATAATTATATTTAAACGTAAATGGTTTCTCAAATACTTGTGAGTTGCGACATGTACCTGATCCGGATTCGGACCTGCCCCAAATCCGAACCAGACCCGATAATCCACAAACAAGTTATGGTTATTTCTCCACCTGGAACCGAAGTATCTACAGGTAGATAGATCTCCGGATCCGGACTCGACCCAATTTGAAACTAATAAGTATATGGATCGAAAATTAGACCCGGACACTTTTAGGGTATGGGTCCAAATATAATAGTATCCGGACCTTACCTGACCCGATAGCACCTCTAAGTATGGATTAATAGAGATTTTGTTTTGTAATGTAGTATTTTTATTATAGAAATGAAGGTCTTGGATAAAACTACATACGTATTTTGTCAGAAACTAAAAATAAAGATGTACAAGTGATACGTATAATCAATAAAACATTACATAAAGAAAGAACAATGACTGAGAAATAATTTAGAAAAAAATCTATAAGAACTTAAAAAAGAAGAAGTAATCTTATTAAACCTATAATAAATACATCTATATACACATGGAGATATTGATGCTAATACGATAATTTAGTTTTGCAATTTATATAATTTCAAGGGTCCTAGAGAAAAAACGTTTACTTTCACATTGATCAGAAATATAAATAAAATATAAGCGGTACAAACTACAAACTCGATTACTTTTGTTGCCAACAAATAATTAACTGATATTGACTTTCAAGACCACATCCGGTCAACATAAGAATACGGACAATTTTACCTTTTTCTCTGTCGAATTTCGACTGAGCGGCCAAAACCGCGTGGATCCCATGGGTACACCGAAAATTCTATCTATCTAAATAATTTAAATAGTAAAAAAATTCGAAAAAATATAAAATTTAGTTTGCAAGTACATATTCATATGAATATCATATTGAACGGTTCGGATTGACCGTTAGAATTTTAAAAAGTACTATATTGAGCCGTAGTACACTAGCCATAGCACACTAGCCGAAGTACCATAGCCTCACTCATAAGTAATTATTCCATAGCATGAGACTCTTAACATTTGTGCCGTAGCAGATTGAATGTTCGGATTCAAACTTCAAATTTTATTTTTACAAAGAAAGAAAATATGATCTAGCCCTTTTTTTCATTAATTATTTTTTAGTTACAAGAGAAATATAACTAAAATAAGAAAATAATTCTGCTCAAAATATTTGAGCATAAATAAAATATGAAAAGTAAATAGAATAAAAAGAAAAATAACTTAATTTAGGGGACCCGAATTTTGGGTTCCATCTGTAAAAAACGCATGCACACATTTATGGGAGTCTGGATCTTCTGACATAATCAAAATTTTAATTTAGATTTGGACCTATCTGAATTTAAATAAATACGGTTCAAAGTAGAATGCACTGGGCTTTTTCAATGACTGTGTCAAAATAGATATGACCAAGGGCGGTAGGGCTGCTAATGAGCCGAGCCGGCTCATGAATCAATGAGTTGAGCGGCTCAATAAATTGTATTGAGCCAGGCCCTAAACTAAATAAAGTCTGAACTCGACTCGGCTCATATTTCATCACTCAAACCGAGTCGAGCCCGAGCCGAGCCGAGCCGGCTCATGAGCCAATGAGTCTCTTCTTTTTGTGCTTGATGATGTAATAGACTAAGGGTTGGAAAAAAAATATAATTTCCTTGCAGAACGTTTTATGCTTTGCATTATGCGTGAGCGAGATTTAGATGTATTAAAAACAACAGTCGTATTATTATTTGGATCTAGCTATAAAAAAAATTTAGCGACATTTAACAACAAAGTATTGTCTAATAGTTGTTTAATTACTATTTAAGGGTGAGGTGTTAGAGAATTTTAACGCAGAGAATTTAAAATCGTTTTTACCTGTTCAATCACATTATTTTAAAGTTTGATTTGAATTCGGTTCAATCGCATTATTATAAAAGACTTGATTTGAATTCGGTTCAATCACATTATTTTAAAACTTGATTTGAATAGTTTAGGTAAGGTTATGACTTGTAATTAAGTAAATATTTGTTTTTCTAATGCTTAGCATGAGTTGAGCTCGCGAGTTATGGCATGAGTTGGGCTCGCGAGTCATGAGTCGAGTTTGAGCCGAGCCGAAGGCTCAAACTCATTAAATTGAGCCGAGCTTTGTTCTTCAAGAATGGGCCGAGCCTGAGTTGAGTCGAATTAGTTATATGACGAGCCGAGTTGAGTTTTGAGCCGAGCTTGGCTCGTTAGCAGCCCTAAAGGGCGGAATCAGACTTTCAGACTATGGGGGTCAAGTATATAAAATGTTTCTACTACGAATGGGGTAAATTTCACACTATTCATAATATTTTAATTTAAACTAGATTAAAATAGAGTATAAATATAAAAAAAATTGAAAATGAATGGGTCAATTGACCCCCATTCATTGACTATGGATTCGCCCCTGGATATGACGACCTCATCTAAACTCAAAATTTGAGTTACTTTAGATAATATAAATTCCGTGCAATAGTGCAACTGTCTCACGCATCAGTCAATATGGAACTAGCTAATTCATATTTATTGAAATATGGTTACAATGGAAATTTCTTTTTGTACCTCTGAAAGAATAGACAATTAAATAGTTTTTTTTTTTTTTAATTTTGAACAATATGGAACCATAGTAACATATGAATAATTCGGGTTCGGTTCGGCAAGGTCAAAAATTCGTGATTCGGGAATAATTCGGGTATAATTGGGAATGATTCGGAATTACAATACGAGACCTCAGTGCATATTTAATTCTTTACTGATGATTTACTATACGAGATACTGCTTGTATTTGCCACAGAAGATCAATAATTTTCAAAAAGTTGAGTAAAATGGAAAATTGGGCCTCTTCACGGGAATGGACTCCGCTGCTTTTCTAGCAGAAAAGGAGGACCCTTCTCTTCTGAATCCAACGATTCAAAATTCATTGAGATTTGTGCATGAAAAGGTTTTTTTATCGAGATACGTGAATGAAAATTTTGAATCGTTGGATTTGGAAGAGGAGGGTCCTCCTTTTCTGCTAGAAAAGCAGCAGAGTCGGACCCCTCTTCACATGGATGGCTGGGACCTGGAAGCAATTGAGAGCAAGTCACGTGGGTGGGCAGGGTGGCTGGAGCAGTTTTCAGAACAAAAATTAACACTGTACGAGGAATTCAATTTTTTTTTTCCGAAAAAAAAGTGAAAAAAATTGCGTATTATTCGTTAAATTCGCGTTTTATTCGGTCAAAGGTTCGGTCAACGAATAATACGCCATTCGGTTCGGAAACACTCCAAAAATATTTTATTCGCGAATTAAACGCGAATAAAATGCGAGTATTGTTACTATGTATGGAACTAGCTAATTCATAGATTTTACAAAAATATTAGTCTTTTGATAAATTCATATTTATTGATTGTGAAAAATGAGTTGTATGTAAGTTATATTTGTATTATACTCGCGCGTCTCATGAAATTTAGGTCGCGTTAAATTATTAATTAAAATTGTATTTGTTGTCATGCTTCTAGGACATTCTCAGAGTTAAAAGTATTATAATAATACAAAAGTGCCGCGTTAAAAGTTGTTGTTGTTAGATTCGCAAATTTATAATTAGATTATTAGTGTAGGAGCTTTATTTCTTGTAAATTTTCCAATTTTATTAATTAATATTAAAATTTAGACTAAATTGCATGTTGATGAATCTAGTATAATAAATAACATACAGTTTTCTACTTGCAATAGTAAAAATTGTTGACATTATTATTCAAAACTCTAAATTAAGAACAACAAAACTATCATCACACAACATATATACCGTGTTGAAGATATCAATCTCATTATCATTACTTTACATTTGATTTTGCAACAATTACTTGGGACTAACTGGAGAGGGATGTTATCCTAACACAACACAATGCAATTCTCCATTGAAAACGTGGCAAGGCAGTGGTTGCACAACTGCCAATGGGTCATCCATGAATAGGGAAGGGAATCTGGAATCACGAAACGGACATGATAGAATTCGTATCCTCTGCATTAACTCAAAAGAGGGAATCTTTTGAGTTAATGAATGTCGACCGTCCGATCTTTATTAAAATTCGTACAAATTAGATCTGCACTAATATTAAAAAAACGAACCGGATTGGCTCCGTTTCAAATCAAACAGTTAATGCAAAGGATACGGATCCTGTTACAACGGGACACGTGGCGATCAACCAAGAGGATGTTGGGAGGGAAGCGGATGTAACATGGATGAACAGTACAAAACGGGACACGTCTACACGCGTCCAGCTCAGAGCAAGGAAAATGGTAAGATTCTTAGGGACGCGTTCCAGAAGGATTTCATTAAAAAAAAGGAAAAGATTAGCGTAATTTAATGTATTTTAGTATAATTGTTGTAATTTAGCGTAATTAGTGTAAATTAACATAATTTCAAGTAATTTAACGTATTTTAGTATAAATATGAATTATATATAAAAAATAATCTAACAAATATCTAAATTTTTTTTGATTTTTTAGTGTTATATTTTAACATTTTAGCTATTTATCTCTAAAAAAAAAAAAAATCAAGGACCGGCCATTAAATGACCGGTTTGAACATTTTTAATAAAATTCACGGGCTCTGAGCATTTTTATTATTTTGTAATTAACTTTGGATATAAATAAAAATCTCGGCTAATAATCTCTCTCTTATTCCTTTTCCTCTTTTCACTAATCAAGTAATGTTATTATGGATAATGACGGGCCTAATAAAAGTTTAAATAAAATCAAGTTAATCAACTAATTTGTATTTTTTTTTTTTCTGAAGAAAAGATACTCACATCACATGCTATGCAGTAGGAAATTATCGAAAAACATTGCCTATGTTTACTTTTGGCTGTAAACTAATAAATGAATTATTGATGTGAAATTAATAATTAAGCATGCATACCTCGACTAAGGTGCAGCCAAGTACGCACCAATGAAAAAACACAACAATTAAATGTCCTTTGATAAAGTAGGTTAGCTTTTTAACCCTATAATAGATGAAATAATTAAACCATGCGGTCTCGACGTGGCAGACAGCTGCTATATGGACCATTAGCATTAGATATTTAGATTTAATTAAGCACCATTAGTACTGTACATTAGGGAATCATTAGCAGATCGATCAGTTAGTTAAATTGAGTTCATGTAAAGTTCTCCATTGTCCACACACTGGAGATGTCTCTCTCTTATGCAAACTTTTAGTCTTGTCTATATGATCTGACAACCGATTTTTTTAACAAATTTTTTGAACAAGTTGCATAGTTTTTCTCGAAATTTTAATTATATGAGACCGTTCGTATTATCAACATGCCTCGAAAGAAGAGGCCTGTTAACATTGTTAGGTCCTGTTCGACTGCATAGTGGGCTCGGGAATAGGTACGGGAAATCAAAATTTTTGAATTGAATTTTACTGTTTATGTGGGAAAAAAAAATTCACTCTGAGTGAATTTTTTTTTTCCCATATGAACAATAAAAATTTTGCTACAGCCGAACAGGGCCTTAGCGTGTCCAAAAATTGTGTACAAGTGCCAATAGAATTATCTGCTGGCCATCAATAATTTTTACTTTTTACTTTTTAGGAACAATAGCAATGCCGGCGTGCCTCTTTTTTACGTACATGCTGTCACTGCAGCATACCTGGTATAAATAGATTTTCATTTTTTAAAGAAAGTGATACATATCAAAGTGGTATGACCAAGGTCTTGGTGTTACCAATTTATTTTTACAATTTTAAAGTTCAAATAGTTGATCTGAAGTGCTCAATGTGTTCTCCATATTAAAATGTACTTGAAAGCAGATTTTACATTTTTTGAATTTGTTTTATTTTTTTTATGAATTTTTGAAAATCACTGTTTTTCATAATAATAAATAAAATATGAAAAACAGTGATTTTCAAAAATTCATAAAAAATAGTAAAAAAATTTCAAAAAATATAAAATTTGGTCTCCAAGCACATTTTAGTATGGAGAACACATTGAGCACTTCAGATCGACTAGTTGAACTTTGAAAATTATAAAAACGAATTTGTAGCACCAAGACCTTGGTCATGTCATACCACTTTGATCACAGCCAACTATATTTAATTTTTTATATTACAAATAAATTAAAATAAAATCTAACACACTCAAAATGTTCTGTAGTGTTTTTGTGCAAATTAATTAATTTGTATGGTTTCAAATCCAAAATAAACAAATAAGGTAAAAATTCTCCAGTATATTTGACTTGACTGGAGAGTGGAGAGAAAGACCCTGGCAAGTTATATATAGTAACGTAGGCTTGTACTGGAGGTTTTCCTAAGTATAATATTATACAGTCAGAACGGAGAAGCAATTATGCACCTTCAATTTGCATCAATAATTAATGCATGATATTTTGCTTCTCAGCTAAGTATTAAATTAGAACATGCAGTGCAAATATCTTTGCTTTTCCACGCGACATGCACGGCATTGGCCTTGCATGCCACATGCACGACATGTACACAAGCCCCTCCCCAAATGTATACATCCCGAGGTAGTAATAAAGAGCACCATATCTCAAAAATTCATAATTAATCGGACGATATATCATATATACAAGCTTAGGTGCATTGAAATATAAGCAACCTTAATTTGAAAATCAACGGTTGTTGTAAGATTAATTGAATTGTTTGTGCATGCGTAATTCAAGGAATTCAGAGTAGGTCACCCATTGGACAAGGGCATCGGACCTACTTTGGTTTGATGGATTCAATCACTGTTCGATCAGTATTAAGATGTGTGTGCTTTGCTTTAAAATCTGTATATATTTGTTTCAATTTCCGTATGCACATATCTTAATGCGAATCAAACGATGTTAGAGTTCATTGGACCAAGAAGTAGGTCCGATGTCCATCAAACCTACTCCGTTCTCAAATTCAAGAAGATATATATAGTCCGTATCTCTATAGTATCTCAAATTTTAATTAAGTTTGAAATTCAATCGAATATAATTGTTAATAGGATTGAACGGTTTGGATTCTTTCTGTACTAACTCAAATTTTATTTGTGCATGAATATATTAAAAAAGATGTATAGTCCGTATCATCTAAGGTACCTTAAATTATGAGTTTGAATCTAAACTATTCAATCAGAATTCAAACAAATCTAGTTTAATTTTAAATTTTACGAGTCATATCAATACAAATCGAATGATCTGAATTTTTTACACAGTAATGCAAAACTTGAATTACTACAATAAATACAAATTTAGAAGGGAAGCGGAATGCGTCCGATAGGTAATAGATTCAAATCGATCCGACGTCAGCTCAGAATTATCTAAGTCGCTTTATAATTCGTATGTGTTGTTTCAATATTTATACTTAATGTAACTTAAATTTTCTTGAATGAAAATGAGTTTTAGCCTTTTTATAAAAATAAATAAATAAATAAATAAATAAATAAATATATATATATATATATATATATATATATATATATATATATATTTAATACTTTAATATTTGTACAGATCAAATACTCATAAATAATTTATGAAAGAAATCGACCGTTCGGATCGGATATGCCCCGCTTCCATTTAGGAGATACATAAATGGGCTAGCTAGATGATGCAATTTATTTATTAACTAGTATCAATGTAACTACTTGGATATAATTTAAGAGAAAAATAGTATGGAGGTGGTTGTTTCGAGGGGGGAGCCATTTTTATTTTCGATGGGCGTTCGGCGTTCCTACTTATCCGGTCGCTAATTTCATTACATTTTTTTTTTTGTTTGAGACCAAGAGACAGTAACAGTATACATATTTTGCCAAGGCAAAATTAATATCTAGTTCCACTCATCAACTGGCGAGTACTTCTGTTGTGTAAGATAACATTTTGAATGTAAAATTGGACTTTTTTCTAGATTGAGATTCTCTGTGATGAAAGTGTTGTGTATTTTTTTTGCTGCGGGTGCATGCCAAAAAAATATAAAAACCTTTTGGTATGGTGTCAATCGATATGAATACAATTGATTAATGAGGGATGCTTCGGTGGACATAAGGACCTATTTGTAAAATGAATATATTTTCATTTTCAAAGTTCAAACAGTCGATCCGACCGTTCAACAGTATCTCCATATTAAAATGTACTTGGAGGTCAAATTTTACATTTTTTTGAATTTTTTTACTATTTATTAAGTATTTTACAAATTCAATGGTATGAATTTGACTAGTTTTTGTAAAATACTTAATAAATAGTAAAAAAATTCCAAAAAATGTAAAATTTGACCTCCAAGTACATTTTAATATGGAGATAATGTTGAACGGTCGGATCGACTGTTTGAACTTTGAAAATGAAAATATGTTCATTTTACAAATAGGTCCTTATGTCCACCGAAGCAAATGCCTTGATTAATATATGCAAAATTAAATTCTATTATGTATGTGTTGTAATAGACACGTACACAAATACCAGTAAATATATGTGCCATAAGTCTAATGTATGTATTGTTAGAATATTTTATTAATTTTAAATTACACAAAAGTAAGTAAAATGATACAAGATTGTTGTATGTTGTATGCTTTTGCCCGATGAAGATAATAATTTATGTAGTTAGGTAAAATATGCGATATAAGTTTATTATCTAATTTTAATATTACAAACAAAATATGAATTATAATTAAGATCACTTCGGTAAGATTTTTTCGTTAAATAAATTATTTAGTCTTCATTTGTTTTGATAGAATGAAATAACAATTGACAATTATTGTATTTAAAGTAATATCTCTATACAAAAATATTTTCCAACAAAATTTGGTATTGTTGTCTAACTAAACACAAACAAATTATAACTAAAATAAATTACATTTTTATGTGAAAAGTACGTAGAACTAAAGAGACATGTGAAGAGTCCGATTGTGATAGATCTGGACCTTATATAAAGAGACGTGTGTTTGATTTATGTAAGAATTATCTAGAAAGAAATAGATGCTTCAATAAGCGGTACCGTATTTTTCAAAAAGAAATTAATTGCTATACCGTGCATAGTGACAACTTAATTGTTCGAGAAATATTCGGTGAGGTCAAAAATTCGTGATTCGGGAATAATTTGGATATAATTCGGGAATGATTCGGAATAATGCTGATCAAAGATCTCAGTTCTACAATGAAGCAAAAAAAAAAAAACCAAAAAAACAATGTTCTGGAAAAAATAATGGAAAAATTTGCAAATAATTCATAAAATTGGGGAAAAGTTCGTAAAATTCGCGAATTATTCGGGTATAATTCAGTCAAAGTTCTGTCAACCGAATAATTCGGTGTTCGGTTCGGCATCACCTAAAAAACGAATTATTCGGATATAATTCGGGTAAAAGTCGCGAATCTTGTCACTATGATACCGTGTGCACACAACAAAAGCTTCATAATGGGACATAGCGCTATAACCACAGAAGATCATTCCTTGAACTTTGTGATCTACTAAAAAAGCGACCAACGAAACGGTGGGTAGCCACCTCGCGTGCGTCGCATGTGGCGGAGGTTGCCAAGTGGAGCCCGCACGAATGCACCTCTCATGTGCTAGGTGTCGCTCCTCTAATAGAGAGACTTCTCAAGGACTCATCCACAAGTTTTCCATATCCACTGGATATCTCCTGTCAATTTCACTGGAGTGGTGGATGTCCGGGAGTCGAAGAGAGGTCCAAACGAAAACGAGTGACGGGAGGTTACGCTTGGTCCCACAGGAATCCACGTGGGAGCCCAGTAGGACTTCCTCTCAGCGGTGGGCCCAGGCCCAGTGATTCTCTAGTAGCATCCTCTCCTCTGTCGCTGCTCACCTCTATAAAACCACACCAACACCCCTTCTCTTCTTCTCTCCATCACCACTCTCTCTCTCTCTCACTGATTCTATAATCTCTATAAAACAATATCGCAATAATCTCTTTCGTAATTCGAACGAAGAGGAAGCGATCGTTAAACCAGCTTAAACCCTAGCTAGCAAGTAGCAACCCTGATCGATCGAGTAATGACAAATCAGAACGTTATAGTGCAGGAAATGGGGATGGCCGTGGCTGCGGCCGTGGCCAACTCGTACCCCTTCCTCCCTCCGCGCAGCTGCGGTGGCGCCGCTGCCCATGCCGGAGGCAGCACCATGTCAATTAAGAAGAGTTTTCTCTCCTCTCTAGAACTCTCCGGAGCCCGGGTCAATGCCTGGGTCGAATCCATGAAGGCCTCATCTCCCACACACGCTAAGGCCTTAGCCTCCTCCATTGATGACGTCAACACCGTCTGGATGGTGAGTTGTATACAAATCAATAAATCAATAAATCAATAAAGGTATGGAAGTTAACCGATTTTCTGGGGTTATTGTGTAGAGAAAACATCCATCGGCGCTGAGCAAGTTCGAACAAATAGTGAGTGCCTCAAAAGGGAAGCAAATCGTGATGTTTCTAGACTACGACGGGACCTTGTCTCCTATTGTCGACGATCCCGACTCTGCTTTCATGTCTGAATCGGTTAGTGATCATAGATTATTTTAGCACTTATCAGTGCGCTAGTTTTGCTGCAAGTAAAATTAAGAGAAGTTTAGAATCTGACGTGTGGGGCCCGATGTTTGTGAAAAAAACAGATGAGAGCAGCAGTGCGCGACGCGGCAAGCTACTTCCCCACAGCAATCGTCAGTGGGAGGTGCAGAGACAAGGTACATTTCGCTTCACTTTAATTTAATTTTGACCGACTGAATCTTCCCTGCTAAATCAATCCTTCTCTTTCACTTCCTCCATTTGAATTTTTCTCTGTTTTGTTTATCATTTTTTCTTGTTTTCTTTTATTAGGTGTATGATTTTGTGAAGCTCACTGAGTTGTACTACGCTGGTAGCCATGGCATGGATATCAGAGGTCCAGCTAAAGCACCCAAGTACAAGAAATCCAAAGTACGAACCTTTTTATTTTTTTCTCTTTTCTTTTTCATTTTAAAAACAGAGCAAAACTATTTTTACTGAATTAATTACTCTATATATGTATCTAAGTTTGTTTTCTGCTCTTGCCTGTTTACCAGTACCAGGCTAATAAGGCTCCTAACCATCAACCCGCCAGCGAGTTCCTTTCCATGATAGAAGAGGTTGGTATTGTTTTGAGAATTGAAAATAAATGTTGAGGGCAGTGACTAAGCAAGTAACTATAACATGGGTGTTTTTGTAAATGGTGTACTTTGTCAGGTGTTTAAGAGATTGGTTGAAACGACCAAGTCGACACCTGGTGCCAAGGTGGAAAACAACAAGTTCTGTGCCTCAGTCCATTTCAGATGTGTAGATGAAAAGGTTAGAAATTATTTTTAATTTTAACGACCTAACTTCCTCGACGTTTTTCCATTACTGGAAATAATATTAAAGGTGTCGTTTCTTTTTTATTTCCTTTTCAGTATTGGAGTGACTTGGCTGATAAAGTTAAATCTGTGATCAAAGAGTACCCCATGTTGAGAATAACTCAAGGCAGAAAGGTATTATTTCATCTTTTTGTTTTTTTCTTATATATTTTTTTTTGTAGAAGTACATAGTATTACACATTTAGATCATTTTATCCAGTTAATATCTATAAATATGTATATGTATATATCAAGTGTGACATGGATGTGACTTGGTTATATTGATTTGTCTACCCTACTCACCTTTTAGGTATTGGAGATTAGGCCCACAATTAAATGGGACAAAGGAAAGGCCTTGGAGTTCCTATTGGAATCTCTTGGTAAGTTGCCCAAAATAAAATATTTAATATGATATCAATTTTTCTTTAAATTTTATGTAATATATATGCCATCACATCAATACATCATGCCACATCCTCTTCCTTGGTTTTTAATAGTAACACTAGCTCATAATAAACAATCTTGTTTAATTAATTTTATCCTTCATATCTCTCTTAGGATTTGCCGACCGCAGTGATGTTCTTCCTGTATACATAGGCGATGACCGCACCGATGAGGATGCTTTCAAGGTACTATTTGTTAGCAAGTACTATGTACTAATTAATTAGACATGATTACATTATATAATAATAACTCTCTTATGTGGCCTCATGGCATCATTGATGTTGAAATTGTCGACCAATAATTAAGTTGTAATTAAAACTAAACCTTGTTTTTGCTTATAAATTTAGGTATTGCGTGATAGAGGACAAGGAATTGGAATTCTTGTATCAAAGCACCCGAAGGAAACAAAAGCTGCTTATTCTTTAAAAGAACCAACTGAGGTGTGTGTGTGTGTGTTTGTTTTTGCTGCGCCCACTGTTTTCATCTTATTGGTTTCAATCTTACTTGTGTTTCCACTTCAGGACCACACTAGATGTGTTAGTCTGTCCTTTATTATTTTCTCTGATGTGTGCATTAATTAGTCTCTACTCCATATGGGGGTTATATGTAGGCGTTTTGTTTCTTTTTGGTATGTTTGTGTTTTGCGTTTAAATTCTAATAATATCGGCAACTGGTACGTGCAGGTAATGGACTTTTTAACGCGGCTAGTTGACTGGAAGCGGCTCACCTTAAATGATGAACCGAGTGCGTATAAAGACAAAATTTGGGTAGGACCAACCTCCACTGTTCGGTAGTTGTTATGTATTCCTCTGACTGAGGAAAAAGAGAGAATCAGAGAATAGCTCCAAAAATAAGTTGCCTTTTGTAGCTTTCCATTTGCTTTTAATTTTTTTTTTCTTGGGGCCATGTAAGCATACAACATGCGATGCTCTCTAACCCTAACTCAGGAGCACGATGCACCACCGTTGTGAATAGATTAGATCTATAAATTGAAAATATGAAAAAGCATTATTTTCTATTTATGGAGTTCTTTTAGGATTTTTTCTTTTGTAGAAATTAGATATCTATTAATTATTTTCTCTGTCTTGAGATATTATTAATAAGAGAAAGTATAATAAATTCACTACTTGACTAACTACTAACACTTCGAGAATGAAACAGTATACTCTCGCGGATACTTTCATCATTCATAGAAAAAATACTCTTCTGTCGGTATACTTTTGTGGACAGTCACTTTTTATTCTCGTGGATACTGTTCCATTCTTGTAGTGTAACAAAGCAACTCCTCCGGTATGAAATTATATTATATGAATTTAACACCCCGACCGTTCTTCCTCAATACAAAATGAGAAATGCTAATAGAACATCAAGACAATTTTCTACCTAATTGGTTTGCAACTTATACTAATAATTACCTACATTGCATAAGTAAAAACAAGCGTCAAGATCTCTGCTGATGTTGTAGGTTCCTGCGCTATATGCTCATAGATATTTATACTTTGCATTGTAAAGAGTTTATCTATATTTGTAGATATTTAAAATCCTAAGTTAAATTTGCACTGTTAGATGTTAAGGATCGGAGCTTCATTTTTATTATCTTGAACTCTAGATGCTAAAAACTAAAATTCTCAGCATTATAAATCTGTTATAGATGCTTGTACTTTGTATTAGGATCTGAAAAATCTGTGTTAAGAATAAAACAATTAATTAAGCACATTTAATGAGAATTGAAATCTATGGGTTAAGAATAAAACCAATATAAATACTTTGTAGGTTCTAATTTTCTTTCTTATTTTTCTGAACTTCAGGTATTAGAATCTGAAAATTAAATCTGTGTTAAGAACTCAAACAGTACGTTAATGTATATGATGCGGATTTTGGTCCATTTTGATTTTAGAGTGAGGCTCCGGTACTATGCATAGCACAGTTTGGTCCGTGCTACGGCTCAATATTTAAGTTTTCAAAATCCTAACGGTCGATCCGAACCGTTCAACATGATTATAAAATGAATATGTACTTGCAAACTAAATTTTACATTTTTTCGAATTTTTTTACTATTTTTTTAGATAGGTAGAAAATCATTTGATCTGAAAATTCTGGACCATCCAAAAACAGTGATTTTCTACATATCTAAAAAAATAGTAAACAAATTCGAAAAAATGTAAAATTTAGTTTGCAAGTACATATTTATTTTATAATCATGTTGAATGGTTTGGATCGACCGTTAGAATTTTGAAAGCTCAAATATTGAGCCGTAGTATGGATCAATCCGTGCTATGCATAGTACCGTAGCCTCACTCTTGATTTTAAATTTCCCACGAAATCTCAAGCAAGGAATGAGACAAGTACCTTTTGGAGAAAGAAAATGGGAATGAAAACAGGGTGATGCGACTAAATATCCATAAGTTAATTTTTTCTAGCAAAATCAATGGGAATTGGGAAATGATCTGCTGAACATGTACTCAATTTTTTAATGAAGGTCAATGACATAAATTTGCAGTTACTATATCATAATTGTAACCTTAATTTAATATTTTTAGAAGCTTGGTGTCACAATGAGCAATTTTTGGAAGTCAATGATATTAATTTATACTTACTATATCATAATTGTAACTTTGATTTAATATTAAGAAGTTTGGTGCCACAATGATTAACTTTTCTGGAAAATTGCATCTATTCCTTGTCTATGGGAAAACAGGCACAAAGTAGCTTGCATGCAAATTACCAAGGTAACCAATTTACACCCCTTAATTTTACCTGTCTAGACCTGTGGTGAGTTATTATGTTACCTTGTTGTCTGTACTTTTTCTAGGCATATTAGTTGACCAGATTTGACTACTTAAAAGCTAGATAGTTCTTGGAATAGTAGAAGAGGAATCTCATTGGACAAAAAAAACTAAGAAAAGAGGAATCTGACCAATCAATCATACTCATTTGGAGCATTCATATATCTACCAACCACAAAATCCATCTCATAAACACAAAAATATCATAACCTCTTTGATGTTTACAACCAGACAGGTTGGAAGGACCCCCCTCTCTCTCTAAATGGTCCTTTTATTCAATTATCTGTTTGTTAACTTTTATTTTTTGTTTTTATTTTGGCTTTATGTTGTGGTTCTTTTCTTATGCTCTCCTTTGGCAATGAATGAATGGAGCTTGAAAATGGGTACAAATGCTTTTAGGCGAAAGCAAAGTGCATGACTGCAATATGGGTACCGGTTGCTACAGTGGTAGTACCGTAGTGGTACCTCTTAAATTAAATCATCCTTATTAGTGATATTGTACTCCTTTAGAAAGAATTCTCATTAATGAAATACTTTGAAGTTGCTTCTTAATTTGGAGCTTTGCATTAAATTTCTATGCTTTGTAATAATTTTTTTTGTTGTACTAGCTTGTAAAATTTTACTTGTTGATCAATGAATTTTATTATGATTTGGCTTAGTGTTATTTTAAAATTCATTTAGCATCTTTATATATAGTTAATATTGGATCCATCCAATAAAACATCTAGTTGCTGCCGAGAACATGTCAATAAAAAATTAAGTAGGGAAAGATAGGTCTAGACCTATACCACATATATAGGCATGCCTATCTTAGTGCATCAATAGTTATATAAACTGCTTAATGCTCAGCAATTAATTAACAACTTAATTAAGTTGCTTCCTACCATGCACATTGCCTCCATTCACCAAACAATGAGAAACGTACCTCACATAATTGCTATGGTCCTTGAGAGCTCCCCATCTTTTAAAGCAAGAAAAGAAAGAGCCTTTGCCAAATATAAAAAGAAAAGAAAATAGATGCAACCATTATAGGGTGCAGGAAATATCATTAATTAATGCCAAACTAGCATTCATTGTTCATTAAAAAATGGGGCTTGATCACCAAATTGCTTTTGCACTGGAACCAAAGGACATGGTTAAGAGCACATGCCACATGGCACATGGTTTTTTAGGCCTGATAAACCCCACTTAAGAGTATCTATTGGATGAAGTTTCTCTAGATTGAGAAAGCAACAAACATGTACTATAATTAATAAAAACAAACAAACAAACAAACATGTACTATATATATATATATATATTGTTTAGAAGAGATGTGTAATTTTGTCTATTTAATTTAGTGGCTTTAAATGCAGAATTTACTTTTTAATTGTATATGATTTGATTAGATAGATATGGTATCATCCCAAATATTCGCATTTGCTTCGAATTATGGATATTGATCAATAAATATCTGTTGTTTCTTTTTAACGTTATTCCATCCCTAAGATTTTTCCATACATTAATAAGCTATGTTCATTGCATTATTTTGCTGTTCAATGAATTAGTGGGAATAAAATGATTGATTTACTTTTTGTGCTAATCTTTTGGGTAAAATATCACCAAATTTCCCATTTTTCATCTCCTTTTAAGGTGTGTCCTTGTTATAAAGGTAGGTCATGAAAGGGAGGTACCACTAGTTTGTAAAACACAAAAGAAAAGAAAGAATGGTTTGAGGAGTTGGATTCCACTTCAGCAATGTTACTTTTTTTAGAATGCTAGCTACTCTCTAATGGGGACCCTAACAAAGCTCCAAGCCTTCTCTGACATGGCATGGGCCTCAATTCTCTCTACAATTCCCTCAACACTCAACACTCAACATCACCATGTTATGTATACAATTAATTAGTCATATAATTTGGAGCAATGTTGTCATATTGTGAATCACAAGAATTATAAACTTAACTTTCTTAGTTAAGACATTATATGATTTATATTGGAAAACACAGATTTGAAATCAACTAAGTAATTTTTGTTCATTTTTAAAAATGAGGGACTTAGTCTTTTCATAATTTCAAAAAGAAGAAGAAGAAGAAATAACTATAAATAGCTTTTTTTTATTTTGAATCAAACGGTATGTAGATTGTATATTAAATAAATTCAGTAAGATTCGTTAGATTGTTCTCAAAACAAACAAGAACAACTACATGCAATGCGAGAATTAAGTTACATATTAGACAATTACAATATCATATTATATGTGACGCTGATTGAAAAATCAACATTTGCACTAAAAGAAGGATTTTGTCTTCCCCTCCAACCATGGGCGGATTCAAGATTTCAGTCAGGGTAGGGCACTAATCGGATTTAAATACTCAATCGGTTCAAATCCGTTAACTAATTAGGTACTAGATAAAAAATTATTTTATAATAGAAAGTTGGACAAAATTGGTAAAAATTTATTTTTCAAAAAATTATATTCCATATGCATCTATACTTTTGTTATTAGCTAAATTAGTCATTAGTTTTTAATTTTCAAAATCTATATCCAAAAAATAATTCAAAATACTAACTGAAATAAAAATAAATTGCTTCACACAAATAAGAAATATATTGTTGAAAAAAACAAAATGATTTAGAAATTATGAATAACAATTCAAAAACAAATACAAATATGCAAAAAAAATGTGAAAATGGATGGTCCAATGAGTGAAGAAATTGAGAGGAGATAAAAAAGTTAGATACCTCAATTTTTCAAGTGAGATCCACCGTTCCATTTATCTCATATTTTATTAGTGCATAAAAATCCATCTATTTAGAGTGGGAAAAATGGCACGGCAGAGCCGGCTCCGTCATGGAACGGCACGGTTACGGCATGGAACGACACGGCACGCGTGTTAGTTACGTGCCGTGACTAGCGTGTCCAGTGCCGTGATCATTCGCGTGCCGTGCTCATCTTTTGAAACTTTGGCACGGCATGTTAGGCACGGCGTGACTCACGTGGCAGACCATTCGCATGCCATGACTACCCCTTGACATTTTGGTCACGGCACGAGACCAAAGTCATGGCGTGTTAGTCACGGCACGGCACGTTTTTTCCACTCTACATCTATCTCATCTACAATAGTCTTTAATAGTGCACAAACACCAAGTCCAAATAAACAAAGGAGAGCTTTCTTCTCCAACAGGCTTCACCAAAATTTGACAAAAAAAAAATAGATCTCAGCTCCAATAGAGGTAGAAGAAAAATAGCGGGTGGAGAGAGACTCAGTTCTTGTAAATTAGATTGTTGAGCTTATTACAGGTCCAGGGTAGGACAATCATATTTTCCAGGGTAGGGCAAAGGTCTGAAACTCAGTTCTTACGAATTAATTTTGAATTTCCAGGATAGAACACTTGCCCTATCCTGTGCTTAACTGGGTCCGCCTCTGCCTCCAACCATGTTAGGACTTAAAGAGTTACATGAGTATCATTAAAAGGGGAGAAAGTGAAACCATAAAATTTCATTCAAAACAATGTTATTCGAGGAGACTTGATTTTGCTGAGGCAAATTTTTTTTGTTAATAATGCTCTTTTTTTTCCTTCTCCTTATGTACTTCCTTTTGATATTTTGGTCCAGCGTCGAGGTGCACATAGAAGAGAAGACACGTTCCGGTCAAGTAAGTTCTTATTTTTTTTTATTTTGTTCTCAATTCATCTTTGTCTCTCTATCTTTTGACTCACAACTATGAACTATCTACTTTCTTCTCTCCACTAAATTCTAATTGTTAGGCTTTAAATGATAATTCTAAAACTATTGGATTTATCTTTGATAGTTTGAAACTAAAATCTTTGTTCTTGAGGTTTTTGATAAATAAACATATAATCTGAAAGTACCTTCTCTCATATTTTTTTTTCTATCTTGAATTAAAACAACTAAAATTTCGTTCTGTTCAGTGCCTATCTATATATTTGGTCTAACAAGAGGACTTCTTTCATAATTCACATTTCAAATATTGATTGCTAAAGTAACCATCTTTTGTGATATATTAGGCTGATGTCATCCAAACATTTAAATTTAACAAACCAAATAAAATGGTTTGTTACAATCATCCTTGACAATGACAGAAATTATAAAAATATCATTAAATAAGTTAGCAGAAGCAACTTATAAAAATATTTGCCTCAGCCAGCTAGCGATTCTTCAGGCCATAATTTAAGGGAGTTTATATTGGATATAATCATTATAATGAGTATCTCTTATGATTATCTTACCAAACCAAATTACATAGAATAATTATTAGTAGTGAAGTAAGTGTAGAGGACATGGCAGATTCTTCAAAAATGTGCCTCCTCTCTCATTGGAGGCAGAGCTCTGCACAAATTATAAAATACCAAGCAAAGAGACTCTCATAATTGGTGGTTAATTAAAGTCCAATTAGAAGCAACTAATCCACTAGCAGCCACTGCTAATCATCAAACTATCACGCTCATTAATGAAAAATACAGAAAACAAGAGATCTTGTTTGACTTAAAGCATCCCCATCTGGCCATAATTCATAATTTAATTATCAAAAGAAAGAAGAAATAGAAAAATGCATCATAATGGCTGGTGTGTAGCAGATCCAGCGCAGATGGTGTTTATACAAATATTGACAAGTATTTATAATTGAAATTGCAGCTAGCTAGGTGGAATCTTAGAGTAATTAAATGTGTATGTATATATATTTTTATTTATAGCTTGTCTTTATAAACCACACATGTCACCTGTCATGCGTACAACCAAGTAACCAACTACATTCCTCCATCGGTTAATTGCTTTTGTTGTGAGAATTAAAATCATTCGGTCGTACATTAGGAATAGTAATTATTATTTGAGAAGTTCTTATTTCGTGCAATATGCTTTGACTTAATAATTAGGTTCTGACTCAATTGACAAATTAATGCAACGGGATTTTAAATTAAAGCTTCTAGATTCTTTAAGTTAATATTAAATATGAGATTTTATTATTTTCATGTCAAATTTTAGTAGCCAATCGATCGGTAGGCCGTATGAATAAATGGATATTTCTTTGCGACGTCACAAATAAAAAATTTAAAATATATAACTCGCATTTATTCAACTTAAGGAATTTGAATTAAAAAACTGTAGCCAATCGATAACATTGTGTGTTGATATGTCTTTGTGACATCATGATTAATTTTAATATTTTATACCCACTGATATATACTTATATGTGTACATTGTATCTCTTGAATGAATACAAATGCACTAATATCTAATGTTATTATATATGCTATGAACCACCTTAGGTATCCAAATTAATCTATTAGAACCATGGTTCAGAGATAATAATTGGAAAAAAAAAAAATGGGGAATTCGTTGCTAGAAATATATTTTTAAAGAAAATATCATTCATTTTTTCTAACGTGATAACTAGGACTCTAAATAGGTCATTCAGTGCATCATCATAAATCAAAATTTACACAGGCAGAATAATATACTTGTATGAAAAAACTAACTATATCCTTGTGCCATGCGGTGCACAGCCGAAGCAATATACAATTTCTTTAGTTCTTATTCCAACAGCCCCTTGCCAAATTTAGTTCTTATTCCAACAATCCAATGTTATTATGCTATGAACCACCTTCAATTTCATATATAGGTATCCAAATATGTTAGTATACATGGATATAACATGACATATATAGGGTATGCTTGGTTGTAAAACAAGAATAGTTAGAATAACTCTTTTATCATTTGTCTTATTAGAATAGTTAAATTTAACTTTTTGTAAGAATAAACTATTCTAATAAGACAAAAGATTTAAATTCTCTATTCTAACTATTCAACCCAAACCAAACATAGAACAGGCTCTTCCGAATAATTTTGTTAAAAAAATAACATATTCTCACTCCAACCAATTATACCCATAGAGAACAAGAAGAGAGGTGGGGGATAAAATGATTGAGAAAATTTGCGAAATTGGAGAAAGTAATATAATGTTCTTTTTAAGAGCACACAACAATAGTAGTGCATTCGGGTCGTTTAAACATGTTACCAAAAAGATGTAACACATCTCTTGCTCATTGTTTTTATTTTTATTTTTTGTGAGCTTTTAACGTCCGATATCATTATCTCGTCAAGAGTTAATGGTTGTCAGTAAGTTCTTAAAACTAAATAACCGAATAGAAATGTGCAGTACAAACTCTTGTTTTGTTGTCTCTGTTCTCGGGAGCAAGGTTTTTCAATGAACATCAGACTGAAATCCGTCCGATATCCTGTCTACTATATATGTACAATCCGCATTGAAATTTGTACGAGTAGATTTAAATTATGTACTAATCACTCATTTTGTAAATTTGAAATGTCCGCAAACCTCACCACAAATCGGACGACTTAGTAAGGCATGAGACGAATTTGGATTTGATACAACCATTAAAACTCTCACCAGTCACCCCTTTGTCCTTGAATCATGCTAAAATCTTCTTTCTAGTTTTCCAACATGCTGTTTTTAAATTCTTCAGGGGCATATTGGACATTTTATATAAATGATATTCCTCAACAAATACCATACCTACATTTGGGGGTATTCAAACGGTTCGGTTTGTTCGGTTTTCAACTGAAACGAAAAATTTCAGTTTAAATGGTTCGGTTTTCTAATTTAAATGGATCGGTTCGGTTGAATTTTTGAATTATTTCAGTTTAAATGGATCAGTTCAGAATTATATTGATTCAAATATGGTTTATATTTTGTTTAGTTCAATCATAGTTTTCTTTCTTTTATTTTAGTTTAAATATTTTAGAACATCTGCATATTTTGTATTGAATTGAACAACATGAACATGTGTAATTTTCGTTAATAATAACAACTAATAGGTTTACTTTAATTTGTTGGGTTCAGTTCTTAATCAGTTTATAAATTTTATTTGTTCAATTCAATTTTATTTAAAAAAAAATTTATTTTATTATTTTAACTCGGTTTCAACCGAACCAACCGTTTGAACAGCCTTGCCTACATTAAATTCGTACCTCATTGAACCAAATGTTTTCTTCTACACAACAATATCTTATCACACGGGCTGTAAGCATGGTGGCCCCTGTGCACTTGGAAGCTGTGTCGATTCCACGTGGCAATCAGCAGTTGGCCGTTGGAGATGAACAGCATGGCCTCCAATGCTCTTGACTCATTAATGCTCCTCGACATTTGTGAAAATCGCTTGGCAAGATAAATATAACGAGATGGGAGTCCGATGGGCATCGGACCTAGAGTTAGTTCAATTAGCTCTTCACCGTACGATTAACATCACGATCTATGCACACGGAAATTGATACAGTTTTACACGGATTTTGATACAGAACACACGAATCTTGATGCAGATGGGATGGTCATCACACCCATCGAACCAAGGTAGGTCCGATGGACATCGGACCTACTCTCATTCCAAATATAACTGCTTGAAATTACTGAGATTAGTTAGGGCACATGTAGTTCATAAATTCAAAGTATTGGAACTTTGAAAGCATAGTTTATGTTCTTTTGAGGAGAAATTCTTTGTGGGAGCAACTAATTTTGATTATTCAGAGTTTTTTTTTTTGATCAGGCAATTGTGTATATTCTGGCGAAAAATCTTGCCGATTTATTATTTGTATAATTCAAAAAAAAAAATCTATGACATCATTTCTGGAAAATCTTATATCACAAGAAAAACACAAGAATTGTTAGCGTTTTCAGATTGTTCTCTAACGAAAGGAGCCCAAACGCTACTATTGACGTTCCAAATGCTAACATTGCATGGCATTTGAGGATTTTATGCTGGAAAAAATATTAAGTTATTTTTTATTGGAGGAATTCAGTAATGTAAATGAAAAACATTGAATATGTTAAATAAAAAAATTATTCAACTGGTTAAAATATAAAACAATAATAATATTTAATCATCCAATACAATATAACACTTTAATAATCATCACACATAATATTAATAAACATCACACTAATTAATAGGTCTAAAATGAGAACTAGCATTTGGTCCAGTGACAAAAACACATAACTCTCATTTAAAAGTTTGAATTAAAAACTTACAAAGTGAGAAAATTCTCTATAATATAAACAAAAATTTGAAGGAAGCTCATAAGTTAGATCTCCACTTTTCATTTCAAAAAAAAATTAATAGGTCTAAAAGTGCAAAAAGAGAGAAGAAGCCTAGCACGGTGTATATCTAGCGACTTCCCTCCTACATCTTGGCAACTCTTCTTCCTCTGGTGCGGACAGTGCGAGCTCCTTCGGAGTGGGTTGATGCGGCGTCACTATGAAGATATGAGAATGTCATAGTTTATTTTTATTTTTTTAAATCCTGCAGATAAAAAGATTGACATTTGCAAAGGATGTATAATTTACTCTTTGGAGAGTGTTTCATTGCAAGCAATTTCAATTCATTAATTCTCAATTACATTATTTAGTTGAGTTCTTATTGTTTATCAGGAACTATTTTACTTGCATTAGAGTTTCCCTCTCTCGTTTATTTTTTCATAAAAATTAACAGGAGCTAAATTTTAAATTTACTATTCTCAAACTGTGGGAAACATTATTATGTACTCTCATCCATATTTATCTCATGTCCCAAAAATTTTTTTTTTTTTTTGTCTAATAATAAGTCAATGTGATGTCAATTGATTGTTTAAAATATAATACTAGTTAGCTAGTTCAAAATAAGAAAATCAAAAGATGACAATGCTGAATATTTGGTGGCTAAAAATTTAATGTTCCCTCAATTCTGATGGGTACTTGTTACCTACATGTTATGATGCTTAATTAAAATAATGATCGCCTAAACAAGTTGTTAAGCCATCATTGGTTAGTTTAAGGTGTTTCAACAAGTTGGTGAAGCAAAACGTATCTTTTTTGGGAACTTAATTTATATTAACTTGATTGGTTGGTTTAAGTTTGTGGAGAAAAGCCGTTCTAGTGCAAGATAATTGGTTCTTAGCGACCACCAATTAAGAATAGACAAGTTTGAAAAAAGGTTTATAGAAAAAAAAAATGGAGAATCGTACCCGGTGTAATTAATAAATTATTTACATGTGTTCCAAATGATTTTGCTTGGATGTCTCAGCTTCTTTCAATGCTTGAGAAGTCCGTTTAATTAATTCCCAGTTAGAATTTAATTAATGCACAACTTGATTGCCGACGAATTAAACTAGGTTTATATTTATATTTTAATTTTAGTTGAAAACCGACAATTTGATAGGACCATGTACCAAAGGCCCTCATAAAACCAGTTTTGGGCCAAAAATAACTTGGGATTCGGATCTCTATCCGGGGCCAACCCGAGATAAATAAAAAGGGCTCAAAATCAGAAAACAGCTCGACCCGGCAAGACTCAATTAGGCCTTACCCGAGAAAGCCCAGTCAGGTCTTGCCTGACAAAGATTAGCTTGGTCTCGTATGACAGGGCCTCACTCGACAAGAGTCCAGCTCAGACTCGGCTTATGGTAACCACTTCGTATCCGTACGCTACGGGTGCGATCTAGTCACCGCTTTCTATGCGAGTGTCACCGCTCTTATGCGAACTCCCTAATCACTCATATGCGAACTTACTAACCATTCTGACAATGTAGAAAGACGGTTGGGGAAAGATCTATTTAAGGAAAAAAGCTCCATGAAACAGGGGCTTGCTTTTCGACAAGACGAGGTATCATACAGGATAGAGTCTGAATACCTCCTCAATCTCTCACGTCGGAAGCCGACAATCCATCTTTCATATCTCGGCCCGTTTCCTCGAGACGGGACGAGCCCAAACTTTGAGATCTTTACATACAGCCTACTCTCTCCGAGATAGGATGTATCAAAATCTAAATCTCAAACAAAAATCAAGTTTAAGTGGGGACCGGTGGATATTATTTGCATATGGAACTTATGAATATTTTTGGGCGATTTTCCAAAATAAAAGGATAGGTACTTAAATGTGCATTTAGCAACAGTTAGATGTGTATTCTTTTTGGTGGTAGGTCTGCACTAGTGTTTGTTTAAATGCCTGTGGTTATATTTTGTGCTTATACCTGCTTGAACAATTAAACCTCTTATGATCTTTTGTGTTAGTTTCTCACAGAAGCAGAGAGAGAGGGTCAAGTGAACTCTCTCTATAAGGATTATCCTTTTGTACTTGAACTCTATATGTTTTGTTAGTTCTAATGAAACTGGGCACCAGACTTTTTAACCCAAAAAAAAAGTTCAAAACAAAAAAATATGTAATTTTCAAATAACAATTATGCTTGAACTGAAATAAGTGTGCATTTTGTTAATTGAGATATCTGAAGAATAGGCCTACGGGCCATGTAAGAACCCAAAAAAGAAAAATATATCTGAAGAATGATTTTATGGAAGACAGTTATACCGTACGTCGGCGTATAAAATCACGAGTCCGTATCCTCTGAGATATCTCAAACTTTGCGTGACTTTATGAAAAATCACAACCATTCAAATAAGTTCTACACGATTCTCGAAGCAAAAATAATACTGGCCCCCGCGCTATCCCCAAATAGGCACCGGACACGTCGCAAAAGTTGAGATATCTCAGAGGATGCGAATTTTAAAATCACAATACAATATATAGTTATTGATCTAACACGAGAAATGACGACATGCAAACGATAACACATTCTAAAACGGATTCCATCAGATCAATTAGATAATTTTGTCCCAAATTAGCAAACCTTATTGAACTTTTTTGTTATTATTAAAAGCAAATCTGTACTCCTGAATCAGGCAAATTAATTTTTTTTTGCAGTACAAAAGGAGTCCATCCTGTTAGATATATATCTCAGCAAAATTTGGATTGTCGACTGGAATTTCATAGTGGAAAATTAGGCACTTCAAATAATATGGAACTCTAAACGGGTCTGATTTAAGCCCGTTTTTCAGAGTAGCCCAGTTGTCTTTTCGGCCACTATCTGTCAGTTTTAAGTCCATCATTATTTGTTAAAACCCGGAAAACAGAAATGAAAAAGTCTCACCAGAAATTGGATAAATGACAATATAGCAAGGGCCTTTGTGAAAAATTGCCTTGGTTGGGGGATGCCTTTCATTTCTCTTTGGATTAGGTCCATTATAGCCCATTACTGTCGAAGTTGAGGCCCATTCCATTAACGGGACTGTTTAAATCCCGACCCGATAATGAGGTTCAGTAAAACCTTACCCTAATCACCAAACCCAGAATCCGACATCGCGCAGCGATTGGTATAGAGGTACGGATGAGTTTACAACTCCTCGAGGGATACTCCTCCGGTGAGGAGGAACCGGCGGTGGGGGCGTCGGCCGATCGATCCGCCTCCTCCGGCATCAGCTCCGACGCGTCCACCGACGAATCCGACCAAGAAATCAAGCAACAGACGAGGAACAATAGGAACTTCTATCGGTCGGATCCGGCCAAGCCTCCGCCCGACCCGTCTCTCCCCTCCGCACTCGATACCTTCGCCGAGGTATTGTATTCACCTCGTGTGACCTTTGGTGTCGTGTGGTTTCGAGTCTTTTCTTAGTTGTCTGATTTTATTGTGTTGTTGTTGTTATCTTTTTGTTTTTGTTTGATTGGTGGAGATCACAGGGCCGCCGGATTTCTTGAACAACTGTTTAGGTGGGCCGGAAGAAACCAGAGAGGCTGTAGGTCTATACGATCGAAAGGTTAGAGATCGGGCAAGGCGCGACAAGAGGGATCTTCCTGCTGGTACTGTTTGCTGTAATTTTTGTGGATTTTGTTTCTTTTTACTGAGTACATTTTGCTCAATTGATGCGGTACTAGTGCATCTGAGAATCAAAATAGTTAAACTGTGAGCTATCGAGCTGGGCTTTAACTGGTGTGAATGGTCTGATTTTTGAATAAAAATATACTGGTAGCATTCAAGCAATGTATTTTGTGGGGTAAAATAGCTCTATGTCAGCCTATAGGTTTCTATTAAAAAATAGTCATAAGTTAGAATGTAAACAAATGTGCTTATGTGCTAGCATTGTTTTGGGTGATTGTTTAGTGTTGAGGCAGATTGCATCTGAACTTTTGAATGTTTATATTATTAAATCACGAAATTAAATTGGTGAAAACATCTATCTTAAAAAAAATAGAGTAAACATATAGTCCACTTCTACTGACTGTACTGTCACAAGCTTATGAGAACTGTATGGAAATTCGATGCTCCCTGTGGTGCATGCAAAAGTCTGATAGCAACACCTGGATTTTAGTTCTTAAGTTGAATTGATGCTTTAATCTGGGTTTTGTTCAAATAAGCCCCTCCAATTACTGATGGAGTGTTCCGACATGGTAGTACCTTACGGTGATGATGATTATTTGAAAAACCAGCCATTACATGCTATCATTAATTACTTTTCTCCTTTCACTGAAAATCAACAAAGGCATATCCTATCCTAATAAATACAGCACCTGTATCCCTCCATTTCTCAGCACCACTTCTAAATTTATCAACTTTCTGATTTATCACTTTTTTTCTCAACCGGCTTTCAATTTCTTTAATGTGTCAGTATAATGCAAAAAAATTGGAAATTGAGTTGATGGAGGATCTGAAATATGAATTCTGGTGACATATCGATAACAGGTCAGCTTTGGTATGGATAACACCTCTAGGAGGAGGGGAAGGGGTGGAGGACATGGTTATAGTATAGTTTTTTCATATGAAATGAAGTCTTGTGTTTGTTTGTCATGAGAATTTGTCAGTAAAGTGACGTGAGACAGATACACATCTTATTTTTTTTTAAGTAAAATCTTCTTAAATGGACATAGAGCAAATAGTAAGGAATTCAATGGTACATCAAATTGGTCAATGTGCATCTAAGATTGGTTGAAATACAAGTCCTAATTGGAAATTTAGATTCAAATCTCTGATTTTCTTGGACTTGGCTTGTAGGTGCTGTGGTGGAAGCCAAAGCACAGTTGATTGCTATTCGAGACAGAGTAAGTGTTGACGGGGGCAATGCTACATCCGACTCTGTTGCCGCCATCCCTGGTGAAAACAAACGAAAAATTACTGCTGCAAACCCAGGACCGGAAGATGCTGCTGATCTCCTCAGGTAATTTTTTGTTCAAGATGTATGCTGTGTCTATCCTTTCAAAATCTCCAAACTTATCAATGCGCCCAAAAGATGAAAATTTTGCTACAAGTCCAAACTGATCTCTTAACATGTAAAACCAACTCTTGATCTACCATCAGAAATAAAAGGCAACTTATATAATCATCCTGCATTTATTTGTAATTACTATCCTTCTGTGAAACCTGCAACCGAGAAAATATTTTAATTTTTGGGGGTGTATTTCAGAATGTGTCTTCAGTGCGGAGTACCTAAAACATACTCCCATGCACACGGCATGGTGTGCCCAATTTGTGGGGACCGCCCAGCAGTGGAACCAACGGAGTTAGATAAGAAGAAGGGATCGACTGTAAAGGACAAGGAGAAGAGCAAGAGGATGAGAGGCCAGTCATCTCACGCCACGTGGAAGAGCGAGACTGAGATGCATTTGAGACAACAGTTTGATTGAGAATTAGAAAACTTCATATCACATGGGTGTAGTAATCTTCCTATGCAGTATGTTGTATTTATTGTGTACTGTGAGATTGCTAATGGACATTTTTATCTCTTTATTTATGAGCGTGTGAAAGTCCTTTCTCCTGTTAACTAGAAGTGAGTGGAGATCATGTGGAACGAGGGATAATGTAGCAAATTGATGTTGCTTTTGGAAGTCAGTTAGATTTTTTACTATGAACAGAGCAAATTGATATTGCTCTTGGAAGTTGGAAGTCATTTAGATTTTCTACTATGAACAATTGACACTCTTTTGGATTCGAGTCAAGCATTTCTCTATAGTTTGACTTTGTTAATATCATCTGGTGGGTTGGGATGTCGAGTGATTAGATAAAAAATAATAATTAAAAGTAGCATTTGTGATTTTTTGTTTTTTAAATTTGAAAACAAAGAATCCGGGCTTTTTCGTCTCCACTGTATAAAAAAGCATGGGCCGGACTTCTTCAAGTTTCGCCTGGAAATGAAGGTTCAGTTCCAAAGCCTGATTTTTTTGTTTTTAAAATATTTTAATTTACCTATTTATTAAATGTGATTTTATTAAATTTTTTTAAGGAAAAAGTTTGCTGGTAGAAAATTGCGATCTTCAGTTTCTCATTTAAACAAAAGTGTCCCATATTCGACGACAAAATATTATAGACTTTAAAGACTAATAATGCCTCTCTTAAATTAAATAATTCACTAGCTAATGCCTCATCTTTTTAGAGTTGACTGTTTTATTTTCTTGAAACGGCATCATTTGCTATCTGTCACGGATTCAAGAAGTATACATCTGATGTGTGGCTACGGGCATAATTTTAAAAGGGTAATTAAAGCATCAAATTATTTACCCTTTATTTATCTTTCTAAGATTAAACACGGACGGAAAAATGTCATGCGAGTTTTCTTAAAGAAAATTAACGGGGGATTTTTTTTTTTTTAAACACCAACGTGACTTCTAAAACCCATGTGATATGTTTCCCTAATTGACTACGGATGGGTTGAAACTTCTTTTTTCTCCAATTAATTAGATAACATTAATTTAGAGTAAGACTTAGGTGCTATGGATAGCATAAAGGTTTCTGTACTATTGTCTCAAAAATCTATTGTATAAACTTCAAATTTCGATCTAAGTAGATAAGTAAATTGGTTATATAATGAACTTGTAGAATACCAATTTTTATTATTTTTGAAATTTTTTTACTACTTTTTATGATTTATGAAAGATGGCAAAAAATAACTTAAAAATAAAAGAAAATTACCAATATTTTAGGTTATTTTTGACGAGATTGACTATGGTGAGTTGTGAAGTAAAACGTCGTTTTACTTCACGCTCATACTCCATTTTGAAAATCTAAACAACCAATCCGAACCGCTCAACATGTTCTCCATATTGAACTGTGCTTGGAGACCAAATTTTATATTTTTTGGAATTTTTTACTATTTATTAAGCCACTTTGAAAATCTCAGATCCGGGTGAACAGTAAAAAACAGTAAAAAATTCTGGACCATTCGATCAGCGATTTTCAAAGTGGCTTAATAAATAGTAAAAAAATTCCAAAAATTATAAAATTTGGTCTCCAAGCACATTTCAATATGGAGAACATGTTGAGCGGTTCGGATCGGGCGTTTAGATTTTCAAAATAAAAAGATGAGCGTGAAGTAAAAATGACATCTTACTTCGCAACTCACCATAGCCCAGCTCTATTTTTGACCATCTTCCATAAATCATAAAAAATAGTAAAAATTAATATTCTACAAATTAATTATATAACCAATTTACTGAGCTACTTAGATCGAAGTTTAAAATTTATACAATAAATTTTTAATACAATAACACGGAAGGCCTTGTGCTATCCATAGCACCTGAGCCTTACTCATTAATTTATTCTGTAGATTAACTGATCACGATCGCTTGGCACTCGGCACATGACAAAGTCTGTAGACCTCACTTCCATCCTACCTCCCCTTCTATCTATTATTTTATAAGGGAAATTTCATGTGTACCTTTCAAAAATAATTTTAAAAAATTATTTATCCCTTTTAAAATTTATAATATCACATTGATTATTCTAAATTTAAAAACTCAGTAATTTACCAACTTATTCTCTTTTCTACTAAAGCATTTTAAATTTATAATATTCTCATTTAACACTTTATTAAGAAAATATAATATTTTTAATTAGCTGATTTGTGAGGGTCAATGATTTATTTCTTTCCTTGCGAAATATACACAGTGGATACCTGACAAAATAAGGTCTATTACCCCACTGAATGTGTCAATCCGAGTAACTAAGTCTAAGTCATACTGGTTGGGTTTACACCAGTTTTTTCGTAAACCATTTGCTTAAGTTCTAGAAATGTGGTATTTTCATTAACCTCGAAGTCATATGCTGCATCTTTCGTGTACTGTGCTCCCTCCACACCCCGAATAATCTTTCCGCCCACATACAGTTCAATCAACATTTTTTCTTTTGAAAACTACATTAGCCAATAAACATTTATCAGTTATATATTATTTAAAAAAAATGAATTAAAAAATTACAAATTTATTAAATTAAAATTTAAAAAAATAATCAAATAATCAAAATAAAATAAATATAACTAAATTAAAAAAATTACCTGAAATCGTAAATAAATCGCCGTTCTCTTCTTCCTCTTCTTCCGTTTTCTCTTTCATCTAAGTTAGAATGAATTGTGAGTGGACATGAGAGAGAAAATTGACTTTTATAAAGATTTTATAGCAGACCGCCCGAGTATGAGGCGGTTTGGTACAGGCAGCAGACCGCCAAACGTGGGGCGGTCAGGTATCAATATCAAACCGCTAAAAAATGAGGCGGTCAGGTATTTTTTTTTTAAATTCATTCTGGATGGCAGACGTGCTATTTTTTTTCTTTTAGGGTATTAATAAAAATTTCGGCATAGGTATAGGAGTATAGGACAGCTCCACTCGGATCTCATCCTTACATATATAACATCCAAACCCGTCGAGAGCGTAAAAGCGCGAAGATATTCATAAAACACCTCCTAGCCATGAGCGCCACCATTCCCAAAATACCCCTCTCTCTCCTGCTCATATCCCTTCTCTCCCTCTCCACCGCCTCTTCGCTCGTCAAGGTAAGAACTCCCAATCACCCATCTATTTCTATTTAAATTACACTCAATATTTTTTCTCCTCACCTTAATTTCTTTCTCTGTTATTGCGTCTTTCTACAGAGCATCGGACCCGGGTCAAACAACGATCATATCTGTGCGTACACACTGTACGTGCGCACAGGCACGATCTGGAAGGGTGGCACGGATTCCAAGATCAGCGTGGCCTTGGCCGGATCCGACGGCTACGGCTTCCAGATCACAGACATAGAAGCGTGGGGTGGGCTGATGGGGAGCAACCACGACTACTTCGAGAGGGGCAATCTCGACATTTTCTCTGGCCGTGGACCCTGCATCTCATCTCCCCCGTGTTGGATGAACCTGACCTCCGACGGGACGGGGTCGGGACACGGCTGGTACTGCAACTACGTCGAGGTCACTGCCACGGGGCCCCACAAGGGATGCTCACAACAGCAGTTCACAGTCGAGCAGTGGCTCGCCACCGACACATCGCCTTACGAGCTGACCGCCGTGCGTGATTACTGCTCGTCTGAGGAGTCCGGATCGGTGCTCCTGAGCCGTCGGATGAAGGGATCAAAGCGACACGTGCATCACGTGGATGCGTAGTGTCGGTCCGGGTGACGGTTTTGGTCAACCTGTTGCTTTTATTCTTCCAGTTGACCTTTTCAGGAGTTCGTTTGTGTAAACAAATTGTTGAGCTGGAGGAGAAATATATTAAGCTACCAGTGCGTAGTTTGTGGCCTTGTTGGTGCTCTGGTTCCATTTCTTCTTTCGCCAATAATTCATGTACGCACTATTAATGAAGTATTTGAGAGCATGTTTTCTAAATTATATTTAGATTATGGTAATAATGCTATATGATTTGCTTTTTGGTGGCATGGGATTTTGTTCAATGAGACGGATATTATAATTTTTTTTTTTCTGTGAACTTAATTAGATATGAGAACTAATCCACGCCCATTATCCTATTTAATAATTGCCAAGTCTAAAAGTTTGACATGCTAATTATCTTAAAAATGTTAAATACTAACATGGATCCACGTCTGCTAAGAATTTTATGTTAATATAACATGGTCTCATTCGATCGTCAACTGTTGTTAGGCCATAAGTGAGATTATCTAATGAAAGAGATGTGATAACAGTCTCCCAATTATAATTTTCCAACTATTTTCCAATTTCAACAGTTTTTAAAATAGTTTGAAGGTTAGACAACTTCTGACGTCTACCGTATTTAAAAAAAATCAGCGCTGATCAGATTAAAGAAAATAAACAGGTCGTAATAGTGTAATACTAAAGTTTTAATATTGCTTAACCAAGTCTTTATAATTCTTCTAATAAATCTTAATAGTGATAAATATTTTTTCTCCTAATTTGTCTATAAGCTAAAAAAATAAAAAGATTTATTTCATCCACTATTTTTTTCTTTCAATTATTATCAATCATTTTTCTAACGATCTTTGTGGAATTTTGCTAATTAAAATGAGAAAAAATTTCTATTGATTTTCTCTTTCAAATAAGATTCATGATGAAATATTTTTGAGTTATATTCGTATTGCTGTATTTTTTTTCTTTCTCAAGATTTTATACCTCACATTGTAAGTCATAATAGTACTTCTCAGATTAACAAGCTTCGCATTTAATTCGCTTAAGGTGTGCGCAAAAATGAGAGACTTCAAGTTAGAGAAGGGAATCAAAATGCGAGATAAATAAAAAATTATATAATTATATGTATAAATTAAAAAAATTCTCATTTATAATTTTATATTTATTAATTACCCTTTAGAATAACCAGTAAGAAATTGTCCTTACCCATATTCTTACCTAATAAGCTAATAAAAGAAAATCTTGCCTAAATCTGTCTTATCGAATATGATACGGATCGGATAAACGGTTAAAAGGGTATTATTGACACCCCCAATTTTTTTTTTTCTATTAAGACATTCAAACCGACAAAAAAATTCATTGTAAAGGGACACCCAAGTAAGTAATGGCAAATTAGCAATTTTATATCCTATGTATTAGCCAAATTAATCCCCTCTTGTTTAGAAATATCACGTGGAATAATTTTACTCTTATTGAAATTAATTTTTTAGACCCGAAAGGTCTTCAAATCCTATTAAAATCCATTTCAAGACTTCTACCATCCCATCATTTGCAAATTGCAGATTAATTTAAAATTTACCAAAGTTTTGAAAATCGCCAAGCCCCCGTATATACCGAATTTGTATCCAATAGGGTACCGCACAAGGGAATATGGTAGAATGATTTCCTAATTAGTGAATCCGGCCCATTCTTTTTAACTTTGCACGAATATCAAAGCACAAATAATATTGCCCCTTCCCGAATCCCGAATAGGCACCGGCTGAGAGTAAATATGGGCCGTAAAATAATTTACTGTTCCGTGGGGTACCCGAGAGGATACAGTTCCTGTATATACCCAGCTATCTGTTTTTTTTTTCCCTTTTTGTTAAGCACATACGCTACTTTGTCAAAAAGAATAGGATAGAGAGGATCTCCGTTCCGCATCTATGAAATTGAGAATAAAATTGACAGATAGGAGAGAGAAAGTGACAGGTCAGCATTTACAATTCAATTTGCAATGCGTTAGAGATGCTCTTATAATTGATCACATTAAAAAGTTTTATTTAATGATGAATGAAGATTGGACACTAGCGTGAGGTTGCGATACGCTTAATGCAAACGTTGATCCGTTCATGGGGAAGCACTCTGTTTTTCATCAGTTATTGCATTGATTGAATTGAACCATCTAAAAATTTATATCTATGTCGAAGCTGAGACAGTAGTTGACGTCAAGGAGGTTTGATTATGCTATCCGTTTCTATCATTAGTTTACTTTTCTGTTTATAACAAGTTTGTAACTTTTAATGAGATTGTTTTGTTTTCTTCAGGCTTTAGATGATCTACGAAATGTATTCTCTTCGTTCGATCCTCAAGTTGTCCCAATAGAGAAGATAACTGTTGTTTTCTTGGTAGAGAACAAAACTGTGGAAATTACTAAAGGTGTTTGGGTCCGCCGAAATTTTTTTAGTTACCACCCCATTAAATCAAAATTAATTGAACACCACCCCAATCAATTTTTTTCAATACTTACCACCCAAGCGGATTGGGAGAGCGCTCCAAATTGGAATGGTGCGCACCAAGTGGTACCCTTCTCCAGTGTGCGCAGCAAGCAGACTGTTGTATATCAACGAAAATTTTAACATTTTTTCATTCACCAAGAAGGCAGACAAGAGAACTAAAGAGCAAAGAACAGCTTGTGAGTTTTTTTTCACTTTAGTTCTTTATTTTTTTAAATTATTTAATAGTATTTTTAATTTACTATAAATTTATTAATTGTTAGGTTTGTTCCTCAATTCAACAAACTATGATTGAATTTTGCTTGTTATTTTGGTGGTAAAGTATTACAAGGGCCAAATGGTGCTTATTACAGTATCCAACTCCATAAAATGTTCAATATCGGCTCAGGTTTAGATTTCAGAGGCATAACTAGGGAAGTGTATCAGCAACTTGGTATTGACCCGAATTATTATGAATGGTAATGTCCGCAAGGATCAATATTGGCCAAGGCAACTAAACATGATTCCAACAGCTCGCGGTACAAGACGATAACAGTTGGGGATTGTATACCCATATGACCATGAATATCCTCTAGTTTCAAACATTGTTCCAGAGCATCGCTTAGTGAAGTTGGGTAGTAGACGACACAACCGAATCCAAATGTGGATGGACATAGTGCAAGAAAGACAAAAGGGTCACCAGACCAAGAGAGCAACTATCGAAAAGAATGCGAGAAAGAGAAATGATGCTAGAAACCGTACTCAATAAGATAATTTTAAATTAAATATCACAAAATTAACAATTGTTGTAAGAATAGATATTTTTTCCTGCAGTTTCATTGTTCAAGAAGTGGTTATGTTGTGCTTAATATTTGTTTTCTGCAACAATATTTCAATTTGTTTTTTTAGATGGAATGTGTGTTATGTCGTAGTAGATTTTATGTTGTGTTGTAATATGATTTATTAGTTATGGTAGTAGACTTTATATTGTGTTGTAGTTGAATTTATTTGTGCTTTTTTTGGATACCACTAGCTAATTTTTTAGTTTTTGTCTTTTAAGGAAAATAAAATTATAAACAAATAAAATTCAGTATCAAAAACAAAATTCAGAATTCCAAACAAAATGTACAATTCCAAAAATGCAAAACAAAAACAGAACAAAACAAAAATAAAATAAAATAAAGGGTTGGTGCGCACCCTGAGTTAGGGTACCATTTGGTGTGCGTCCCCAGTAAGTGCACCAAGTGGTACCCTAACCCAGAGTGCGCACCATCCCAATTTGGTGCTCTCCTCCAGTTCGCGTGGGTGGTAATCGGTAAGTATTGAGAAAAATTAATTGGGATGGTGTTTAATTAATTTTAATTTAATAGAGTGGTAACTTAAAAAATTTCGGTTGGGTCCGTTACCTCTCTCTCTCTCTCTGTTTTTTTTTTTTTTTGGAATTGTCTTGCTTATCCTTTTTGACTTGGCATGTTTCTGGTTTATGGTGAAGGTTGTCGATGTTGATGATGTGAAACGAGAAGTCACAGTTAAGCTCATTCCTAGACTTGATTTACAATATCTTGCGGAAAAGAGTGCAGCTAAAGGGGTTAGCACATTGAACTTTTAATTTGATAAGCACATTGTTTAATAATAAAAAAAATTTGATAGGCACATTCTATACTTTAATTTTCAGTCAATAATTTCCTCAAAAAAGTTATACATCTGGGTAGGAGATTTGATTTCTTGGATTATACCTGCTGGTGAGCGAGCCTTGGCTCAACTCAGTTTAAAGAACAATAAAGGTCCAACTCAGACTCATCTCAGTTTTCGAGGAAAAGGATCGGATCGGCTCGGATCGTTTGACCTCTTAACTCGACTCTGTTCAGCTCAACACTCGGCCCGGTTCGGAAAACTCTAATTCAATCTGAAGCTCAAAACTCGGTCCGACTCCACTTCCTTTTCAATAGAAGAAATTTTATTGCATTGCTTTTAGAAAAGTCTTTCCTCTAGCAATTAATTATCCTGACATGAACTTGCTATAATAAGCAATTATACAGTCTCATATTCTAATATTTTATGCCTTGCTTACTATTACAAGCACACGGATTTTGTTGTCTTGTGCTTGCATAAATTTGTCTTTTTTTTTCTTTAGAAAGGAAAACAACTAATTTTGAAAACAAGCTTCAAAAATCGTGCCACTTTAAAAAGGAAACAAATAGCAGATGATTAATTGAGGGGTGATTTTGTCCATTGACTAATTTTTTTAAAGTACGTTGTGTTGTTAACTGAGTTTATTGTGGGATCCGTATCCTCTGCATTAACTCAAAATGGAATCTTTTGAGTTAATGAATTTCGACCGTCTAATTTTAAACGGAGTCAATCCGGTTCGTGTCTATAATACAGGGCCCTTATATATTAGTGCTGATTTAGGTCGCACGAATCTTGAAATATATTGGACAGTCGAGATTCATTAACTCAAAAGATTCTCTTTTGAGTTAATGCAGAGGATATGAATTCTTTATTGTGTGAATGTCAAGCCCTCAAAGAGCATGGGCCGGACTTTTTCAAGGTCGGCCTGAAAATGAAGGTTCTGTTCCAAAATCTGATCCTTTTTTTGTTTTTTATTATCATTTTAATCCTTAAATATGGTTTTTATTTTTTTGAAATAAATTTTGCTGGTAGAAATTGCGATCATCAGTTTCTCATTTGAACAAATGGTCCCTATCTTTGCTGACACAATAATACTATAGGCCATGTTTGGTTGTGAAGTAAGAGGTGGACTAAACTCCTTACTCCACACTTAGGTAGCCAAACGAGAAGTAAAATAAGAAGAGTAAAGTGAAGTAAGAGGTGAGTTAATTCGGAGTAAGTTATTCCACCTTTTCAGATGGATTAACATACTACACGCTTACTCCACCTGTAGGGCCCACTATCATAGGAAGAGGCTCAGTTTCCAACACTTTACTCCTCTAGGCGGATTAATTTAAGCTATGAGTTATACTACCAAACAAGGTGTAAAATATGTGGAGTAAGATGGAGTAAGTCATTTAATCCTCATTAACTTTACTCCACAACCAAACATGACCATAGGCTTTAAGACTAATGTCTCTCTTAAATAATATCATGTTGCGATAATGATCTGAACTAGCCAATCCTAGATAACCACATGTCATCTTTTAGAGTTTTGACTCTATTATTTCATTCAAACGGCATGACTTACTATCGGTCTGGTATTCCATAAGTGCACATTTGCACATTTTTTTTCTTTTTCTTTTTTAACATCCATGTGAATTATTTCCTTAAATGACTACACATGTGTCTTAAACTTATTTATTCTTCCATCTTCTTTTTTTTTTCAAATAATTGACCAAGCAATATCTCAGCGAAAAATGTTCTCTCGCAATATATACGGCTTCATCTAGTTGACTAGTTGGAACTAAATTATTACATAGGATAACAATGGAAACGAAATTGAAAGACATTAAAGATTATGGGTTCTCAAAATCTACCATAGATTGAAAGAGAGAGTACATCACGAGAAAGTGCGGATCAAAACTACGGATCAATGAGCAGCGGGGGAGCTCGCCGAAAACAGAGCAGAGAACACGTAGCGGAGGGATAGCACATGGCAGGCAATGAGAAGGAGGGAAGGACGCCTATCGATGTAGGCGAATTCGTGAGGAGCGGGAGCTTAATTTTTATACGACGACAAATGACGTCGATGGGAATGATCTAGTGTACACATCTCTAATCAGACGATAGATAGGGGTATTTTTTTAATTTTTGCCTAGTGTACACATCTATAATCAGACTAGGGCTGCTAATGAGCAGAGCCGGCTCATGAGCCAATGAGTTGAACAGTTCAATAAATTGTATTGAGTCAGGTCCTAAACTAAATAAAGCCCGAACTTGACTCAGCTCATATTTTATCACTCAAACAGAGCTTAGTCCGAGCCGGCTCATGAGCCAAGGAGTCTCTTCTCTTTCAAAACATTGCATATAAATGTCAGATTGATTTTATCTATTTTTTTTTTTCAAAAAATCCATGTCTATTAGATTTTAATTGTCGGATTGATTAGAATTTAATTCATATTTAATCAATTAAATTTTTAAATCTGCAAAAATTATGAAAATTTTATTATGTTAATGTTGCAATGATCCTGAAAAAATTAGTAGTTTGGGTTTTATTTGGTGTCAGACTCAGTTATGATTTTGTAGTATATGAAAACAATTAGTTATGTTGTATTCTCTGTTGGAATTTGCTTTGCCGTAGCACATTTATTTTATTCAGACTGCTTGGTTATATTTGATTTGCGAGAATAGTTTATGTAAGGTTGTAACTTGTAATCAAGTAAATGTTTATTTTTTTAATGCTTGGCATGAGTTGAGCTTGCGAGTTATGAGTCGAGTTGAATGCTCAAACTCATTAAATTGAGCCGAGTTTTTTTCTTCAAAACCGAGCCGAGCCCGAGTTAAGCCTGTTTAGTTATATGACGAGCTGAGCTAAGTTTTGTGCCGAGTTTGGCTCATTAGCAGCCCTAATTCAGACGATAGATAGGAGTATTTTTCAATTTTTTGCCTGCTGATGCTGGATGACATCAGCGAAGAAGATCTGAGGCATCTATTTAGCATCAGACGGTAAGGAATGGGAATGTCACTATTCCTCGTTACAGTAACACCCCATTGCCCTTTTACTAAGTATAATAATTGTTCACTTGGCTCTCGAGCCTCGACACATGATGAAGTCTGTAGACCCTACCAGCTGACCAGCCCCACTTCTATCTATTTTAGCTCTTTCGGATCTCAACTCATTCCTCTTATCCAGAACGCTAAGACATTTCATCAAACACCTCGTAGCCATGAGGGTCACCATTCCCAAAATACCCCTCTCTCTCCTGCTCATCTCCCTCCTCTCCCTCTCCACCTCCTCTTCGTTCGTAAAGGTAAGAACTTCCCCCAATCACTCATCTATTTAAATTTGAATTACACTTAGAACTTTTCTCTTCTCACCTTTCTTTCTTTTTGCGTCTTTCCACAGAGGATCGGACCTGGCTCAAACGACGATAACGACGACTACAAATGCGTGTACACGCTGTTCGTACGCACAGGCTCGATCTGGAAGGGAGGCACGGATTCCATTATCAACGTGGCCTTGGTTGGATCCGATGGTTACGGTGTGCAGATCACTGACATAGCCTCGTGGGGCGGGCTGATGGGGAGCAACTACAACTACTTCGAGAGGAGCAATCTCGACATTTTCTCCGGCCGTGGGCCCTGCATGTCAACTACACCGTGCTGGATGAACCTGACCTCCGACGGGTCGGGGGATCACCACGGCTGGTACTGCAACTACGTCGAGGTCACTACGACCGGGCCTCACATGGGATGCTCTCAGCAGCAGTTCACCGTGGAGCAGTGGCTCGCCACCGACACATCGCCTTACGAGCTGACCGCCGTGCGTGATTACTGCTCGTCTGAGGAGTCCGGATCGGTGCGCCTGAGCCGTCGGATGAAGGGATCGAAGGGACACGTGCATCACATGGATGCGTAGTGTCGGTCCGTGGGACACGTATTGGTCAATTTGGTACTTTTTGTTCCCTTTCACGGAGTTCGTTTGTGTAAAAAAATATGGCCGAGTTGAAGAGAAATAAATTAAATTAAGTAATCAATGGGTAGTTTGTGGCCTTGTTGATTCTTCATCTGGGAGGTTTATTAGATCTCTCACTCGCTCTGAGTCCATTTCTTCGTTCTCCAATAATTCATGTACGGACTATTATTGTACTATTTGAGAGAGCATGTATTCTAAATTATGTTGAGAAATAATGCTTTGTTTTTGGTAGCATGTGGCGGATATTATAATTTTATTCTGTTAACTTAATTAGATACGAGAGCTAATTCATGCCTTAATAGTAAATTGACATGCTAATCTCTTAAAAATGTTATATACTTGTAATCTTGTATGGATCCACATCTCCTAAGAATTATATGTTAAATATAATACGGTCTTATTTTGAAATCATCCGATCGTCAGGCTGATTGGATATGAAATTTGTTTTCGGTTTTATGTGGTTATTTTGTTGATCTGGTAATTTGTTAAAAAAAAAAATTAGGAGACTATTAGTGGGAGTATTTATAAAAATCAATCAAGATAAAACCAACATGTTTTTAAATTCATTTTTATTTTCATATTTTAAACAATAACAATTAAGAATATGATTCTAAATTGGCAAATGATATTATATATGAATCGTATGACCAATTTATCATAAATTCGTTTACAGAAAAAGATACTCAAGATTCTTTTTCTGAATCCGTCTAAGATAAAATGAAACTCATGCGAATCAATAACAATTAAATATTATTACTTATATTTTAAATAACTAACATAGAAGATTTAAAAAAAATTAGTATTACAGGGATGGCAAATAAAGCAGGATATATTGGAAAGGTTTTAATTTGGTATTTATTTATTGCTTCTTCTAGGAAGTTCTACTCATTAAAAGTTCTTTGGATGTGACAGGGCCAATACAGATTATAATAAATGGATAAGCCACGTCCTATGCATTTGTAAAGGGTGAAAATATAAAATTATGGGACCAATCATGACAGTATTCCAGGGGATGGCACCAGGATATTCTCCTCATTTTAATTATAATATATGAGTAGAACTAGGGTGCTCCTAAGCTCACCAAGTCCATCCGTGAGCGCGACTCTAAAACCTATCGAATTGACTTCAAACGATATTTTCAAACCGTTAGATGTTCAATCTATATTAAAATGTGCTTGGAGACCAAATTTTACATTTTTTGGAATTTTTTTACTATTTATTAAGATGGTTTGAAAATCGCTGTTTTCCAATGGTGCAGAATTTTAATAAAAACAGCGATTTTCAAACCATCTTAATAAATAGTAAAAAATTTCAAAAAATATAAAATTCGCTGCGGACATGATTGCTTATCTTAATAGTTAATTATCTTTTTTTTCGGTAATATTCTGATATAATCTTTTTACATTCCTCTCGATAAGCAATCATGTCCGCAGCTGAGATGCCATTTTAGGAAACTAGTAAAGGCAAGATTTGATTCTAGGTCCAATTGAATAGCCCGTTTATTCACATCAAACATCGGTTGGATTATCATAACTAGTAGAGAAAATCAAAAGCTTAGTCATCGGCCCATATGTCTTTTCATTATTTTAAGCCTGTTTGTTACTTTTATGTTATAGGCTAATTTTTAGAATAGGGCCATGAATGAGCTGAGTTTGGATAAAAATTTGAACTCCATTCATTTTAAAACGAGCAGAGACATAAAGTCGAGTCAATCACGAGTCGAATCGCGCTAATTCATTTTGCTGTGAGTCGCATATAGACGACCATGAATCAAGAAAGTGTTCGAGCAAAACTAGAGTGTGATGTGCTCAGGGGCGGATCCACATTAAGTCAGGGGTGGGCAAGTGCCCTCCTCTGGATTTTCGAAAACAGCTATTAGAATACTGGATTTTGAACTCTTGTCCCATCCTGAAAAAATTAAATGACCTACCCTGTTGACTGTTGAGAGCATAGTTCCGAAAATTGTTAAATATATCGTTTGATTTTTTTACAAAAAAAGCAGTGGAATCAGAAAATTGAGTAGAAATGAAAGAGATTTTGTCTTGTCGATAGAAAGAAATAAAGAAGATGAGAAGTAGAAACTAAAAATGTGGGGCCAATATTTGAGATTCAATTGTTGGGCTAAAGTTTAATTACTATATTAGACTGTTTCTTATTTCATATTTATTTCTAAGTTTTATATTTAAATTTTAGCCAATATGTTGATTTTCAATGCAAAAATTTGGGATTACTTTTTCATTCATTCAAATTAACCAATATTTAATGTAATAGTTTAATTTTTAATGATTGTATTTTTTTTTTTACCAATTACTATTTTACAAAAAAAAATCCTATTTTTTTCATACAAATTATGTTTTTTTCAAAAAAAAAAAGTTTCCGATCCGATTCGCCTCCTCCACTTACTACTATTGGATTTGAATCCGATTAGTTAATGGGTTTGAACCCGATCTGCTGCTTTTTTGCCCTACCCTGATGAAAATCCTAGATCCGCCCCTGAATGTGCTCACCAGTTGGTGAGCACACCTCCAAAAGACTATTGGATTAACTTCGAACTACAAATTCAAACCGTTGAAATTCATGTATTTCGTGAGTGATGCATGTACATGTAAAAATTTTAAAGTTTCGAATTCATTTAGTACATGGTCAAGCGGTCAAAACAAAGATAAAAAATGAATACATAAAACAATTTAAAAAATAACTTATAAAATGTTCATTGTTTTGACCGCTTGATCATGTACTAAATGAATGCGAAACTTAAATTTTTTTGCATGTACATGCATCACTCACAAAGTACATGAATTTCAACTGTTTGGATTTCGTAGTTGGAAGTCAATCCGATAGTCTTTTGGAGGTGTGCTCACCAATCCCTCTTGGTAAGCACATCACACCCTAGTTTTGCTCTTCTCAGTGTATTAATATTCGGTTCTCATTCGGTATGCGGAAGGCCACCGCATACCGTATATACGGTATTCGGCCGAATATACGGATTTTTATTCGGATTTATATATTCGGATTTTCAAATAAGAATTAATATTAATAGTTGTGCAAATCAATATCCTGCTGCTTTGAGATCAATGGAATCCGCATATGAAATATGATAAACATATGCCTGTCTTCTCAATTTTGTGCTTGGTGTTGAGGTTTGCCAAGTCCCAAACCCGCTCTTTGTTCTTTGGTGTCCGATTCTTTTCCTTGGCCGTTTAGAACCTCAAATCCGCTATTCTTCTGTCATCGCCCCATAGTTTATGACTCGGAACCAAGTGGGTTTGAACCAATTTTCTCCCTTCTTGACGAATTTCCATTTTCTTTGTTTTTCTCTACTATCGGAGAAGGAAATAGAGGGAGGGGTCAGGGAGGAAGATATTGACAACGCATGCCCGCTTAGTCAGTCTCTCACAGAGTAGAAGACTGTTCTTAGTTTGTATTTTTATCTTGGGTGCACTCGTTTTTCTGTAGACCATGTATGAGATTGTATTGATCTAGTGAGCTCCAAGTGCACGGGAATTAAAGGGGTCATTTGCGCTGGGGAGTTTGATTTTAAATTGGCTTTGGGTTTGAGTGTGTTTGGTGCATGGTGAGCCACTTGATTGACAGCTTGGCCCATAAAGCTTTGAGTCAGTGTACTAACTCCACCCATCTTTGTATATCAGCGAAAATATACAGCTGAATAGATTATATGCGGATTGCGGAATCAATATACGGCTGAATAGATTATATGCGGAAAAAAATATACGGCCGAATAGATTATATGCAGAAAAAAATATACGGCCGAATAGATTATATGCGGAAAAAAATATACGGCCGAATATGCAGCCGAATATTCGAAATCGTATATTGAATCGAATACTGATTTTCTATTCAGATTCCAACCGAATACGAATATTCAGTCGAATGAACCGAATTTTAATACACTGGCTCTTCTTATTGCAACAAAAAATTATTCTCTCGTGGGGGATTGCGAAAGAGTTGGAAAAGAGTGCATCTTTGAGGAACAAACCAAGTGAGCCTGAGTCAAACTTGAACTCAATTCATGTTATAACGAACTTGAATCGAATGCTAATTACAATCTTTCTCTCAGTCTCTGGGTCGATTTCGAGCGAGTCACGAGTCACAATTTTTTTTTTTTGTTACCCCTACTTCTGAACACTTTTGGAGCATTATGTTTGTAGCATCTCATATATGAGTCTTGAAAGACATACTTTTTATTTAGGGTACGTTTGGATGAGAGTTAGAATAGCTAGAATAATGCAATTTTAGAATAGTAAATGAGAATAGAGAAAAAATAGTGATTTTCAGATTAGTGTGAAAATGGTGTTATTCGGATTAGTAAAAATATTGTTTGAATTGTATATGTGAAATAGTGAATAGCTGTAACCAATAAATAATAGTGTTAACAATGTGCTAATTAAGAGGAAAGATAGGTAAGTGGATCTCAAATGAATTGTCACGACGTGGAGATAGCGGAAAGTGATATCAAATTTGTCATTTCGGGACTGTGTTAGCGGAAATAAAAAAAAGAAATCATTTTTTCTCTCATTCCACATTTCCAAATAGTAGCTATTCCAACATTTACAAGAAATAGAGAATAGCAGCTATTCTAGCTATTCCGAATAGCAAAAATGTTGTTTGGATGCATATTGCTATTCCGAATAGCTTGTATTCTAAAGTAGCATTTATTCTTGTATCATCCAAACATAACCTTATTGTATTAAATTATTAGTTCACAACAAACCCCCATAAAATATTAGTAATTTGTGAATTTTATTGGAATGAAGTTAGCAGCTAGATGTCACCATTTTATACCCGCCAGTTTGTTAGTGTTTGTTAAATCAAACCTAATTTTCATTTTAGGACCTAAACCACTAGCCGAAAGGAGGAAAAAAATAATAATAACAGAATTTATCATCGGCCCATAGAGTTCTTCATATTTTATTCGTCGTCCCATACTGCTTTTCATATTTTGAGACTGCTCGTTACTTGCTCATCTTTTCGAATTCGTATTGTACAACTGCAGAACGAATCCGGACCGTCTGATCTGTCCTGGCATGAATATTTAAGGGGACTCGCGCATTACAGATGTGGCCTTGGTTGGTTGAATTCTGATCGGACGGTCGCAATTCTAAAACCCAAGCTTTGAGTTAGTGCAGAGGATATGGACTCGAGCTTTGGAGCATTAGAGCATCTACATCTTTGGTATAACTATGCAGGAAAGTTTCTTATTAATTTTCTTTTTCAATTTATTGCTGACGTGGTTTAATAGAAACTCTAAAATTAATTTCAGAAACGTGAAAGTTAGAAACTTTCAAGACTTTAATTTCTAAAAAGTGGTTAACAGTTATTTAGAAATTCATTTGAGTTGCTGGGATGTAGATGCTCTTATGTTCAAACTGCCTCAATTGTGTATACGGAGTCTGTATCATCTGCAGACGCAACATAGATTTTTTTTTTAATTTCGAACCATATAATCATAATTTAGGTCAATTTGAGCCAATTTAAAATGTATAGTCTTTCTAATATTCGTGTCAATTCGAAACAAACAGTTAGGATTTTTTTTCTCTAATAACTTAAAATTTGAATTATTACATAGGATACGAACTCATCAGTATGGACATGCGTACCGTAATTTACGCAAAAAATTATGGGCACAAGAAAAGTTTGTGTGAGATTCTTTTCATACATAAATATGGTTATTCTCTTATGAAAATTGATGGAAAATTCTATCCATTCAATGATATGAAAAAAAATGTACTAACTTTATGTAGGATTTCGGCTTAGATTATATGTGTAATAATTCGATTCAGTTCATAATTTGTTCAATATTCAAAAACTAGAATTCATGTATAAAACTAATTCTAAAATAAGCAGATTTTTACCATTAGACGTGTAGCGAGTCTTAGCAGCAATCTTCTTCTATGTTCGATACCGTGTCGAATCAACGCAACAACACAACAGCCACGTCTCTATCTTCTTCCTCTTGTCAGATGAACGCACTAGTGACAGCAGTTATGTCTTTACCAGTATCCACACGAACATGTTCGAAAACAACTGTAAGTCGGTATGCTAGTACCAACAGAGAATCCCCTTTCTATTTTCTGTCTCTCGCTCTATCTCTAATTTGGAGCGTGTTCAGATGGATCTAATCCCAAATCCGAAATGTTTCTTCTATTTTTCAGGGATAAAACAAGTATATTGAATTCTGTCTATAGAGTGATCAAATTAGATACGAAATTCTAAACAGATATATGTAGACAATACACCAGGAGTATGTTTGATTGGAGTGATAATAGACTATTATTATAACAAGGTTATTCGGAATAGCTTGTTTTATGTTTAGTTGGAGTTGAAAGCTAGAATAGGGAATTCAAATTTTTTGTCTTATTAGAATAGTCTATTCTTAAAAAAAAAAAAATTAAATTTGACTATTCTAATAAGACAAATGACAAAAGAGCTATTTTAGTTATTCTTGTTTTGCAACCAAACAGTTCGTTTGCACTCATTCGTTCTCACCAATTGGCCGAACCTATTCAAATATACATATTCAGAAATATAAGATAAGAGATTAGATAATTTGGCCCATAATTCATATGCAGCTCATTATATAAATCCATATATATTAACTATTAAATTGGCCTAAATATTTTGGTCTGTTGAACATATTTCTAATACTTTACGTAAGAAGAAATTTTGCTAGGCGGTATAAAATAATATATTTCTCATGTATTTGCAAAAAATTGAAATGCGCTGAAATACGATCTTACTTATTACACTCTGAACATTATAAATTGATGATGACTGTGATTACACAATGTTTCTATAGTGCTTTTATCGTATAATTTATTATACTCTTCTAAGGTTTTATAGAGATTGTGAAGTGGTGAGCGGGACTCGAACTCTCAATCTTTGAATATTTAAAGGTTTTAGAATTTTTTTTCTAGCCAACAATATTACCGCCCCATTCTCATAATTTACTATACTCAAAATCCAAATTTTAGTTTATTTAAGGAAACACATGAAACGTCTTGTATATGCATCTTCAAATACATACTTTTTTTTTTTTAGATAACTAGTTTTTTGATATAGTGACAAAGATAATGCTCTCTGTGTAGATTATCGCAAGTTCAAAAATCGAATAGAGAAATCACTTATAAATATTAAATAATTGAGTGGCTTGATCTCCAACCTTTACTTAAAAAATGCATACTTTTTATTTTGCTACATTATTAGTTTACATCAAACACCCCATAAATATTAGAGCATCTACATCCTTGGTACTATGAGAGTTTCTAATCTGATGTCGCAGTTTCTAATCCAGTTTCAGAGATGTGAGAGAGTTTCTTATTTAGAAACTATGCATGAAAGTTTCTTATTAAGAAACTGTTTATAAAAAATTCCATACTGGTCAAATAATTAGCTCAAATTATTTCTCCTTAGTAATTTGTGAATTCTATATGAATGAAGTCAGCCGCCAGATGACGACTTTTCATACCCCGCCAGTTTGTTATTAGTGTTTGTTGAATTAAACCTAATTTCATTGTTAAGGACCTAAACCACTAGCAGAAAGGAAGAACAAAAATAACAGGATTTATTGTAAAAGAACCAGGCTACCTAAGTGGTGGGCCACCATCCAAATGGACCCAATATATATAAGAACCCTTTCATAATGAAAATGGCATCTCTCAAATTCTTTTAGTTCCTTTTTTTAAACACTTGCAAGTGCATAATTTATGCTATAGATCATATTATTTCTTATGTACGACACCCTCTTTAGAAGCAAACATGATTAAGCACATAAGCTAAGAACAATACTTTTTTGCTTATTAGAACAAGTGTCCTACTTAGATTTGGCAAATATGTTAACAAAAAAAAATTATCCTGAGAATTTATAGGAGCACAGTAAAGGTTGAATGAACATGAACGTAATAAATAAATTTTATATACAAGAAGAAAGAAATGACATATCAATATCATAATAGGTGCCTTTTTTTAGTTACCACGAAAATAAAATAAAAATTAAATGATTATCACTGCTAGGGGCTTATCTCGCAACCTACCACCCACGCGTACCCAGTCCGCGCACCAAATTAGACGGTGTGCGTACTGGGGAGGAGCACCGCTGGGTCCGCATACTGGGTACGCATACCGACCCATCAACCCGGTACGTGGACTGAGCGGGCGCACAAATTATTATTATTATTTTTTTAGTTCTGTTCTGAATTGTTTGAAAAAAAAATTCTGGTATATTCTATTTTGTTCTGTGGTATTTGTAATTATATGTACACATAACATTTAACGGTGAAATTGTTAAAAATAAAACGCACTTGTTTAACAAATAAAATTTTGGACTAAATTTGAACTAAAAATTACTACAACAAATTATACGTACAATCTGAGCCGACATTTTAAAATACGCTAAATTACGCTAATTATAATGAAATACGCTAAATTATTCTAATTATAATGAAATACGCTAAACTATGCAAAATTACGCTGATTTTGTGCCATCTTTCATAAATAATAAAAAATAATAAAAATAATAAAAATTGGTATTCTACAAGTTCATTACATAACTAATTTACTGAGCTACGTAGATTGAACAATAGAAATGAAAATCTTAAACGGAAACTTCAACTGAAGTTTTGAGATTTTTCCCTTCGTTTTTTGGTGATTTTGAATTTCGAAATCCGGCATTGCTGGTTCTGACGCATGCGTATTTTCACAAGCTTTCCGAAAAGTGGTCATTTGCTGAAATCAGACACTCGAGTACCGTTTTATGGCCGTTTGAAATTTCGTCGTCGTTTTTAGCTATTTGCCTCTAAAAAAAAAAAAAAAAAATGGTGCGCCTCCCCAATCCGCACATCGGGTCAAGTGGGTAGGTGCGCCTGCTCAGTAAGCGCACCCGGTTAAGTGGGTCGGTGCGCCTGCCCAGTAAGCGCACCGGATCAAGTGAGTCAGTGCGTCTGCCCAGTACGCGCACCGTCCAATTTGGTGCGCGGACTGGATACACGTGGGTGGTAAGTTTTGAAATAAGTCCACAGGGTGGTATTCATTTAATTTTTATTTTTTTTCGTGGTAACTAAAAAAAACGGTAATAGGTGAATACAGGGGTAGTCAGAATAATTACAAGGATGGGGCAAAAACTTTGGGTGAGACAAATATTATGCATATTTTGTATAACTTTTTTTAGAAAGACCCAGAAATACAGGCACATTTTATAAAAAAAAAAATTGCTGAAGTAAACAAAATTATATAAATTTTTTATAAAGACACAAAAAATAGAAGTATATTTTTAAAAAGAATTTGGTCAGTGGTTGACTAATGCCTACTCCTGACTTTACTTGACTTTGCTCCTGGACGAATTACAAAATCCGACGAATTATTGGGTTTTTTCGTTTATTTGAATTCCATAACAAATGCCAACAGTAAATTGTTTTTGTAAGAATAACAAAATATGTTTAAAATCTTAACGGGCATACTTCGAATGTTGGATTTTATAATAACAAAATACCAACGGAATATGCTCACCTGTTATTTTTTTCATCTAAAAAACTAATAAAATATAAAGTAAGAGTAGAACTAAGGTGCTCTTAAGCCCGAATTTTTTATTTATATCCAAAAAATAATGGAAATTTCAAAAAATACCCAAACCGGAAATTTTTTTTCCGGATTTGGCCTCTAAATCCGGAAATTTTTTTTCCGGATTTAACATTTTTTTTTTTTTTTTTTTTTTTAGAGATTCCGGAAATTTTTTTCCGAACTAAATAAAATTTTTTTTTTAAGAGAAAAATAGCTAAAATACTGAAATCTAACGCTAAAAAATCGAATTGTTTTTTTAAATATTTGTTTCATTAATTTAAAAAATTTCAAAATGGTGTAGAATAATTTAGATATTATCAAAATAGCTAAAATACTGAAATCTAACACTAAAAAATCGAATTGTTTTTTTAAATATTTGCTAGATTACATTTTTTTATATATAATTAGCATATTTATACTAAAACAAGCCAAATTACTTGATTTATGCTGAATTACACTAAATTACAATAATTATGTAGAATTATGCTAGAATACGGTAAAGTACACTAAATTACGTACGAATAGGGATAATATCTTCACTGAGAAGGCGAAAAAACGACGACGAAACTTCAAACGGCCATAAAACGTCGCTCGAGTGTTCGATTTCAGCAAATGACCACTTTTCGGAAAGCTTGCGAAAATGCGCATGCGTCCGGACTAGCTATGCTAGTTTTCCAAATTCAGAATCGCCAAAAAACAAATAGAAGAGCCTCAAAACTTCAGTTGAAGTTTCCGATTAAGATTTTCATTTCTATTATTCAATCTACGTAGCTCAATAAATTAGTTATGTAATAAACTTTTAGAACACCAAATTTTATTATTTTTGGAATTTTTTTTACTATTTTTTTATGATTTATGAAAGATGCCACAAAATAAGCCCCATTTATACGTAATTTAGCGTAATTTATTGTATTTTAGTAAATTTACCGTATTTTAGCACAAAATCGGCCCTATTCGTAGTAAAAAAACAATTCGATTTTTTAGTGTTAGATTTCAGTATTTTAGCTATTTTGATAATTTCTAAATTATTCTACACCATTTTGAAATTTTTTAAATTAATGAAACAAATATTTAAAAAAACAATTCGATTTTTTAGCGTTAGATTTCAGTATTTTAGCTATTTTTCTCTTAAAAAAAAAAATTTTATTTAGTTCGGAAAAAAATTTCCGGAATCTCTAAAAAAAAAAAATTTGTTAAGTTAAATTTTTTTATCCGGAATCTAAAAAAAAAAAAAAAAATGTTAAATCCGGAAAAAAAATTTCCAGAAACTCTAAAAAAAAAAAATGTTAAATCCGGAAAAAATTTTTCCGGAAACTCTAAAAAAAAAAAAAAAAAATATGTTAAATCCGGAAATTTTTTTTCCGGATTTGGAGTTCAATTTCCGGTTTAGGTATTTTTCGAATTTTCAAGATAACATGGGTATTTTTTGAAATTTCCATTATTTTTTGGATATAAATAAAAAATTTGGCTCTTAAGCTCACCAAGCCCTGTCACACCCCGCAGCCACGGGTCGCAACAGTTCCCTGCCGTAAACATACAACGCCGTGTATGTTTACAAGGCAATTAACCGTTCAATCAGAATATGTACAATTCATTAATATCAAACACATCCCTATGCATATATATATAAATCCATATATAAGGTTATACAGTCTGGTCAAATATCATACAACAAAAGTATCTCGTACAGATACTAACCATCAGGCCTAACCCTAAATTATACAACAAAAGGGTATATTAGGCCACACATAGGCAACTACCAAGGGTCTATAGCCCGCGTGCCTCTCCGGATCTCGACGCCCCAGATCCTGTAAAATAACCCAAGAGTGGGGGTGAGAATAAATTCCCAGTGCGAAATTTGCCACAGTTTAGATTATTGGACTTGCAATCAAAATCTATATTCAGAAATGAAACCATACAAAAGCAGTTCAGACAGATGCATATTCATAAATAAAACAAGTGCATATGATCGACAACAATTTACCAAATGGAACACAAGTTACGGAATTTCCAAGATGAATTTCAAACACGCACATTTCTGGCTTAACTCAGTTTATTACAGCTGGTAGCACCTACGGATGTCCCACCAAGCTGGACCCTTTTCCAACCCACATCTGTAGTGTCACTGACCCCTACAGATGGCCCACCAGCTGGACCCTTTATCTGACACCCATCCGCAGTGCTTTGGCTTAACCATTAACTAAGGTCTGGTTCATAATCAGATAGATATTCATATGCAATAAGCTCAGAATCGTCAATTCACAACACGTCAAAACAAACTGTCATTCCTGTCCCAGACTGGATATGACATTATTTCCTCGTTTCCTCACAGTCACCCAAAGTCTCCGTCACGATCAGTCATTGCCCAGCATTGACTGATCTTAATCAATCACTGCCCAGCAGTGATTAATTGTACTCATATGCGCACATGGTTTCGAGTCATCGCCCAGCGTTGATTTCGAAACATTACCGACCATCCTAGATAGTCATAAATTGTTGGGGACTTTCGACCGTAGTTTCAAAACAAAACACACAAACAAACGATATACCATTCAACATGCAAATATAACTCTAATATTCATTATGGACTAAAATGGGGTTATTTCGGCTCACAACTTAGTTACCAGACAATTTTCAGCTCCATTTGACATTTTTCAGGCTCTCATTGCGGCCCGCAATGAATTCATTGCGGCCCGCAACAAAGTATTCAGAGACTATCCTTTATTCTGCTACATTCATTGCGGCCCGCAATGGATTCATTGCGGCCCGCAACAAAGTATTCAGAGAGCATTCAGAGAGTATTTGATTTCTACTCCATTCATTGCGGCCCGCAATGACTTCATTGCGGCCCGCAATGACTTCATTGCGGCCCGCAACAAAGTATTCAGAAACTATACCTTACTCTGCTACATTCATTGCGGCCCGCAATGAGTTCATTGCGGCCCGCAATGAGTTCATTGCGGCCCGCAATGAGTTCATTGCGGCCCGCAACAAAGTAGTCAGAGAACATTCAGCCTATATTTTGGGCTACGCTGTTGATTGCGGCCCGTAATGGAAGTTGTTGCGGCCCGCAATAAGGCGATTTCAGTACATATCATTTCTAAATTAACACGGTTATGCATATGATTCAAACAATTCGATTACGAAATCAAACGAGCAGTTCAACATGACAATTGGAAGCAGTTTAATTCATGAATCTAAATTATCAAACAAGTCCAAGAATCCCGCACCTGCTGGCAATAGGCGTACCGCGTGACTATCGATCCGGCGCCTCGGAATGCCTCGCAAACCTTTGCTCACCCGAGCCTACACCTACATTACGTATACCATCTCAATTAGGTCTCATTCCGGTATTGGTTCGCTATTCTGGTTTTCGCATCAATTCGATTGGCCGGTTGGTGTAACCCTAATTTGGTCGAAACCTCAATTTAACCATTACACGTTCTAACCTTTCCCGATCCAGCTGTAACCCTACCGAGGACAAGTCTAGTCGGTCGGACTAACCTAATCAATCAATGCCGCGTTTCAATTCGGGATTTGGTATCAAAACCCTAGAATTTGGGAAATCCAAATTGGGAGACGAAATCACAGAGAAAATCGGTAAACGAGGGATGAGAAACTCAAAGGAGTTAGAGTTCGATCAATTCTAACTCTAATCTCGGGTTTGAAACGAACAACCCGCGGATTCGAGAAATCTCAGATTTTCAAGCGAAAAAGGAAAAAAAAAAGATTACCGACAGGATGGCTAGGAGAGATCTACGGCTGCCGTCTCGGTTCCAACCTCGATTTCCCGGACGGTGGCGAAATCCAGCGAAATTTTGAAGCTCTCTCTCTCTTTCCTTCTCTCTCACTCTCTTTCTCTTTCTTTCACGTTGGCCAGCCACACACAAGGGAGAAGGGAGAGGGGAGAGGGTTTTATCACATAGGGTGCTTCAAGATTCGTGCTGGGATGAATCAATGGTCCAAATGGCTTTAAAATTCAATATTAACCCCTTTAACTTGTTTTAATTTCCCACGCCTCGCTCGTCGATCAAATTTCGATTCTGTTTTAACCATTCTAAATAAACAAATGATTTAAATTTTATTATAAAATTTTCTTAACGTGACATTTCTCCCCCCCCTTAAGATAAAGTTCAGTCCTCTGAACTTAATTTCATACCTGAATCGTCGAATAGTTCGGGGTACTTCTCGCGGATACTTTCTTCACCTTCCCATGTTGCTTCCTTATCTGAATGGCGTCCCCACTTGACCAGAACAAGTTTGATCACCTTGCTCCGAAGTCGCTGCTCTTTTCTGTCCAGTATTTGCATCGGCTCTTCTTGATATGTCAAGTCCTCTTGGACATGCAGATTGGAGTGATCAATGCAGTGAGATGGATCTCGCACGTACCGGCGCAATTGTGACACATGAAACACCGGATGAACCCGGTCCAATGCTGGTGGCAATGCGAGCTCATATGCCACCGGTCCCACTCGCCGCGTAATCTGGAACGGCCCAATATAGCGAGGACTCAATTTACCTGAGACACCAAACCGGTGCACGCCTCTGACGGGTGAAACTCGGAGCCAAACATGGTCGCCTTCCGGAAATTCCAACGGCCGTCGATGAACATCTGCGTACTTCTTTTGTCTCTCTTGTGCTGATTTAAGCCTACTCAGGACGACTTTCGTCTTTTCCGTGACCTCTTCAAGCATCTGAGGCCCGGTAGGTGAATATGTACCTGTTGGTCCCCACCACAGCGGTGTGCGACACTGCTGTCCCGTAAGAGCCTCCTGTGGTGACATCCCGATACTCGAATGGTAGCTGTTGTTATATGCAAATTCCACCAGGTACAGGTGATCGATCCAAGATCCTCGGAAACTCAGGGCACAGGATCGCAGCATATCTTCTAATGTTTGTATGGTTCGTTCAGATTGACCGTCGGTTTGAGGATGATGCGCGGTACTGAATCTCAACTTCGTACCCATGGCTTCTTGGAAGCTTTCCCAAAAGTGGGAGGTAAATCGGGGGTCTCGGTCGGATATAATGTTGCGCGAGCAACCGTGGTATTTGAATTGATACTTCAAGAACAAATCAGCTAACTCTCTTCCAGAGGTCTCGATCCGAAGTGGAATGAAATGCGCAATCTTCGTCAGCCTATCCACAATCACCCAGATGGCATCGTATCTTCCGACCGTTCTTGGGAATCCAGTCACAAAATCCATAGTAATCGACTCAAATTTTCGGGTGGGTATCGCAAGGGGCCTTAGTAATCCCGCCCTCCTCCGTCTATCTGCCTTGACTTGTTGACAAACCTGGCACTTCTCGACGTAGTGTTGCACGTTCCGTTTCATCTTTGGCCACCAGAAGTGTTGCTTCAGATCTTGATACATCTTAACTTCTCCAGGGTGAATGGTGTACCCAGAGTCATGTGCTTCGGATAGAATCAGATTCTTCAGTTCTGAGTCATTCGGAACACATATGCGATTGTGGAACCATAGGATACCGTCTTCGCGAAGTTGGAATGGCGAGTCTGCATTCGACTCATAATGTTGTCGGAACTTCTGACATTTTGAGTCTTCCTGTTGTGCTGTTCGAATCTGTTCGTGTAATTCCGGCCGAATTTCGACCGCGGCCAAGATAATCGACGCGACAGCAGACGTGCCTGCCCTAGTACTATTTCCCATCAAGCGGGACGATGTCTCCAATGCGAACTCATGGGATGCACCGACGTACAAATTCATCCTTTGCATTTCCTCGAGGAGATGCGCCTCACTGGTGATAATCGATGCCAGATTTATCTGACTCTTCCTACTTAGAGCATCTGCTACCACATTCGCTTTTCCCGCATGATACTGAATGTCCAGGTCATAATCCTTCATCAACTCCAGCCATCTCCTCTGTCTCAAGTTCAGCTCTCGCTGCGTAAAGATGTACTTCAAGCTTTTATGATCCGTAAAAATACGACACCTCACTCCATACAGGTAATGCCTCCAAATTTTCAAAGCAAAGATCACTGCAGCTAGCTCCAGATCATGGGTCGGATAATTCTGCTCGTGCGGTCGAATCTGTCGAGAGGCATATGCAATCACATGTTCCTTCTGCATCAACACACATCCTAAACCCGTTCGGGAAGCATCGGTGTAAACGGTGTATTCTTCGTCCATAATTGGCATGGCAAGAACCGGTGCAGACACCAGCCGATCCTTCAGTTCCTGAAAACTTTGGTCTTGTTCAGCACCCCACTCGAATTTCACCCCCTTGTGCAACAGCTTCGTAAGAGGAGCCGCTAACTGCGAGAATCCAAGCACAAATCGTCGGTAGTATCCTGCTAGCCCCAGAAAACTGCGAATCTCTGTAACTGTTTCTGGTCTTTTCCATTCGGTCACTGCCCGAATCTTCTCGGAATCTACCGCCAATCCTTCTCTTGATATCACATGGCCGAGAAAGGTCACTTTCTCAAGCCAGAATTCACACTTCGAGAATTTTGCGAACAGCTTGTGCTCTCTCAGCCTCTGCAACACTATTCGCAGGTGTATCTCATGCTCTTCTCGTGATCGCGAGTACACCAGGATGTCATCAATGAAAACCACTACTGTCGAGTCCAGCAGATCATGAAACACCCGGTGCATAAGATCCATAAACGCGGCGGGTGCGTTCGTCAGCCCAAACGGCATTACCAGATATTCGTAGTGCCCATAGCGTGTTCGGAAAGCTATCTTTTCCACGTCAGTCGGCCGTATCCTCAATTGGTGGTACCCCGTTCTCAGGTCTATTTTGGAATAGATTGAAGACCCTTGCAGCTGATCAAACAAGTCATCGATTCGGGGTATCGGGTATTTATTCTTCACCGTCACCTTGTTCAGTTCGCGGTAGTCGATACATAATCGCAAGGTACCATCTTTCTTCTTCACAAACAGCACGGGAGCACCCCATGGAGACGTGCTTGGCCGGATGAACCCGCTCTCCAGCATCTCTTCCAACTGTGCCTTAAGCTCTTTCAACTCCGCAGGAGCCATCCGATACGGAGTCTTGGAAATTGGCGTCGTACCTGGCACCAATTCTATGCCGAATTCCACTTCTCGTACGGGTGGTAGTTCAACTATTTCATCCGGGAACACATCTGCAAATTCCGCCACCACCGGTATCTCACTAATTTCAGGAACTTCCGTAGCAGTATACACTACCGCTGCCAAGTACGCATTGCATCCTGAATCGATCAGATGCCTAACTTCCACCGCTGAAATACATGGTATCAATCCTCCGACCTTCCTACAGTTCAGCATGCACGACGTACTACCTCTTGAAGTTGTAAAACAGACCCTGCGGTGCGGGCAGTCGATTGTCGCCGCATGTCGTGTCAACCAATCTATCCCTAATAAAACATCATATCCGGTGATCTCCATGACCAACAGGTCTATCTCGAGATCCCTCCCATCAACTCTGACCTTTCGGTTTCGGCATGTGGTGATTTCTCGGTCATTTGAACCGAAAGGAGTTTGGACACTAAGGACTTGGTTACAGGTTTCGGTTGGCCAGTTACATTTCTCTACCCACGTCTTTGACACTACGGAATGACTACACCCGGTATCAATCAAACAGTGAGCACCACAACCTGAGATAGAAAGTATACCTGTCATCACATCCGCTCGAGAACCAGATGGTTTCATGTCATCCCTCTCCTCCAGAATCTCTACTGCATCGGATGCCAACCCCGGTGCCTCAATCGCATGAACCGCTACTCGACCTCCGGTTCTGCCCCCGCCGATCTGGGGAACGCCCCGACTGCGGAATGGTGGTCCACCCTGCCCGCGTCCTGCAGGCCCTCCAGGTCCCCTGTACCCCTGAAACTCCAATGCCGCATTCGGGCATTCTCTCGCCCAATGTTCCATACTGCCGCATGTAAAACACGCACTGTTGCGACGCCTACATTGGATCTCAGAGTGCTCCTGGTTGCAGGTACGGCACCACGTCGGAACAAACCCCGGCCTAAATCCCGGTGCGTCTATCTGCCTGAAAGGGGGTCTCGGTGTCCCCATCTGTCTAGGGGGTGGTCTAGCAGTCAACTGTTCACCACTTGACCTCGCGATTTGTCTATTTTGATCCTCTTTCTGCTTGACATTCCTCTCGGACATCTGGGTCCTCTTTCTTTTGCTGTGCAGCTCTACCTGCTCTGCGTGGTCCATCATCGCCTGAAGCTCAGTAGCTAACGGGGTATCAACAATCATCGAGATACCCCCATCCAACCCGTCCAAATACTGCCTGTGGTATCTCACCACATCATTCTGTACGTCTACTGCGTACCTTGACAAGGCGAGGAATTCCTTGTTGTATTCTGCCACTGACCTCCCATCCTGCCTTAAGTCCAAGAATTTCCTTCGCAGCGCCTCTCGCTGCAAGTTACTCAGAAATCGTCGTGTGAACTGCTGCTCAAACCATTCCCACGGAATCCTTGCCTCCTCCCCGACAAAACTACGTCGGGCTCCATCCCACCAAAATCTGGCATCCCCCTCCAACTGTTGTTCTGCCAGCTCTACCATGTCTTCTTCTGGCGCTCGACATAGCACCAGCTTCGCGGTCATACTCGCGAGCCATTCCTCTGCCACTGCAAACTCACCCGTGCCATCGAAACGCGGTGGATGGAGGCGCAGGAAGGAGTCATACAACCTCCTAAATTCTTCGGGAGCATTTCTCTGGACCTCAGGTGCCGCGTCACGTCTCTCTGCTTGGCGACCTCTCTCGTACGCCGCTATCAACCTCTCGTCGAGAGCTCGATCTCGGTCCTGTACACCTCCAGGCCCAAGCTCAACTCCTTGACCTTCCGGCCCTGCCGGTCCGGTCTCAGCTCTGCTAGTAGCGGGTTCGACCACTATGTCCTGAACCCGTCCACCAGCTCTCGTGCGAGGCGGTCGTCCCCTACCTCGTCCCCTGCCTCGACGCCCGTCCATGATTCTAAATTGCAATAAAATCTTTATTCAATTTATATGTACACAATTCATATAATATACCAGTCGCCCATCGGAACGACCCAAGTGTAACGTACCCCACTCACGTATCCTATCGGTCCGGTTAGGGCTTAAACCTTTGCTCTGATACCACCAAAGAGAACTGTCACACCCCGCAGCCACGGGTCGCAACAGTTCCCTGCCGTAAACATACAACGCCGTGTATGTTTACAAGGCAATTAACCGTTCAATCAGAATATGTACAATTCATTAATATCAAACACATCCCTATGCATATATATATAAATCCATATATAAGGTTATACAGTCTGGTCAAATATCATACAACAAAAGTATCTCGTACAGATACTAACCATCAGGCCTAACCCTAAATTATACAACAAAATGGTATATTAGGCCACACATAGGCAACTACCAAGGGTCTATAGCCGCGTGCCTCTCCGGATCTCGACGCCCCAGATCCTGTAAAATAACCCAAGAGTGGGGGTGAGAATAAATTCCCAGTGCGAAATTTGCCACAGTTTAGATTATTGGACTTGCAATCAAAATCTATATTCAGAAATGAAACCATACAAAAGCAGTTCAGACAGATGCATATTCATAAATAAAACAAGTGCATATGATCGACAACAATTTACCAAATGGAACACAAGTTACGGAATTTCCAAGATGAATTTCAAACACGCACATTTCTGGCTTAACTCAGTTTATTACAGCTGGTAGCACCTACGGATGTCCCACCAAGCTGGACCCTTTTCCAACCCACATCTGTAGTGTCACTGACCCCTACAGATGGCCCACCAGCTGGACCCTTTATCTGACACCCATCCGCAGTGCTTTGGCTTAACCATTAACTAAGGTCTGGTTCATAATCAGATAGATATTCATATGCAATAAGCTCAGAATCGTCAATTCACAACACGTCAAAACAAACTGTCATTCCTGTCCCAGACTGGATATGACATTATTTCCTCGTTTCCTCACAGTCACCCAAAGTCTCCGTCACGATCAGTCATTGCCCAGCATTGACTGATCTTAATCAATCACTGCCCAGCAGTGATTAATTGTACTCATATGCGCACATGGTTTCGAGTCATCGCCCAGCGTTGATTTCGAAACATTACCGACCATCCTAGATAGTCATAAATTGTTGGGGACTTTCGACCGTAGTTTCAAAACAAAACACACAAACAAACGATATACCATTCAACATGCAAATATAACTCTAATATTCATTATGGACTAAAATGGGGTTATTTCGGCTCACAACTTAGTTACCAGACAATTTTCAGCTCCATTTGACATTTTTCAGGCTCTCATTGCGGCCCGCAATGAATTCATTGCGGCCCGCAACAAAGTATTCAGAGACTATCCTTTATTCTGCTACATTCATTGCGGCCCGCAATGGATTCATTGCGGCCCGCAACAAAGTATTCAGAGAGCATTCAGAGAGTATTTGATTTCTACTCCATTCATTGCGGCCCGCAATGACTTCATTGCGGCCCGCAACAAAGTATTCAGAAACTATACCTTACTCTGCTACATTCATTGCGGCCCGCAATGAGTTCATTGCGGCCCGCAACAAAGTAGTCAGAGAACATTCAGCCTATATTTTGGGCTACGCTGTTGATTGCGGCCCGTAATGGAAGTTGTTGCGGCCCGCAATAAGGCGATTTCAGTACATATCATTTCTAAATTAACACGGTTATGCATATGATTCAAACAATTCGATTACGAAATCAAACGAGCAGTTCAACATGACAATTGGAAGCAGTTTAATTCATGAATCTAAATTATCAAACAAGTCCAAGAATCCCGCACCTGCTGGCAATAGGCGTACCGCGTGACTATCGATCCGGCGCCTCGGAATGCCTCGCAAACCTTTGCTCAACTGAGCCTACACCTACATTACGTATACCATCTCAATTAGGTCTCATTCCGGTACTGGTTCGCTATTCTGGTTTTCGCATCAATTCGATTGGCCGGTTGGTGTAACCCTAATTTGGTCGAAACCTCAATTTAACCATTACACGTTCTAACCTTTCCCGATCCAGCTGTAACCCTACCGAGGACAAGTCTAGTCGGTCGGACTAACCTAATCAATCAATGCCGCGTTTCAATTCGGGATTTGGTATCAAAACCCTAGAATTTGGGAAATCCAAATTGGGAGACGAAATCACAGAGAAAATCGGTAAACGAGGGATGAGAAACTCAAAGGAGTTAGAGTTCGATCAATTCTAACTCTAATCTCGGGTTTGAAACGAACAACCCGCGGATTCGAGAAATCTCAGATTTTCAAGCGAAAAAGGAAAAAAAAAAGATTACCGACAGGATGGCTAGGAGAGATCTACGGCTGCCGTCTCGGTTCCAACCTCGATTTCCCGGACGGTGGCGAAATCCAGCGAAATTTTGAAGCTCTCTCTCTCTTTCCTTCTCTCTCACTCTCTTTCTCTTTCTTTCACGTTGGCCAGCCACACACAAGGGAGAAGGGAGAGGGGAGAGGGTTTTATCACATAGGGTGCTTCAAGATTCGTGCTGGGATGAATCAATGGTCCAAATGGCTTTAAAATTCAATATTAACCCCTTTAACTTGTTTTAATTTCCCACGCCTCGCTCGTCGATCAAATTTCGATTCCGTTTTAACCATTCTAAATAAACAAATGATTTAAATTTTATTATAAAATTTTCTTAACGTGACAAGCCCTTTGTGAGCTTAACTCAAAAATCTATCGGATTGACTTCAAACAACATATCAAAATCGTTAGATGTTCAATTTATATTAAAATGTGCTTGGAGACCAAATTTTTCATTTTTTGGAATTTTTTTTACTAATTATTAAGATGGTTTGAAAACCACTGTTTTTATTAAAATCTGCACCATTGGAAAACAACGATTTTCAAACCATCTTAATAAATAGTAAAAAAATTCCAAAAAATAAAAAATTTGGTCTCCAAACATATTTTAATATAGATTGAACATCTAACAGTTTGAATATGTCGTTTCAAGTCAATCCGATAGATTTTTGAGTTAAGCTCACAAAGGACTTGGTGAGCTTAAGAGCACCTTAGTTCTACTCATAAAGTAATATGAGATGGATGAGCATGTTCCGTTAATATTTTGAATGAAAAAGTTATAAAATGATCTGATTGAAACATATAAAAAATTTAATGGATATATAGGAGTAGAGCTAAGGTGCTCTTAAGCTCACCAAGCTTTTCGTGAGCTTAACTCAAAAACTTATCAATCCGACTTCAAACGACATTTCCAAACCGTTAGATGTTCAATCTATATTAAAATGTGCTTGGAGAACAAATTTTACATTTTTTTGAATTTTTTTACTATTTATTAAGCCGGTTTGAAAACCGCTGTTTCTAATGGTGCAGATTTTTAATAAAAACAGTGGTTTTCAAACCGGCTTAATAAATAGTAAAAAAATTCCAAAAAATGTAAAATTTGGTCTCCAAGCACATTTTAATATAGATTGAACATCTAACGGTTTGAAAATGTCGTTTGAAGTCGGATTGATAGGTTTTTGAGTTAAGCTCACGGAAAACTTGGTGAGCTTAAGAGCACCTTAGCTCTACTCGATATATAGAGTCAAATTAAAGTTAAATGATCAATTCGTTACAAAAAAAAAAAGTTTAGTGAAACAAAATTTACCCTACAAAATTATACAAAAATTATAAGCATGTGAACACGTTTAACGAACGCTTCAAATGCATGTGTTTTGATACTAATCGCACACAGTGTTTGCTATATATTTCAAAATTAGAAACATTGTTGCAAATGTTTACGAAACCCATGACAGAATAATTCAAAATATTCGAGAAAATAAATCTTCCAAAAGGGAAGACTACTCATAGACAACGAATAAAAGAAGCAATCGTTTCACATGATATATTTGATGACTCGAAATAGTCGAATTTATTTAAGATATTTCAACTTATGTTTTCTTGTTTGTAGTGAATCTAGATGAATAAGCGATCCTAATCTTATTGCAACAACAGTTCAAAGAGATTTTAGTATTATTATTTTCTTTTAAAATTTCTTTTAAAATTTCTTTTAAAATTTCATTTTTTTTGTTTATCTTTTCTTTTGAATGGAATAATTAATGGTAATCAGTAATCACATAAACCAACAAAATTATAATTTCTCAAATTCTTTTAAAATTATTAAAAATCTTATAGCATATAAAATTTAATAAAATTTCTGACATCAAATACTTGAGATTGCTTCAAGTTTTAAACAGTAATTCCATATTTCTTTCTCCTAAGAACCTAAAACTATAAAACACAAATGTTCAGTTAGATTTGCCTTTATCAACTTTGTAGTCCTTTTTTTTTAGTTAACTATATATAATGGCATCTCTTCAATTCTTTATTCTCTCCTTTCAAATTCATGTCATGGATTTATATGAAATCAATCTGGTCTTGGAAATAAGCAATGCCTAATTTTTCAAAATATACTAAATTTATTTAGGATTAATATAGGGTACATTTAATTTTTATTTTATATCCAACTAATGTTTTTAAAAATATTATTCCAATTAAAATTTAAAATTTTGTATTTATTCTTTATTTTTTTAGATACGATGCCTATTAAACTTGAGTCAATTTAGAATTAATGGATCATTTACATGGACCCGTCTAAAAGCCCTACTGTTAAAAATTATAAATTTTTGATGGAAAACAAACGTTTTTTGAATTGGTCCAGATTTGATACACTTTCTATTAAATGATAAAAACACATTTATAATTTAATTTTTTGAATTATATAATATTTTTATCGAATAAATAAATTAAATAATATACACTTAAACTATCCATTTTCTCATTGTTCGGCCAAAATATTACTCAGAAGCAATCATAATAACTTCTTTTCTCTGGTCAAACTAACTTATATGTTATATCCATAACTAAAAACATGTATCTTCATTGGAATCAAACTAGTTGTTTAACTGACGATGTATTATTTGACAATTGACTTCAAAAAATTATTTATTGAAATTTTAGTGCACCTAAAAAAGTGAGACATGGGTTGTCTCTAGGGCTGCACAAAAAATTTGTAGTTCGTAATTCGATTCGAGTTTGATTCAAAAAAGTTCGGAAAAAGTTCGATTCGAAATAATTTCAAACCAAACTTAGTTCGAAATTAATTCAAACCAAACTCAAACTGGACCTAGTTCGTTCGAAATAGGTTCGCAAACCAAATTTAGTTCGAAATTAACTCAAACGTGAACCGTTAATTTCTGCTGATAACTTGTGTTCACTGATGAAAATTGATATCTCGCTTTCTTATCTATATTCCGACCAAACTTTGTACCAAAACCTGTGTCTAAAACTGTCAAATCGTGTTTATTTTATTGAATATCTATAGAATGTGGTACTGCTGCGCATTTATTCTTAATTTGCAGAAAACGGGAGAAACCGAGGAAGAATCTGGAATTCGAAGGTTTATATACAGTCCGTGTACCTTCTTATGCTGACCGTGCAACCCTCTGCCCGACCACAGACACGACCAGGACACCATCCACATGACCTGTATATGATGCTGAAATTTCAGCACCTGAAATTAAAACAGTCATATATTTTGACTCGTAACTCCGTTTTGGGTGTATGATCACTTTTCGGAAAGCTTGCGAGAAGATCTACAATCTGAGCTAGAGACACAGGCACACGGTCCGTACACATTTGTGTGTGGACCGTACCTTAACTGCCCAACCACACAGAGAGTTTCACGCAAGAGGCTAAATCTCTACAACACATTTGTGTGTCCGTACACAGAAAATTCAGAAATCCAGACTGGCGATGAAAACAGATGCCAGCTGGGGAGGTCGAAAAGAAAAGGCTTTAAGATGCGATTTTGGGCATAAAAAGAGGGGGATCTCTTATTCTGGAGAGGAGAAGCATTTTCTAGGGTTTGGTCTTGACGGCTAAGCTTGGAGACGAAGTTGAGAAGCGAAAGACGAGAGTTTTCGACGGATCTTCTTTGTTCTTCGGGTTTTGTCATGGCTATTTCTTTTATTATTTCTTTTATCTGTTTTAGAACCATGTTTGAGTAGACTCTTTTGTTTCTAGGGTTATGATGTAGTTTCATGTTTAGTTTTATGCGCTAGCTACTTGGATTTGTGTTGAATGCTTTTGTTTTTACTTGTTGAGTAGTATTTCAATTGCTTGGTTTGTGCTTGCTTGAATTGATTGGTCAACCCGTTAGATGAATGCGCACATCTAGATGTTAGGTTATAAGGCTATGACATTTAAACCAACCGAACTAAGTACATGAGGTAGGTTTGTGAGCCGAAAGGTGAAACCAAGAAGTACCCGAAAGGCGAAACTTTCCTCGAGTCGAAAGACCTTAGATACCTTAGTAAACCGACAAGTCACTTAGGATAATTAAACCAACAAGCGAAAGTTGAGGTTTAAGGATCCTAAGAGGGGAGTATTTGAATTCCGTATCGGATTATTAAGCCAACAAGCGACAGCTGCGGTTTAGGAATTTAGGTATGGTCAATAGAAACCCTAAACAAAAGAATCGACACAGAAACAATAGCTGCTGTATCAACTTGAGGTTCCGTACGGACCGTACATGAAAGTGTGCGGGCCGTACACCTTGGGGCTAAACTGAAACGAAGTTAGAAATCCTGGAAACGCCTTTTTACTATTGATTTAAACCAAGTTGATTTACTTTCTTGCATTTAATTACCGTCATTGAACTGTTAGGAACTTAAAATACCAAACCAACCTTTTCGAACTTCTAATCTTTATTTAATTTAGGTAGAATTCTAGTTAAGACTTGAATCGTCCATGTGATCGATACCCGAATATATACTACTCGATAGGATTGTATACTTGCAGTCTGAACCGAAAGTGTATTGAAGGTTAAAAAGTACAGTTTACTATACTGAAACTTTGTGCATTACCTTTTGGTGTAACAAAAATATAAGCCGTCCAGTCCATAATTGCTTTGAATTCTGACTTCTTCTGAAATAGAAAACCCGGTCCAATTACAAGCTCAAATAAAAAAATTCACATGTTTATACCAGAAATTTTGCTTTTCATGGTAGGATTCTGAGTTTTTCGGGTAATCCAGGCTAATGATGCAAAAATAGTGTGGGATGTTGAAAACCTTGCTACTGCATCTATAAAGTCATTTGTAGATGTTCAGTAGCTAGTTTAATGAAGCGAAATATATGGCTGAAGCTTTGGATACCTGTGAAGGTTTTTTAGAAGGGTTTTTCAGTAGCTAATGCCTAGTTGTAATGAACTTTAATGTTTTATTTAGAGTAATATTTGGGTTTGTAATAATTCTAAGACTTTGGTGATTGTTCTGTACTTCTATTGATATTTAAATTGTACTTTGAATACTTTGGAGTGTTTGAGTTTTTATTTAAATTGTACTTTGAATACTTGAGTTTTTATTGAAGTGCTGTAATTTCGCACTATGGCCCAGTCAGAAGTCATAAATCGTAAGTCGTAACAAAGTTCGTAAAGGTTCGAAATTGAGTTCGTAAAAAATTCGGTTCGAAATTGAGTTTGTTCGAAATTAAATCTCGTTCGAAATTAATTCAAACCAAATCTAGTTTGAAATTAATTCAAACCAAACTCAAACTGAGAATAAAATCGATTCGGTTCGGTTCGTTTGCAGCCCTGCTGCCCTAGTTGTCTCCATCACTAAAAGTGAAAAGAAAAATATCTGTCGGCAGATTTGTATAATGTATCTTCAACATACATACAATAAAGATGGGATGATAGCCACTACTCATATGAAAAGGACAATTCCTCACTATTAAATGAGAAAACATGGAGTAAGCTATCATGAAGATATCAAACTAATTAACAATCTAAAATGATGTTTATTCTTTTGTTTGGTTAGGAACTTCTTTTTTTAGAAAAAAAAAATGGAGGTAAAGCTTTTCAAATTTCAATATGTATATAGAACTTCCATTTAAGTTTCCAATCCGTGACTTAGCGTACGAAAAACATTGTCTTTTGTCATTAGATCAAAAGTTGATTCTTATTTGATAAAAAATTATCGAACTAATATATTTATTGGTAGATTGGTTTAGCATGTGTTAATGGATCATGCTACAAGAATATGTTTATTTGTGAGGTAAAAAATAACTATTGTCGATCTCTCAAAGGTAAGTCAACAAAAATTGTTATTTTAAAGGGATCACTATTATTATGTAATCATATTGTTCAATTTACATATTTATTCATTTATATAAAATAATATTCTCACTGTCTTAAATATAATTTTAAATCTTTTCCGTTTCAAATTTTTTTACGTATATATATCAACAAAATATTGATGATTAATAAATATTGTTGTTAGAGAAGAACAACTATTAGTTAATTTATACTTTAATTACTTTTTCTAATAAAATACAAAAATTAATATAAAAATGTTAATAATTGAACTCCTATATATAGAGCTCGAGCTCAATTTTTAAGTTCATATTAGTTTGAGCTCAATTGATTATTAATTAAAAGTTCAACTCGATTCAACTTAATCAAATTAAATCAAAGTTAATGTATTCTATATATGCAAATTTGAAACACACAGTACAAGTGGTTGTAAACATATAATTAATATTACGCTTTAATCATCATTTCATTCTTAGAAAAATATCAAATGAAATTAAACATATTTACATAAATTTGAATGTGAAGATTTGAGTTTCATCCATTTCATTTTTTTTTAAGAATTGCCGAAGTAGAACTTAATTAACGACACCACTTAATCATAAAATTAACCAACTAATTAATGATTGCCAAATTATTTATACGCTCAGCACCTACCTCATCCATTTTGGCTTGGAGCTAATTGCATGATTATATCCGTTGTATTAGATTCCTAGTGTTGCAGTTGCTAAATTATATAGTATATCAGTATCAAAGTATTGGTATATATAATAAGAGGAGGGATCGGATTACACCGTTTTTGGTGACATCGAATTACATCGTCCATTTTTTAAGTTTTCAAAGTCCAAATAGTCGATCCAAACAGTTCAATATGATGGATATATTAAAATGTGCTTGCAAATCAAATTTTACATTTTTTTGAATTTTTTTACTATTTATTAAGTACTTTACAAAATCATTGTTTTCAGACCATTGAATTTTTGTATCCATCTTAATAAATAGTAAAAAAATTCAAAAAAATGTAAAAATTGATCTGCAAGCACATTTTAATATATCCATCATATTGAACGGTTTGGATCGACTGTTTGGACTTTGAAAATGAACAATGTCATTCGATGTCACCAAAAAACAGTGTAATCCGATCCCTCCTCGTATAATAATCTTATTTCCATGCAAGTTTCTCATAAATTATGGATGGAATGATGGATCCTTCACTAATGGAGATTGTTAGACCTGTACCTTCTACCAAACTATCTATGATTAAACATAAACAACATTTTTTTATAAGGGTTGCTTTTACATATAAAAATCTTGATTTCACAATACTTTTAACAGATGCATCCAACATTAATTTCTAACACCTACGTTGTAAATAAGTGCAGTAAAATTGAATTCTTTCAATAGTTTTGACAACCTTGACAAAAGCAAATAACTAGAGCGTTGTTTTAGTTTTATGCAGTGCACAAGTTACAAATAATAGAATTAAAATGTAAAAGACATGACTTAATTCAATAGTTTTGACAACCCTGACAAAATCAAATAACTTGTGCACAACTGTTTAATTAAGTTTTATAGAGTTTAAATGAAATATAATATGATTTTTGCGTTACGTGAAGTCAAACCAATATTGCTAATATTCTTAGTCGGAACACCTTCAACCAATATCATTTTTTTTCTTTTCTTTTTTTTATATTGAAATGCCAATATCATCTCTCTGTTTTTTTTCAATGAGTAAATAAAGAGTTGTTAATCCTGACATGCATAAGCACAAACACAAATTGATCATAATTAGAAGTATACAAGGACACATAAATCATCTTTATATATAATCAGTTGAACATGAGAAAATGATGTTTTTTTTTTCTTTAAAGAGCTTTTATATGTTAATTGGTTGAATTATTTTGAAAATTAAAGAGGTTTATAAATCATAAATAGCTTGTATTGATGTTTCCTTTTCTAGGAAAAATTTATGAGCTGGCATGTTATCATATAGACATTATCCCGCAAAAATAAATAACCAAACATAAAAATATATAAATAAATAATTAATTATATCGATAGATAAATAAGAAAGGAAGACTATAATTGCAACTTCAACATTACATGTGCGTGGATTACAAGGGTAGAACTAAAGTGTGATGTGCAGCTTTGGTGAACATAACTCTAAAATGTTTATTTAAAAAAAAAATGAATGCACCAAATTTTAGAAGTTATTTTAATGCATTACTTTTCATCAATTTTGACCGCTTGAATTAAAAAAAATTAAAATTTTATATATACATGCATCACTCGTGAAGTACATCGGTTTTAAATATTTGGATTCGTCTTATTTAAAATCAATTCGATAGATTTTAGAATTGTGCTCACCAAATTCTTTAGTTAACACATTACATCCTAGTTCTACTCGGATACAAACATGCACAAGATATAAGAATTAAGGATTGGTTAGATAAATAAATTAAATTTGCAATAATTTTCTTTATAACTCCTTTCCATTCCATTCAATTATTTTATTATTATTACTTACTAAAGATATCTTATCTAATTCCATAATGGATTTAACTTGAGCCATAACCAATAATTGAAGGTTGTGGAATATTCAATAAAGAAAAGAAAACAGAAATAACATTATGACAATTCATTTCATAAAAAAATATTAGCAATTAAAATTTTATTTTACCACAAATATTAGCGATTAAAATAATATTCAGTATGTCGTATTCCGCTTCCTTTGAATTTGGGGGGATAATTAGTTTGATCATAACAAGTTTTAAAGATTGTCATGACAACTAATTAAGTAGAGAACTTAGACAATCATTGCAATTTTTTTTAATTTGAAGTCCTATATTAAGGCATTAAACTATATGGTAATATCATCCATATAAAAAAAAATGAGATTCCTTACTTTTTTTTCCCGAAATTTTTAATAATATCCAAAAAAATAATAAAATTTAACAATCAGCACTCATTTTCGGATTTTTTTTTTCAATTATGTCCAATCCGGAGAATAATTCTTTGGATTCAGACCTTCTTTCCGGAGAATTATTCTCCAGATCCGGGTATTCTCTTTCCAGAGAATAATTTTCTGGATCTGTGAATTCGGAAAATTATTTTCCGGATTCGGCTCTGGATTATATAAATTCAGCTCGATTTCATAAGAGAAGAGAGAAAAAAAGAGAACAAAGAAGAAGAGAGAGATTCGGCCATTTCGGACTTTTGTAAATTTTTTATTTCTTTAATTGTAAATTATTTAATTTTTTAATTTATAGTTGAAATGTTTATAGGATTATTATTTTTAAAATTATAGTTTGTTATTCAGACCAATCAAAACAAAAAATTATTTGTGTAAAATTATTTGTTGGCGGGAAAATCCAATACAATGATGATGGTGTCTTTTACAGTACCCGTCCTAGATATTCATTTTCGGTTACCATGAACCATACCTTTGACTATCTCCAGAATGAGATTTATCCCCATGTTGGGTATACCGTTGATCACGCGTAATGTGTGTGCTAATAAAATTTATAACTCGGTTTGCTATCGGGTCGGATTACAAGCGCATAATCCTATCGAGTAGTATAAATGAGTGTCGATCCATAGAGAATAAGGTCTAAGGTCTTGAGCGATTAAACCACAATTTTTCGAAAGGCTAGACAAAATCTGAAATCAAAGAGTTGTTGTTGTGATCAATGTATTTGGCAAAAATTAAAAGTAAAGTAAAGATAGAGATGTGAATTTCTAGGGTTTTGGCACACCGTGTTACTTCAATCCGCTTTGATTCTTACCTTATTTGATGTTGGTTTTCAGTTGTTGTATAAGGGTTTCTAATCCAATTTAGTGATTATCACTTTTGCGTATAACCACCCTACTAATCAAGAGATCCTGTTAAGGCTTGTCTTGACTAGTGCAAGGAGATCTGTGACTAGCTCAAAGGTCTCAGCCTTCACTTATCTAGGTTCCTCGTCTAGTCTTTTTGGGTGTCCCCATGGTAAGGCACGACAATGCGACATTCGTTTACGAATGTCGAGACTCCCATGTGTACTTTTGTTGATCCAACTAATGATATCATTTCTTAAGTGAGAAGATAGTAGCGTGGAAACCTTAACCGGAGATACCATTAGTTGGATCAACAAAAGTACACATGGGAGTCTCGACATTCGTAAACGAATGTCGCATTGTCCTGCCTTACCATAGGGACACCCAAATAAACCAAGATAGTAGGGCAACGTATCCAGTAAATGAAGTATGAAATCTTTTTGGCTAATCACATAACTCCTTGCACCAATTGAGACAAGCCTTAATGGGATATCTTGGTTGGTAGGGTGACTGTTAGACGAAAGCTACAGTTACTAAATTGGATTAGAAATCCTCATACAACATCTGAAAATCAACATCAAATAAAGTAGAAACCAAAGCAGATTGAACTAACAACGGTATGCCAAAATCCTAGGAATCCACACCTCTATCTTATTTATTTTATTTACTTTTAATTTTCGGTAAATACAAAGATCAAAACCAACAACTCTTGAATTTCATATTTTATCTAGCCTTTTGAAAGATTGTGATTTAATCGCTCAAAACTTTAAATCTAATTTCCTGCAGATCGACACTCGATTATACTACTGGATATGATTATGCGCTTGTAATCTAACTCGATAGCAAACCGGGTTATAATTTTTATTAGCCTATTCACGATTCCACCCATCAACGGTCTTTCAGAATCTTGGATTATCTACAAACAAACAATCTCTCATGCATGCAAAGTACCGACCTCACGTGCTCATTTCATGGCGGTGGTCTGAGAAATAAAATATGATGATAATTTGTATGTCAGCCCCCTCTATAGTATGTTAATGCTACACAAACATAGGGTGCTTGCTTCGAGCCCAAAGGCAACCAATGTGATTGGCCGCGATACGACGGTCCGAGGATCATCCTAGAGCAGAGATTGATCAAAAAAGGAAGGAGATGGAACAACCACATACTGATGAAAATGGACTGTACGCAAGGTCGGAGATTCGGACATCAGGCTCATCATGAGACTATTGATAGGAATGCAGCAGGTAAAATGCATGATTTAATTATTTACATATACTAATTTTATTAGTTCTCTTTTTAACAAATACTCATTAATTTATATATGTTTTACTTGTAATGTGGAGGAAGTAGCAAGACCAGTAGAAACAAGACCATTTTTCTCAAGAAGAGCAACAAGAGAATCTTCTTCTGCAAGAGAATATTTTTCAAACAGACGCCAACATTGAGGTTTCTTTATTTTTATGTTGTTGTAATTTTAATTTGTAGTGACAATTTGGTTTTTATTTTTGCATTTATGTTGTTTTTCAATTTTAATTTATGACATCTATAATTAATATATTGTTCAACATATGAAAAAATTTGAATTTGGATATTCTTACTTTCCATTTGACAACATATTCTTATAAAAAAAACAATTGCCAAATAAAATTTCACATAACTAAAATAAACAATTAAAACATTTGAAAAACAAACAATTAGAATAAATAATTTCAAACAATTTAGAATATAAAACATTCAAACAATATGAAATATGAAATATTAATAATTGATATGAAATAATAATAACTAAAAAGACAAACAACTAAAACACACAAAAAAAACAAAAGATAAAAAAGTCTGAGAAGCTCAAATCCGGAAAATAATTTTTCGGATTCACAGACCCAGAAAATTATTTTCCGGGAAGAGAATACACGAATCCGGAGAATAATTCTCCAGAAAGAAGGTCTAGATTCGGAGAATTATTCTCCGAGTTGAACAAAATTGGAAAAAATCCGAAAATAAATGCAGATTGTTAAATTTTATTATCTTTTCGATATTAATAAAATTTTTGGTTTTTTTTCTTTATATTAAGATTCTAGTTATTTAATACAATTCTATTGCATTTTATACTTTTATTTCATAGTATAAATATAGTTGTGTCAATAGTAAAAAAATTCCTTTTTATATTTTTCAAATGCTTTCTGATACTATGTTTCATGTGTTGTGCTAATAGTTGTAACTTGTAAGTTTAACATTAGTTGTCAATTATATATAATGGACGTTACCTTTTGTAACATTCTTTGATTTATTTTCAGTTTAGTATTATCACATAAAAAAATATTTAAGAAAATATTTCGACGTATAGTTCAATTTTATTGCTGCTATATATTTAACCGAATCATTCCATTATAAATTCAAATAAACTGAATAACTAAATTTTCAGTTTTTCACTTCTCTGTTATTATTCGTTTGACGCTTGGTAAAATTATACTAAAAAATTATGAACTGAATAATAAATTTAAATTAATAATAATACTATTAAACAGTATACTAAAAATACTAACGATGATTATAGTAATTGCTCCAAAAGGAAAATTATTGAGGCCTTCCTCTAAAACATCCCCACCCTCCCCCCCCCCCCCCCCCCCCCCCCCCCCCCACAAAAAAAAAAAAAAAAAAAAAAAAACGAACAATAATTGAAAGGAATTAATTAGGAGCTGCGGCTCCCAACAAAACAGTAAGCTTTAATTAAAGCCTCATTTATGGGGTCCACTTGGCGGGTTGAACATGTCGTTACATGTCGTTTTCTTTTAAATAAAAATAATCTCATGTGGCATGACAAGCGTTGTATGACGTGCAACGAGTAACTTGAGATTAAGAAACTTTGTTTTGGCGCACAATGATTCATAAATTTAGAAAAAAAATCATATTTTGTACCAAGTAATTTAATATTTTTCTAAATAATTGTTTCTTGTAATTATTATTTTATTACTAACCATATTCAAAATTTGAAAAAAGGTTAATTTAAAAAGAATTATTTTTTATTTTCTACTAACTGAATTTGAACTAGATAAATTTATAGTTAAGAAAAATGAGCCCGATATCGTAAATAGCGTGTAGGAGAAAAGCTACGAACAATAGCGTTTGGGATTAAAGAAAAAAAGAAAAGAAAATAAGCAAGATGATGTAAATTTCCGAAATTTTTATTTTTACCATCTCCAAAAAAAAAAAAAAAAATTCAAAGAATTTTTTTTTTTTTTTCAAAATTCAATTTTTACTCTGTCCGCCAATTGAATTGGTGGACCATATTTTTTTTGTTTAGCAGCCCACCGCTTAATTCAATTAGCGGTTGAGATTGTATTCAATTTTTATCTTAATCTTGGTCAGAGCAATTTCTAATGAGTTGGAGCACTGCTTCCTTAATAATGTGCGCATCCACATAATTTTCTTGATCCTGAAATTAACAAACATAAATTACAACAACAACATGTGGGCCCACAATTGAGATTGTTGCTTAATTAAGCAGTGGACTGCAAATATATATATATATATATAGAGAGAGAGAGAGAGTGGCTAAGTTCAAAACGTTTGCATCAAGGGTTTGGTGCAAACGATTTGTTTTTATATTTTCGAAGTCCAAACGGTCGATCTGAACCGTTCAAGTTGTTCTCCATATTGAAATGTGCTTGGAGACCAAATTTTACATTTTTTGGAATTTTTTTACTATTTATTAAGTCACTTTGAAAGTTGCTGATTCGGGTGAACAGTAAAAACAGTGCAATCAAATTCTGGACCGTGTGATCAACAATTTTCAAAGTGGCTTAATAAATAGTAAAAAAATTCCAAAAAATGTAAAATTTGGTCTCCAAGAACATTTTAATATGGATTAAATATCTAACGGTTTAGATCGACCGTTTGGACTTTGCAAATAGGAGAACCAAATCGTTTGCACCAAACCCTTGGTGCAAACGTTTTGAGCTTAGCCACTCTCTCTCTCTCTATATATATATATAATCCGCCAATTCAATTTGCGGACAACCCAATTGGCGGACATGGTAAAAATTGATTCTTTTTGAGAAAAAAATAGTTATTTGGTTTATTTTTTTTTAGAGATGATAAAAATAAAAAATTCGGTGTAAATTCACAGTTTTCATAATATATTTCGAAAATTTCCATAAACGGTGCTACTTTATTAAAATTTTGTATTTTTAAAATGCTACAGATAAAAAAGGCACAATGATTCATAACATATTTTGTTGCACACAGGTGTGCACAGAAGACTCCTACCGTGCTGACCAAATGCAGTATTTTCGAAGGTAATTTAGTTTAGGCTTTTATTAGTTATAGCAAAATATACTCTCTTTAAAGCGGTGGTTATTTAAAAAGCGTAATAATGACTTTGTGTTAGTCTAATAGAAAGGATATTTAAAAACATTGTTGAATTAAATGAGCTACCTACATATCATATCAAGGAGATATTTGGTAGGCCCATAACAATTATAAAGAGATGTTATATATCCAACAAAAAAAAAAAAGGAAAGAGAAAAACGACCTCACCCGTGAGGCCGTGATCATCATCCAAAAGCAAATCCACGAGCGAGAAAAGAAAAGGAAAAAAATAAGCAAAGAGAAAGCATCGATAATTGGTTATCATCTCCCATTCAATACCCCCCTCTTGTTACTGATATTGCGTATCTCACTCAGAAATCAGAGTAGAAGACTTATATATTGTACCTCGCTTGTAATTTTAAAACATGTAATAGTTTCAAGTATAGATTAAATAAGAAAGTTAATCACTTGACATAAAAATTATTTAATAATCTTAGCAACAATTTTTAAATCAAATAAAAAATTAATCTAAGAAAAAGAGTTTACTATCATCTAGTGATTAAGTAGTTAGCTTATCTGTAATATTTAATATTATGTTAAAAAATATTAATAACTGAGAAATGTTCAAATAATTATGGTGCTTCATTATATCTCGATTTAAAATAAATAAATTAAAATTCTAAAACTCGAACTCAAAATAAGACCACTAAATATGATCTAGGTTATTTTTTTGTGTATACAAAAGATGCAAAAATCATGACACTTAAACTTTGCTTTGATGTGCATCAACACGTTGTAAGAATCAATACTGTGGATAACATAATGGATATTCACTTTTTATACATTTCAAGTAATTCATTATTTATACTTACATGTGTGAAATTAGGTTTAATAATCACATTATTCTGTTTTGTATATATAAACAAAATTTAGTTAATCCAATTTTGTTTGTTTCCAGAAGCAATATTAAGTACAAGAATACATTTTATCTCAATTGAAAAAAAAACTAATACAAAATATATATCTATAGATATATTTTGCATTTGTTACTCATGAATCTTTTTTTCTTAAAAAAAATTAAGAATTCTTGTTTTTGTTTTCATATAGGAAACACAATTTTTATCCATATTTTTGTTTAAATAATTTATATAATTTTATTTTTATATAAAAAACACAATTTTATCATATTGATTTCAAACAACAAATTCAAACAGTTAAAACCGATGTGCTTCACGAGCGATGCGTTTACATGCAAAATTTATAAATTTTCAAATTAATTTAAAAGTCAAGCAGTAAAAGAAAAATTTGCAAATTAATTTTAATACAATCATCCTTCATCACTTTTTAACCATCGATTTCATACTAAATTAAATCGAAAATTTATAAATTATGCATGTGAACGCATCACTTGCAAAATAAATCAGTTTCAATGGTTTGAATTTTTATTTAAAATCAATACTTGTATTTACAAATACTTTTAGTTTATATTTTCAAATATTTTTGTTTAGCTTTCTTTAAACATAAAAATTTCCTTTAAACTGTAGTGCAACTTTTTATTACAAGTTTACAACTCAGTGCCTGACCTTGGAGGGAAAAACATGGTAAACTTTTGGGAGATAGAAAACCTTTCCCTCTTTATTTAAAAGAAAAGCGTCATATTTCGAGCCAGCCAGCCTAAACTCTAAACTCTAAAGGCAAGGAGAGCAAGGAAAGTTGGCGAGACCTTCCTTTTAAACTGCTACTATCCCCATTCCTTCCGATCTCTCTCTCCCTCCAAAGCACAAGTCAGAACCTTAGTCAGTACTACTACTAAAACAGAGACTCAGAGTGACCGAGAAACAGAGGCGCACACAATTCCATGAAAGGAAAGCTCGTGACACAACCACCAAACAATGGGGGAAACCAAACTGATCTCTTGGTGTGTTTCCCTTCCAGGGCTCACTTAGCTCTCATGCCAAAGGCTATATGCAGCCCGTCTCGACCCCATGAATTTCCGAAGCGTCACCACCACCGGCACACAACCAAGCCGACGACAACCAAACGCACTACCGGGTCCTCGCGCGACCGCTCTAGCCCTCTTTTTAAGAGCAAAACCAGGGATGCTGGCCCGGAATTGGATGAACCGACATCGCCTAAAGTTACATGTGCTGGACAGATCAAGGTTCGGCCAAGTAAACCCCGATCGAGCAACGCCAGTTCCCGGCCAAGTGCTGAGAACAAGAACTGGATTTCTGTTATGGAAGAGATTGAGAGGATACGCAAGGACAGGAAGAAGAAGTCCGGCAGTTGGTGGGAGGCGGTCGGGATAAAAAAGGATGCTTTACAGATTTTTAGCTCTTTTCATGGCCTCAGGTTCAACATGGGTTGTTTCGGTTCCTTCGCTGGTTCAATCGAGTGTACTTCTGATGAAGAGGAAGAGGATGTAGGATCGAGGGGAACGAGAGAAGAGGAGGCAAATGGCTCTCACGATGTGTTCTCTAAATGGTTCATGCTGATCGAAGAGACCCAAGATATTGAATTGAAGGAAGACATAGTGCAAAACGATGAAGAAGAGGAGGAGGATGAAGAAAGCGAAGAGAAAGACGAGGCTGTCCCGCCACCGAATGCGCTTCTTCTGATGAGGTGTCGGTCGGCACCGGCTAAGGGTTTGTCAAACAGAGCAGAGGAGTTGGAAACAGAGGAGACGAGGAGTGCAAACAAGGCAAAAGAAGAAGAGAAGGAGAGAGAGAAGGAGAAGGAGAAGCTTGTTGTAATGAGATGTGCACCAGATTACTTCAAAGTTTCCATGGATATAGCGAAAGAAACTTGGGTTGTAGGAGGAGAGATGGATCTCTTGGCGAGGAGTCGGAGCTGGAAGAGATGATTTATTACTGTGAAATTGATGCAAGTATGTATGCTACTAAATGATTTTCTTTTTTCTTGTTAACTACTACTAGTATCTTTTAATTTTGTTTATGGTGAGGTTTGAAATACTTGTTTGGGAATGTTTGCCTTTTTTTTTTTTTTTTTTTTCTTAATGCATAGTAATGGCTGGAACGGGGATATATATCCAATAAAAATGTACAGGAAAATTCCAACATTTGGCTTTCTTTCTTCCTGTTTTCTCTTTTCTATTTATATATATATATATATATATTTAAATTTGGTAACTTTTGTTTGGAATTAATCAAAATTGATTGAAGGGAATACATTGTACATTGCGTGTGCGTGTGTGCACGCATCCATCCGTGTCGGGTCTTCTTCTTTTGCGCTGTAAAAGTACATTTTTACAGCCCAATAATATAATACAATACCGGTACGTAGCTCTTCCTTTTGCATTAATTTTTTTATAGAAAGAATTCGAGGAAAAATACATGATGAAACCGAGAAATGGGGATATGATGAAAAGGGAATCAGAGTAGGTCCGATGCCCATCGGACCTACCTTGGTTCGATGGGTGTGATGACCATTCAATCTGCATCAGGATTCGTGTGCTCTGCATCAAAATCCGTACAAATCTGCATCAATTTCCTTGCGCATAGATCTTGATGCTAATCGTACGGCCCTAGAGCTAATTGAACCTAAATGTAGGTCCGATGCCCACCTACTCCTATCTCGATGAAAAGGTACCGATTGATTATAAAAGGGTGTTGTGTTACAAAAGGCCACCATTCAAGAAAATAGCTATGATACTTAGTGATGATTTTGATATGGGATTTAAAAAAAAGTTTATATAGGTTGGCAATTCATGCACCTCACGATGAAATTGCAACCGTTGTCCGTTGCTGCTTGTCAATTCATCAACTGATATAATAAATAATAACAGAACTATACAAAACCATCGACTTCATAATATAACTTATTATATGGTGACAATATGAATTGATTGATTAGATAGATCAAGAATATGTGAACTCATATTTATTGAAGAAAGAACTTAGGTGAGAGAAGTGGGTGGGGGGGGGGGGGGGGGGGGGGGGGTTGGGGTGATGGTGGCATTAGTTTCCCATTAAAAATTTGGAAAAAAAAAGAAGAACAAAAGAGATCTTTATTTTAATGGTGAAGCAAGTGTATTAGGTGTACGTACTTTGTGATGAACTTGTGTAGGGGTTCTGATTTGTGGGCCCAACAGGCTGGCTTAGTGGAGTTTAGCATGCAAAGCCTTTAGGAAAGAAAGATGCTACTTCTCTTTCTAAACTAATCTTGACAGAGAAAAAGAAAAAGAAGGCTTCTCTTTCATGCCCATGCATTGGGTTCCTTCATTTATATCAATTTTAATTGTTGAAATTAATATTTAATTCATTATCTTGCTAGGCTGGATGGCGATTTTATAAAATGATGTGTTCTTGCACTAAGATCCAATTGAGACATCATGTTCAGTACTATATGCATTATTCTGGTATATTTAGAGGCAAACAGAATCAGAATATGACTGAATAACAGAATAATTATATTTGGGGTTAGAATTGTGAAAATTGAATATAGCTGTATTGCATTGGAACCAAAACTATGTTCAAAAAAATTAAACGGAACCCCCTCAACTGAAAATCAGCTGGATTAGGTATTGAGAATAAAAAAAATGCTGGTATTTAATTTGTTCCAACTAGCATGGATGTGCTTCTAATGATAAATCAGTTGAATAGAGGAATTCTAATGAAAAGAGAGAACATATGTCATACAAATACAACTGGGAAACCCAAATAAACATGAATTCCTGTCAGGAATTTTGTGTTTTAATGCAAGCATGCTTACGGGCTTCAATTAAAAAAAAAATTACAATAATAAGAAATAAATGTGGATATAATTGTCAGAGAATTGGCATTAGATTCGTAGTGGTGCAGCTTGCTAGTACTAAAAGTTCATAAAACATTTGTCCGGTACACAACTGTACTGGTAAAGCATTTTATCACTGGAACCAATGTGTACTATAAGCATCTCTTCATATGCTTTAATTATTCTTTTTTTGTACTTATCAGCACAAAAGGAATCACAAAAAGAAACTTTTTTCTTTGTTTCTCACTAATTTTGACTCATTGCATAATCACCTCAGCAGCTCAGCTCCTTTTATTGCACATTTTTCATTAACCAACAATTTAAACCCCAAGCTAATATTTCAAAAATATAAAAGAAAATAAAGAAGCAAAAGAACAAATAACCGAACAAGAAGAAGAACTAATATGTACACTGTTATAGTATCAATGAAAACAAGAATATTGCAAAAAGAAGAAAAGAATACAAACCAAACTTTTTGCAAAAAAATGAAGAAGCAGATCTGGCTTTGCAGATGTGCTCAAAATTTGTTCTTTTGCCCCAAACCCGTAAAAAAAAGAAAAAAAAAAAATCAAACCTGTCATTAAATCACCGTTTGTCGCCACAAAAGGGAAGAAGAAACACTACATACATTGGCTAATTAAATAAGAAAAAAAGAAAAGAAAAGAAATATACATTAATCGGGTGAATGAGCGATCAGAGAACTATCTTTTGTTTCTTCTCCTAGTTTCTTATTCAATTCTTCTTCAGCTTCTGCTAAGCCCTTGCTCACCTCTTCATTTGCTGGCATCTCTTGCATCAAAATCTGGTAATCTTTTATGCATGCCTCCCATTTCTCCAGCTTTTTAAAAAGAAAAAATAAGAAAAAGAAAAAGAAATTAGAGAACACATTGAATTGCAGACATGTTCATAGGTTTTGCACATCTCTTGGATAAGAAATTGAAGAATAAACATAAAAATGAGTGAGGCTATGGTACTATGCATAGCGTTGATTGGTCCGTACTATGAATCAATATCTTCGTTTTTAAAGTCAAAACGGTCAATCTGATCCGTTAAACATAATCTCCATATGAAAATATACTTGCATACTAAATTTTATATTTTTTAGAATTTGTTTTTATTATTTTTTTAGATATGTTGAAAATTACTACTTTTGAATGGTCTAGAATTTTTAGATCAAGTAATTTTCTACCTATCTAAAAAATAGTAAAAAGTTTCTAAAAGATGTAAAATTTGATTTAAAATTACATTTTCATATGGTTATCATGTTGAACGGTTCAGATCAACTGTTTGGACTTTGAAAATGAAGATATTGATGCATAGTATGGACCAATCCGCGCTATGCATAGTACCATAGCCTCACTCAAAGAAGAATATATTTGTGCAAGGAAAGAAAAAGGAGCACCCTGTACTTTGTAAGGCATGCTTAAGTTGCTCTTAAGGGAAGAAAATGAAATGATCTTGGCCACCCGATTGGCAAAAAACAACTGGTCTACGACCCACATGGCGTCTGCTAAAATTGAATACACATTTTTCACCTGTCTACCTTTTTTCAAGACATTAGACCTTTATTTAGTTTTTTGGGTTTTTAGAGTTATTTAAGATGTGCACTAAATGACTTTATGAATCATGAAGGGATCATCAAATGCTCATAAATATATCTGCAGAAAACTGGTACTGTACAGTAATAATACCTTTGCATTGCAATCGGCTCGTCGGAGCCGTGCCTTGCTATAAGCTGGCCTAACTGATAGCGCTGCATTGCAATCGTCAACGGCTTTTTGGTAATTTTCTAGTTTCGACTGACAAGCAGCCCGATTGCATAAAAGCACGGAATTACTCGGCTCGTAGCCCAGGCCTTCGCCATATGATATGCATGCCTCGAGAAACCGTGACGCCTTGAAGTGGTTGTTGCCTCTCGACCGAGCCGATGCAACAGATTTTGTTCTTTTTACCAGGTTTGCTATTTCTCGGTTGCCGGGGTCAATTTGAGAGGCTGTAGTAGCATTTTTAACCGCATCTTCGAATCTGTTAAAACAGGGAAGAAAAAATTGATGAGCCTGTTGAAGCAGTTGTAAATGCCACAAGAATAAAATAAACACATTTGTTAGCAACTTTGTACTTCATTCTAGCAAATTTTAGTTTAATTTGCACTAAATTGTGCTCAAACCTTTTATTTATTGTAAATGTCACTTTTCATTTACAAAATTATCTTGAGACTATCAAGTTACTTTAAGGTTTTTTTGGATGTAACTAAAACAAAAGGGCAAAATGGTCATATTACAGCAAATGAATTTAAAAGAGAAGTTCTACATGTTACGGTTTCTGGGATTTAAAACACACCAGAAATATTAATTTTTCTTCCAAGAAGAAAGAAAATAAAACCTGCCGACCGCCATATCCACCTGAGCTTGCACCATTAAAACAAATGCATTGGCAATGGTACCGAAAAACTTAGTTGATTCGTTGACATCGAACTTGGGTGCATCGATCAGCACTGATTCAGCTTCATCATGGTTTTGAAGTTTAATCAGAGCCTCTGCTTGAAATGCAAATACCTTGAAGAGAGCAAAATACTATCAGTACACAAAGTAAATATACCCCCAAAGAGAAGGGCATGTTTCGGGTAGGCTCGCAACATTTCAAATCACGCATTCTCACCCTTCCAAAAATAAGAAGTATCACACATGATATGATTCTTCATAGAGCAAATCCTTTTAAGCATGATCATTGAGTTATCATTCTGTAGTAATACCTTTGTACTCTTTGAAATATTTTTATTTTGCCCTAGAAACTTCACTTATTCGGTCACTCTAGCCTCTTGAAGATTTGAATAAGATGACGAGTATTTTTTTGGAAAAAAAATTTAAATTTTTGAGAGGAACAAATAAGAAACTTAGTCATACCAGAGCACCACCCACCCACACACACACAAAAACTAATACAAGAGTTATATTACTTTTTTCCCGTCTTTTCCTAAGATTTTTTTTTTTGAAGGTTGTCTTTTCCTAAGATTAAGACTGAGTACCTGAGGAGCAGAATCGGCGCCATCCACAATAGCAGATTTGGCCTCCTTTGTCACACTCACCCAATCCTTAAGCTTACGTGCTTCGTTGCATTTCGCAATTCGGTTCTTCACCGACTGGGCTCTTGAAATGTCAGTGTTAGTGGCTTCTTTTGCTGACAGTTTGTAGTGGTGGATGGCTTTGTCGGGGTCTCCTAATCTGAAATTGAGCATTTTTTATTATGATAAGGTACATGTATCTCTACAAAATAATTGTCTGGAAATAACACTGATCATGTCTGGCCTGATCTTGAAAGAACTCCACTCGACAGAGGAAACTAAGTTTGATGATTGATTGCATATTGGAAAAAAAGAAGCAATAATACAAGAAATTCAGAAGCTATTAGGTGGCAATACTATAGCCCTCCTTGTCAGACATTCTGAAAAATTATTGTCAGGGAAGCAGAAGCATGTTGCTAACTTGCTAAGTTGCTATGCAACAGAGAGCTCACAGGAGCAATCTATCAAACACCTTGTGTGCAAAGTGATATAAAGTCGTTATTAACGGTAACCCTGAAGAAAGAATGGGGGTAACCGCCATGCACAAGCACATCTCAACAATATAAAGCAGTTGAATAATTTGCATACTTACCTTTATTTCAATCTGGCTGCCAGATTGAAATACCGGAATTCGACTATGAAATTTTGGGGACAAAGTTGAGAAACTTAATATTTAAGTTACAACACTTGATCTAATCATGGGTTATTTTGGGCCTCCTTTTTACCCCATCTCAGCTCTGCGCTGATCCAACCCAGAATATTTTAGTTTCTGGGCTCTGCGATGGCATGAAATAAAGAGATTGTACTTTCTGGGCCATGCACCATTTTTGTTATTCCTCACTGAAGGTAAATTTAAATGAATACCAAAGTCTAAATCCACATTTACCGGAGATGCAAATTGGCGAGCCTATGGTGCGCACGGTGGTACGAGGAATCGATCCTGACGGCCTCCTTGCACTCTGTTACAGCCTCTAGAAGCCGGCCGAGCCCCGTCAAAGCCGCGGCCTTGTTGCTCCAATACGCTGCCTTTTTCGGATCCATCACAATCGCTCTATCATACAATGCCAATGCCTCGGCATATCTCCCTTGCTTGTACTCCTCGTTCCCCATCTCTTTCAGCTCCTCTGGACTGAGGCGTCTCGACAACACTCTACAGAGCTCTGGGTTCGTCTCTGCTTCCTCCTGTGCTGGTGCGTTCTCTATCGGCAGCGCAACACTTCTCGGGATGCCGTTGCCATTCATGACATAGCCATTGGTGGTTCTATTCGGGTTGGTGCCATCTTGTTGGCTACCAGCATTAGCTGCGTTGCTGTGTCTATTCGGGTTGGGGCCGCCATGATGGTCGATTTCATTGACATTAGCAAATCTATTTGGAATGTGGCTCCCGAGATTACCCAGGCTCCCGTGAATCATCATGTTACCTGATGTGGCACGCATCAACCCGCTAACGCCCTTCACCTTGTGCCGATCGTGAATCATTTTATCGAGCTCAGCGGCGAGGCCGGTGTAACCTGGGGACACAGGAGGTTTCGACTCGGGCTGCTTTTGGCCCATCGGTTTTTGCTGAACAGGATATCTTGCTGGTACCAGGGATGTTTCAGTACCGGCGTGCGGCAATGCCGGGGGCACGTAGAGCTTCGGTGGGGCCACAGAAGAGGTTACAACAAAGCCGGGTCCGGGTCGTCTACGTGAGCTGTTTGCACTCGAGACCTCGTTGGTCATTCTCTGAGAGTTCTGCAAGGAGGCTGATCTTGATGAGGCCTTGGAGCCCTCGTCGGGGTCGAATCGGGGGATCGATGTCGCCGACACCGAGCGCTTGCGCCTGAACATGCCAAACATAGAGCACCCCGACGGGGCCTTCTCGTCCCCCATCTTTGCTCCTTTAATTGTAATAGAAATACAACTATAGTTTTGTTTCCATGAAGGAGGAAGAAAAATTGGAGAGGGAATTGATGGATGTTTATGATGACTTATTTTTATTTTATTTTTTTAAAGGGGGGAAGGGGGAGGGGTTAGTGCGCTTTTATGAATTTTCTCTAATTCCCCTTTTTTTTCATCTGAAATAATGTCATGGAGAAGCCAATGTTGTTGCAGGGGAATTATATGGCATGATAAATTAATGTCTACGTGGCGCCAATGGAGGGATGAAATTGAGAGCTGAGTGTGATTGGGTTGACACAAGGTACCAGTCACATGTAACAACAAAAGAAAAGAAAAATCACAGTAAATAAATGGGGTGAAAGCTCTGCTTTTATTTATATATATTAACAATGGGGATATCAAAATTTTGAAGCTCAATCCAAGCAGAAAAAAAGGAGTGGCTGATTGATTTAAATATTGATTTGAATTCTCGGAATAATTTTCGGGATGGTACTGAGATGAAAAGAGAAAGAAGAGGAGGTAAGCGCTGGATCACGGCTGGAAAGGAAAAGGGAAGTTGCATTTCTTAGAATATTTTTCTAAGTTTAGAGCTGTGTATTTCAGACAGTTGGTGGTGGTTTTCCCAGTTTTGTAATCTGGAGAAAAATAAAAATAATAATAATAAAATTATATTGGGTTTTGATTTTTTTTCAATGAGTTTTTCTTCTCAAAATTAGGAGCTTAATGGAGTGACTAGGTTCAGCTCCTCACGTAGGTGTGGTGCCTCGCACGTACACAAACCAAATTGCCCAGCTGTATTGTAATTTCTTTTTTCTTGCTCTGATTTTTTTTTTTTTTTTTCTATATTTCTGGACTGGATGGAGATAGCAAGTACTCTTGGCATAAAAAATGGATAAGATGGCTAATACTAACTTTTTTCAAATTTTTTGTTTGTTTTGTGGGTGACAAAAGTCACCAAATAGATAATTCAAATTCAGGTATAAACATGTTTTGTCAATTTTAATGTTACTTATTCTCAACAAATGTTTACCTCTTCTATATATGTTTCCTTTAAATTCATTTTCCATTTGTAGGCAGGTGGCAACTGGCAAGTGCAGGTTGTAATTTAGGTTGGTGTCACCAGGATTAACTATGTGTAACTATTATTTATTTATGCAATTAAGGATTAATGACCCCGTTTTTCAATATTTTGCATTGAGCCACAGAAATAATGTTGTATTATATTTGACAGGCAAGTTTTGGCAAATAAAAAATGAGAACTTTTCAAGACATGCAGTGTTGGGGGACAACCCATCAAACCTGAGAAATTATATTAATGATAAATTTATTTGATGATCGTGACAACAGATCAAACGATTATCGAAATAAAAAAAATTATAGATAAATTTTATATATCGTAAATAAATTATTTATGAAATTTAATTTAACTTAAAATCGATTGATTATCTATCAAAAGGTTTAATTTTGTCCGCACTTAATCAGTGACCAATCAACTTGGAAATAACATCAAATTTGACATACAAAAAATACTCGCACAACTGACTTTTTTCAATTATGATAATAAATTTATCAATTATCATACAAAAATAGTTATCATTATATCCATTCCTTGTTGGGCCGAATAAGATGAGTAGAATTAGAGTGCTTCTTTTTAGTTAGTTTGATTTGAAAATCTATCAGATTCAAACCCAGTAATTGTTTTTTTGTTTGTTTATAGATAAAAGTGACAAAAGGATGAATTAACAATATATTACAACTTGTTATTGCGTTCGTTTATTTCAATACAAATTAATTTGAAGCTCTAATCGGTACATAAAACATAAAGTTAAACAGTAGATACATAAAAACTAATATACATCATGAGAAACCATAAAATCACCAAAAGATCTAACTCAAAAGATTAGACTATATTCAATTGCTGTAGACATAAAAATTAAACTGGGGTTTCTTGCCACATCTACCCCTCCAAGCATGAATTCATTGTTGGGAGATCAAACAATTACACCACATTTAAGAGTCAAACACTTACACTCTGGAAAAGAAAAAACAGTTCCCACCTTAATCTTAAGGACCGTCCTATGCCAAAGCCGACTCATAAAATATAAATCTTAAGTGAAACATAATACCTGATTCCATAGATGTTTTCATGGAATAACTCGATCATTTGAGAGATCACCAATCATCTCCGTGAGCACGAGACTAGACTCTAATGGTAAGAAGCCCTTCTTATTGTTTTGTCGTATGGTCGTAGAAATAGATCTTCTAAGACAGCAAAACTTGGCCCTTGAGAGACCATTCCAATTTCCTTAATGGACCTCTCATCTCTATTATTTGATAGTGAAAGAAGAAGATAATGTACACAGATCTGTATATTCTATAGATAATAACTTCTTTCAGAATTTGTGTTTTTCGTTATATCTTGTGCCATGGGGACCAAACCTTATATATGCTAACTCTAAATCTGGCGCACCAGATATAGATGTCCAATTTTAGATGTCTATATTAGACATCCAAAATTAGATATCTAGATTTAAATGAAAACCTATTCCACATGTAGTGGTTATTCTTAATTGCAAATCTCATAATCAGTCCATCAATGAGTATGGATTTGGCCTGTATTATTCTACACATTTATGGACCACACTCTAATGAATACATAGATTGTCAAATATCTTAATCCATATGAGATCACTTTAGTTAGAAAATCATACATGACAGTATACAATTTATAATTATATTATGTATATGCTCAACGTTGGATAATTATCCAACATTCATTCTCTGAGGTAACTCAAAATTTGAGTTTGAATCCAGAATTTTCATTATAAATTAGTTCAGATTTAATTTGATCGGATGGTTGAATTCAAACTCAAAAGTTTTACGTTATGTACCGTAGAGACTATGAACTCTCTAAGCATGAGAGTGTCATAAACATCCATTTCAAATATGACAGAAATATAGATCAGTTGCTTTATATTATTGTATACATTGTGACTACCATCACCATAAACTTTTTTTTTACGTAAAAGTTGGAGTTCAAGTCATTCAACTATTTATTATCCACAAATAATTGTTTATTTCGGATTTCGAACCTACGACCTCTCATACGGAGATCATTGACTTTATCACTAGATGAAATGCTGATTCTCGCTATAATTTATTCAAACGTGATTACTTTGATTGAAAAAAATAAAAAAATAAAGAATGAGAAACATTAACAATGCCAAAGGCAACCTTAATATTCCATTTAATTTTCATGAAATAATATAATTTTAGTATATTAGATGAAATTAATCTTTTATCTTAAATTGATCAATTTTCGTGCAAAGACACCACTTATCCTTCGCCACTCTGCAGCTCATCATCTTATTTAATTAATATACATCCTCTCATAATTTGAAAACCAAAAGGAGCTCTAAAAGCAAAAATAGTAACATTTAAATAACTCAAAAGAGGAAAATGAATATATATACAGAGAGTGACTAAGGTCAAAGTGGTAGTTCCTAGCCTCCGGTGCTATCAAGTCATTTTCGGATTTTCAAAGTCCAAATGGTCGATCTGAACCGTTCAAGTTGATCTCCATATTGAAATGTGCTTGGAGACCAAATTTTATATTTTTTGGAATTTTTTTACTATTTATTAAGCCACTTTGAAAATTGCAGATCCGAGAGAACAGTAAAAATAGTGCAACCAAATTCTGAACCATGTGATCAGCAATTTTCAAAGTGGCTTAATAAATAATAAAAAAAATTCAAAAAATGTAAAATTTGGTCTCCAAGCACATTTCAATATGGAGATCAACTTGAACGGTTTGGATCGACCGTTTGGACTTTGAAAATCCGAAAAGACTTGGTAGCACCGGGGGCTAGGAACTACCACTTTGACCTTAGTCACTCTCTCTCTCTCTCTATATATATATATTGAAAAACTTATGGCGGCAAACCGGCAGCATCCGAACAGTTTTGAGGAACTTGACGGTGTGCTTGAGCTTGCGCAGGGTGTGCTTGAGCTTGTGCAGGGTCTTAAGGAAGAGCATGGCGGTATGAATGTTTCTCCTCCAGCGAGTTGAAGATGGTATTCAAAGGGAAGCTGTTGATCAGGTCCTTGTTCACGTTGGACGGCAGCCCGTGCAACTTGATTGAGTACTGTAAAGACAGTTCGGCTGCGTAGGCGTAGGCATGGACGCAAACCAACACCTGACATGTGTATTTGTATTGTATTGTATTATGAAGCAAGCAATCGAAATATAACTGGATGCAATTGTGCGAGCTCATGAAGCGGGCAGAGAGAAATATGCAATAATTATTCACTATCATTCCACACGGTCTGAATTGGTGGAATTAGTCAAAAAAAAGATTTGCTGATACTGAAAACACGAGTGCATTTGAATAATTGAAAAGGTTGTTTCAAACTCAAAACTATGAAAGAGTATATGCAAAAGTTTGAAAACATGAAAGTGTGTTTAATTGTGTTTTTTCGGGGGGGTTAAATGGGCTTCAATAGGCCTTAACTTCTTCACTCAATATATATATTTTTATTTCTCTTGTTTTTGGGCTGGGCCATAAATATTTTAGGTCAATTAAATTGACTTTCGTGTAAGAACTTTTATTTTTCTTTTTTTAAATAGACGACAAATATTGAAATATAGAATATAATAAAACAGAGTACTTACATTATTACCCCACGAGTGAACATGAAAAAATTGACACCAACAAAAGTACAAAAACATTTTGGTAGATCATCCAAAAACAACCTTTTAAATACGGTGGTCCCATAACCATGTGCTTACATGTGAGGCACCTTTAAGATTCGTAAGACAGATCTAAAAGCCAATTATCCGTTGTCATTTTCTTCACAAGTTGATATATCTAGATCTAATTTAACGTATAGGCTTTATCTTTATATTGAATGGAGAATTCTGGTTAAACAAAATAAGAGATGTCTTTGTTAATTTTAGATTATAAGTTTGTAACTAGGAAATTACATACAAAGGCCATTAATTAGGTCCTATAGAAGGAGAGAAACAGAGAGATATTCTTACTAAAAGCACAGCAAACGGACAATAAATCAGCGTCGCGGAATCGCTCATGTGTCGTCGCTGAGATAAAATGTGCTAGAGCCTTATGTTATGATCAATTGACAGAACATTTTCAGATTTTCCTATTAATTTGTGTTTAAGTTGGTTTTACTTCATTCTTGTTCCACCTTCATGTTAAATTGTATGTTAGATTAGGTGGTTGATCGATGTAGATGCCTTTTTGTTACATTGTTTTGCTGCTTGCTATATATATATATATCATGAGCCCAAGAACTACCTAAACAAAAATACTTGGTTTCCTTTTTTTTAAATTATTTTGGAATATGTATGAATTAAAATACCATTGCACATGCTCTCCATAGATCTCCATGACACCTAATGAGATGGAGCCGCCATGATACTGTTCTTCTCTTTTCACATTTGCTTCTCTATAGAAATCAGTATATAAACTCAGATTGAGAGAGCTAGCTTTAATTATCCCTTCTTATTCTTCTCCTTTTCACACAGCTTTCTCTTCTACCTTGGAACATTTTGTGCATGGTGATGGAAGTCTGACGTGGTTGATCCTGCTAGAATAAATATATTATTGATTGAAAGTATATATGATTAAAAGGTTGATTATGTGTGACCACATATTGGTTGGTCCTGCTAGATTCCCCTCTTTTCATGCTAAGTTTACTTACTAACAACTGTACTGGTTCTTTCACTGTAATCTGACTTCCAGCTGAGATGCCTAATCAGACACATATCAAGTTGTTTTGTTTCAATAATAGATAGCACTATCTCACTCAGTCATTAATAGAGGTGCGATGCAATCTAGCGGGTATCAGGTAGGGTTGGATTTGAAATTTTGAATGATTCCATTGGCCCATTTAGAGCAATTGTTTTTGTCGTTCCGTCTCAGGTAGATTTCGATTCGCATCCGTAAAGCCTGTTTTTGTAATTCAGGTCTCATCAGCAAAACTGTTTAATTTAAAAATGAAAAAGATAAAACCGACAAATCCAATCTACCATATTTTCTAGAAGACAAAACCTTATGTACAGTTACTGAGAAATTGATGAACTCTATGTAGCCATAATGTAATGCCCCTGGTGTGAGACCATAGTGAGTGACCCCTCTGTCAACACGGCATTGTAGTTGCCCACCTTTCACACTCAACAATACTATTTATTACTCTCCAATCCTAGGTAGATAAAAATATACACACATATATACATACATATATATATATAACTCTTCTCCAATTAAGGTACCATCTGCTACTCTGCATCTCCCTCTAAATTGCTATGCTCATTTAAGTCAGGCATGGCCTCTCTCTTCTTTGCCACAGCTTGTCTAGTTTATATGCTTTTGATCACTCATATCACACTGTCTGTTGCTTCACCATCCCCACTCACTTCAACAAAATCAAAGATTTTGAACCGGAAGGCGCTTATCTTCTCTTCAACTGATGCAGAGGAGAAATCGATCTTGGTTCCAAATAGAAAACTGATTCTAGATGAAGAGAAAAATCAAACAAAGCTCATAAAATCAAAGAAAACCAGCTCTACCACTTCCACCGCCAAAATCAAGCTCCATAAGAAGAACACCGTTGATGATACCAATTCATCGAGATCCGTAAATCACAATTCCAAAAATGCAACCAAACTGCAACTTAAAAAACCTGCACTCTCCACCTCCAATGCAATTAAGACAGAGAAAACTGAAAAATTGGAACCCAAATCTAAACCTATCTCAACCATGAACCAACCTAGATGGCATGACGAATCGTCTGATGAACAAGACCCCGATCTCTTAACGGAATTTCGTAACCTCCCGGCAAGACTACAGAGAACCCTTCTCCCCGACCTAGAACGCATCTCCACTACTTCCAGAGCATATCTCTCTGCCGCTAATGCCGGTGTCATGCAAACTGTCAGTCCATTTTTCGACACCAAATACGCTCCGCAAATCGCCCCACTTGCCTCTGCTCTTCTTATAATTCTCACACTACTTCTTTTCGTCACCATAGTTCGCCGTCTTGGCTCCTGTCTCTTTCTCCTCCAGTTTGTTCAGGCCTACCTAGCAATCTACTTTGCAACACTAGCTCTTATCACCGTGTTAACAGGTCAGGAACCCCTGAGTTTCTTTCACGTGGCATCTCCCACGGTTTACACATGGACACAGATGGCGCAGTCCCTCGGTTACATTGCATACCTTCTACTTCAACTGTCAGACCTTATTGTGGTTTATGAATTGCCGTCCAATGGAGAAGCGACAAGAGTGCTTGGATTGGTGCAAATGGCACTTGGTTTAGGAGTAGGGTTGCATTATTACACAGCGGTGTTTCACCAGGCTGCGGCAGGAGAGGCGCCACGTGCCACATGGCTGGTGCACGCAGTGTATGCTCTGTGCTTTGTGGTGATTTCTGTGTGCTCTCGCATGGATAGGAGGAAGAAAGTGTATGCTGGTACGGAAGGAGATGAGGATTGTAAGAACAGCTGAAAGAGATAAAATTTTGGTTAAAAAAACTTGTTATTTTTTTTTTCCTTTATGAAAAATATGGTGGGCTAATATTTTTCCCTTTTTTTTTGACATGGCTTAAATATGCCACTCAAATAAGTATTTAATAAGAGGTCAAAACAAAAGATAACTAGTCTTCGAAATGTTTTAGTAACCATGCAATGAAGATGCAATAAATGCAATACTTGTAAGTTGTAACTATCAATGGACGCCCTACTAAGTGACTGTTCGTATGGTGAAATCAGTAAATCATAGTTTGTTCTTTCAAAAAAAAAAAAAAAGATTGGATGGAATTTAACATGAATAATTATTTCAGTACCCACGCTACAGTACCTGCACTGTACGCGCTACAGTACCCGCACTGTTATTTTAAGAAAATTCATATATTATATGTAATTCATTGTATAGGTATAAATATTTGTCTTGTTTGAGCTATATACTTCACAGTATCAAAAATTTTTAAACAAAATTACAGTTTTGGAACAGTTGCGGTCCCCACATGCCGTTTAAGTGGTCCCCTAATGCGGGTACAGTCATTTTAAGAAAATTCATATATCATATGTAGTTGATTGTATAGGTATAAATACTTGCACTGTTTGAGCTATATACTTCACAGTATCAAAATTTTTAAAACAAAATTATAGTTTTCGAACAGTTGCGGTCCCCACATGCCGTTTGAGTGGTCCCCTAATGCGGGTACAACATGAAATTTTTTCAAAAAAGGTGCGAGTACAGTTATTTTAGAAAAATTCATATATCAGAAGTAGTTGATTGTATAGGTATAAATACTTGACCTGTTCGAGATATATACTTCACAGTATCAAAATTTTTAAAACAAAATTACAATTTTCGAACAGTTGCGGTCCCCACATGCCGTTTGAGTGGTCCCCTAATGCGGATACAACATGAAATTTTTTCAAAAAAGGTGCAGGTACAGTTATTTTAGGAAAATTCATATATCAGAAGTAATTAATTGTATAGGTATAAATACTTGACCTGTTTGAGATATATACTTCACATTATTACTATTAAATTTGGGAAACAAAATTACCGTTTTGGAATAGTTGCGGTCCCCACAAGCAGTTATGGCAGTTTAGGTGTGGATACAGTGCGGGTACTGTAGCGTGGGTACTCATATCAACTTCCATTTAACATATCACAACTTAATCAGCAAAAGCAACTCAACTCATACAAAAATAATGATCTAACTACCTCTCATATGTTTGGGGTGGCAGAAGAACTATGGTGCTATAATTCTGTAGGAAATGAGACCAGAATTTTGCAGACTTCAGAGAAAAGGATTTTGCCATCGAGGGATACAGATTGGTACATGTATGCAAATTTTTGTGCTCGTAACAGTAATAATACTTATTTTCGCTTGTTCGATGAAACATTTCACTTCTAAGAATTACCTTTATATTGGCCTTGTTCACCTTTAAATTGGTACAAGTTACTGGCTACATAATGCTAAAGTAGATAGCTTCTCACGTAGCCCCCTTTCGAAATATACTACAATTACCCATTCTGACAAACCTAATTGAAATTCTCCACCCCCAAATAACACATCTCAAAAGGACAATTAGAATGTTCCTCAAACAATTGACCGAAACTCAGTCCTAAGCAAAACAAGGGAGAATAATTAATTGCAAAAATAAAATATACATCTAAGCTTATTACAGGCAATTCCCAAAACTATGGTGCTATTACAGTAATGTTATCAAGGGCCAATTCCCAAAACTCGCAATTTCCAGCAACACAAGCAAGACACTAGTGGATAAAAGAAACAATATTTACAATGGAGTTACTTATTAATTGCCTATACTGGTTTATGCTCATGCTCTCTCTCTATCTCACTCTCTCCTTCAGGGGTTCCAGCTTTATATAATCAGAGAAAGCACTCCATTACATACAACAAGATAATGTCAACAACCAACAACACCTACTCATACTACACTTCTGAGCTTACCATCTGCAAATGCCAGGCTTCTCAATACGAGAAAGGTTGACCATCTCATCATATTGTGATGCATAAACAAAACCCCACAACTGCATTTCAAAGGAACACCACATCAGTGAATTCACTTGCATCCCATATATCTAGCACCAAAAGACCTTTTCTTTTAGTTAGCTTATTAGTCTCTCTTTGAGGGAAACCAACTCACGTGCTTTTCTCAGAGAAAAGCACGGAGGTGCTTTTCCGATCAGGACCATTCAAAATTTGCCATTTGCGTATCTCGATAAAGTAACTTTTTCAAACACAAATCTCAACAAATTTGAATGGTTCGGATCGGAAAAGCACCTCCGTGCTTTTCTCTGAGAAAAGCACCAGAGTCGGACTCCTCTTTGAGGAGGGTTCAAGTGCCTTCATTTTTTGTGCCTCCATCATGCCTCCATATTTTAATACCAAATTGTTTAAAATTTATATGTCAAAATAAAACTTTTATATGTTATCAATATTATTTTCTCTACATACACATAAAATTGGATTTTGGTTTTATATAAATCAATAAGTTGAAAAATCAATGTCCATAATTTATCCACATCGGTGTATTTTTGCAAGCTCTTGATACTAATCAAAACAAAATCAAATTGTTGTGATCTTTTATGCGTGCATAGAGAAAATGATATAAATCATATCTGAATTCAGATCCTCCCCAGTACTGTAATAGGGTCTTTTACAATTAGTGGATCTGGAACGTTCTTTTTAACTTGGCACGAATCTCAAAGCCCAATAATACTGCCCCTGCGCTAGCCCGAATCTCAAAGGGGTTGGGAGCAAATCTCAAGCCGTAAAGTGAGGGGAATCTTTTACAGTACCTAATATGTAAGTTTTACATTTTATATTATTGTAGTTCTAAAAATGCAGGCATTATGGAGGCACAAAAATGGAGGCACTTGAACCCTCCTCTTAGTCTTATTGGGTATTAGAATACGATGATTACTGAGTTACCCTTCAGATCTTGTTTTACATAAAAACTTGTTAATAGTCAGATGTTCAAAAGAGCTACTTCAAGTTGTTCAATCCATACCTCAACTTCTTTTACTTCAAAATCTTCAGAATGTGCGAGACACGGGTTATTGAAGGTGTCTGACGTAGAGCTTGAACCAGTTAATCTGTAGAAACAATTCAATAACCGATTATAAGACGTGTTTATCTCCAAACAATGCGCACAATGAAACAGGGGAAGTAGAAACAAGTAATCTAAACTCACAGGTCTCCATCAAGATAGAGTGCAAAGTGACTGCCTCCACCCAAAGCCAAGGAATCAGTAGCGCAGAGAGTGAAATAATGATTTGCACCTGAGAGAACAGAAGCAATATATCTGAATACTTGATATAACAAATATAAGCAATCAAATGCAATTATTTAAAATTTCAAGTCACCTGTCGGTCGATATATGACAGGATAACTAGCCAGATCGGTAAAAACAAAGTTGTTGTTGGTCCCCTGGTAACAAAACAAAAAATAAATAAGTCAAGAATCTACTACTGTCAAAATCATTCACAGTTTATATGTATAATAACACACAACCTGATACTTCTTCTTGTTAGTAGGCTGCAACGGTGTTTCAACTAAACCGCCAAAAACTGCACCTTTCTTATCGCCAACAATCTATTATTATTTTTTTTAAAGAAGCAACAAAAGCCATTATAATCACATTTTTTCAAAAGAAAAGAGCATAATAGAAAACAAAGGCACTACTAAAACAGATGAGCACCAGAAGGGAATATCCAGGACAGAGTGCACTCCTCCTATACAATGTTGAGAGCGAGATGCCATGCCTCCAAGTACTACAAACAGTAAATTAACTTTTGAAAATAAGAAAAATCATGAAAGGTTTTGTAAAGTCCAAAATGTTCTCGTTTTTAAAAGTACCAGTATTTTAAAATCACATCTAGCATCCAACAATTGTAACTTTTACATTTTGTACCTGACTATAAGGTCCTTTCTTATCAATACACAAATCAAATCAATGTCAAGCAAATGGAATAAATTTTTACATCTGAATGTACATGACTTTAGTACCAATGTATTTAGTTGAGCTAATATAGAAGAAGGTTGGGGGCAATTTAGTCATTTTTTCACCTGACTTAACCCTATTTTTAATGGTTAGATACCACACAGCAGGTAGTGATTGCAAAATGAGAATTTTTGGGTGTCAAATAGAAGACCTAAAGCAGAGCATGTATTGCTGGTATTTGCACAACTATAGAGACTAACCTATACAAAAGCATCCAGTGCCTCCCTTGAACAAGTACTGGAAGGGAAGAATAGAGTGCTGTTCTCATATCCTCTGACATGAGCATTGACGGTTCAGACATTAGTGGATCATCCCTCTGTTGCGGTGCAGATTCAACCGGCCTTGGCACGGTAACATGTGCAGTTTCAGGTTTTGGATCCTGTGCAACTGTTTCTGCGTGGTCAACCAAGTTGCCATCTGATTTTAACTCAGGATTTGGTTTTAATCCGCTGATTCTGGCTGCCTTGTTGATGATTTTGCCAATAGATTGCTTGCCCCGGGAAATGATGCTCTTTTTTGACTTGGGTAACTTGGGTTCTGATGTGGATGCCTGATTAGGGTTTTCGGATGATTCCGAGCTCAAATCCTTTTCCATGTGATCAGAGTGAGAATCTGGTGAAAGAAAAGAGACGAGAAATGCTGTAAAAGATGATGTGTCGGGGCCATCTGGGGTCACTGAACTCTCCTCTTGTTCAGATTCTGAATTCTTATCGTCTTCATCCTAAAAGAAATATAAATGAAGATTTTACCAATCAAGTACACTGTGAAATAACTGGAGATGTTATTTTTGAAGAAGCATGTGGGATCTGATTAGCAAGTTGATTTGGGAATTTGGTTAGTAATAGAGCAGCACTATGTCCAAATGCTATTTCAAAGAAATTATGCTTGATCTTAGAAAATATAAAGTACTACTCTTGAAAATTCAGACCTGGGTCTAACCGAATTTTCAAAGAGATTGTGCTTGACCAGAAAAATCTGACTTAGATTCTAACCGAATTTTCACAAAGATTCTTAATTGGTGAGAAAGAGAAAAATCAGCAGAAGAAATCAAATCACAAACTGAATTGAACTTATCAGGAGCTTATACAGCCAATTGCTGAATGACATAAGCAGTCAGCGACATGCATAAACCAGAACCCCCTTTGAATTGAGTCATAATTAAAGCATTACAGTTATGAACGACTTCCAAAACGAAATTAAAAAAACCCCACTCTTCTCACAATCGATCGGAGTTTCTTCAAATGGAAAGAGTTATGAATGAATCTTCCCAACGCTTTGATCAACAAAAGTAACACAAGGAAAATAAATAGATACGATTAAAAAACTAAAAAGAAAAAGAAAAGGGCTTAACTGGAGGAGGTTTAGAATGCTCATCGTCAGACAAGGGATTTAGTATAACGGTGGTGATATCGGAGACCATGTGCGCGGCTTTGCTGCCAATATAAGGCAGATACCCCATTTCCAGCTAATATACTCCTCCTTTCTCCACTTGACCACCTAATTTTAGCAAAAGAGGAAAATGCTGATTTCTCGCGCTTTTTCCCTTTGCACTTCTCTGTAGTCTTTACCTCCCGGCCGCTTGATCGGAATTCAAGGAATTCAATCTCGATAACCCTTCTCTCTCTACGACTGGCGCAGATTTACGAGTCCGTATCCCCTCAGGTACCGGACTGAGTCGGGTCAAAAGTAATACGGTGCCTATTTAGATATAGGGGATTTCTTTCGAGATTCGTGCCATATTAAAACTGACGGCTCAGATCTCACTCTACTCAGTCGAGTATTATTGCATTGGATCTGAATTCGAGATTTACCGAGAGATCTTCGACAACCGAGCAGAGATGAGAACTGATACTCATCCTTCAGTCGTCTGATATTCTCGGGGTTTATGTACGATCAAATCATGAGGAGATTGGGCGGTTAGGAAATCTTAGTGTACAGCAAGTGTGTGCCCCCAAGCGGATAAGATCCGGGCAGAATTATCGGGGGATATTTTGTTCTTTTTGACCGGACAGAAAAAACGGAGAGGATACTCCTCTAATACTATAATACCAGTGAAAGTACAATTAATATTCGCGAAGGGCCTTGCATTTTTGAAGTATTTGGATTTGGAACCGAAAAGGTAAGGTGATAATGTGATATTCAGACTTGTCCTGGTTTTCGGCCCATATAGTTCTAAAAATTCACACCGTGCTATGTGACGGGACACGTTCCTATTTCTAAAGACTTAAGAGTAGGTCCAATGTCCATTGGACCTACTTTGGTCCGATGAGTTCAATCACTGTTCGATCTACTTTAAGATTCGTGCATAACGCTTTAAAATTTGCATGTGTCTGTTTTGACTCTCATGCACACAGATCTTAAGAAGGATCAAATGGTTATAGATCTCGTTGAACTCAAAAGTAGGTTTGATGGACAACGGAACTACTCTCAAGTTATTTCTAAACATTTCCTCTCTCCAAAATGTTCAATCCTTCCAACGCCTGTACCTAATCTATCTACTTCATCGAAGGAGACCCGACAATTGTTAAAATCCCGATAAAATTTGGTTAAGAATTGACAATTTTCAGCATCCCACTTGACGAAATGAACTCTGCTTTTCCGAAAGAAAAGCAGGAACCTGCTTGGCCGTATTCAACCATTCAAATTTTTTAATTCACGTATTTCGATAAAGAAATTTTTTCATGCACAAATCTCGACGAATTTGAATAGTTTTTTAAAATAAAAGTGGTATATATCACCGATTTCATTAAGAAACGAAACCTACAGAGTTTTAATCAGACGTGGTACCAAACCTCTGGTACCTGTCTGCCATATCTCAAAACATAGCAATTAGTACATCATATGCCAGCATATCCTATTACATTATGAAACTAGAAAAGCTAAGCAATTTGTAACATAAAATCATCAGCTAACAATATAGACAAGATATAGCTAAATGTCAAAATCAGCGGGGTGGTCTATCGATAAACTCTCATCATCATTCTAATGCTCTATATCACTTGTTCCAGCTACCTCCTCCTCCTGCAATAGAAAATTTTCAAACAAAACGGGCAATTGCATCAGTAGGTAGAACTAAAAATAATGTAAGAAGAGTACCCCGTTCTTTGAATCTCACCCAAAATTGTGCTAAAGAAAAACAGATTCTGCTTTTCTTTCGGAAAAGCAACACAGTCGGACTCCTCACTTGACAGTTGACACTACACCGCTTGATGTTATTCTTGAGGAGCGTCTGCAATCACAAAGATTCTGCCATTTCAATTACAAGACCCTGTAATTCAAAATTCACCCATTCATTTCTCTTCATGTACAGATCTCAAAAACATATATTTTTATGCACAAATCTCAAAATAAATCGATAGGTGAATTTGAAATTGTAGGATGTTGTGATTCTATTAATCACAGCATATTTATTTCCACTTAAACAACTGAAATTTTTATTAATCGAAAAAAATAAAAAAATATCGTGAAACGGCAGAATTTTTGCCGAAATTATATATATAAGTATGACGAGAATTTTCATACCGTCCCATGGAATGTGACGAACCATCCCGTCCTGATTAAGCACTTTCGCTAACCCATCTGATCCGATAATCGTAATCAGGAACGGTAAGAACTATCCTGTTCGACCTCCAAAAAAAAAAAAAAAACAGATTGGATCGTCCCCTCCCTCGAATAATTACTTTGCTGGATCGTTTATTATACTTGCAGTTGAATATCGATCTGACACTGGGGGAATATAATTTAATTAAATATACGATATTATTCAACTGCAAACTTGAATAATACCACATAATATCGCATCTGACACTGGGTTGAATAATATCGCATATCCAACTGCATCAACTCCAATTTTCAAAATAAAATAATATCGCATCATCTGACACTGGGTTTAATTAAATTTCGGCAAAAGTTCACCAATTGGCCCCTTCAGAGGAACTTTTGCCTGATATTTTAATTAAATTATTACTTTACTGTTTCAGGGATGGGACGATCCAACCCGTTCCTAGTTTTTTTTTTTGGAGATCGGACGGAATGGTTCCTATCGTTCCTGATTTGTGATTAGCAGACCAGAAAAGTTAGAAAAATCGTTAAGCCGGACGGATGGACCTTTCCGTCCCATGGGACGGTACGAAAATTCCTGTTCTACCTGTATATGGAATTTCCACAAAAGTTCTGTCGTTTCGTGATATTTTTTTTATTTTTTTTCGATTAATAAAAATTTCGGCTTAAACAACTCCATAGCTATGCAGTGGATGAGAATAACATTATGTGCATTGTATCATAAAATATAAATACTTGGAACAAATACATTATATTCATAACATTATGTTGTATGATGATGTATAAATACTTGTAAACGTCTATACAAGGAGTTGCATAAGCCAACCGACACCAACAAAAAAAAATTGATAGATTATTTTCATAAAAGGTTAATATGTCTAGTTTTTAAAAAGACTTAATGTATTAGGTATAAATACTTAGAACTAAGGTGCTCTTAAGCTCACAAAGCCCTTTGTAAGCTTAACTCAAAAACCTATCGGATTAACTTCAAACGACATATCCAAACCGTTATATGTTCAATCTATATTAAAATGTGCTTGGAGACCAAAATTTTCATTTTTTGGAAAATTTTTTTACTATTTATTAAGCTGGTTTGAAAACCGCTGTTTTTCAATAGTGCAGAAATTTAATAAAAACAGCGGTTTTCAAACCAACTTAATAAATAGTAAAAAAATTCCAAAAAATGAAAAATTTGGTCTCCAAGCACATTTTAATATAAATTGAACATCTAACGGTTTGAATATGTCGTTTGAAGTCAATCCGATAGGTTTTTGAGTTAAGCTCACAAAGGACTTGGTGAGCTTAAGAGCACCTTAGTTCTACTCGTTATGTCAATATGTATATGTACTAGTTATAAATTCGCTGACGATCTTCTAGAAGATAGTTCTGGTTCAAAATAGTTAAAATTGGGGAGATTTATGAGAAATTTTGCTGGGAAGTATTATCAAGTGTTTTTTATTGTATTTTTAAAACATAACATTTTATAAAATTAATTAAAATGACATTACATCAACCCCTTGTTAAAACAAAGCTAAAAGCAGAATAAAAACACAATTTGACAGCAAGACCAAAAAGAAAAGGACAAACAACACAAACTGCCAAGTCACCAACTTAGAAAATCTACATCATCAGTTACTAAATCAATCCAGTTATGCTCCCATAGCCCGTTGATCCAACTCGTTCATAGTATTAGTTTTGTTGATGGTTCGTTTATAGTAATAGTTGAACTCAAAATCCGTTGGGCTCTTGTGAAGATTTTTCTAGATTCTTTTTAGCACGAAGTACTCTGATTCTCGGCTGTAACTCCTGAAAGATAATTTTTTTTTATAGGATCCTATGTTATAATTAATTGATTCAATCGAATAAACAAATTCTTTAATGGCGTCATCTTATGCGGAGTTTGTCAATGGTTAGCAATTTAAATAGTAGATTGAAGAGTATTGAAGAGTTTTGAAAAGACGCAAGAGAGAGAGAGAGAGAGAGCAGCCCCTGCCAAGGTTTTAAAAGAGCGAGAGAGAGATAGAGAGAGAGAGAGAGAGAGAGAGAGAGAGATGGGGGAGGTGGAGGTGATTCATTCATGGTCGACGCCGCGATCACTCAGCACAAGTCTCATGTACTCCTTCGCTCAGGTCAGATTTTCAATTCAACCCTCCTATTTTGTGATAATGTCTCTTGTACTTCCAAGAGTGGGATTGGAAACGCCTCACTAAAGGCCATGGGATTGAATGCCATTAATGCGTGTATTAAGAAATCGGACGAGTGTTATTAGCATGGATGCCTACTCTGTAATAAATATGGTCATGTTGATGAAACCAAATCTAAGTATGAAGCTACTTTCATGTGCTCAAGAAATATATATTTGAATGTACCATGTGATTTTTATTTAAACACAAATGAAGTAAACTTACCGATTAAAGTAGAAAAAAAAATCAATTATTTTACCAGGTACAGCAATTAGGTCAATAGTTTAAGTCCAGGTCCATTTAAACATATGATTTTAATTTTTTCTACCCTTTATTTACTTATTAATTTTTGTTGCTTTTCATTCTTTTAGAGGGATGACATTGAAGTGCTTGATGAACCACTCTATGCTAATTTCTTGAGAGTTACTGGGGTTGAAAGGCCTTACCTCAATGAAGTCTTGTCCAAAATGGTAACTTCAATTGTTTGAAAAATGAATTTGAGGGATGACAATTTCCACTATCATCCAATTCTTTTCATAATTTATCAGGCTGATTTTTACATGTACTGGTCCCTATCAAAATAGTTCAGATGCCACAGATTGAGCCAAAATCAAGCTCAGCAAATTTTTCCAACAGAAAAATTCTAAATCACTTCTAAGTTAGATATTGAAATTTGAATTTTAAGAAAATGAGCTAATAGAAAAAAAGAAACCCAATTAGAGGGTAAATCATGTGTCAGATTCATTATCAACCTAACCAAAACAGTGACACTGTATAACCAGCTTCTTTGGAATAAAATAAGAAAGTAATCATCTTTAGTCATGCTCCCCTCAAATCAGTGCACAGAAATTTGCATCTTCATTTTTTTAGGCAACAATACTGTTAATTTCTTCACTGAATTTTTTTAATTTAGGAATCAGATGGGAACAAAGTTTTGAATGAGGTGATTTTTGGGCCTGGAGAGAAGAAATACCGTTATTGCAAGGTCACAATTTTCTTAATTATAAGTATCCAAGTTTTATCTTAAAATTAGCCTATCTTCCGTAAAACCAGCCCTAATTAGGTATCCACATTGTCACATAGAAGGTGTCTTGAAATAAATTTGAAATTTGAAAGGGCCCTTGAAATTTTGAACTCATTTGTTGAATCATCCAATAAAAAGGAGAAGTTAACTTGAGTTTTAGGGTTGTGAAAAAAGTGCTTTTGTGACTAGCATATGTGAAGAGAAGTAACAGGTACCTTTTGCTTTTTCTCTGTAATCTTCTTCTTCTTATTATTAGGTTGCATTTCTGTTCGTCTTTTCACCTTGGCATTGTTTACTATCTTATCTGTCCTGTAGTTTTCCCTATGACAATTATTTTTCTTTTGCACATATATTTCAGCATATAGCAAAGCAACGAACGCCTGATTTGACTGCTGATTTAATGAAGAGAGGAAAGCATTTCATATTAATACGCAACCCTCTTCATACTTTGGTACATTGGTTTTATCATATTGTAAATCAACGAGTCTGAATGACACACAGCCACTTATGCTTGTTACCAGTACTTCTTTGTTCTGAGACATAGCTGGCATGGTAATCTCAATTTTGTTACCATGTATTAGTAGATAACAGAGCTATCTGCACCTATGGGAGATCTTTTGGGTAGTGTGAAATTAACATAAAATTATGACTAAATTTATAACAAAAAGACACTAGTTGTTTAGTTAATTCTTGCATGGGCCCAGTACCAATTTGTTCCAAGACCAGTACGTACTGGTACAATCCAGTATATTAATGTCACAAGTAAACTTAATACCAAATGCTTATGTATACAATTTGAACAACTAATAGTTTTGTTAAAAAAATGTCAGCCATCTTTCGATAAAGTCGTGCCACCATCCTTTTCTGAGATTGGTCTAGCTGGCCTGGCATCCATATACTGTGAATTAAGTGAGCTAGGCAAAGCTCCACCTGTTATAGATGCCGAAGATTTACAAAAGGACCCAGAGGTTTGTCGTACTTTTGCTTGTAGCATTACTGTATCCTTATATTTGCAAATTTCTTGTAGTTACAACGGTGCCCAGTTTAACCTATCAAAGCTTGCAACAAGCCATAGTTGTTCATTTGAGCCTCAAGTTACCCAAGATTAATTAACACAAATTTTAGTTTCTATAAAATATAATTCAAAACAACTGAAAATGATTTTCTGTAATTTTATTACACAATTTATTTATTGATTGTTTTTTTGTTTAATTTTTGGATGCGAGCTAATTTATATATGTGCATATGCATATTAGGCTGTCTTGCATGGGCTTTGCGGGGATTTGAATATTCCTTTTCAGGCTTCTATGCTCAGGTAGAGTCTCAATTTTAGAGTTTTCCCTACTTTAACTGGATAATTCAGTGCATTCAGTGCATGGGCTTTGCGGTGCTTTATATTAAGAGGAGGAATCCAAGACCCATTGTTTTTTATTCCCCATATTGACCACAACTCCCTTTTTATTACAACAACAACCAAGCCTTTAGTCCCAAACAAGTTGGGGTAGGCTAGATATGAAACCCAACCGGAGTGGTGGTCATGAGAGGGGCAAGAAAAACATGTGCATCGTCATCTTATTTTAATTAATTATGCCTTTAACAAGGCCTTCATATTTTATAAAAAAAGATGGGAAGCGGGTCCTAAAGAGTATGATGGAGTGTGGGCTCCATGGTGGTACAGTGGCGTGCACAAATCAACTGGTTTCTCAAAGCCTCGTGAATATCCAGCAGTAAGAATTTATCTTGTCGTCTTCCTTGTTTTTACTATGGTACTATGGATAGCGCACTTTGGTCCGCACTATGAATGCATATCTTCATTTTCAAAGTCCAAACAGTCCGAACGCTTAACACGATCTCCATTTGAAATAGTACTTGGAGGCCAAAAGTTACATTGTTTAGAATTTCTTTACTATTTATATAGGTAGAAAATCACTACTTTCGGATGGTCAGATCAAGTGATTTTGTACCTATTTTAAAAAATAGTAAACAAATTGTAAAAAATGTAAAATTTGGTGTCCAAGTACATTTTCATAGGGAGATCATGATGAAAGGTTCGGATTGAGTATTTGGACTTTGAGAATGAAGATGATCCATAGTACGGACCAAAGTGCGCTATTCATAGTACCGTAGCCTCACTCTTTGTTAGTCTAGAGATTTACCCATATCAAACTCCCACTGGTATGTGGGACCACTCTGGTTCAGCTAATAATAGTCTTTTTACTTTCTCTTTGGAGGTTTAATTTATAAGTTTAATAAGGACATAATTCCTACCTGAATACTCAATGACATTTAATAAGATTTTTTTTATTGTATCTAGCTGGCATTTAATATTAAACAGTACATTGGCAATTCAGATAAGTATAAGATGGCAGAAAACTGAGGTGGTGATATTTTTTATGCATAAAATGTATAATTAGGCTTTTTTTTTTCAGACTTTACCAGTTCAGTTATATGATTTGCTGGAGCTGAGCATGCCTTTCTACAGGATGCTTAGAAGCAAAACGAGAAAAACAGTTCATACATCTCCGCTTGGGTCTTTGTTTCCTGATCCACCTCTTCCCGTGCCAGAAAACGAGAAAATTCTCGTATGGTTGGGCGACGAATTAGTGCCACGTAATGATGCGAAGGTGCATCCCCTACCTAGAATTTTAAAGAACTAGATCTGTTTTTACTGAGTTTGGTCTCTAACTGAAGAACTCTTTTAGGTTTCTGTATTTGACTCAGTGGTGCAAGGAGGGGATGCAGCATGGGAAGGGCTTCGGATTTACAATGGAAGGGTTTTTAAACTTGAGGAGCATTTAGACAGGTACTGTGTTCATTGATATAAAATCATTAAAGAAATGTATGATTTGGTAATTACCAGTGCAGCATCCTACCATCAAGTGTCGTACTTACTGCCAGGTATGCGGAGATCCAGCAGGTGCTGTGTTAATGTGTAATCAATTTTAGTTAAACTTCAAATTACCTCAATTCTTTCATGAAGTGAGATAATAAGTCTATGCATAACCCAGTTTTTATAACTACGCAATGTAACCAAATAGCAAACAAGACCTTATTTTTTTATGGAAACTTTGCTTTTATACCAGGTTGTTTGATTCTGCTAAAGCTTTAGCCTTTGCCAATGTTCCGAGCAGGGAAGCGGTAACTACTATAGTTAACTTATTAGTTACTTTCGTAATGATTGTATCTTTCAGATGTCTTTCATTATCTTGTTGTTAGCTTTAAATTGGAATACAAATTTCAGATTAAGGAAGCAATTTTCAAAACTCTCAATGCAAATGGCATGTTCAGTAATTCTCATATGAGGCTCACTCTTACCCGTGGAAAAAAGGTTTTTTTGTTTTTGTTTTTTTAATTATCATTTCAAGTGTAATTCTTAGTTGTTTTGTTTGTATTGTATTTTTCCTAATAGTTTACTTTCTACAAAGGTTACATCTGGAATGAGTCCGGAGTTTAATCTTTATGGATGCACATTAATTGGTACTCTTTCATCTGCTTTTAACTTATCATTATTTTTCTTTTAGTAAAAGTTAATTATTTACTTGATAGAGGTTACTTTCTATAAAGGTTACATCTACACTTTAAGTAGCAAAATTAAGAAAGGAAAAGTGAGCTCTTCTGCTGTGTATTTAATTGGTAACTCCGTTTTGCTCTCAGTAGTCATCTAATTGCATATAATTTGGAAAAACTTTAGTTCTTGCTGAATGGAAGCCGCCAGTATATGATAACACAGGTGGGATCAAGCTTATAACAGCTACAACTCGCCGAAACTCCCCAAATGTACGTCTTTCTCTAATGAACGTGGTTTTTAAAAAAATAACCTCTTTCATATATTGCCACAATCTCATATGCCCGTCTAAAATATGGAGAGTATGACAGATACTGCTCCACATGTGATTACTTTGGAAGTACCCAAAATATCCCTCAGTCGTTCGTCCTCTCATTTTTCTGCAGATCAGTGATTTTGTGCTGATCACTGATTTTTTGTTGATTTTGTAAACAGATTAACTTTTAATATATTAACTTGAATGATATCAATTATGTCCCCAAAATCAACTGAATAACTATACCTAATTTTGTCCCCCAATTCAACTGAATTAAGATATCAATTATGTCCCCAAAATTTTGTGGATTTGCATTTTTTTTGGGGACATAATTGATATCTTTCAAGTTCATATATTAAAAGTTAATCTGTTTACACTTTGCCATGAGTCAAAAGTAATAAAAAAAGAACCATGCCTAGACCAGCTTGAGCTCGTACACTTGTTCATCCTGTATAACTATACCCAAGTTCCTATGAAGCTTAAACTAAAAGATAAGATAAAATATTCTATTAACTTTAAATTGGGATTATATTTAAATGATTTTTACTTTCTTTCACTTGCATTGCAGAGCATAGATTCGAAGATCCATCACAATAACTTGATCAACAACATTCTCGCAAAGGTTGTCAAAGTTTCATGCCAGACATTTTGAATTTCATGTCTTTGCAAAATAATACCTTTTTGAATTTCATGTGGAGCACTCCCACATAATGCAAAATTACCACTTGACCCATAAGATTTGCTTTTCACTTGCTACTGAATTTAAATTATTATTTCTCTGTAAATGATTAAAATTAATGTTGTGTGGTGGGGTTGTATTTCTGCACAAAGTAATGCATTTGTTTAGCTATTTTCAAAAGAAAATGCGGGAGGTGAGTTTTCATTAATTTGATAAATTGTTGATAGTCTTTTAAATCTTTGGTTTGTATCTTGTCTACAGATAGAAGGGAATGTTGCTCAAGTCGAAGATGCTATTATGCTAGACAAAGATGGTTTTGTGTCAGAAACTAATGCTACCAATATCGTAAGTGTGCTTACTGCACCATATCTTTTCACACCATGATAAGAGAAGGATGTCTTTTCAGTGGGTTGGAGATATTCTTTCTCAAATCTCAAATACGGGTTTTAAATATAGTAAACTAACTGATTTAAGAGGACAAAGTGGTATTTAGGAAAAAAAGGTGATCTTATCAAATTTGTGCTCCTTTTTATTTTTAAAGTATCTTCTGAAAATCAAGGGCGTGTTGCAAACAACAATAAATTGGGAGTTTCCGACAAAATAAATTAATGAAAACAATGGTTTAATTACAAAATTAAAAAATTCAGATGAGCATGACTGATTTATCTTACCCTCTGTGTGTGTCTGTGGCCTGATACAAGACGCTGATACAAGGAATGTATAATTTATGCAGTTTATGGTTAAGAAAGGACAAGTGTTCACACCTCATGCCGACTACTGCCTACCGGGCATTACTCGTGCTACTGTAAGTTATATTTACTTTAAACTAATGAACACCAATTCACATACCAACTCAGGTTAAACTTAGAGAGGAAGATGGGAGAAGCACTAAAAATATTAGAGTAGAGATTTATAAAATCTACGAAGTACCAGAGTTCAATTTTTTGTGCTTGCCTTGAAGTTTCTACCACCCTATAGGATCAGTCTCTAGCTCCATCTTACCAGTTTGGTTCAGGCTTCTGACAGTAGGGAGTTCTTTTATTTTTGCTGCAACTTTTTAACCCAGAAATGAACCTTGACCCTGTTAAACACCTCATTTAGAGATCAAGAGGGCCACACAAAAAAAGGAAATAGTATGTTGAACCCAACTTGAACATAGTTTGTATTTATACAGACCCGAATATAGGAAATGAACAAATCTTTTCTATCAAATTGTAGGTGATGGATCTTGTAGTGAAAGAGAAATTTGTACTTCATGAAAGACGCATCAGCCTTTCAGAATTTCATGCTGCTGACGAGGTATAATAAAGCAACCGATTATTGAATGACTTTGCAAATTACTTCCAATCATTTTCATAGCTGCAAATAAATTAACATCTCATTGTTGGTATTTAACTAATATTCAAAATCATCAGGTTGACAATGACCAAATTGTTCCTGAATTTTTACATTAGTTCTAGAAGATGAAGTGCAAGTAGTTCAAGCATAACGTACTTATTAATTTTTCAATTTGGGCCTCCAAAGAGGCTTCATGACATATAATATAAGGATAAACTGTCAATACTTTGATGCATTGTCCTTTTCTGTCAAACTGTTGAAGTTGTTAGGTGTGAATTGCAACTGTATCATACAGACTACCACATGTTAATTGCAAGTTTGAAAACTGTCAAACATTCTTCATAGGAAAAAAATAGCCAAAATATTGGGTGCAGAAGGCCACGGACAGTCAAGTGCATGTAAATATTGAACCAATACCAGTGGGATACTGGAATGATCTCCTCTCTTCAGTCCTTTTAATTTAAATTGGTTTTGTTCGTCCCTAATTGGGTTTTATGAATTAGAAAAAAAAAATGATGACATTCAAATCTGTATCGAATCTACCTGTTACAATCCAAAACGAGTAATAAGCAAGGACAGGAACACTCTTTTTTCTTCTTCGTTAATTATAGTTCATCTATTATATGATTTTTTGATTTCCCAATTGTATCAACTGAATGACATTTTACCAAGCAGGTATGGACAACTGGAACAATGGGAGAAATCACGCCCGTAAGTGAAGTGATATGAAAGATGTCTATTTAATTTTTGAGATCTACAATAGTTGGGAGATTAGTTTTTCTCATTATATATTCTTTTTGCATTTAGGTCCTGATGATTGACGGACGGGTTATTGGTGATGGAAAGGTCGGGCCAGTTACCAAACAGATCCAACATGCTTATAAAGCAATAACCGAAGATTCTGGCGTTCTTATACCAAGGAGTGAGATGGCCTAGATGGGGTTTTCTGTTGTTATCTTGTATGTTTTTGTATAACTAGAACACCCACCCCCCCCCCCCCCCCCCCCCCCCTCCCCTCTCTCCATTGATATTTCATATTTCTCTGATTTGTCATGATTAAGCTCTAAGTGTACTTGGTATCAACATGTCATATCTTAAGATGCTCAATTAATAAAGCCACCAATTCCAATTTGTACTAATGACCCACAAATTTTCATTATTTAGTACATGATTTTTTGACAAGGAGAGAGCACGCTTGAGTCTTGACACAGGATGGATCGTCTGATCCATACTATAAAAAATGGGCAATGCTGAGTGCAGGAAGATATATATTTTTTCTTCCTTTATACTAATTTTGCCCCTAGTAAAGACTTTTTGTATATTTGTTGAGATTCTGTGAATAATTAATGTGTTATTTAGTAAGAAATTTATGGATAGTAAATATTGATCCAATAAGGTCGATGTGAATCTACATCGGCCGACGCTTCGAAATTGAATATTTGTTGTAAATATATTCACCAACTTAATTGGGCCGTTTAAATGATTAATGTTGAGATTTAGTTTTATGCATTAATTTCACAACAACCTTGGTATGTAAATTAATTTGACCGTTTAAACGATTATGGTTGGGATGTAATTCTATGAATTAATTTGACACCAAACCTTGGTATCAAAATTAATTATGTTCCTAGCATTAAAAAAGGGGGAATTTCACCTATACCCCTCAAAAACTTCAAAATTACGTATTTTCCCCTCTAAACTTTGAAATTACATATTTCCCTCTCTAAACTTCAAAAACTCACAAATTTACCCATTTTATTGTCTTTTATATTAAAACTTATTCTAAAATTTTGAAATACCCATTTTACCCTTTATTAAAAGCATATAAAAGCCCATCAGACTCAAATTTGAATCTGAAGGGTTCCTCTACTGTCCAATCTACATGCATCGCTTCAATATTCTTGCTGATCTAGCATGCACGGATTTTAAAGCAATTTCGATCTGCACTCATCGCATTAAGATTTGTGCATGTCACTTCAATATGCGTGTGTTCGCATCAAGATTTGTGCCGATCTTGTGCACATATCTAAAAGCAATTCGGACGGTAGATGAACCATTTAGATTCAAATTTGAGTCTGATGGGTTTTATATGTTTTTAATAAAGGGTAAAATGGGTATTTTATAAATTTAGAATTAGTTTTAATATAAAAGACAATAAAATGGGTAAATTTGTGAGTATTTGAAGTTTAGAGGGGGGAATACGTAATTTTGAAGTTTTTGAGGGGTATACGTGAAATTCCCTTAAAAAAAAAGAGCGTCATATTAAATCGTCTTTTTTTTTTTTTTTTTTTGAACTTGAGTTTTTTTTGTACTGCAAGTAGTAGCCGACATTTTTATAATATCCAAAGTTAATTACAAATTAATAAATATACCCATATCAGCTGGGTCTTTTTAAAAATGCCCAAACGGGCCATTTAATGGCCGGTCCATTTTTTTTTCTCAACCTGCCATTAAATGGCCGGTTCCCAATTTTTCTAATTTTTTTTGTTGTTGTTTCAAACCTTATGAATATCCATCTTTCTCTCTTCTCCCTCTCACAACTCACTCAACTCACAGAAGAGAAAGAGAAGGTGATTTTTCAAGCGATTTTCAGGTAATTTTTTTAATTTAATTTTTTTTTAATTTAATTTTTTTTTAATTTTTTTTCAGTAACCTATACATTTAAATTAGTAACCTGACAATTGTTTACCATTTACCAAAATGTAGTTTGTTTGTTATAGCCATAATTTCATTACACTGTGGTAGGAAATTTCTTATTAATACATATGGGGCTTATTACTCCAAAGAGCCAGTTAATTCATTTATAGTTTCCGATAATATCTCACTTTGGGACTTGAAATCCATGATTTATGAATTCACTGGTTATAATCTAGAAAAGTGAAACTTAGAATTGACAACCCGAGTGAACCATGGAACACCCCCGACCTATACCATAGTGAAAGTACTAAGTGATGCTGCATGGAGAGCCATGTACGATCAGTTAAAGGCAACTAGAAATTTTGTAATAGAAATCTATGTTAAGAGAGTTCTGATAAAGTTAGGGGTTGGAAGTTCTAGCCAAAATTCAGTTGTGCCAAATTATACAACACAACCAGAAACATATGCTCTCATGGTTCCTTTATTCGTACCTGACCCAGAAATATACAGTCACTTCACTCCACTTACATTACGAGGTATCAATACTTGCAATACTTGATATTAATACTTTCAAACATCATCCAATTACATTTTTTTTTTGATAGAATCATTTAGATAGAAACACTTGATACATAAATTATTCACACTTGCATGATGAGATATGAATACTTGCAATACTTCATATTAATACTTTCATATATCATCCAGTGACATATGGGAAAAAACAATTTTTTTTTTTAATAGAATTTGTTAGATACAAACACTTGATACATGAACTATTCACACTTGCATGACGAGGTATGAATAATTGTAATACTCCATATTAATACTTTCAGACATCATCTAGTGCAATATGGAAAAAATTTAATAGAATTTGTTAAATGCAAACACTTGATATATGAATTATTCACACTTGCATGACAATGTATGAATACTTGCAATATTTGATATTAATACTTTTAGACATCATTGAGTGCCATATGGAAAAATAAAATAAAATTTCATAGAATCTGTTATGTGCAAACACTTGACATATGAATTATTTACACTTGCATTATGAGGTATGAATACTTGCATGACAAGATATGAATATTTGCTCGACGATGTATGAATACTTGCATGATGAGGTATGAATATTTGCGCGACGGACAACTCGAAAGTATGTCATCATGGATCTCATTTGAAAGAAAAAATTGCGTAGAAGACGTTCGTGGTTTTAGATTCGCAAAATTTCTCATAAATCACCAGAAATATTGGTGAGGTTGAACGGAGAAAAAAAAAATCCACCTCTAAAACGTCTCTAAGACGTGTAAAAAATAGATGTGTTATGAGAGAGAAAAGAAAACTAATATGTCTATTTTTTTTCCTCAAAATACTTGATATCTTAAGTATGAATACTTGATATATTATATATTAATACTTGTACGCATATATATATCTATATTTGTGTGCACCAATTGTAAAATCTTTCAAATATTAGGCAGCCTCTCAAGTAGTCAGTGATTTTTTTCAGATAATTAGTGGTTTCTCACGTAGTTAATGTCTAAAATGCAGAATGGGAGATTGTCAGAGGCACACTGAGGCGCTCCCAAAAAAAATATAAGCTCCGGTGCTTTGAATTTGGATGGATTTTTATTTTTGGAAAGCTTGGTTGACAGCCTGTCAGGGGTCAACTGAGGGGATGCTTTGAAGTCCGCTCCATCTCTTTTTTCCATTTATATATTCAAGGACCCCTTCATTTTCATTTTTTTTAATTTTCGGATTTGTTTTTTTTTTAATTTTCTTAATTAATATTTACATCTTAAAATTCATAAAGCTCAATTATTCGATAATTATTCATTTCGTATTCATATTTGTTAATTATCCGCTCCGTATCTGTATTCATTTATTAGTCGTATTCGTATTCGCATCTGCTCATTGAAATGTGAATATGAATTTAGTATATTATCCGCTCCGAATTTGCTACGTTTACACCCTTAACTCAGGGTCAATAACAAAATTCTATGCATTAAAAAGATATTTGATATTTTTTTGGAATCTAATTGTTATAATCAAATGGAAAGGAGGGCTTGGAGCAATTTTATTTCCTCAAATTCCCAGATTTATTTCGATTAGAAAGCTCATAATAATTAAGTGTGAATTGCGTTGCATCTGGACTTTTATAAAAAAAATGTCCCTTTTTATTAAACTCATTTCATAAAAATGGAAGAGTGAGGCTATGGTACTTCGGCTAGTGTACTACGGCTCAATATGATACTTTTTAAAGTCCTAACGGTCGATCCGAACCGTTTAATGTGATATCCATATGAATATGTACTTGCAAACTAAATTTTATATTTTTTCGAATTTTTTTACTATTTTTTTAGATAGATAGAATTTTGATGGTCCATAATTTGTATAAAACACTGAAAATTCTACCTATCTAAAAAAATAGTAAAAAAATTCAAAAAATATAAAATTTAGTTTGCAAGTACATATTCATATGAATATCACATTGAACGGTTCGGATCGACCGTTAGGATTTTAAAAAGTACCACATTGAGCCGTAATACACTAGCCATAGTACACTAGCCGAAGTACCGTAGTCTCGCTCAAAATGGAAACTATATAATTTTTCCTGTCATTGTGCCTCTAGCTGACGTGTTGACGATACTCTGTAAAGTATTCTTATATTTTAATACTTTTTGTAAATAAATATGTTAGCTCATGCTTCCCTGTTCCAACCCATTAACTGGATGCTAATGCTATTATTGCCGCACAAAAAAAAGGAATTTGGATAATGTTAAATTTTGACTTGGTGCAATGGATTGTGGATGCCAACTATGAACTACCAATTAATGCATCATATTTTACAGAATATTATATCACTTAAACTATTCAAGGCCGGAAGGCGGAAAGGCTCCGATTATAAATAATTAAACGGTTCAGATAAGATAATATATCATCAAATGCCAATCCAACGGTGAAATTTGGATCTGAAGCTGAATGCATCGGCCGGGCTTATCAATATCCGCTGCTTATCTCGCCTTATATCTAGAACCCTGGTATTACGATTCTTCCGTCCGATCTAAAATGAAAGGACCAGATCGATACCAACCAAAATTTTAAACAACCCATTAGGACATTCGGGTTGTGGATCAGATCCGTTTGTGATCCTTCCCTCTCTTAAATCTTGAAAAAAACAGAGATAAAGATATTGACAGAGTAGTTTACTTCATACAGCGCATGGACTTTGGAGTTAAAACAGTGTTGCATATGACTTACGCTGCATGAAGCAAGTAGCTTTGTAATATCTTTACCAAGAGCAGCAGATCTGGTCCATCTGGACCAGGGCCATGTCAGCGAATACGAACCCGCGAAAACCCGGACCCATACCCTCGAAAGTTAAAACCCACCCGACCACCTCCCCTCTCAAAATTCATAAAACTAGTACAACCCATACCAGGAGAGGAGACTCGCAGGAACTCCAGCTCAAGTGAACCTTTCAATTCTATCAACAATGGCGACCTTGACTGTACCTGTGACCGTGCCTTCCCCTGCCGAAGACTGCGAGCAACTCCGCAAGGCTTTTCTAGGTATGCATTTCCTGTTCTCGTTCATTCTCCTTTTGTATCCTCGATCTGCATTCTATTCTCATCCCGATCGTACGATGTCCATCTCTCAATCTAACTCGGATTCATCACGCCGCTCAATATCTTTGTAGGATGGGGCACGAACGAGGCTCTGATCATCTCGATCCTGGCTCATCGCAATGCGTCGCAACGCCGTTTGATTCGCAGTACCTATTCTCAGATCTACGGCGAGGAGCTGCTCAAGTCGCTCAATGACGAGATTTCCGGAGATTTTGAGGTTTTTTCTCTTCCCATTATTTTTCACTTAAAATTTTGTCTATACACATCGTGAAATGCAAATCTCCATGACTTCAATTTTTCTCGCTGAAAATAGTTTATCGTTGCCCTCAGATTGATCCGAATTGCTTGAGTGTTTTCTTCAATTAGATATCAATAAAATCCTTAACCTCCTCTAGAATAACTATCAATATGCTTCAACGTACAGGAAATTTTGCAATATAGCAGAAATGTAGTGGTTTTCAGTAGTAATTTGTACAATATAATCTATTTCCTGAAATCTCTCTTATTTTATTTTGGATTCCAACCTTGATTTACTTGTAAGTGATTTAAATAACAGAGAACAGTGATTCTGTGGACACGGGACCCGGCAGAGAGGGATGCGATGCTAGCGAATGAGGCTGTGCTTAGGTGGAAACCAGGAAATCCGGTGCTCATAGAAATTGCATGCGCCAGGACTTCCAGCGAGTTGTTTGCGGTGAGGCAGGCTTATCATACCCTCTTCAAGAGGTCTCTTGAGGAGGATGTGGCTGCACACACTACTGGAAGCTTCCGGAAGGTACCGAATATCTTCTAGCTGTCACAGTCAGCGATTGACTTGCACATCAATACGCTTTAGTTTTAAGCCACTGGCAGTTTCCCGATGTAATTTTAGTAATTTGAGCATTTGGCACATACAGAATAGAAAATGTTTATCCTTTTAAGCCGTTGAAGTTTGCGAATGGTGCTAGGAAAAATCAAATCAAATAATAAAATTCTATAGAATTAAGTGGTAAATTTAGATTTATAAGAGATGGCATGTGGATTATGGCTAATGTACTTTCATGTTTCATGTTTGAGCATCTGGCATTGTAAATTTAGGATATTAATTTGAGCATCTAGCATTTTCGCTGGATATGTATATACATCTTTTCATATTTTTGTGCTCTGTTTGTTGCTTATATGGAGCAAACTAATTGAACTTGGGTTAGATCTGTGCATTGTTACTTTATCAATATCCAGATCGTTATTAAGAGACTAACTTCATAATGTTAAGTATCTGTTAACTTTTGTTCATGTTTTTCAGCTTTTGGTACCGCTTGTTAGCTCGCACCGCTATGAGGGTCCAGAGGTAAACATGAAGTTGGCCAAGTCTGAAGCAAAGATATTACATGAGAAAATCTCTGACAAGGCTTATGATCATGAAGATGTCATCAGGATTCTCTCTACCAGGAGCAAAGCCCAACTCATTGCCACTCTCAATCAGTTCAATAATGAATTTGGGAATGCTTTCAACAAGGTAAATACTAAATATTTGTATTTAGTGCAAATCATGCTGCATAAGACATTATAGTTACATGCCATGAATCGGCACACAATCATTACAGCATGTATTTGGAATTTGGGATACTTGATATTTCTAGCTTCGGTTTAGTGCTCTTCCAGTAATACATCAATGGAGGACTACAGAAGCCAAGAAAAATCATAAAAAAAAGAAAACTATCATTTTTAAAAGAATTGTTTACTAATTATTAGAAAACTACACCCGTGGACCTTTTCCTGACCAATTTTATTAGAATGTTTTAATTGAATTTGGGCTTGCATGGAAAATTTTCTCTCATAGGAAAAATACTTCAGTTGTAAATCTCTTATCAGAAATCTTTATGCCAAAATATCTGCTCCTAACTAATTTCTTCTTTCCTTTAAAAACAGAATCTGAAATCAGACCCCAAGGATGAGTTCCTTGCTTCCCTAAGGGCAGTAGTGCGTTGCTTCTGTTGCCCAGAAAGATACTTTGCAAAGGTCGCTCGTGTGGCCATTGAGGGGCTTGGAACTGACGAAAATGCCCTAACTAGGGTTATTGTGACCCGTACTGAAGTTGACATGAAGTTGATCAAAGAGGCGTACCTCAAGAGAAACAGTGTGCCTCTTGATCGTGCTGTGGCTGGTGACACCTCTGGTGATTACGAGAATATGCTCATTGCTCTGATAGGTGCTTGAAAATTTCAGTGTTTGCATTCTATTACTAGAGCTCTTGAAGTGAAATAGATAAAAATTGGTTTCGGGAATAACTGGAACAGGACCTTGAATTTTGCAGGTTGTACTAGTTACAACTCGAGTGTAATGAGAGTTGAGGTTTGTAGTTTCATCAAGTTGTGTGGCTGTTTTACAAACACTATGTTGCTTTGCATACGGAATAAGTTTTTTTTTTCCAGCACGGTAATCTTGCTATTAGAATTAGGTTCATAAACAAAATTTCTCAAGCTCTGTAATAACCTGAGGTTAGAAAAGCTGTAATTTTCTATAATCTAAAACAAAATTATTCTCAGTTGCAAGTTCAAATGAGATTTTTCTTTGCAAAGCTGTTTTTTTTTTAATGAAGTGAGTTTAAAAACAGGAATAAAAATGTTGAAACGGAAATAGCAAGGAATATTGTAGCTCATTACACCGATAGTTCAAAACTGATATTTTTTTTTATAGGGGCAGAGATGAAATCAAAAGAGTGAAATGAATTTTGTATTGATATTGTGTATTGTGATTACAATTATAAACTTTATCTATATACTTGATTATAGTAAATTCTTAAGCATCACTAATTAATTGTCTCCTGCCATCTTTATATTTCTAATTATCTTTTATGAGTATTTAATTAGCATCTCTTATCTGGTGTCTCTAACAAAAAGTTATGTTGTTCAATGTGTTCTTGAGCCCATTTTGATGAACAAAGGGGTTGCGAGATAAACAAAGAAACATCGATCGTTTGGGCTCTTAATTGACACCGAACTAAACTAAATTATATGCACGGCCTTTTATAATTAAGCTGGACTTAGTACCGTAGAACTGAAAGAAAAATAACAACAAAAATGTATGGAAAGATTTCATTCCACGTATCGACGCTTAAATTGGGCTGGTGATATTACTAATTTAATTTCTTGTAAGTTTATTTTTTTTTTTTTAATTTCGCCTCAAATGGAGCATAGAAAGATGAATATTATTATTATTATGGCTTTTGTTTCTCTATTTGGATCTTATTTATCCTTCATATTTACCTATTTGACATACATATTTTGTGAAGATGAATATTATTATTGTGGCTTTTGATTACTTAATTTTTTAAATCTAATTTTATTAGTGTAGTTATATGATTTATCAATTTTTTTAAGAAATGCATGTTTAATTCTAAAAAATAACATATATCCAAAAAATGTTGGAATGTACCCGGCTCTTTAATAAAAATAATGTCAACTAAAACATCAGATAATATTAAAATTTATATTTTTAAATAGGAAACTTTTTGTATATGAACTTACAAAAATTTTGAAATTATATATTTCTCCTTTCAAAACTCATTATGTCATATTTATCCTGCTAAATTTTAAAAACTCACAAATTTATTCAAATTATTGTCATAATTATTAAAATTCAATTACTATATAACATGGTGTAGTTAACTATTAAATTTTATTTTTAGAGGAATAAGTTGCTAGCACAGGGAATTTATAATGCCTCTTGAATATCTTAGTTGCTTATATTAATAAAAAAATGAATCATAATGAATACATTTGGATTAAATATTGGGCCAATTTAAAACTTCGAACGTAGAACAAATATATCAGATGAGTTACATAAGTTGCTTAATTTTGTAATTAATGAAGTATATGGTTTCTAATAGCTGACTCAATTATTTCGAAATACAATAAGGTAAGTATATTAAGTTACATAATTAATTATAAATAATAACTATGATTCGATAATTCTATTATGGCCGATATAGACAGTATTATTTGTAAACATCCTTCAGCGATTAGGATTTATTTAGAATGAAATGAGTATACAAGTCACTTATATATACCCTGTATTTACATCAACGTGACACATTTTTAATTTGTTGTATTATTAACCTTTGATTTATGTTCAAAAACACTTAAGATAGTTATACTATATAGAGAGAGAGAGAGTTGGGCTATAGTATTTTGCAAAGTAAAAGCGAGTGTTTTACTTTACATCTATATTTCAATTTCAAAGTTCAAAATGTTAATCCGAATCGTCCAAGTTAATCTTTATATTAAAACACTCGCTTTACTTCACGAAGTACTGCAATCCAACTCTCTCTCTATATATATATTATGTTTAAATTTATCATTAATATTATAATTTATGTTTTTATATACATAGTGTTTTCAACTTTACTTACTTTGACTACAATAAGAATTCTTATGTTACTCCGAAACAATTGCCAACATATTAATCATCGGTCTATTAATAAATAACATGAATATGCCGCACCGGTTTTGTGGAGAATATACTATATTGTTTTAAATTCTTATTTTACTTTTATTTTAATTAATTAAAATAACAACAACATTGTAATTCGATTCTAATTAAATGAAAGAAAAATTGTTAGCTGGATCGGGATATCATAGTCCTTAATTAAGCGTATTCGTTCTTTTACGTGCAAGACTTCTAGAATTTCCATCAAAATAATTCGGATTTATCGTGTGTTAGGATTTTATTATGAAAACGATTGACGATAATTCATAATTAATATTCAATGGAAGTTATCAAATTAAATTTGGAATATAAAATTTAATAGGAATAATGAAATTATATTAATCATTATTCTATCTGTTCTTATCTCAAATGAGTCTGGCTGTTCTGGTAAATTAAATTTGGAAAAAAAAAATTAATAGGAATAATGAAATTATATTAATCAATATTCTATCTGTTCTTATCTCAACAACTATGCATGTTCAAGTGTATCAAATTTACTAAAAAAATAAACATACAAAATAAAATGAACATAAGTGGCATCTAATCTAAAATGGATCTTTGCGCTTGCTCTTACTCACGATTTTGCTTGGACGCCTCTTTCTCATTACATGTAACCCATATAAAAGTGGTACAAGTGAGATATTTGAACATTCTCTCTGTGCGGGATTCATTTCTAGTTTGTAAAATTAACTTAGTGCTCACAAACATGAAATAAAAAAATAAATAAATGCTCATGCTTCTCTAATACAATGCGATCCTATATATGATCATAAACACTTTCATTTTCTTTCAAGTTTTCGTTAATCCATTTTCTTTACCTCACTAGACGGGGAGTCCACCCTATATTAAGTCTTGACTCGTGACATGATTGCTTTCGCCTACGGTCACGTTAAAGAAGGGTCTAGTCCAACACCGTGATAGTGTTAATGTCCTAGATAAAATGTTGCTACATGATTGTGTTCATATAATGGTTGATATGATCAACTTGTTCCTTGAGTTTGAGTTTACTTGATAGTTAGTCTGGAGACGACTCTGGATTGAAACACTATATCGATCATAAATAAGTAATAAACTCTAAATATCTCTAATCACTATAATTAGCAAGAGACACTAATTACAACTAAGATTAGCGCATGGGGATTAAACGTTGAGCATGTTTCACAGATCAAGCAATAGTGGATCAGTTTAATCTTAGGGATGCCTATTGGTTGAATATGACATTGAATTGACCCTACATGAATATTATAATAATGTGTTATGTGTCATTAATAATGTTTATGTGGTGTAAGTGTCTTATGTCTGAGATGTTTGATTTTCGCGCATGAGAAATATATACTCATGGTGTTGTCTAATGCTTGCTGTAAAAGGGAGTCATAACAATAGTTGCTTGAGATATGTGACTTATGTAGAGAAGTTTGCATGAGTGAGGCTATGGTGCTATGCATAGCACCAATGGCTAGTGTACTACGGCTCAATATGGTACTTTTAAAAATCCTAACGGTCGATCCGAACCGTTCAATGTGATATCCATATGAATATGTACTTGCAAACTAAATTTTATATTTTTTCGAATTTTTTTACTATTTTTTTAGATAGATAGAAAAATCAGTGTTTTTTGAAAATTATGGACCATCAAAATTCTACCTATCTAAAAAAATAGTAAAAAAATTCGAAAAAATATAAAATTTAGTTTGCAAGTACATATTCATATGGTTATCACATTGAACGGTTCGGATCGACCGTTAGGATTTTAAAAAGTACCATATTGAGCCGTAGTACACTAGTCATCCGTGCTATGCATAGCACCATAGCCTCACTCAGTTTGCATATATCAAGAAAACAAATATCCCTCGTATCAATATAGGAGTATAGTGTATGGGTGATGATATCTAAGAGCTCTTTGATGAAACAAGATTGTAATACATGCAATGCAGTATGATCAAGTGTTGATGATACATTATATAGTCGAACTTTTGAATCAAGAAACACAATGGATATACTTATGAGATTACACATTTCTAACATGAACAAATTAATTAGAGATATCACAGTGAATACCCAAGTAGTTCATCGGTATTTTTGATGTCTTGCATTCAATGATCTGAGCTTCTTTGCCTTAATAGTGGTGATGTAATATAAAACACTTTTGCAGTATTATCCTTAAACCCGACAGCTGATTCCCAATAATATATAACTAGACAAGTAGTAATTACGTATACGATAATATTAACTAGCTAAGTAGCTAGATAGTTAATGTTGAGATATAAGATATCAAGATCTCAGATTAATTATCATCATCGATATAGAATCAAAGAGCTAGAATTAAATCAAGGAACTAAAGGGATCTCCTTGCTTATATTTAGAAATAATATTAGAATAATGATACCTTGGTATCTGTGCATACCATTTAGAGAAATAGTACCGTTGGAACACCAACGGCTCTTTGAGCCCATGTAATTATAAATAGACACAAATGTAATGATAAAGATATACAAGATATCAAATAATATTTCATCTCCTCAGAATTCATCAGTCTCATAAAAATCAACAGTTAATCAAGTGGTAAACTTCTCCAGCACTCAAGTTTTAATTATCATTACTGGTAAACATTTTTTCCACTGGTACATACGTAACAATTAACTACGCGTGAACTAGATACGAAGGAATATCCAGACAGGTAGCGACGTGCATGGCTTTTTCAAATATATAGTTTTATAATTATACACAATTTGCTAAAATTTCAAATGTATAGTTTTATAGTTTGCTGAACATGGGTTGTGTAACTCGAATGTATTATTTTAATTTTTAAATGCATATATAATTTATAAAAAAAAAGTTCCAAAATAATATGCACAACTCAGTCCTTTTGACTTACATATCTTTTTCCGCAGCAGTGTACAAAATTTGTGGAGGATCGATGTTGACATTCTTACCGAGGGCATGATGCATATATTTTTGCACCAGCTCAATATATATATGTAAGTAAACCTAAAGAAGAACATGTCGCTTTATCTGCAATTTAATTTTATAATAAGAGCTGCAAACCAGTCGAGCTCGAACGAGTTGATTGTTAAGATTGTTAAGATTACTAGAGAATTCAAATTAAGTTTGTAATCTCATTACTGAAATATTATGAACTTATCGATTTGAGTTGAATTTTATCTTCTTCTTTTTAATTCTCCTCGTTGAGTTAAGCTTGTTTCTCAAAGGGTGATTTCTAATTGAACTTACTAGTGTCCTTCCGGATCTCATGGGCGGAACAGTGTCACAAATTAATAGTGAAGTAATAAATTAAGCAATTGTACATTAATCTTTAAAATATGGACCTAACTATCACATATATCAACAACGAATGTGTATGATAAAATCAAATTAATGAACACTTATAACTATCTAAAAGGTAGAAATTAAGGAGTATAGATGGCAATGGACCATATTTAACAGTACAAAATAAAAATAGGTAATATTAATAAAAAGAAAAAGAAAAAACTTTCATAAGTTGAAGAAAAGATCAATTGAGATCGATTGACATGAAGAATATATTCTAATAATGCATGAATTTAAGTTTTACATAAACATAATATAAGCACAATTATATATTCCGTGTCATATCATACCAGAGTAATTACCGAGAAATTAAGATAACAAAATAATTTATTGTTATAATATTAAGAGAGAGCTGCTTAATAAGTTGGATACGGCGGTGGTGGTGCCGTAGTAGTGGGAGCATTGGCAGGCGGTGGTGGTGCCGTAGTAGTGGGAGCATTGGCAGGCGGTGGTGGTGCCGTAGTAGTGGGAGCATTGGCAGGCGGTGGTGCCGTAGTAGTGGGAGCATTGGCAGGCGGTGGTGGTGCCGTAGTAGTGGGAGCATTGGCAGGCGGTGGTGCCGTAGTAGTGGGAGCATTGGCAGGCGGTGGTGGTGCCGTAGTAGTGGGAGCATTGGCAGGCGGTGGTGGTGCCGTAGTAGTGGGAGCATTGGCAGGCGGTGGTGGTGCCGTAGTAGTGGGAGCATTGGCAGGCGGTGGTGGTGCCGTAGTAGTGGGAGCATTGGCAGGTGCCGTAGTAGTGGGAGCATTGGCAGGCGGTGGTGGTGCCGTAGTAGTGGGATAATTGACAACACGGCACGACTTCCTGATCTCACCCTGTGTCCCGGTTTTCACCTCGATGTTCCCCAATTTTATCATTGATTCTGCAAACTTTTTCGCAAAGAATTTAGGGTTTGAACTAAATTTTTTTACAAGGTCAAATGTCTCGTTGCTTGTCAGGAGACTCCAATCTGAGAAGAAGAGTACTTTGCGAGTCTTAACATGGCCGTAGTATTCAATATCCAGTTTGTTCGGCGTGACAAAGTCCTGATCGACAACGTCCTCAACATTCTGCGGACATTTTGTTCTCAAATTGGAAGCAAAGCCTGGATCCATGGTGGGGTCGATATTGGGGTAGAGACGGCTTGTGAAGGATGAGCAGTGGGAGCGGCCAATTGAGTGAGCTCCAAGGAGTGCAACCATATCGGCTGTAGATATCCCCTTGGCTTCATAAAGGACTTTCTGTTGAGCCAGATTGTGGAAGGGAGCGGGAAGCGCCGGCAGGACCTCATCTTTAATAGAGATCCTCCCGTCAAGCCTTCCCGAGGGGATCTTGTAATAGATCTTGCGCCCGCTAAGGAAGTAAGCTGCATCACGTGCGGCAAAGGCAATGATGTCGGCACAAGAGACGGCATCAGGACATCTTTTTTCAAGTATTTTTTTAGCTGTATCGATCACTTCAAAGCCGCGGAGACTGGGGTTGTTGGGGATGGCAAATTTCTCAGTGTCTGTGTTCGGATCGTATTTATCAAGTAGAATGGAAGCATCGCAGCCCTAGCACAAATAATAACCCATAGAAATTAAGGAAAGTTTGCTGTGAATGATATTATAAATAGCTATATATGCCATCAACTAATAATAACCTACGAATTAATTAAGGCAAATTTAGTGTGAATAATGATATTAAATTTCTGCCTATATAGAATGGTCAACCTTAATTAACTTTCTGATATATATTGCAAATAAATAAATTAATCTTTAAATAAGTAAACATGCTAATATAAACGATACAAATGCTTGTTTTCTACGACATTTCACCTTGGGCCGGGATTTGTGAGCTAGCTAGCTAGTGACAACACAATGTTCAACGTATATATGCAAATTAAATAACAGTAGTCGGTACTGTATCCTCTTGTTAAGACACATAAATTATATTTTAAATGAAAAAATGAATTTTCATGCATTAATTCATTAAGAAAGAAAAAATATATAGAAGAGTTGGTACGGTGAAGATTATATACCCTGACAAAGCAGTCATGGAAGAACATTCTGATCAGGCCAGCACCGAGGCCAGGGTCTTTCCTGACGTAATATTCGACCACGTCTCTCACAATTTTTTCTGCATGATAGCAATTTTTGAACTTGGGGTAATAATCGATATCCATAAAAGCAGTTGACACTGAAACAATTAGAAAGAAGCATGAGAGTAACAGAAATGTATTTCTTGCAGTAGACATTTATATCAAATGTATACTATTTGCTAGGGTTTTTAGAGGGAGAGGAAGTTTTGACTTTGAGCTTTCGTTGGTGGACTAAGAGTTCGCAATGCATACTATTTATAGGAGAGAAAAGGAGACCGAGTAGTGATGCGAAGAGAATTATTTTTTATGATTTCCAAATTTAATAATGAACAGTGGTTGTTTTATAAGGATATATATAATTTAGCTGTCTCATGCCTTGAACAATTGTATACTACCTAGCTAGCAAGTTGTTTGATATATAATTGTAGTCATATCGTTTAAAAACTAGCCAAGATTCAAATGCATGTTATTAGTTTCTACTTCCACTATTGTTGAAAGCACATATTGTTATAATTGGTGACATACTGCCATGCATATAATAGAGCATTACGACGATTAATGCGTAGTATATAGTACTTTATTACAATATATTACCTACTCCTGTGGCAAAAAAATCAAGATATTTATAGTTAATTATATACTCCATTAAATATTTTGATTATAAAATGAGTTAAGGCCAGTATTTCATAAAAGGTACGTACGTACTACACGTTAAATCAAAATGCTTCTCTTCGTGAAAAATGATCTTCTATATAAATAAGTTGTTGTTAGCAAGAGCTTACATGGCAGAAGCTTAATTAAGTTCAAAATTAATCAAGAGATCTGGTAAATTAATTACAGTCCAGAGAACATATTTTTTATTTTCTATATATAAATTATCAAATTACAAATTACACTACTAGCACCAACATTATAGTCACATGATGATAATTTTGTTAAATATATGTTAAACATCCTTTGTAAATCCACTCTAGGGTTACTCCTCAAAACTCTAGTTAAATAATGTAATCAATTGCAATTACAGTTAACAAAATAGAAGCATGACTCCTATTCTTACTCAAATATATAGAGAGAGACCCGAAATTTTTAAATGTAGCACAAATCCAAAAAATATATACCAAAACGGCACCGTTTGGCCGGAATTCCAAATTTATCACGGCCGCAGATCGGCTGAGCGGCCCCATTTCCTGGGGACCGCAGATCAGCTGAGCGGCCCCAGGGGCCACATATCAGCTGAGCGGTCCCTTTTTTTATTTATTTATTACGAAATATGTTTTTTTGGTGATTGTGTTATAAAAATAATTGTATTTGTGTTTTAGTTTGTAATGTTGTTTAAATTTATGTATTTTGTCGCAAGTTATTTTAGAAATGTGGTTCGTTTGAAATATTTTATATGTGTCGTGTGGTTCAAATATATTTTTTGTACGAGGAGATAGTGATATAATGAACAAAATAAATAAATAACCAAAACAAATAACAAACTAACTAAAAAAATAAGAGACATAATATAACAAATAAGTCCAGTATCTGACATAGTCTACAAATCATACATCTTTCTCTGCTTCTTCTTTCTGAACCCTCGACCTCGTCTGGAGAGTGGCATCTCGTCAGTATCTCCTGAGTCTGTAGTGTCTGTGGAGTCCTCTGCCTGGACATCTGCAGACTGGACCGGCTCATCACGAACCTCCTCAATCTCGGATGTTTGCTGTACTCCAGGACCAAAAACAGTAGTCTGTCTAGACTCAGGATGCGTGAATAAATACGCCTGTTTGGCAATGGGGTCATCAAGGGGGGCATGCTGTGAGGACTGTCCAGGAAACTCCGGGAAGGGCTCTGTCTGAACATACCCTGGCTGATAGGCAGGAGGATCCGTCTGAGTCAGACTGTAACCCGGAGAATACAGTCTGTCTGCCGAGATAGTGTACTCCGGAATGTGCTCCTCCTCCTCACCCTGCAGCAGTAACTTACAAGTTAGTTAATCAAGAAATTTGGAAAACAAAAACAGTTGTTTTATATTTTAATTACAATTATACCTCGGTAGCCGTATCAGCATGAGATGCCATGCCCATACGCCCGAAGTCACGCATCAACTCGGCAGCTCGGTCGAACACCTGACCAACAGTCTCAGCGTCATGGACGGGTCTAAACATGGTCTCATCGCCAGTGTACGGGACGTAGACATCAGGCTCAGGCTCGTCGGATATGTCGTCCACCGCATCAACTCCACCTAAGCCAGCGCATCTCAGTAGAGCGTCGAGACGCGCCCTGTACCCACACTGGCACACCGCCGGTATGCTGTGCTTGAGGAGGACCTTCCCGAGCCTCTTCCAACCCGTGGTCACAGCCATCGTAGCCCATATAACGCAACTCTTGACCAGATATAATGCCTGCAAAGAAAAGAATATATGAAAAAGTTGTACAACTGTAAATATTGTTAGTTTTTAACTTGAAATTTAAAATTGAACATACTGTGGCTGCGAATGATGCGCCAGCAGGGATAAGACCGTGGATCCGTCCTCTCCGATCCTTCGGCTCTGGTACTCGCTTTGAGGGGTTGTCGGCGATACACCCCTCCAGAAATATAGTGTACGCGCCGTGATCCTGGTACCAATCTCTATAAGGTCTGTACGAATTACAAAAAATGTTAGATAGTACGATCAGAAAATTACAGTGAAGGTTTCAAATTTGAGAAACAATTTCTTACACTGGCGCGACATCCATGTGACGGTCCGGCTAGGCCAATGGGGGATCTGGAGATGCTGCCTCGAACACGTAATCAGAAAGGCAGGTTCCCCAGTTCTTGCCAGCAGTGGTGTCTCTGGCACGATGAAGCTGTCGCCACACCCCCTCGCTGATCGGTGCCGGGGGTGGAGCTAGCTGACGCAGCCCGAACTGCCTCATGACCCGACCAGGGTAGTGGTGCTCGACAATCTATATATTTCAGTATGTCAGATATTTAATTAAGTTTTTCATGTACAGAAATATAAAAATTAAATTAAATTACGGTACCTGGAAGCATATGAGCGGCACCTCCGCATGCCAGTATCTCTCCTGCTGCCGACATCGCTCAGGCAATATCTCGATGTAAGCCCGATGTCCCCCATCGGCCTCGACCTGATAGCACAGATTTCATACCATATATCAATTCAAATAAAGTATGAATTGATATAAGTTTTTTCAAAATCAAAATTATAATAAAAGTAGACTTACATATTCTCTGTAGGGCTCCCAGGTGACATACTCGGGATCATCTCTCAGATGCTCGATCTCCTGTCTCCAGAATGTGATCCCGAGTGTCGCGCCATGCCCGGCTCCAACCCAAACCTTCTTATAACAGTACCTGGCGCCGTATGCAGGGCATTGGTCTGGCTCAGGCTTGCCCCACTCCGGCACATCAGTCTTTTTGGCTATGACTAGACGGCCAACGATCAGATGTGCGTAGGACCAATGCTGTAGTAACATGCATGGTCCAACAAAGGTCTTGTTCTTCTTAAGGCAGGCATTGTTAAGACCCCTTAACAATGCACAAAGTCAGAGTTACTTATACTGAGATATATAATATTTGAAAAATTTAAATATGATAAGAATAATTTTCTTACCTGTATAAGCATGCCAGCGTGGCCGCACCCCAGTTGAACCTGCCCGCAGTGGGCAAATCGCGCAGAAACTGAAGGTAGCACAGCCGAACCTGATCTCCGTGTGAATCCGGAAACAACCGGCAGGTGATCATCTCCAGAATATACGCGCGCAGGTGCCGGTCAACAACCACCTGTTATTTATATAAATTAGAACATTGTTTACAAGTAAATCTGATATTATTTGAATTAAATAAGGTACAATTTACATACCTGATCTGGATGATCCGGATAGTCCTTGAATTTGGCCCTCAACTTCATCAAGCTGATGGTACTGGGCGAGATCACAAACCTCTCACCTTTCTTCTTCTCTTTCTGGAGCTGGTCGTGCGGGATACCCAGCAACTCCTCGCACAACGAACAAAAGTCCTCGTACTCGACACCCGTCACCGGCTCCCCGGTAATAGTCATACCCCACAGACAGCTGACATCCTGTAGGGTGACTGTCATCTCAGCATGGGGGAGATGGAAGGTGTGCGTCTCGGGACGCCATCGCTCAATGAGGCCGGAAGATAACCCCTCTTCATGGTTCTCCTCCCGCACCTAGGATAGCTGGAATAATCCCATCGAGCGTAACGTCCCCCCGTACGCCGGCTAGTACGGTAGCCACATGTGATTGTGATGAACCGTAACCGCATCCAACCCCTGCATTTATGTAAGAAATCAGATCAAGTTCATTTATAAAAAAAGATTATGTTTTACTGTATTTATATAAATATGACTAATTTATAACTTACCCCGGTGGCAGCCTCTAGAATCCGGTGCTCCGCATTCGGGTACCACAAGAAGTCGCTGACCCTGTCAGTGCGACTCCGGATACCCAGAATATCTGCCTGTGAGAGAGCACTATCGATGTGCTGGGACATCTGATACGGAGTGGGTGGAGGGCCATGGTGTGTACCTCTACTGGAAGATGACACACCCCTACTGGAAGACGGTATATCTCTACCAGATGCCATGCTGTATTTAAAATAAACCTAATTAAATTTTGGTACAAGTCCAGTTTAATGTTGGATGTTTGCTCAAACATTTAATTTTGATAAAATAAACCTAATTAAATTTTGGTACAAGTCTAGTTAACTCAAACAATTGATTTTGGTAAAATATACCTATTTAATTTTTGGTACAAATCTAGTTAAGTATTGGTGCTAAAACAATTGATTTTGGTAAAATATACCTATTTAATTTTTGGTACAAATCTAGTTAAGTATTGGTGCTAAAACAATTAATTTTGGTTAAATATACCTATTTAATTTTTGGTACAAGTCTATTTTAGTATTGGTGCTAAAACAATTAATTTTGGTTAAATATACCTATTTAATTTTTGGTACAAGTCTATTTTAATTTTATTGGTGGGACAATTAAAATTTGGTACAATTCTAATTATTAACTCTAAATTAAATTCTAATTATGAATCCTAATCCTACACCCTAATCCTAAACCCTACTCCTAAACCTAAATCCTACACCTAATTACTACCCTAAACTAAAAAATTAAACAAGAATAGAAGAAGAGAAAACTTACCCGAGTACGAAGGGAATTGGACTTCTTCAATCAATGCAAAAACTCAAACCAGCGGCCCCCTTATATAGGCCTCACAGGGGACCGCTCAACTGATATGCGGCCCTTGGGGCCGCTCAGCGGATATGCGGCCCCATTTCAGGGACCGCTCAGCTGATCTGCGGTCTCTAGGAAATGGGGCCGCTCAGCCGATCTGCGGCCGTGCTAAATTTGGAATTCTGGCCAAACGGTGACATTTTGGTATATTTTTTTGGATTTGTGCTACATTTAAAAATTTCGGGAGAGAGACCAAAGCTAGAGTGTGATGTGGTCACCAAGAGGGTTTGGTGAGCACAACTTCAAATGTTTATCGGATTGGCTTCAAACGACAAATTAATCCAAATCTTTGAAATCTATCTACTTCATGAGTGATGCATGCACATGCAAAATTTTGAAAGTTTCAAATTCATTTAGTACAAGGTCAAGCAGTAAAAAAAATTATGAAAAATGAATACATAAAATAACTTATAAAATAACTTATAAAAGGTCCATTTTTTTACCGCTGACTTTGTACTAAATGAATTCGAAACTTCTAAAATTTTCATGTACATGCATCACTCATGAAGCAGATGGATTTCAACAGTTTAGATTCATCGTTTGAAGCCAATTCAATAGACTTTTGGAGTTGTGCTCACCAAACTCTCTTGGTAAGCACATTACACCCTAGTTTTGCTCAATATAGAGATATAGATATATAGATATAGTTTTAATAAAAAAAAAATTAATCAAAAAGATATATATAGATATAGATTGACTAATATGCTTTCAGTAGCACTTCGGCTGAAATGCTACCTAACCAAATTTTAAAATTTTATATTTGAAATGTCGACCTAAGTAGCTCAGTAAATTTGTTATATATTGAACTTGTAGAATACCAATTTTTATGATTTTTGGATATTTTTATTTTTTATGATTTCTGAAAGATAACAAAAATGACTTAAAAATAAAAGAAAATTACCAATATTTTAGGCCATTTTTTGTCATCTTTCATAAATCATAAAAAAATAGTAAAAATTTTCAAAAATCGTAAAAATTGGTATTCTACAAGTTCAATATATAACCAATTTATTGAGCTACTTAGGTCGACGTTTCGAATATAACATTTTGAAATTTGGCTCGGTAGCATTTCGGCTGAAGTGCTACCGAAAGCATATTAGTCAATCTCTCTCTCTCTGGATATATATATAGATATGAGGTTGGCTATTCTACTTATATAAGCATATGATGGCATATGTTTATAAGTCATTTTTGTGTTTTTAAAGTTTAAATAGTCGATCTGAAGCGCTCAACATGTTCTCCATATTAAAATGTGCTTGGAGACCAAATTTTACATTTTTTGAAATTTTTTTTACTATTTTTTAGAATTTTTCAAAATCACTTTTTTTTTAGGATTATTTATTATTTTTCTCAATTTGTATAGCATATTGAAACACTGTTTTAAAAAATTCTCAAAAAATAGTTAACTTTTTTCAAAAAATATAAAATTTGGTCTCCAGGCACATTTTAATATGGAGAATATGTTGAGCGCTTCAGATCGACTATTTGAACTTTAAAACACAAAATTGACTTATAAGCATATGCCATCATATACTTATATAAGTATAATAGTCAACCTCTCTCTCTCTCTCTATATATGAGGAGGGATCATATTACACTCTTTTTTTTTACACCTACCATTTTCAAAGTCCAAATAGTCGATCCAAACTGTTCAACATGATGGATATATTAAAATGTGCATGGAGATCAAATTTTACATTTTTTTGAATTTTTTTACTATTTATTAAGATGGTTACAAAATCGTTGTTTTCAGACCATTGAAAAACAACGATTTTGTAACTATCTTAATAAATAGTAAAAAAATTCAAAAAAAATATAAAATTTGATCTCCAAGCACATTTTAATATGGTGATCATGTTGAACGGTTCGGAATGCTAATTTTTACTATTTTTAGAATTTTTTAACTATTTTTTATGATTTTTGAAATATGGTCTCTTTTGGCTTAAAAATACTTTTATTTTTAGGTCAAAAAAGTCCATCTTTCAAAAATCATAAAAAATAGTTAAAAAATTTCAAAAATAGTAAAAATCGATATTGTACATATTTATTATATAACCAATTTATTGAGCTATTTAGTTCGACGTTTCGAACATCAAACGGCTAAATTTGACTCGTAAATATTCGGTCAAAATGCTTCCGAAAGCAATTTAGCCGGACTCTCTATATATATATAGAGTAGGGCTATTGTACTTCGCGAAGTAAAAAGAAGTTTTACTTCACACTCATATTCTCATTTTTAAAATCTAAAACGTCGATCCGAACCGTTCAAGTTGTTCTCCATATTGAAATGTGCTTGGAGGCCATAAATTGATTTCTTTAACTTATACACCAATGTTGGATCCGATACATTCTTATGACCTAGCTCGGTATGATTGTCAACATCCTCCACTAATTTTGTGCCCAACTGGCAACTGCGGAAGAAGATAAATCAAAGCACTGAAATTGTTATATTGCATTTTTTTTGGAGTTTTTTTTTTATATATATAATATATGCATTTAAAATAACACAGCCAAGTTGACTATCTACCATGTTCCGCGAATTAAACTATATGAAATTTTTAACAATTTGCGTATCACACGCGGTAAGACTGCATGTGCTTTAGTACAAGTCGATGATCTCAGTTTGTTCTAGCTAGCTAGCAAATTTTCTATTCGGATCAGCATATATATATTACACGTTGTTACCTGTCTGGATATTCCTTAGTATATATATAGTTCATGCCTACTTCTAGGTATGTAGCAGTGGAGAATGTGTACCAGTATTAATCAACCTGAGTGCTGAAGAAGTTTACCTCTTAATAACTAGCAGTGTAGAAAATGTGTACCTGTCTGGATATTCACATAGTACCGACGCAGTCAATTTTTCCAGTGACGCGAAAAATATAATTTTATAAGTGGTTAACAACCCGCGAAAATAATATTAAATATCTATGCCAAAGGTTTAGGTCTTTCTTGATCTAGAGAGAAATCTATTCCTACAACCATACGACAACACAACAAGAAAGACTTCTTGCCATTGAAGACTTGTCTCGTGCTCACGAAGACGGCTCTTCGCAATTGAGGATTCCATGGCCAATGTTATAGAATCAGGTATGTATTCCGCACTTATGATTTATGTTTTGGGTTTCTTTGGCATAGGGCTGTCCTTAGGTTAAGGTGGGGAACTGTTTCTCCTTCCCCGGGGTGTAAGTGTTTGACCCCTAGATAAGGCGTAATTGTTTGGCCTTTATGATTCCCCTACAAAGCAAAGAGCAACTGACATATGACTTTACTAAAGCACTCGATAAAGCCAGTCATCTAAATTAACATACTTAGCAAGTTGAGCTCAATTAATTTATTCGAACCCAACATGAGGGAGAGTATTGAAGAATAAATATCTTTGCTTCAGATAATACTCATCATTAGAAACTTAGGCAACAAATAATATAACATCCAAATATATAATTGTCACACTGATTAGGTATCTAGCTAGATATTAGCAACGGCTAGCACATCTTGTAATTAAGACACAATTAAAAAATAGATTATTACTTCTGTAAATTAGGAAACAACCTAACAGCTAGTACAATTTTAGCCTATAAATAGTACGTACAGACATTGTAAAAACCAACAATCAATAATACAGTATTCTCATTATTCTCATCTTCACTCTAAAATTCCCTAGAATAATACAACGCCGATCGAGTATAGATGGCAATGGACTATTTTTAACAGTGTAAAATAATAAAAGAGTATAAAACAAAGGAACTTTCACAAGTTGAACGCCCCGAGCACGAATTAAGTTGTCCCATTTTCAACAATTAATTGCGTCTGCTATTAGTAGTGGTATGGTTAAGCTCTAAATAAAGTGCATGTGCATTGATGAAGATAAGACCGGAAAAAAGAGAGTTTGAATCCATATATAATATAAATTATTCGATGCAAGTAGACAATATAATATTTGCATGTAATATAGGTAATCGTTGGTATTACATAGAGTGATGCTATGATGCTTTGAAAAATAAAGATGGCGGTTTACTTTCTGTTTATATCTTTATTTCTAAAGTTTAAATAGTCAGTTCAAACTTCTCAACATGTTCTTTACACTGAAATGTGCTTGGAGGCCAAATTTTATTTTATTTTTGAAATTTTTTACTATCTTTTTAGAATTTTTAAAAATCAGTGTTATTCTAAATTTTTTATTTTTTATTTATTTAATGAAAAGCTGTAATTTGAAAAAAATTTAAAACAATAGTAAAAAAAATTTCAAAAAATGTAAAATCTGATCTCCAAGCACATATTAATATGAAAATCATGTTAAGAAGTTCGGATCGCCTGTTTGAACTTTGAAAATAGAAATATGAGCAGGAAGTAAAATACTCTCTTTACTTCTCAAAGCATGATAACCCATCTCGGTATACACACACACACACACACACTACCTTGTTCAAATTATAACAGTTTACTAGAGTTCAGCTACTATTTTTTCTTCTGAAAAAAACTATTGGTTAGTTAAATAAAATGTATCAAACTAAATGTAAAGCTGAAATATTTTTTCTAAAAAAATTTGGTGATAACTGACTCTTACTTGAGTATATTAATAGTTTTTTGGAATATATTTATACTTAAAAGTTATACCTTAAGACTACAAGAATCCATTTTTAAACTGTGGATAAAATTTTAAAGCAGCGTGGGTGCCCGAAATACCGACGGCAATAAATGGGTATGTCATCCTGTAAAACGGTATTAATGCGCTAAGAGAATCAAATAATGCAAGCTTTTTTAGTCATAATCATGGACAAAAATAGCTTATTTAAGAATTCAAGTGTACTTGACCTTATGCATATTAATTAAATTAAGATGATAACTAAAATAAATTCGAAATAGGTGTATGTCTCTCATTATGTACGTTGCGGTGACAATAATGCACAAATGAGGTACATTAATCCAGATCTCATTGTTTCTTTTGACTTTCATAAATTAGTGATCAACGTGGGTCATGTCAATTGTGCGTATAACTTGGAAGGAACAATGGGCAAATGCCTACATGTAATACACAGAAGCACATGGCTCATTGTAGGAATGCTAAGTTTGTTCTTTTAATTACCGTTAGTTACAGAGATAATTTCATCAATTGGTTCATCCAGGATTGGATAACATGCAAATAGATCTGAGTGCCGTTTCAATATCTCTAATGAAGACAAAATAATGTGCACAAGTCAAACTTTGAATAATCAGTCTGTTTAATTTGAATTCAAATGGGGCTTGAATGCATTTGGCTATAATTAACGTAATTAATACACTGTCATTGCAGTATTCTTTCACCTGTTACGCAAAAATACATCTTCTTCCACCTAATCTATAATACATAAAATGTTTAAGCCTTCCAAACTTTCTAATCATGTCATATTATTTGATACTTATATTCGTTTAATATTATTTTTCCTACTCAGCTCAGCATCTATCTTAATCAGATAATTTATGTATCAGATTTCATTCTCCTTATTTATTTAAACTAAATATATTTTTTGTGTCTGCAATTCGTGTAGGAAAATGTTCACTTAAGTGCGTTAAGCAAAACAAATATTAATTTGTCACACATTTACAATTAATGTAGAATCACTCGTTACTTTTCTTCCTTCACGTACCTTTTTTTCCACACTTTTCACGGCTAAGTAACAAGCTTAGCTACTATAAATATCAAATAAGACAAATTAATTGTTTGTGAGTTTAAAAGACATTACATTCCAAATTAATTTAAATAACATTGAATCAATTTAGTAACAAACTTAGCTACTATATTCCAAATTAATTGTTTGTGAGTTTAAAAGACATTATATTCCAAATTAATTTAAATAACATTGAATCAATTTAGTATGTAGTTAACTTGCAATGATCAGCACTGATTTTTCATTTTAATAAAGAAAGCGACTAATTGTACCCAAGCTTCTATACTCAGTTTTTACTCAAAAAAACTGTCATTTGACTTGCGCGAATACTATAAAACTCTATAATCAATACTGTATCTTCAACAACAAATCATATATAATACCTAATTCAAAATTCTAACAACCAACGACCCTTGCAAGTGGTCCCAAGTTAGTTGCAAACCGTTAGCAACTTGCAAACTACATGTACTTCCGGCTTCTAGAAGATTTGAAAAACAAATCACTTCTAAAACTTGTAGTTATTTACAAATAACACTTAAAAAAATATGCAATTTTTTTTTTTGCATCAAAATTAAAATTTTCTTTTTTCAAAATTAAATTTTTTTAATTTTTTTAAAAAATTCATCATTTTTTTTCTTCAAATATTAATATTTATATATGGATCTATATAATGTAAAATAAGACTTCAATACTGTAAAATTAACAGATGCAAACTATAAAATTAACAGATGTGAACTACAAGATTTCAATACTGTAAAATTGACACCTAAAACTATAAAATTTCACTAGTCACAAAAATAACTGTTCAACGACCTCTGACTCTCCTGATCGATAAAAAAAATGATATAGATTTCAATGTTCACTAACATCAACTGTATCTAACAGCATCAATTGTATCTTACACTACATCAACTGTACCATTTTACCACGACTGATCACTGTCCTTTGACCTCTGACCTCTGACTCTCCTGACTCTACTGTATATAAGAGCATATACAAATTTATGCAAGCACAAGACAATAAAATCCGTGTGCTTGTAATTGTAAGCAACGCATAAAATATTAGAATATGAGACTGTATAATTGCTTATTATAGCAAGTTCATGTCAGGATAATTAATTGCTAGAGGAAAGACTTTTATAAAAGCAATGCAACAAAATTTCTTCTATTGAAAAGGAAATGGAGTCGGGCCGAGTTTTGAGCTTCAGATTGAATTAGAATTTTTCAAACCGGGCCGAGTGTTGAGCTGAACATAGTCAAGTTAAGAGATCAAACGATCCGAGCCGATCCTTTTCCTCCAAAACTGAGATGAGTCTGAGTTGGGCTTTTATTGTTCTTTAAACTGAGTTGAGCCAAGGCCCGCTCATCAGCTGGTCTAATCCAAGAAATCAAATCTCCTACCCACATGTGAAACTTTTATGAGGAAATTATTGACTGAAAATTAAAGTATAGAATGTGCCTATCAAATTTTTTTCTATTATTAAACAATGTGCTTATCAAATTAAAAGTTCAATGTGCTAACCCCTTTAGCTGCACTCTTTTCCGCAAGATATTGTAAATCAAGTCTAGGAATGATCTTCACTGTGACTTCTCTTTTCACATCATCAACATCGACAACCTTCACCATAAACTAGAAACATGCCAAGTTAAAAAGGATAAGCAAGACAATTCCAAAAAAAAAAAAAACAGAGAGACAGGTAACGGACCCAACCGAAATTTTTTAAGTTACCACTCCATTAAATTAAAATTAATTAAACACCACCCCAATCAATTTTTCTCAATACTTACCGGTTACCACCCACGCGAACTGGAGGAGCGCACCAAATTGGAATGGTACGCCTCTGGGTTAGGGTACCACTTGGTGCACTTACTGGGGGTGCGCACCAAATGGTACTCTAACTCAGAGTGTGCACCGAACCTTTTTTTTTTGTTTCTATTTTGCATTTTTGGAATTGTAAATTTTGTTTGGAATTCTGAATTTTGTTTTTGATACTGAATTTTATTTGTTTTATAATTTTATTTTCCTTAAAAGACAGAAAAACTAAAAATTAGCTAGTGGTACAAAAAAAAAAGCACAAATAAATTCAACTACAACACATAGAAAAAAGTCCAAACCGAAATTAAAATTTGAATAGAAAAATAAATAAATTATGTCATGAATTATGATGCTTAAGATATTTTTAATAGGAAAAATCGATAGTTTATGATATTACTATGGATATTTTGAACCGCAATTTGGACTTTGTACGGGTTCAATATGAATATTATAATTTCTTAATTACTTTGGTGTTATTTATTGTTCTATGAGACTTTAGATAATGTTGATATTTAGTACAAATATTGAATATACGAAATGTAAAAAAAAAACGCTATTTGGAATAGCTTCCGTTATAGTGACGCTATTCGCTATAGCTTTTATTTTAGTCTTCCCGCTACGACGCTATAAACGCTATTTAGAACCTTGATTTATCCCCCCATTGTCTTTCTAAAAGCAATATTAAGACTTGTGAGATAGTAACAAATTAATGATTCGAAAAAGGTTCAGCATGGTAAAATATTCGTGATTCGGGAATAATTAATTTGGAATTCTATATTTAGTCCGGATTGGAAATCTTAGTCTTAAGAGAGCAAAAAAATAATAATAAGTGCTCAACAATCAACATAGAGTTTTAAATTGTATGCCAAATTTACACAAATATAAGAGGATCTTAAGCCCCGTGCTGCTTTTTTTTTAGGAAGCTGATATGAGTACCCACGCTACAGTACCTGCATTGTACCCACACCTAAACTGCCATAACTGCTTGTGGGGATCGCAACTATACCAAAACTGTAATTTTGTTTCTCAAATTTAATAGTAATAATGTGAAGTATATATCTCAAACAGGTCAAGTATTTATACCTATACAATCAACTACTTTTGATATATGAATTTTCCTAAAATAACTGTACCCGCACCTTTTTTTGAAAAAATTTCATGTTGTACCCGCATTAGGGGACCACTCAAACAGCATGTGGGAACCGCGACTGTTCGAAAACTGTAATTTTGTTTTAAAAATTTTGATACTGTGAAGTATATATCTCGAACAGGTCAAGTATTTATACCTATACAATCAACTACTTCTGATATATGAATTTTCCTAAAATAACTGTACCCTCACCTTTTTTGAAAAATTTTCATGTTGTACCCGCATTAGGGGACCACTCAAACGGCATGTGGGGACCGCAACTGTTCGAAAACTGTAATTTTATTTTAAAAATTTTGATACTGTGAAGTATATAGCTCAAACAGTGCAAGTATTTATACCTATACAATCAACTACATATGATATATGAATTTTCTTAAAATAATTGTACCCGCATCTTTTTTTAAAAAAATTTCATGTTGTAACCGCATTAGGGGACCACTTAAACGGCATGTGGGGACCGCAACTGTTCCAAAACTGTAATTTTATTTTAAAAATTTTGATACTGTGAAGTATATAGCTCAAACATGACAAGTATTTATACCTATACAATGAACTACATATAATATATGAATTTTTCTAAAATAACAGTGCGGGTACTGTAACGTGTACAGTGCGGGTACTGAAATAATTATTCTTTTTTTTATCCGACACTTGTTGCTAACAAGTACTTTGAATAAAAACAAAAAGTAATAAGTGCTAACAGTACACGTGCTTCGCTCTCATTTTCTCTTCGCGTGTGATGCAAGATCTTGGCAGTGACGAATTTGACCGATCAAAATGCATTTTATTCGAAAATTCCGAAATTCGCGAATCACGGTATTAAATGCTGATTAATTTTTTAGTGGCTCAAAAATATAATTCGCAAATTAAACGCGAAACTTGTTAATATGAGAAGTACTATTATGACTTACAATGTGAGAGGTATATAATCTTGAGAAAGAACAAAAAAAAAACACAGCAATACAAATATAATTCAAAAATATTTAATCATGAATCTTATTTGAAAAATAAAATCAAATAGAAAATGTTTCTCATTTTAAATTAACAAAATTCCACAAAGATCGTTACAAAAATGTTTGATAATAATTGAAAGAAAAAAAGTGTGGATGAAATGAATCTTTTTATTTTTTTAGCTTATAGACAAATTAGGAGAAAAAATATTTATCACTATTAAGACTTATTAGAAGAATTATAAAGACTTGGTTAAGCAATATTAAAACTTTAGTATTACACTATTAAGACTTGTTTATTTTCTTTAATCTGATTGGCGCTGATTTTTTTTTAATACGGTAGACGTCAGAAGTTGTCTAACCTTCAAACTCTTTTAAAAACTGTTAAAATTGGAAGATCGTCGACAAGGATGTCCAGTACGATACTGTAGTATTAACTTTTCAATTGGTTATGAATTTGAATGATATTCTTAATTAACCTAATTGTATAACATTTTACACCAAATAACGAAAGTTATAGGCAATTTGAATGGAAGTTTAAGATCACTATACCATTTCGATTAAAACAGTACATCAACAAATCTGATATATGCATATTCTGTTATTGGACACACAAATTAATAGGGGATGTAATTTATACTTAAACCCTCCATATACTCTATAAAAAAGATTAAATTCAAAATCTTTTACATAGCCATATCATCAACCCTCTCATCCATCTGATTAGTCAGATTATTTTTTAATACTCTCTTCTCATTTAAGAGAAGACATATGCTGGTATTTCGCTAAAACTTTCATGTGATTTAGTCATATTATTTTTTATTTAACAATTTTCAAGAACTTTTAAAAAAAAAAAAATTATTTACGTTTAATTTATTTTTAAGTACATTATTTTTCTCGAAAAGAAATCCGAATATAAGAATCATGGTTCCTCATCATGTATATATAATGGAAATACTAATAAATATTAGTACCTGGAGCTGTAATTTAAGGGCCTTCATGTGAGATATTGCTTTGTCTAGAAGAGAAGCTCTGTCCAACTTAAATTAATGACTCATAGTTAAGTATCCAATGATTTAAATAATCAAGCATAACAGAAATTAGCAAAAGATTTGTGCGGCGATTTGTTGATTCATGTTCCTACCTTCTGAGAATTTGGGATGAGCTCTCGCAATACCTTCGTCTTGGCTTTAATTCTGTCTCGGCGTTTCTAGAAATAAGCAAAATGTCTAATTGTTTAACCATCATTTTAGTGTTAAATTTTGAGAGATCGCGAGCATTCTAGCAATTTAAATCCTTCAACAGTCTATTTTGCATATTTTGAAGAGATACCTATAGACTTTTCCTAGAAGCTAATATACAAGGTCTAATTCATAGGCAAAGTTCTATTCTATTTTATTTACAAGTATTAAAAATTGATAAATAATGTAGTCGTTCCTTGCTCCCGACATTTTTATTAATACCCCAAGTTAATTAAAGATTATTAAAAATACCCACGGTTCCGGAAAATTTTTAAAAATGTCCATACTGGCCATTTAATGACCGGTACCGAATAAAATGCCCAACCGGCCATTTAATGGCCGGTACCTAATTAAACCCCCAACCGGCCATTAAATGGCCGGTACCGAATTAAATCCCAAACCGGCCATTAAATGGCCGGCCCCGTGCCTTTTTCGGTTTTCCACTTTTCACAGCCTATAAATGCAGCCGAAGACGCTCAGAATTTCTCAGCCGAAGTCGCAGCAGCTGCAGCAAAGCAAAGGTACGTTTTTTTTATGTTTTTAATTTAATTTTTAATTTTTTTTTTATTTTTTAATTAATTATTTTTTTTAATCTAAAAATTAATCAATTAAAATTAATTAATTTTTTTAATATAAAAATTAATTAATTAAAATTAATTAACTATGATAAATTAATTATAATTAATTAATTTTTTTAATATAAAAATTAATTAATTATAATTAATTAACTATGATAAATTAATTATAATTAATTAACTATGATAAATTAATTATAATTAATCATAGTTAATTAAAAAAAATTAATTAATTAATCATAGCTAATTAAATATAATTAATTAATCATAGTTAATTAATTAAAATTAATTAATTAATTAATTAATTAAACTTAATTAATTAATTAATTAATTAATTAAACTTAATTAATTTTCAATAATTATAGTTAATTAATCTTAATTAACTAATTATAGTTAATTAATCTTAATTAACTAATTATAGTTAATTAATCTTAATTAATTAATTATAGTTAATTTATTTTAATTTATTTATTATAGTTAATTGATTAATTATATAGTTAATTAATTTTAATTGATTAATTATAGTTAATTAATTTTAATTGATTAATTATAGTTAATTAATTTTAATTGATTAATTATAGTTAATTAATTTTAATTGATTAATTATAGTTAATTAATTTTAATTGATTAATTATAGTTAATTAATTAAAATTGATTATAGTTAAGTAATTAAAATTGATTATAGTTAATTAATTAAAATTGATTATAGTTAAGTAATTAAAATTGATTATAGTTAATTAATTAAAATTGATTAACTTTAAATAATTATACTTAATTTTAATTAATTAATTGTAAGTAATTCATTAATTTTAATTTTTTGTTATTCAGTAACTGTGTAAATTAGTAACATGACAAATGATTATCACTTTCGAAATGTAGCTTGATTACAATGCCATTGATTTCAATACACTGTGGTCGTAAAATTGAAAAAAATACAGACAGGCCTTATTACAACAAAGAACCAATTGCTTCAACTATGGTTAACGATGATATATCTCTTTTGGACTTGAAAGTCATAATTTTCGATTACATCGGTTATAATCCAGAAAGGTGCAACCTTGAATTGGGGACCCGAGTTTGTAATGGAAATACCGGGAAATATTCACTTGCGAAAATTACAGATGAAAATACATGGAGAGGGTTGTGTGGGTATTTTAAGGCCAACGGAGATTTTGTAATAGAGATCTATGTTAAAAGAGTTCCGAGAGAGCCAGGGGTTGGAAGTTCCAGCCAATACTCAGTTGCAATGGAAACTCCCATCGTTCCTCCAACACAACCACAAACCTACTATGAACCTACACATTCAGCAACCTACTATCCACATACTCACCCAGAAACCCAATATCCACCTACCAACCCAGAAATCAACTATCCACTTGCCCCGCAATCACCACCTCAACCAATACTCCGAATTTGTTCCCCACCTAGACCCGTGCATGAGGCGCCTTTACCATTCCCAGGACCAATACGTGATGAAATTGGGTCAGATTTTGAAAATATCAATGATATTCCGGGTGAACGTCTGCAGAGTGGAGATGAATATGATGGAGATGACTGGATCTCTGATGATCCAGATGAAACAGGCGAAGGGCCCATTCGAAGCAGCTCTGGCTCAGCTACGGCAAATGAACGCACCGAAGCTTCACATCTAAAAGATCTTTATCCTACATTGACAAATTTAATCCACATGGTGTGTTACAACAATTAAACTTGATGAAATTTTAAAAAAATAATACATACCTCACGAGAAGCCAGTGAGACCCGGTGATCGCGGTGGGGCACCCACAGAAGAGGACTGAAATGCTCTGTGCTGTCAGTCCCGATCGGCTCGTCAACTATAGGTGATAGTGGACGAAGCCTAGGCCGTCCTCTAACCATCCTAATTTCATTAATAAAATTATGTTAACCGACGCTTAATAAATCATTCCTAAAGTAGGGATAATTACGCAAAAAATTGTAAAGTAGGCTTAATTACGCTAAAAGACTGGTATAATCGGCTTAAATGGTAAAAACCGATAAAATTGGCTTACTAACGATAAAAAACGGTTAACATAGACTTAATAACGGTAAAAACCGATAAAATAAGCTTAATTACGCTTCTAAAACGCATAAAATAGGTTTAAACAGCTTAATGACGGTAAAAACCGATAAAATGTCCTTAATTATGCCAAAAAAAATAAGCTACAATATACTTAATTCCGCTAAAATAGGCTTAACAACAGTAAAAACAGCTAAAAGAGGCTTAAGAACGGTCAAAACAGCATAAATATGCTTAATTACGATGAAAACCAACTACAATAGACTTAATTACGCTAAAAACAGATAAAATAGTATTAATTACGCTCAAAATACGCTAAAATATGCTTAGTTACACTAAAAACGGCTAAAATAGGCTTAATACCGGTAAAAACATTTCAAAATAGGCTTAATTACGCTAAAATCGGCTAAACTAGGCTTACTTACGCTCAAAATATGCTAAAATATGCTAAAATACACTAAAAATGGCTAAAATAGGCTTAAAACCGGTAAAAACAGTTCAAAATAGGCTTAATTACACTAAAATCGGCTAAACTAGGCTTAATTACGCTCAAAATATGCTAAAATATACTAAAATATGATTAATTAGACTAAAAAACGGCTAAAATAGGCTTAATAACGGTAAAAACAGTGCAAAATAGGCTTAATTACGCTAAACTAGGCTTAATTACGCTCAAAATAGGATAAAATATGCTAAAAAATGCTTAATTACACTAAAAACGGCTTACATAGGCTTAATTACGCTAAAATCGGCTAAACTAGGCTTAATTACGCTCAAAATATGCTAAAATATGATTAATTATGCTTAATTACACTAAAAAACGGCTAAAATAGGCTTAATACCGGTAAAAACCGTTCAAAATAGGCTTAATTACGCTAAAATCGGCTTAACTAGGCTTAATTACGCTAAATAACATCTACACCAGGCTATATTATCCTAATTATGCTAAATTGCCAAAAATTAGACTTAATTATCATAATTATGGTAAGATATCATAAAATACGCTTAAATATGGTCACTAATTCTAATTATACTAAATTAAAATAAATTATCCAAAATCATAAACCGTAAACCCTAAATTTGACTAATTACACTAATTACTCTCTAATTACAACAAATTATTCTAATTTTGGTAATTACTAACAAATTATTCTAATTTTGGTATTTACTAACAAATCCTAACATTACATAACCATATTGCACTACAAAAAATATTCTAATAACTTAGAAGGACTTACTTGCAAATTTGAGAAGAGAAGAAGAAATCTTGAAGAAAAAGCTCAATCGATGAGAGATAGTGTAAAATCTGATAAAATGAGTTTTGATACCAAAATTTCGCTGCTGCCGTCCTTATATAAAAAAGAATTTTTGGCGGAACCGGCCATTTAATGGCCGGTAGGGCAATTTAATCGGAACCGGCCATTAAATGGCCGGTTGGGCATTTTATTCGGTATCGGCCATTTAATGGCCGGTATGGACATTTTTAAAAATTTTCGGGAACCATGAGTATTTTTAATAATCTTTAATTAACTTGGGGTATTTTTAAAAATGTCGGTCCTTGCTCTATCTAAACATTAAGATTCTGAAATAGATAAACAATATCAAATAGGAAAAAAAAGAAAGGAAATGATCTACGAGGTTAATTTTTTTATCCTTCAAATTTGAACAAAATAAAATTCAAATAAATGAACAGAGATTTTTTCCATTCATATCCTTTTACCTCCTATAATTTTAACTCAAAAACAACATGAATGTTTTTCTTTCACCCCTCCTTCTCCTCCTCCGGCTTCACCTCTTCCATCGCAACTTTGAACCACACTACCACACTTCAATTAATTAAGAAAGTATATAGCTAGTTTTTTTACCTTTTCTGAGAAATTGTGCTCTCGGTCTGTTCGATTTTTTTGCTTCCGTGGATGCTCGTCATCTGCAACTGCAAATTACATGCAAATTCCACATAAGATAATATTGCTTGAAAAAAATTAAGCAATTAATAGGAGCAAAAAAAATACAAATATTTAATAGCCATGCATGATGCAGCACGGAAATGAATTTGAATTGGATCAATGCATTTTATATATGTCATTGAGAGGGACAAAACAAGACTTTCAAGCTATGAGAATCAAATGTGAATGGGGAACAATTATATAAAATTTTCATGCTGCCTATGAATGTCAATTGTTATTTTGTAAGATCTGAGGAGAAATACTATTTCATTCTATCTTATTATTTTACTCTACACATCTTGTTCCTTTTTATAATAAAAGGCTTACTAGCCGTTATGGTACCGTTGGTACTATTCCTAATTCTTAATCCTATTTTATAGGGTAGCTGTACACAGGTGTATATTTACTTTATTGCTTTATATATAGTACTAGAACAATTAATGCTATGTTTGATCTTGGCCGCTTGATCGATGATGTACGACTGAGATCAATTATTCTCAACATCAATTTTACTCAGTATGATCCATAGCATATATAAATGTTCTATTTTATACAAATGTTAATGTTACATATGTAGTCACAAAGATATTTTGACTTATGATTGAATTTGATCACAAATTTTCATGGTACTGCATTGATACATGAAAAGAAACCATAATTGCTACATCTTAATTAACCACTACCATCAGAATTCAGAACATCAACTCCACATAATTGAAGGATGAAAAAATGTCTAACCAGCTCATCTTCAAGAAAAAACCTGCAATAAATAAAATTGGAAAAAAAATAGAAATGGAAAAGCAAAATGGTTTGCCTCACTATGAGGCTCATCATGTGTCTCTCTTGAGCTCTTCCTTCTCCTTTTGGAGCTAAACGAGCTCTCCTTCCATGATCCCGCTCTTGAGGTGGTGCAATCGGCAAAGTTGATTCCGGAAGCCCTGATAAGCTGATGATATCACTCAGCTCCAGCGATGACAGGTGGTCGTCCACATCGGATAACCTCTGCCTGTGCTCTTGCACGCTTAGCCCCACTCTGGAGCTGTCCATGGATCTCTTATCTCTCCCCCTCTTTCTCTCTCTCTATGTACGAGTGTTACAGCTGTACCCAAGAGGTGTCAAGTTTTTGTATCCGCGGAGACACGTAGGAGGAGGTGTTGTCACATTGTAGTACCGAGATCATTTGTCGTGGGCTGATGTGGCGGCGTATGTCTTCTGGACCTGACACGAACAACTTTTTTTTTTGTGTGCAGTTTCTCCTGTTTTTTTGAAAAGTCATTGACTGTTCAATTGTACAGTTTGTTTCATTCATAGTGTAAATTTATCGAAATTTTTAAATGTAGCAAGATCCAAAAAAAATATACCAACACGGCACCGTTTAGCCGGAATTCCAAATTTAGCACGGCCACAGATCGGCTGAGCAGCCCCATTTCCTGGGGACCGCAGATCAGCTGAGCGGCCCCTGAAATGGGGCTGCATATCTGCTGAGCGGCCCCCTGCCTTCATAAACCGGTCCAGGAGAGAGAGAGTCATTTCACACTCTGATCCCCTCTCTCTTCTGGACAAGAGCTTCTTCTTCTGTAAGTTTTTTTCTCTCTTTTCTTTTCATTTTTTTTAATTTTCAGTAGATTAATAACTAATTTAGTTAATTTTTAATTTTAGGTTTCTTGTGTATTGGATTCAAAATGGCTCTTATGGTATCAATTTATACTGGTGGGGATGTTTTAACAGGTCCTAATGGGGTTTATTATAGTATCGGACCTGTTACTGTGATTTCGGTATTGCCGGGTACTGATTATGTGGAGCTTAAATCGAGTATATGTCAGAACTTGGGATTGGATCAGGGCCAGTATGACCTTAAAATTGAGGCCAAGATTAGTATGCCGACTAGTTCAGCACAAACCTGGTTCTAACTCTTTCCAATTCAGAATGAGGGAGTCTGGCAGGTATTGTACAACCAAACTATGAGTTTTTCTAGGGGTACATACAAGATAATTGACCTATATGTGGAGGTTACTAGAGTCCGGCGTACCAACCCAGCTATGAGGTTAATTCAGGGTCGGAGTCGGGGTAACTCATCCGGCTCTAGTCCGTCCCCTGTCTAAATTGACCAACCGTCCAGTAGTCGAGCCCCAGTTCAGAGGGATCGACCGTCCAGTAGTCGGCCCTCCCGTCGGGCCCCCACCCGGACTGACCAGCCTTCATCTAGTCGGAGCGCTCATTGGGGTCAATCTTGTGATCCGGATGAAAGTGCTGAATCAAATGATTCGGAATTACAAGAGGCAGAGGAAAATTGGGGTGATGATAAAAATCCTGAGGGTACGGGCGATCATAGTGACGAGGAAGATACCGGGCCTGTGCTTGGACGGCCGAGGACTTTCGTAATGGATAGCGGTTTTCGGATAATGGATCGCGGGTTTCAGCACCCGTGTTCGGCTTTCAATGACACATCAGGGTTTCAGCCCGCAAATTCGAGTTTGTTTGGAAGGAGGGAAGAGTGTGATAATCAACTGTCTGAGGGTCAAATATATGACTCAAAAGAGGCCATGAAGAGCGCAATTGCCAAGTTTCACATAGTTTGCAACAAAGAGATAAGGAATACGCACAGTAGTACCACCAGAATTAGGTTCAAGTGCAATGACAGTAGGTGTGGCTGGTACATACTCGCAAAGGCCACTGGTTACGATACACAATGGCGTGTTTCGAAGTGCCCAACACAACATTCATGTCACGCGGATGCGACAAGAATTGATCATTTACAGTTTTCAGCTAGTATGGTTGCCGATTGCATATCGGCTCACATGAGGAACGACGTTGATTTGAGTATCAACACAGTAAGGATCGTTGTTGCTGAAAGATACAACGGTCAGATACCGGCGTACAACAAACTGTGGCGTGGCCGTGAGTTGGCAATTGCCCGCCAGTTTGGTAGTTGGGAGGGGTCGTACTCTCTTATAGTTCCGTTGTTGAAGGCAATCAAGAGAAAGAACCCAGGTACTAAATTAACACTTATTTTTTTACATCATTGTAATAAAATCAACAATTAAACTTATTTTTTTAATTTATTAACAGAAACATTGTTTGAGGTGACCTCATTTCCCACCGGTGAACCTGGACCATGGAGGTATTTCCATAGGGCTGCTTGGGCATTTGGACCGTGCATAAATGCTTTTCAACACATCAGACCAGTCATCACCGTTGATGCATGTTTTCTGTCAGGCCGGTACAAAGGTAACTAATTTTTTTAATTATCTTTACTTAACTTAGTTGTTTTAAAATTTTGGAATTAATTTGATTATTTTAATACAGGCAAGTTGTTGATTGCAACCGGGTACGATGCAGAAAACCAGCTTCTCCCGTTGGCTTTTTCACTTGTAGAATCAAAGAGTTTCGAAGATTGTGCGTGGTTGCGCCGCAATGTAATTCGCTCCAGATTCATGTGTGTAATAACTGATAGGGGCAAAGGTATAAAGAAGGTGTTCAGACAAGATGATCTGGGGTGGAACGATGAGGATGAGGATCAATGTTTTCACCGTCTTTGTGCTACTCACATAGCCGAGAACATGAAGAAGAACGGTTGTAGTGAGGCGGCAATCAAGTTTTTTAGGATATGTGTGGCTAAGAGAAAGATGAGGAGATACGAGCAAGGAATGCAAGCAATGGGGGACGTATGTGACCGCGCTCTCAATTGGCTGGACGGTGTGGGTAAGTATTTGGATCAAGATAAGAACGAGTGTCCGAAACCATGGAAGATATTCCAAGCGCTGGACGGCGGTTACCGTTGGGGAATTATGACTACAAACGGTTCCGAGTCGCTAAATAATGTTTTCAGGTCATCTCGTAGGTTACCGGTGGCAGCAATAATTGAAGAAATATTTTACAAATGTCTCACATGGTTTGCGCAAAGGAGGGCCAAAGCGCTAAATGAAGCCAGTCATGGTCAACAGTTCTCGTGTCGTGTGCATGAGGTACTTTTATTTATAGTTTTTTCTTCATAATTTTTTAGTAACTTTGTTAAAAAGATCTGACTTCTTCATTATTTTTTAATTTTTCTTAGCTTATTAACCACCGGTTCGAGAGGTCCAATACTATGAAGACGCTTGGGGGGTTTGGCCACAACAACGAGTTCGAGGTAACCTCTACACAAGAGAGAGTTTACGCTTACATACCTGACGATTCTGGCCGGTTTACCAAGGCTAATTTCAAATACACGGTTCTCATCAGGGATGATCACACGGTAGAATGCACATGCCAAAAGCCTCAATTGGACAGAATACCGTGTTCTCATGTTCTGTCTGTGTGCCATCTCCGAGGCATCGACCCTGGCTGCTTTGTTAGTCACTACTACCACATCCGGACACTGATCAACACATGGAGTGTTGAATGGCATGTGTATGAAAATTAGTCGGAATGGCCTGCAAACGAGGGCCATGTACTTGTTCCAGAAGATAAAAATATTGCTTTGGGCAGAAGAAAACACAATAGGATTCCGATGTGGATGGACGTACTACATCAGAGGAGAAGAGGACACCAAGCCGGCCGAGATACAATTGAAAGACAGAACAGAGCTGCTCGAGATGCACGAGGTAGCTAATATTTTTTACTAATCAATTGCAACTTTTAAGAAAAATATTTAAACAATCATATTTAACAGTCTACTATTTCAAAATTTGCAGGTTGAGAGCCGTACCAATGGACTGGATGTTTATTTAGTTTTAATTATATTCGTAGACTATGTCAGATACTGGACTTATTTGTTATATTATGTCTCTTATTTTTTTTGTTAGTTTGTTATTTGTTTTGGTTATTTATTTATTTTGTTCATTATATCACTATCTCCTCGTACAAAAAAAATATTTGAACCACACGACATATATAAAATATTTCAAACGAACGACATTTCTAAAATAACTTGCGACAAAATACATAAATTTAAACAACATTACAAACTAAAACACAAATACAATTATTTTTATAACACAATCACAAAAAAAAACATATTTCGTAATAAAAAAAAAGGGACCGCTCAGCCGATATGCGACCCCATTTCAGGGGCCGCTCAGCTGATCTGCGGTCCCCAGGAAATGGGGCCGCTCAGCCGATCTGCGGCCGTGCTAAATTTAAAATTCCGGCCAAACGGTGTCGTTTTGGTATATTTTTTTTGGATCTGTGCTACATTTAAAAATTTCGGGTAAATTTAGTCCTAGAAGCTCTGGCGATATTACTAATTTAATTTCTTGTAAGTTTATTTTTTTTTAATTTCGCCTCAAATGGAGCATAGAAAGATGAATATTATTATTATTATGGCTTTTGTTTCTCTATTTAGATCTTATTTATCCTTCATATTTACCTATTTGACATACATATTTTGTGAAGATGAATATTATTATTGTGGCTTTTGATTACTTAATTTTTTAAATCTAATTTTATTAGTGTAGTTATATGATTTATCATTTTTTTTTAAGAAATGCATGTTTAATTCTAAAAAGTAACATATATTCAAAAAATGTTGGAATGTATCCGGCTCTTTAATAAAAATAATGTCAACTAAAACATCAGATAATATTAACATTTATATTTTTAAATAGGAAACTTTTTGTATATGAACTTACAAAAATTTTGAAATTATATATTTCTCCTTTCAAAACTCATTATGTCATATTTATCCTGCTAAATTTTAAAAACTCACAAATTTATTCAAATTATTGTCATAATTATTAAAATTCAATTACTATATAATAGGGTGTAGTTAACTATTAAATTTTATTTTTAGAGGAATAAGTTGCTAGCACAGGGAATTTATAATGCCTCTTGAATATCTTAGTTGCTTATATTAATAAAAAAAATGAATCATAATGAATACATTTGGATTAAATATTGGGCCAATTTAAAACTTCGAACGTAGAACAAATATATCAGATGACTTAAATAAGTTGCTTAATTTTGTAATTAATGAAGAATATGGTTTCTAATAGCTGACTCTCTTATTTCCAAATACAATAAGGTAAGTATATTAAGTTACATTATTAAATAGAAATAATAACTATGATTCGATAATTCTATTATGGCCGATATAGATAGTATTTACATTAACGTGACACATTTTTAATTTTTTGTATTATTAACCTTTGATTTATGTTCAAAAACACTCTTGGTAGTATACTATATATATGAGTGAGGCTATGGTACTATGCATAGCACGGATGGGTCGTGCTACGGCTCAAAATTTGAGTTTTCAAAATCCTAATAGTCCATCCAAACCGTTCAACATGATTATAAAATGAATATGTACTTGCAAACCAAATTTTACATTTTTTCGAATTTTTTTACTATTTTTTTAGATAGGTAGAAAATCACTGTTTTTGGATGGTCCAGAATTTTCAGATCAAGTGATTTTCTACCTATCTAAAAAAATAGTAAAAAAATTCAAAAAAATGTAAAATTTGATTTGCAAGTACATATTCATTTTATAATCATGTTGAACGGTTTGGATGAACCGTTAGGATTTTGAAAACTCAAATTTTGGGCCGTAGCACGGACCCAACAGTGCTATGCATAGTACCATAGCCTCACTCCTATATATATATAGAGGAAGAGTTGGGCTACAGTATTTTGCAAAGTAAAGTGAGTGTTTTACTTTACATCTATATTTTCAATTTCAAAGTTCAAAATGTTAATCCGAACAGTCAAAGTTAATCTTTATATTAAAATACTCGCTTTACTTCGTGAAGTACTGTAACCCAACTCTCTATATATATATTATGTTTAAATTTATCATTAATATTATAATTTATGTTTTTATATACATAGTGTTTTCAACTTTACTTACTTAACTAGTAGCTTACTTTGACTACAATAAGAATTCTTATGTTACTCCGAAACAATTGCCAACATATTAATCATCGGACTATTAATAAATAACATGAATATGCCGCACCGGTTTTGTTGAGAATATACTATATTGTTTTAAATTCTTATTTTACTTTTATTTTAATTAATTAAAATAACAACAACATTGTAATTCGATTCTAATTAAATGAAAGAAAAATTGTTAGCTGGATCGGGATATCATAGTCCTAAATTAAGCGTATTCGTTCTTTTACGTGCAAGACTTAATTTTAGAATTTCCGTCAAAATAATTCGGATTTATCGTGTGTTAGGATTTTATTATGAAAATGATTGACGATAATTCATAATTAATATTCAATGGAAGTTATCAAATTAAATTTGGAATAGAAAATTTAATAGGAATAATGAAATTATATTAATCATTATTCTATTTGTTCTTATCTCAACTGAGTTTGATTGTTCCGGTAAATTAAATTTGGAAAACAAAATTAATAGGAATAATGAAATTATATTAATCAATATTCTATCTGTTCTTATCTCAACAACCATGCATGTTCAAGTGTATCAAATTTACTAAAAAATAAACATACAAAATGAAATGAACATAAGTGACATCTAATCTAAAATGGATCCTTCCACTTGCTCTTACTCACGATCTTGCTTGGACGTCTCTTTCTCATTACATGTAAGCCATATAAAAGTGGAACGGGTGAGAGATTTTAACATTCTCTCTGTGCGGGATTCATTTCCAGCCCGGAGTTTGTAAAATTAACTTAGTGCTCACAAAAATGAAATAAATAAATGCTCATGCTTCTCTAATACAATGTGATCCTATGATCATAAACACTTTCATTTTCTTTCAAGTTTTTGTTAATCCATTTCCTTTACGTCACTAGACGGGGAGTCCACCCTATGTTAAGTCTTGACTCGTGACATGACCGCTTTCGCCTACGGTCACGTTAAAGAAGGGTCTAGTCCAACACCGTGATAGTGTTAATGTCCTATGGAAAATGTTGCTACATGATTGTGTTCATATAATGGTTGATATGATCAACTTGTTCCTTGAGTTTGAATTTACTTAATAGTTAGTCTGGAGTACGACTCTGGATTGTAAACACTATATCATAAATAAGTAATAAACTCTAAATATCTCTAATCATTGTAATTAGCAAGGGACACTAATTACAACTAAGATTAGCGCATAAGGATTAAATGTTGACCAGGTTTCACAGATCAAGTGATAGTAGATCAGTTTAATTTCAGGGATGCCTATCGGTTGAATATGACATTGGATTGACCCTACATGAATATTATAATTATGTGTTATGTGTCATTAATAATGTTTATGTGGTGTAAGTGTCTTATGTCTGAGATGTTCGATTTTCTCGCATGAGAAATATATACTTGTGGTGTTCTCTAATGCTTGTTGTAAAAGGGATCAGTCATAACAACAGTTGCTCGAGATATGTGACTTATGTGGAGAAGTTCGCAAATATCAAGAAAACAGATATCCCTCATATCAATATAGGAGTATAGTGTATGGGTGATGATATCTAAGAGCTCTTTGATGAAACAAGACTATAATACATGCAGTATGATCAAGTGTTGATGATATATTATATAGTCAAACTTTTTAGAGTAGAACTAGGGTGTGATGTGCTCACCAAATTCTTTGGTGAGCACAACTCTACATAAACTATCGGATTCACTTCAAACGAGATTAATCCAACCGTTGAAACCGATGTACTTTACGAGTGATGGGCATAAATGCAAAATTTTGAATTTTTTGAATTCATTTAGTCTCAAGTCAAGTGGTCAAAATTGATGAAAAATGAATGATCCAAAATGAAGTTGTTTTAATGCATTCAAAAAATTCTCAATTTTGACCACTTGACTTGAGACTAAATGAATTCAAAAAATTCAAAATTTTGCATATACGCCCATCACTCGTAAAGTACATCGGTTTCCACGGTTGGATTAATCTCGTTTGAAGTGAATCCGATAGTTTATGTAGAGTTGTGCTCACCAAAGAGTTTGGTGAGCACATCACACCCTAGTTCTACTCAACTTTTTAATCAAGAAACACAATGGTTATAATTCTTAAGGATTACACATTTCTAACATGAACAAATCAATTAGAGATATCACAGTGAATACCCAAGTAGTTCATCGGTATTTTTGATGTCTTGCATTCAATGAACTGAGCTTCTTTGCCTTAATAGTGGTTATGTAATTTAAAACACTTTTGTAGTATTATCCTTAAACCCGACAGATGATTTCCAATAATATGCAATACGATTTTAAGAAATTACAACATCTGGCCGATATTTTTATTAATACCCTAAAAAAATAGCAAATCTACCCTCAATCCCAAATTTTTATTAAAAAACACCCTGACCGCCCCACTGTAGGGCGGTCCACTATTCATACCAGACCGCCCCGCAGTGGGGCAGTCAACTTTCCATATCAGACCGCCCCACGCTGGGGCGGTTTGGTTGTTTTGTTTTTTTTAAAACGCAACCCCCACAGACCCCTCATCTCTCCCTCTCTATCTCAGTTCTGCCCCCACCCCCTCTCTCTCTCGGCCACCCCCTCTCTCTCTGCCACCCTCTCTCTCTCTCTCAGCCACCCCCTCTCTCTCCCTCTCTCTTCCTCTCTCCCTCTCTCCTTCTTGGTCACAATTCGATTATTTCTGGGTAAGTCTCTACGTAACTTATTAATTTATGTTTTGTGTCTTGTATTGGCATTGGAACGATTGGTAGAAATTGAATTGTTAAGTATCATGTGCGGGTTGTTGATTTTCCCGACGCGATTGAATTGCTCAAAATTAGGACTTACAAAATTGGGGTTTACAAATTAACATTTAGGGGTTTTTTTGCCTTGTATTGGCATTGGAACGATTGGTAGAAATTGAATTGTTAATTATCGTGTGCGGGTTGTTGATTTTCTTGACGCGATTGAATTGCTCAAAATTAAGATTGACAAAATTTGGGTTTATGGTTTTAGAAACTATCCAAAATTATGGTTTATAAATTAGGGTTTACGGTTTATAAATTATGGTTTAGTGTTTAGGTTTTATATATTAGGGTTAAGGGTTATAAATTAGGGTTTAGGGTTCAAAATTAGTGTTTAGGGTTTCTTGTATACTTGTGTACATTATTGGACTAAAAAGTTTCTAAAAAATTTGAAATTATGAAATTTACTTTATATATTTATTTCGGTCAAAAATTGTATTAATAATTTTTTTATGGTAGCTTGCAATATTAATTTTGTTGCCGACATGTACCGTACCAAGTACCTTGTGAGTACTTGGGGTGCATCCTTCCATCCTTATCCCAACCAGCATGTGTGGTTAGCCTATGTTAGGGATAGAATCATGCCTGCAAAGGGGTGGATCAGGTTAGGGAGAATGACCATGAACCAGATGCAAGATAGGCGAATGGAACATCAGGCTCGCCGTTCAACTTCTAATAGGCATCGAGCAGGTACATTTGATTTTATATTTTACAATTTCAATATCATACCATGTTTGGTGAACTGAAATGCAATGCAGATGCTATAAACGAAGTCAATGAAAGAGAAAATGCTAGAGTTGTTGCTGAGGCAACCAGTAGAAGACACCCCACTGATGACACCTAAGCATCTAGTAGCCATGCATAGACACCCGATAATAGTGTCGCACAACCATCTGGAAGCAGACCCAGAACTTGTTGACTTAGTTTGTTCGGACGTCATCACTGATTACCAATTTACTTGAGAGGCATGTTGTGAACTATTTTATTTAGATGTATGTTGTGAATTATTTTAATTCGTAATTTGTGAACTATTTAATCCAGAGTTTGTGAAATTATTTTATATGCTTGAGTTTTGTTATTTTCATAAGTTCATTACATATACACAAATTGACAACATAAAATATAAATAAACAATAAATTGATGGAATAAATACTACATGGAATAAAGTCTACAACATAAATTCTTAATAATTAATACTACTTCTTACAACAAGCCTTGAAAGTACATGGAACAAAGTCATCATCAGATTTTGCCGGATCTTGATCAGTCAAGCAGACAAAGTGGTAGCCTTACCAGTATAAGTACACGGAACAAACTCATCGTCTGATGCTGGAGGCTCTGGATCAACCTTCTTCTTTTTTCGAAGAATAGCTGTAGGGGTTTTTCACAAAATCATCGTCTGAAATTTCATAGCTAAGAAATTCCGGTGGTATGAACGATCGATGTGTCTGTGTATCAGGCCATACTTGACACTTGTACTTTTTTCTCTCATTTTTACCTCCATTACTAATTGACCCTCCTCTCGCTAGGCTGTCACGATAGGACTACCTACCTCGGTTGCTCTCTTTCTCTTTACCTCGATTGTTACTGTCCATCCTTCTCGTTAAAAAAAAAAAATTTAAAAAAAATTACAATAATTAATTTAAAAAATGAATTACAAAAATGAATTAAAATAATTAATTAAAAAAATTTGTGAAGATCTACCTCTCTTGTTATTTGAAATCGCCAAAAAATCGCCTTTATCTTCTTTCTCTTCTGCCTCTTTCTCTTTCAGCTAAGTTAGAATGAATTATGAGTGGGCAGAAGAGAGAATAGTGACTTTTATATAGGTTTTATAACAGACCGCCCCAATAGGGGGCGGTTTGGTGTAGGAAGCGGACCGTCCCACTGTGGGGCGGTTTGGTTTGAACAGTGGACCGCTCCACTGTAGGGCAGTCAGGTTATTTTTAATAAAAATTTGAAATTGATGGCAGATTTGCTATTTTCTTTTCTTTTTTAGGGTAATAATAAAAATCTCGGTGTTACTGGCCATTAGAAGGAGAGCTAGCTCAGTACAATTATATATAACTAGACAAGTAGTAATTACGTATACGATAATATTAACTAGCTAGATAGTTAATCAAGTGGTAAACTTCTCCAGCACTCAAGTTTTAATTATCAGTAACAATTTTTTTCCACTGGTACATACGTAACAATTAACTACGCGTGAACTAGATATGAAGGAATATCCATACAGGAAGGGGCGGACTCAGAGTGTTCCGGGAGGGGCAACTGCCCCCCTGAATTTTGAATTTTAGTGGAGATTTATCGGTCTCGACCGACTTTGCCTCATCCTGGAATTTTTTTTACCCCCTCTGGACATTTGATTTGTAATTCGGGTTAAATTTAAGGTAAAAATTGAAATAAATTTGTTGAATTTTGATTGATAATTAGAATTATAAGTTAGAACATCAGATATTACAAGTCAAAGCATTGGAAAATATAAGTTAAAACATTATTTTTTATCGAGTACCTAATTAATTAATGAATTTAAATTCAATTAGGTATTTAAACCCGATTCGATATTTCCGATTCGATATTTTTTTACCCCTCTGACGAAAATCCTGGATCCGCCCCTGCAGACAGGTAGCGACGTGCATGGCATGCCGATCCGAATCTTCGACTTGCTAAAATTTCAAATATATAGTTTTATAGTTTGCTGAACATGGGTTGTGAACTCCAATGTATTATTTTAATTTTTAAATGCATATATAATTTATAAAAAAAAAAGTTCCAAAATAATATGCACAACTCAGTCCTTTGACTTACATATCTTTTTCCGCAGTAGTGTACAAAATTTGTCGAGGATCGATGTTGACAATCTTACCGAGGCATGATGCATATATTTTTGCACCAGCTCAATATATATATGTAAGTAATACTAAAGAAGAACATGGCCTAATTTAAAATAATGTGCATAATTGGCCTAATTTAAAATATCGGAAGACAGGAGATATAAATAATGTGTCATCTATTAATTAAGTAGTGTGCAGACAAAATTGGCCTAATTTGAAATATTATTTCCTTGATTATGAGAATTTCTTTCAGAATTTATTCAATGATAATTTCAAAATATTTTGATGAACGGCTTGATTATTCATTTTGATCGACTTTTTTTAGTGACTATCTAAATTGATACCGCCCAAGATGCAAGTATATATATACTCCAGTGACAGTTTAGTTGTTCAAATCTACCGCTGACAGACACACTCGTCTATACGAGATTACGAGCTCGGATTAAGTTGATTCAAATAAATTTTGTGGAGAGCTTAAAACATGTGCTACAACTTCTATGTTTTGAATTTGCCCAGAAAAAGTAGTCTAGAATAGATTTGAAGAGTTATTATTAGAGTAAAAAAGTGAGTTAGTATTTTGATATTTTTTGTTGTATTTTGTTGGTCTCTATGAGGATAATCAAGGTTCTAAATAGCGTTTATAGCGTCGTAGCTGGAAGGTTAATAAAAAAGCTATAGCGAATAGCGTCGCTATAGCGGAAGCTATTTCAAATAGCGTTTTTTTTTTTTACATTTCGTATATTCAATATTTGTACTAAATATCAACATTATCTAAGGTCTCATAGAACAATAAATAACACCAAAGTAATTAAGAAATTATAATATTCATATTGAACCCGTACAAAGTCCAAATTGCGGTTCAAAATATCCATAGTAATATCATAAACTATCGATTTTTCCTATTAAAAATATCTTAAGTATCATGATTCATGACATAATCTATTTTTTTTTTCTATTCAAATTTTAATTCCGGTTTGGACTTTTTTTCTATTCAAATTTCAATTTCTATTCCCAATTTCAAATTGATTTATTTGTAGCAAGTAGCAACAAATTCAATTTCGGTTTGAGATTTTTTTTATCTTTATTTAAAACCCATATAAATTGCTTAAAAATAAAAAATAAAAATAAACCCATATTGTATAGCGCAAATAGCGCCGTAGCGGACCGCTATAGCGCTGTAGCGGCCGTAGCGCAAATAGCGCATTTTGATGTCGTAGCGTAGCGTTTGGGGTCCAAAAACGCTATAGCGCACTATTTAGAACACTGAGGATAATAGATGTGTTTTGGGCTGAGAAAAAGTAGTTTAGAATAGAGTTACTAGCTATTTAGGTGATTTTTGGGGTTCAAGCAAGATTACTAGAGAATCCAAATTAAGTTTGTAATCTCATTACTGAAATATTATGAACTTGTCTATTTGAGTTGAATTTTATCTTCTTCTTTTTAATTCTCCTCGTTGAGTTAAGCTTGTTTCTTAAAGGGTGATTTCTAATTGAACTTGCTAGTGTCCTTCTGGATCTCATGGGCCGAACGGTGTCACAAATAGTGAAGTAATAAATTAAGCAATTGTACATTTATCTTTAAAATATGGACCTAACTATCACATATATCAAACGGATGTGTATGATAAAATTAAATTAATGAACACTTATAACTATCTAAAAAGTAGAAAGGAGTATAGATCGATGGCAATGGACCATATTTAACAGTACAAAATAAAAATAGGTAATATTAATTAATAAAAAGAAAAAGAAAAAAACTTTCATAAGTTGAAGAAAAAATCAATTTAGATGGATTGACATGAAGAATATATTCTAATAACATGCATGAATTTAAGTTTTACATTAACACAATATAAGCACAATTATATATTCCGTGTCGAATCAGACCAGAGTAATTACCGAGGAATTAAGATAACAAAATAATTTATTTTTATAATATTAAGAGAAAGTTGCTCAATAAGTTGGATACGGCGGTGGTGGTGCCTTAGTAGTGGGAACATTGGCAGGCGGTGGTGGTGCCTTAGTAGTGGGAACATTGGCAGGCGGTGGTGGTGGTGCCTTAGTAGTGGGAACATTGGCAGGCGGTGGTGGTGGTGCCTTAGTAGTGGGAACATTGGCAGGCGGTGGTGGTGCCTTAGTAGTGGGAACATTGGCAGGCGGTGGTGGTGGTGCCTTAGTAGTGGGAACATTGGCAGGCGGTGGTGGTGCCTTAGTAGTGGGAACATTGGCAGGCGGTGGTGGTGGTGCCTTAGTAGTGGGAACATTGGCAGGCGGTGGTGGTGCCGTAGTAGTGGGATAATTGACAACACGGCACGACTTCCTGATCTCACCCTGTGTCCCGGTTTTCACCTCGATGTTCCCCAATTTTATCATCGATTCTGCAAACTTTTTCGCAAAGAATTCAGGGTTTGAACTAAATTTTTTTACAAGGTCAAATGTCTCGTTGCTTGTCAGGAGACTCCAATCTGAGAAGAAGAGTACTTTGCGAGTCTTAACATGGCCGTAGTATTCAATATCCAGTTTGTTCGGCGTGACAAAGTCCTGATCGACAACGTCCTCAACATTCTGCGGACATTTTTTTCTCAAATTGGAAGCAAAGCCTTGATCCATGGTGGGGTCGATATTGGGGTAGAGACGGCTTGTGAAGGATGAGCAGTGGGAGCGGCCAATTGAGTGAGCTCCAAGGAGTGCAACCATATCAGCTGTAGAGATCCCCTTGGCTTCATAAAGGACTTTCTGTTGAGCCAGATCGTGGAAGGGAGCGGGAAGCGCCGGCAGGACCTCATCTTTAATAGAGATCCTCCCGTCAAGCCTTCCCGAGGGGATCTTGTAATAGATCTTGCGCCTGCTAAGGAAGTAAGCTGCATCACGTGCGGCAAAGGCAATGATGTCGGCACAAGAGACGGCATCAGGACACCTTTTTTCAAGTATTCTTTTAGCTGTATCGATCACTTCAAAGCCGCGGAGACTGGGGTTGTTGGGGATGGCAAATTTCTCAGTGTCTGTGTTCGGATCGTATTTATCAAGTAGAATGGAAGCATCGCAGCCCTAGCACAAATAATAACCCATAGAAATTAAGGAAAGTTTGCTGTGAATGATATTATAAATAGCTATATATGCCATCAACTAATAATAACCTACGAATTAATTAAGGCAAATTTAGTGTGAATAATGATATTAAATTTCTGCCTATATATAATGGTCAACCTTAATTAACTTTCTGATATATATTGCAAATAAATAAATTAATCTTTAAATAAGTAAACATGCTAATATAAACGATACAAATGCTTGTTTTCTACGACATTTCACCTTGGGCCGGGATTTGTGAGCTAGCTAGCTAGTGACAACACAATGTCCAACGTATATATGCAAATTAAATAACAGTAGTCGGTACTGTATCTTCTTGTTAAGACACATAAATTATATATTAAATGAAAAAATGAATTTTCATGCATTAATTCATTAATTCATTAAGAAAGAAAAAATATATAGAAGAGTTGGTACGGTGAAGATTATATACCCTAACAAAGCAGTCATGGAAGAACATTCTGATCAGGCCAGCACCGAGGCCAGGGTCTTTCCTGACGTAATATTCGACCACGTCTCTCACAATATTTTCTGCATGATGGCAATTTTTGTACTTGGAGTAAAAATCGATATCAGTAAAAGCAGTTGACACTGAAACAATTAGAAAGAAGCATGAGAGTAACAGAAATGTATTTCTTGCAGTAGACATTTATAGCAAATGTATACTATTTGCTAGGGTTTTTAGAGGGAGAGAAAGTTTTGACTTTGAGCTTTCGTTGGTGGACTAAGAGTTCGCAATGCATACTATTTATAGGAGAGAAAAGGACTGAGTGATGCGAAGAGAATTATTTTTTATGATTTCCAAATTTAATAATGAACAGTGGTTGTTTTATAAGGATATAATTTAGCTGTCTCATGCCTTGGACAATTGTATACTACCTAGCTAGCAAGTTGTTTGATATATAATTGTAGTCATATCGTTTGAAAACTAGCCAAGATTCAAATGCATATTATTAGTTTCTACTTCCACTATTGTTGAAAGTACATATTGTTGTAATTGGTGACATACAGCCATGCATATAATAGAGCATTACGACGATTAATGCGTAGTATATAGTATTTTATTACAATATATTACCTACTCCTGTGGCAAAAAAATCAAGATATTTATAGTTAATTATATACTCCATTAAATATTTTGATTATAAAATGAGTTAAGGCCAGTATTTCATAAAAGGTACGTACGTACCAGAGGCGGAAGGTAATAGGATCAAAAGGGGGCTAAGCCACCCCTGTGCATTGAAAATTTGTAATTTTGTCTATTGAATTTTATAATTTTTATATGTATATATGCTTTTAGTCCCCTCTATAAAATAAAATTACACCACACTTTATTTTCTAGTCTCCCTCATCTCAGTTTTCTAGTTCCGCCCCTGGTACGTACTACACGTTAAATCAAAATGCTTCTCTTCGTGAAAAATGATCTTCTATATAAATATATAAGTTGTTGTTAGCAAGAGCTTACATGGCAGAAGCTTAATTGAGTTCAAAATTAATCAAGAGATCTGGTAAATTAATTACAGTCCAGAGAACATATTATTTATTTTCTATATATCAATTATCTGCTTAATTACAATTTGACTAATATCAAATTACACTACTAGCACCAACATTATAGTCACATGATGATAATTTTGTTAAATATATGTTAAACATCCTTTGTAAATCCACTCTAGGGTTACTCCTCAAACCCCTAGTTAAATAATGTAATCAATTGCAATTACAGTTAACAAAATAGGAGCATGACTCCTATTCTTACACATATATATAGAGAGAGAGCAAAGCTAGGGTGTGATATGCTCACCAAGAGGGTTTGGTGAGCACAACTCCAAATGTCTATCGGATTGGCTTCAAACGACAAATCCAAATCTTTGAAATCTATCTACTTCATGAGTGATGCATGTACATGCAAAATTTTGAAAGTTTCAAATTCATTTAGTACAAGATCAAGCGGTCAAAAAAATTATGAAAAATGAATACATAAAATAACTTATAAAAGGTCCATTTTTTTTTACAACTTGACTTTGTACTAAATGCATTCGAAACTTCTAAAATTTTCATGTACATGCATCACTCTTGAAGTAGATGGATTTCAATAGTTTGGATTCATCGTTTGAAACCAATTCAATAGACTTTTGGAGTTGTGCTCACCAAACTCTTTTGGTGAGCACATTAATTACACCCTAGCTTTGCTCTATATAGAGATATAGATATATAGATATAGATTGACTAATATGCTTTCAGTAGCACTTCGGCCGAAATGCTACCAAACCAAATTTAAAATTTTTATATTTGAAACATCGACCTAGTAGCACAGTAAATTTGTTATATATTGAACTTGTAGAATACCAATTTTTACGATTTTTGGATTTTTTTTTTTTATGATTTCTGAAAGATGGCAAAAAATAACTTAAAAATAAAAGAAAATTACCAATATTTTAGGTCATTTTTTTGTCATCTTTCATAAATCATAAAAAAATAGTAAAAATTGGTATTCTACAAGTTCAATATATAACCAATTTATTGAGTTACTTAAGTCGACGTTTCGAATATAAAATTTTGAAATTTGGCTCGGTAGCATTTCGGCCGAAGTGCTACCGAAGGCATATTAGTCAATCTCTCTCTCTCTATATTCCGGCTAAATTGCTTTCGGAAAAACTTCAACCGAAGTGCTTACGGGTCAAATTTAGCCGTTTGATGTTCGAAACGTCGAACTAAATAGCTCAGTAAATTGGTTATATAATAAATATGTAGAATATCGATTTTTACTATTTTTTGAAAAATTTTCAACTATTTTTTATGATTTTTGAAAGATGGACTTATTTGACCTAAAAATAAAAGTATTTTTAAGCCAAAATAGACCATATTTCAAAAATCATAAAAAATAGTTAAAAAATTCTAAAAGTAGTAAAAATTGGTATTCTACATGTTTATTATATAAGCAATTTATTGAGCTACTTAGATCGAGATTTCGAACATCAAACGGCTAAATTTGACCCGTAAGCACTTCGGTCGAATTGCTTCCGGAAGCAATTTCGCAAGACTCCAACTATATATTAAGGAGTAAGGACTATCCAAACTGACAGCAACGTGGCATGCCCATCCGAATAGAGTATATATTTGCTTGCTGGCTGTGATTTACAGCAACGCGGTAAGACTCAGATCATCAACTTAATAAATCACAGTCTTACCGCTTACGTGTTATACACCAATCGTGAAAATTTTCATTTAGTTTTATTCGCCGAACATGGGTTGTGAACTGGAATGATAAATGCATATATATTTTATAGAAAAGCTCCGAAGAATATGCAAGAACAACTGATTAGTCCTTTGACTTAATTATCTTTTTCCGCAGTTGGGAACAAAATTTGTGGAGGATGTCGACAATCATACCGGGGTGCGGGGGCAAGATGCATTTTTTTTTTTTTCATATATGAAGTTGTCTGTTTAATTAACCATAAAAAAAGAAGTTATATGTTTAATTATAACTTGACTAATATCAAATTAAACTCACTAATTAACATCCAAATATTAATTATGTTCGGCGATAATTAATGGATACAATCAATAACAAAAAATTAGATAATTTTGTTATTTTCCATTTACTAACATTGTAGTTGCGTCGTTATATAACTTTTTAGAAAAGGTGAAACATATTTCACAAGAGCTTTTATTTCTTTTTTGGAATAACCTGCTGCGTCATTATATATAATGATACATCATATTTCCATCCTTATCTGGTTGTGCCATAGTCTCTTACAGTGAGACATGTTCTTTAATTTGCTATATATTCATACGGTGTATATATACCGAAGTAATAATCTGATGGTATTCTTAAGGTGTATATATACTGAAGTTATAATCGCATGGTACGTAGTGTCATAGCCTTTTACAGTAGGATCTTAATTTCAAAATCTAGTATATATAAATGAAGTTAGAGTGTACACTTGTAATTTCAAAATTGTCTGAGTGTTGTGTTTGCATCATGGGCCGGACTTGTTAGGATCAGATTAATTTTTAGACAGATTTAGTGTGATTCTAGTAAAAATTTAGTGGTGTAAGAGAGAAAATTTATATTCTCGTAAAATTATTAAATTTGCATTAGTCCTAAGTTTTTCTCTTGCGCTCTTACATATAAAAGACTCCTTGCACACAATATATATGCATGCATATCATGATTTGAGACACCCTACAATTAATAAATAATATTTTATACTATTAATTATATATTAACCTACTTTACTTTGTAAATATGAATTTTTCAATCCTCAAACCAACCTATAGAAGAGCACAAAATGACTCCTTATCTATTTAGCTAACTCTTATCTCTAAAATTATATATTAACTTTCACATTTATTTGTAAATATCTTTTTTCAATCATGAAATTGACAGTGTTCTCACTGTCCTTAAAAAAAAATACTTTCACATTTAATTCCAACTGGACTTGTATACTTAAAAAGGGATATCTATATATAATCATGTTTGGTTGTGGAGTAAAGTCAATCAGGATTAAATTATTTATTACATCTTACCTCATATTTTACATCTAGTTTGATAGGTAATGTCTTAAATTAATCTGTTTGGAGTAAGATGTTGGAAAATGAATTTTTGTCTATGACAGTGGGCCATACAGATGGAGCAAGTGTGGAGTAAGTTAATCTGGCTGGAGGTGTGGAGTAACTTATTTCGGATTAATTCGCCTCTACTCTATCTTACTTCTATTTTACTCGTTTGCAAAGAAATATACTCATCTAGATGTGCCTAAAACTTCAGCAATTACTCGTAAGTGATTTACTCCATCTCTTACTCCACAACCAAACAAGCTGCCTTAACTAGTTACCAAGGGCGGAGGGATGTGTATGCCAAGGGGTGCTAATTTACTCCTATGAATTAAAAAAATTCATTTTTGTCCTTAATTTTAAATTTTGATTTTTACAAAATTAATATTATTAGCCCCCCCTCATAAAATAAAGTTACATATATAGCACTTACATATTCAGTCCCACAATCTCAATTTTGTGGTTCCACCTTGCTAGTTATCTGTAACACTAAATTAGTTACTTTTAATATATATATATATATATATACACACACACATGAGTAGAACTAAGGTGCTCTTAAGCTCACCAAGCCCTTTGTGAGCTTAACTCAAAAACCTATCAGATTGACTTCAAACAACATTTTCAAACCGTTAGATGTTCAATCTATATTAAAATGTGCTTGGAGACCAAATTTTTCATTTTTTGGAATTTTTTTACTATTTATTAAGATGGTTTGAAAATCGCTGTTTTCCAATGGTGCAGAATTTTAATAAAAATGGCGGTTTTCAAACCATCTTAATAAATAGTAAAAAAATTCCAAAAAATGAAAAATTTGGTCTCCAAGCACATTTTAATATAGATTGAACATCTAACGGTTTGGAAATATCGTTTGAAGTCAATCCGATAGGTTTTTGAGTTAAGCTCACAAAGGGCTTGGTGAGCTTAAGAGCACCTTATAGTTCTACTCTATATACATTGCTATATGCTATTGTGTAATTATGTGTATTTAACATTAAATTGGTATAATAAAATATTGTTCTTGTAAATACTTATCTAGTTTTTTAACAATTAAATAATTATAATTCTTAAAGTGGATATGGTAATTGTATGGAAGTCATATGATTAGTCATCATTGTAATTTTGTAATTAAGGTGTACCAGACAATTCATGACAATTATAAATGTAAAAGTGTGAAAAAATATATAAATGTTACAATGTTAAAAATAATTAGTTAAATGTTAAAAACATGTAATCAAATGGTGCTTTATTTTTTTAATAAATGTTAAACAGAGAGCTAATTCAGTATACTGTTAAATATAACTAGGTAAGTATTTACGTATACGATATATCTTCTATTAAGAAAACATTAATATTAAACACTACCAGAATTTACATTATATACATAGATATTTAATATTATTTTCGTGGGTTGTTAACCACTTATAAAATTATATTTTTCGCGTCACTGGAAAAATTGACTGCGTCGATCGGTACTATGTGAATATCCAGACATGCAGGTACACATTTTCTACACTGCTAGTTAATTAAGTGGTAAACTTCTTCAGCACTCAGGTTAATTAATACTGGTACACATTCTCCACTGCTACAAACCTAGAAGTAGGCATGAACTATATATATACTAAGGAATATCTAGACAGGTAACGTGTAATGCTGATCCGAATAGAAAATTTGCTAGCTAGCTACAACAAACTGAGATCATCGACTTGTAATAAAGCACATGCAGTCTTACCGCGTGTTATACACAAATTGTTAAAAATTTCATATAGTTTTATTCGCGGAACATGGTAGTCAACTTGGCCGTGTTATTTTAAATGCATATATTATATATATAAAAAAAAACTCCAAAAAAAAAATGCAATATAACAATTTCAGTGCTTTGATTGAGTGAGGCTATGGTACTTCGGCTAGTGTACTACGGCTCAATATGGTACTTTTTAAAATCCTAACGGTCGATCCGAACCATTCAATGTGATATCCATATGAATATGTACTTGCAAACTAAATTTTATATTTTTTCGAATTTTTTTACTATTTTTTAAGATAGGTAGAATTTTTAGTGTTTTATACAAATTATGGACCATCAAAATTCTACTTATTAAAAAAATAGTAAAAAAATTCGAAAAAATATAAAATTTAGTTTGCAAGTACATATTCATATGGATATCACATTGAATGGTTCGGATAGACCGTTAGAATTTTAAAAAGTACCATATTGAGCCGTAGTACACTAGCCATAGTTCACTAGCCGAAGTACCATAGCCTCACTCGCTTTGATTTGTCTTCTTCTGCAGTTGCCAGTTGGGCACAAAATTAGTGGAGGATGTTGACAATCATACCGAGCTATGTCATAAGAATGCATCGGATCCAATATTGGCGTGTAAGTTAAAGAAATCAACTTATCGCCTAAAACAATCACCAAGAGCATAATATGTCAAACTAAGCTTTTCTCTTTTAAAAATTAACTTTAATAAGAGTACATCATATTTCTCTATGTTTGTCAAACATTACAAAATTGCACCACAATTATTCTTGTCTATGCAGATGATATTATCATCACTGGAAATAATAATGACGAAATTAAAAATGAAACAATATTTGAAGGAAGAATTTGATATCAGGGACCTTGGAAACCTTTCATACTTTCTAAGAATAGAAATAACTCACTTAACTAAAGGTTTATTTTTATAATAAAAGTTTATTTTTATACCAAAGAAAAATATGTCATTGACCTGTTAAAAGAAACTGGTAAATTGAGAGCTAAACAAGTCAATACTCCAATGGAGACAAATATTAAATTTGGAATTAAGAATGGTGAACCACTACCTGATATAGGACAATATCAAAGGTTGGTAGGCAAAATAATTTACCTTACCGTTACCAGACCTGACATTGCCTTTGCAGTTAGTGTTATAAGCTAATTTATGCATGCTCCACGCACCAGTCACATGAGTGCTATCGATAGAATACTGAGATATCTTAAAAACACTCCAGGTCAAGGAATTTGCACTACTACAGAAATGGTCATTGTACACGGACATAAACAGGGGAGCTACACGGATTTCCTGCCGTGTGGAGTGCGAGGGTGTATAATTCCCTGAATAAATTATACACGGATATTTACCCGTGTGCAATTCCTGAGAGCTACACGATCAATTATATAAACAACCGTGTTCAATTCCTTGCCAAGTGGCGTTCTCCAAACCCGAGCTACACGGATCATTACATAAACAACCGTGTCCAATTCCTTGCCAAGTGGCGCTCTCCAAAGCCGAGCTACACGGATCACTACATAAACAACCGTGTTCAATTCCTTGCCAAGTGGCGCTCTCCAAAGCCGAGCTACACGGATTGTAACATACACAGCCGTGTAGGATTACTCTGTCTACACGGCCTTTTTAGGTTATTATCCGTGTAGAAATAGTTATTCTGCACGGCTTATTACTTGAACAACCGTGTCCAATTCCTTGCCAAGTGGCACTCTCCAAAGCAGAGCTACACGGATTGGAACATAAACAGCCGTGTACGATTGCTCTGTCTACACGGACTTTTAGGTTAATATCCGTGTAGAAATAGTTATTCTGCACGGCTCATTACATAAACAACCGTGTACTATTAGTGGAGATCTATACACGGATATTTAACTAAAAGGCCGTGTACGATCATGTTCTTGCACGGATGTCTATCAAAATATCCGTGTAGAATAACTATTTCTACACGGATCATTACATAAGAAGCCGTGTATCTATCTTATATTTTTATTTGCTCTTTATTTGGCTTTCTACACGGACATTTGTGAAATATCCAATTGGATGAAAAAAAAATACTTCCAATGAAGTGGTTGGTTTCTCTGATACAGATTGGGCCGGTAGCTGTGACAGAAAATCAACCACATGATTTTGTTCCTTTGTAGGTGGCAACTTTGTCACGTGGAAGAGCAAGAAGCATAATGTGGTGGCAAGGTCAAGTACAGAAGCAGAATATCGAGCCATGGCATCCACTGCAAGTGAGCTCATCTGGATCAATCAACTACTTAGCGACATGAAGATGGAGCACACATGAGCAATGGAAATGTACTGTGACAATCAAGTTGCACGACATATTGCATCCAACCCAATGTTTCATGAAAGAACAAAACACATAGAGGTCGAATGTCGCTTTGTCAGAGAAAAAGTACAGTCAGGAGAAATAGAAACCCCATTCCTCAGAAGCAAAAAGCTACTGGCAGATGTCTTTACTACAGCACTCGAGAAAGCCAGTCATCTAAACATACTTAGCAAGTTGAGCTCAATTAGTTTATTCGAACCCAACATGAGGAGGAGTATTGAAGAATAAATATCTTTGCCTCAGATATTACTTATCATTAACAACTTAGGCAACAAATAATATAACATCCAAATATATAGCTGTCACGCTGATTAGGTATTTAGCTAGATATTAGCAACGGCTAGCAAATCTTGTAATTAAGACACAATTGAAAAATAGATTACAGCTTCTGTAAATTAGGAAACAACCTAACGGCTAGTACAATTTTAGCCTATAAATAGTCATGCACAGACATTGTAAAAACCAACAATCAATAATACAGTATTTTCGTTATTCAACTTCACTCTAAAATTCCATAGAATAATATAACGCCGATCGAGTATAGATGGCAATGGACTATTTTTAACAGTGTAAAATAATAAAAGAGTATAAAACAAAGGAACTTTCACTAGTTGAACGCCCCGAGCACGAATCCCATTTTCAACAATTAATTGCGTCTGCTATTAGTAGTGGTATGGTTAAGCTCTAAATAAAGTGCATGTGCATTGATGAAGATAAGACCGGAAAAAAAAAGTTTGAATCCATATATAATATAAAATATTCGATGCAAGTAGACAATATAATATTTATATGTAATATAAGTAATCGTTGGTATTACATAGAGTGATGCTACGATGCTTTGGAAAATAAAGATGGCGGTTTACTTTCTGTTCATATCTCTATTTATAAAGTTTAAATAGTCAATTCAAACTTCTCAACATGTTCTTTACACTGAAATGTGCTTGGAGGCCAAATTTTATTTTATTTTTGAAATTTTTTACTATCTTTAAAATTTTTGAAAATCAGTGTTATTCTGAATTTTTTATTTTTTATTTATTTAATGAAAAGCTGTAATTTGAAAAAAATTTAAAACAATAGTAAAAAAAATTTCAAAAAATGTAAAATCTGATCTCCAAGCACATATCAATATGAAAATCATGTTAAGAAGTTCGGATCGCCTGTTTGAACTTTGAAAATAGAAATATGAGCGGGAAGTAAAATACTCTCTTTACTTCTCAAAGCATGAGAGCCCATCTCGGTATACACACACACACACACACACTACCTTGTTCAAATTATAACAGTTTACTAGAGTTCAGCTACTATTTTTTCTTCTGAAAAAAACTATTGGTAAGTTACATAAAATGTATCAAACTAAATGTAAAGCTGAAATATTTTTTCTAAAAAAATTTGGTGATAACTGACTCTTACTTGAGTATATTAATAGTTTTTTGGAATATATTTATACTTAAAAGTTATACCTTAAGACTACAAGAATCCATTTTTAAACTGTGGATACAATTTTAAAGCAGCGTGGGTGTCCGAAATACCGACGGCAATAAAGGAGTATGTCATCCTGTAAAACGGTATTAATGCGCTAAGAGAATCAAATAATGCAAGCTTTTTTAGTCATAATCATGGACAAAAATAGCTTATTTAAGAATTCAAGTGTACTTGACCTTGTGCATATTAATTAAATTAAGATGATAACTAAAATAAATTCAAAATAGGTGTATGTCTCTCATTATTGTACGTTGCGGTGACTAATGCACAAATTAGGCACATTAATCCAGATCTCATTGTTTCTTTTGACTTTCATAAATTGGTGATCAACGTGGCTCATGTCCATTGTGCGTATAATTAACTTGGAAGGAACAATGGGCAAATACCTACATATAATATACAGAAGCACATGGCTCATTGTAGGAATGCTAAGTTTGTTCTTTTAATTACTGTTAGTTACAGAGATAATTTCATCAATTGGTTCATCCAGGATTGGATAACATGCATATAGATCTGAGTGCCGTTTCAATATCTCGAATGAAGACAAAATAATGTGCACAAGTCAAACTTTGAATCAGTCTGTTTTGAATTCAAATGGGGCTTGAATGCATTTGGCTATAACGTAATTAATACACTGTCATTGCAGTATTCTTTCACCTGTTACGTAAAAATACATCTTCTTCCACCTAATCTATAATACATAAAATGTTTAAGCCTTCCAAACTTTCTAATCATGTCATATTATTTGATACTTATATTCGTTTAATATTATTTTTCTATACTCAGCATCTATCTTAATCAGATAATTTATGTATCAGATTTCATTCTCCTTATTTATTTAAACTAAATATATTTTTTGTCTACAATTCGTGTAGGAAAATGTTCACTTAAGTGCGTTAAGCAAAAGAAATATTAATTTGTCACACATTTACATTTACAATTAATGTAGAATCACTCATTACTTTCTTCCTTCACGTATTTTTTTTCCACACTTTTCACGGCTAAGTAACAAGCTTAGCTACTATAAATATCAAATAAAACAAATTAATTGTTTGTGAGTTTAAAAGACATTACATTCCAAATTAATTTAAATAACATTGAATCAATTTAGTAACAAACTTAGCTACTATATTCCAAATTAATTGTTTGTGAGTTTAAAATACATTATATTCCAAATTAATTTAAATAACATTGAATCAATTTAGTATGTAGGGGTAATTTCTAGTTAACCTGTAATGATCAGCACTGAATTTTCATTTTAATAAAGGAAGCGACTAATTGTACCCAATTTTTACCTAAAAAAACTGTCGTTTGACTTGCGCGAATACTATAAGATTAGATAGCATGGCTGTGTAATAGATTTTCTTGCTGTACTCAAACTGATAGCCTCTATCAGTATTTCAAAAAAAAAGACTTGCGCGAATACTATAAAACTCTATAATCAATACTGTATCTTCAACAACAAATAATGTATAATACCTAGTTCAAAATTCTAACAACCAGCGACCTTTGCAAGTGGTTCCAAGTTAGTTGCAAACCATTAGCAACTTGCAAACTACTTGTACTTCTGACTTCTAGAAGATTTGAAAAACAAAGCACTTCTAAAACTTGTAGTTATTTACAAATAACACTTAAAATTATGCAAAATTAATTTTTTTTGCATCAAAATTAAATTTTTCTTTTTTCGAAATTAAAATTAATTTTTTTTTAAATTTTTTTCTTCAATTATTAATATTTAATTATTTATATATGGATCTATATCATGTAAAATAAGACTTCAATACTGTAAAATTAGCAGATGCAAACTATAAAACTAATAGATGTGAACTACAAAACTTCAATACCGTAAAATTAACACCTAAAACTACAAAAATAGTATATACAAAATGTAAAATTTCACTAGTCACAAAAATAACTGTTCAACGACTTTTGACTCTCCTAATCGATACAAAAAATGATATAGATTTCAATGTTCACTAACATCAACTGTATCTAACAACATCAACTATATCTTACACTACATCAACTGTACCATTTTACCACAACTGATCACTGTCCTCTGACCTCTGACTCCCCTGACTCTACTGTATCTAACAGCATATACAAACAACAACAAACAATAACTGTTCACTAACATCAATACAATAAAACACATTAGAGTTTGTTACTTCATAACCCTCTGGTGCACGTTATTTGGTTGAGTGAGAAGCTTCATCATTAGGACAACACGTTCTTTTGAAATATCATCTTACAAAAAAAACAAGGTTATAAATTGCAATAATCATGTAAAACAATTGCAAGAATCCTGTAAAACTAGTTTAAGAATCATGCAAAATATTTACAAAAATATTGTTAAATAATTATAAGAATCCTATAAAACTAGTTCAAAAATCTTGCAAAATAATTGCAAGAATCATATAAAACTAGTTTAAGAATCCTGTAAAATATTTGCAAAAATCTTGTTAAACAATTGTAAGAATCTTATAAAAGTAGTTCAATAATCATGTTAAACAATTGCAAGAATCCTGTAAAACTAGTTCAAAAATTATGTAAAAATAATTGCAAGAATCCTATAAAATAATTGCAAGAATTCTATAAAACAATTGCAAGAATCCTGTAAAACTAGTTTAAGAATTATATAAAATATTTGCAAAAATCTTGTTAAACAATTGCAAAAATCCTACAAAACTAGTTCAAGAATACTGTAAAACAATTGCAAGAATATTGTAAAACTTGTTTATGAATCCTATAAAATATTTGCAAAAATATTATTAAACAATTGCAAGAATCCTATGAAAGTAGTTCAAGAATCATGTAAAATAATTACAAGAATCCTGTAAAACTAGTTCAAGAATCATGTAAAAAATTGTACGAGTCACCGGAGTGATCTGCGCCGAGTCACTGGAGATCAGCGACCTTGGCGCTTGCGTCGCTGGTCTTGACAGACCTCACTATGAGATTTCTCCGACTAACAGGCGGGGCCCACGATCCGCTCCTAGCTATATACCGGAGAGATTTACGCCTGTCAAAATTCACCTCAAATCTCCGAAAAAACAAACAGATTAGTCAAATTATGCTTAAACCCTTCGATTCAAGTACACCGTTGGCCCGGTCATTCCAGGATATGTATCAGACATGATCCAACGATCATTTTTTTTTTCTTTTTGTTGCTTTGTGGATATGTCGAGTCAATGAGATGTAACGAAATAACGTCACCTTGGAATGACTAGTTTTTTTTTCTGAATAACGTCACCTTGATCGGAGAGATCGGGTTAATAGAAGGAATAATCAGAGAAGAAGAAAGAACACAGGTACAGAAACAAATAGATCTGTTTCGTCGAACCGTCGAGGAGGAATCGTGCGGCCTGACCAGGAAGAGATGGTCTCTCCTTCCAATGGGAGGCGGTCGATCTCGATGTAGATGTGAGATCCGACGATGATGATCGGTTTTGATGAAGAGGAAATGGACACTAAGGTGGCGACGATGCTGAAATTTTAGAGAGGAATAGATAATCAGTGTTTTAGAGAGAAGGAGATCTGGGATTGGATATGGAGGAAGATTCTTAAATAAGCAAAAGTTGGAGACCAATGGTTAAAAGCAGTTGAAACATTATCCATAAGGACTGGGTACAAACCAGGTACAAAGAGCTGGGTATATAAACTTTTTCTCTTTAATAAAATACCTACGGGTTGAAATATATATTAAAAAAAATGCACCCACAAGTCTAACTTTTTCGTACACCATGTAAATGATTTATAAAGTGCCAAAATTATTAGAATAGTCTAAGGGAGAACACAAACACAAGTACTCCCATGAAGCTCCCTTCCCTTACTTTGTTTTATTAATTCAGAATAGCATTAGAGAGTATTTTTTTCGTATATTTTTCTGGGCAACATACCGTCATATATAAATATGATTGCTAATCTATCCTGCCTTAAATTCATCTTTACATATTTCCTTAATCTAAGATTACCTAAATATTACATTGAAGGTAAACAAATCTTCTGCAATCTTCTGACTTGTTTACTACTTTGATTTTTTGTGACACTTGTAAACGTGTCAGGGTGTATATTCCAACACTCCCCTCACTATGACACGTAGATATCTTTCATCATTAGTTTTTCTAGTGCCATGTTGAATTCTTTATTGGCTACTGCTTTGGTGAGAATATCCGCTATTTGTTCATGTGCCCTTACAAACGGTAAAGAAATACTTTTGAATCAAGTTTTTCTTTAATAAAATATCGCTCTACCTCAATATGCTTGGCTCTATCATGTTGTACCGGATTATGGGAGATGTCAATTGCAGCCTTGTTGTCACAGAATAATTTCATTGGGTCTTCTGGTTTGAAACCAAGTTCAGTGATCAACTTCTTCAACCACAGGAGTTCACAAATGCCTTTTACCATGCCCCTAAACTCCGCTTCAGCGCTTGAAAGTGACACTATATTTTGTTTCTTACTTCTCCAAGTCACCAGATTTCCATCCACAAATGTAAAGTACCCGGCTGTAGATTTTCGGTCAATAATGTTACCAGGCCAATCAGCATCAGTGTATCCCTCAATGTTGGTATGCCCATGCTTCCCAAATGTTATGCCCTTACCTGGACTTCCTTTGAGATACCTAATTATTCTCATCACAACATCCATGTGCTCTTCTTTTGGATCATGCATGAATTGACTTATAACTCCTACTGCATATGCTATGTCAGGTCGGGTATGTAACAAGTATATCAGTTTTCCTACTAACCTCTGATATTATTCTCTATTAGTAGGAACTTGACCAAATCACAACACTAAGTTTCAAATTTTGGACCATTGGTGTGTCTGCTGGTTTGCAATCAAGCATGCCAACTTCGGTTAGGAGATCAAGAATGTATTTTCTTTGAGACAGAGAAATACCTGTTTTGCTACGAGAAACCTCTATGCCCAAAAAATACTTCAAGCCACCCAAGTTTTTCATCTCAAACTCCTTGCTCAATTTTCTCTCGAGTTTCTCAATTTCAATCTCATCATCTCGAGTAATAATCATGTCATCCACATAGATTATTAAAATTGCAATCTACCTCCCATCTTTTTGAAGAACATTGTGTGATCTGAATCTCCCTCTGCTGATAATTATAGCTTTTCATTGCCATGCAAAATCTTCCAAATCATGCTCTAGGTGATTGCTTGAGTCCGTACAGCGCCTTCTTGAGTTTGCAAACTTTGGTTCGTGACCCGCGACTGTGTAACCTGGTGGCATATCCCTATAAATCTCTTCTTCAAGATCGCCATATAGGAAGGCATTCTTCACATCAAATTGATGCAATGGCCAGTCGAAATTTGTTATAAGAGACAAGATAACTCGCACCGTATTTAGTTTCGCTACAGGTGAAATAGTCTACCAGGCTTTATATCTATCAACCTCCCCTTTGTTGTTATATTTAATGGAGTAAACTCACTTACACCCTACAATGTTCTTCCCTTTTGGTAGATCTACAATTTCCCAAGTACAATTTTTCTTAAGAGCATTCATCTCAGACTCCATTGCCTGGACCCATCTTTTATCTTTCACATCTTCTTCTAGTTTATTAAAGACTATGACAGAAGTCAGTTGGTTTGCAAAGGCTCTTAAGGGTTTTACTAGATTTTTTGTACTAGTGTAATTAGCAATGGGATATTTAACATCCCTACTCGAACCATCCTTTGGTACATACATTTTTGGTGGTTGACCCCTAGTTGTACGAGGTGGTAATTCAAATCTGGGTTGAGAAACACTTATCTAAGGATCCTCTAGAGATATCGGCTCCGGTTGGGACTGTTCAGGTTGGGACTGTATTACTTCTTCATTTATATCATTTAAGTCAATCCATAACTCCAAGCCTGGAGTTGAAGTTTATGTGGACTTATGTTTTCTTTGTTCTCATTCGGACTTAACATACATCTTGGAGTAGCAGCGGATGTTGATGACCCAGGTTCATATTCAATCGGACCTGAGTTAGAAGTAGGGCCCGAAGAAGTGGGACTCAAATTATCTGGGGATAACATGAGATTTTGTTTTGTACTACAATCCGATTTTGAACTTTGTGGGTTTAGGAAGAACAGATTTTGATCACTTTCATCAGTCTCCCCTGACCCAAAATCTCATTTTTATTAAAGAGGACTTCATTTTCAAAGAAGGATACGTCCATAGAGGTATGAAAAATCTTCTATAAATATTGTTGTTGTGAGCAAGAGCTTACATGGCAGAAGATTAATTGAGTTCAAGATTGATCAAAATTAGAGTCTAGAATATATATTTTTTATTTTTAGCCCTCAAGTGAAATAGGGCCCCTAGCTGCAGAGGTATGGCTTACACATTATCAGGCTAGATGTTCATCACTTGAGATTTACTCTTCTTCTCATCTTCTGCATAGCTGCTGGCCGATATAACAATAGAGAAATAATTGCCTCTTAAAGGTTTTAAGAAAATGATTATTAAAACAAATCCTTTCATTTCCGACCACTGTCCAAAAAAATTAGCACTACAAATGACATCATTATATCACATTAAAAGAAAATCAACGCGAGGAGAACAAAAGTAAAAGAGCTGTATTAGTTAACCGACCTTCAATGAAAAAAAGCTGCATTACTGGTTATAATCATCAAAACTTCCACTCCAATACTGGTAAGTGCACATGTACCCCAAAAATGTCAAATAAGAAAGGCTAATTATTCAATTCTGTGATGGTAAAGGTTGAGAACATAATCATTCAATTGATCTCTGAAAATATTGGTAGAGAAAGTATTTGTCACATGTTTCTGTGCCTCTTCTCCCATTTTTGCAGCCATGTCAGTATCCTTCGCCAGCTTTAACATAGCATTTGTGAATTGAACAGGAGAAAGGTTGCAGAGAAACCCAGTCTCTCCATCCCTAATTCTCCACAGGCCCACCAATATTACAGGCAATTACCGGCTTTTTCCGGAAGCCAGGCCCGAGGAATGATGCTACAGTTTTTAAGTACATTAAGAACTTGGTATGTGCCCCTAAAAATCATACAAATGACATGCATACTTATAAGTGAGAGGTACTTGAGATTTTGTAGCATGTAGGATACCAGCTGAAGTGCTCAAACTTGCTCAAGATTTCATGTTCATAATCCCAGGAAGAGCAAGGTAGTACTATTATCAGTATTTTACGAAATGAAGGGGATTACTGGATATTTTTTAGTTTTGTTAACATAAATGTAAGTTTCAGAGCACACGTCCTATTTCTTAATTTTCTGAGGGCATGTAACATATCTCTCACTTGAGGCAAATACGAATATCTTAGGATTTTAAAGGTTTGAACCCAGGGATATCTCCATGTATAGTTTCTATATGATATGTAGTTTATGTAACTGAAAGATATTCAGAGACACTTTGGGGTAAATCCATGGCAATGCAGCAGTCGGCCAACATCCAGGTAGCAAAAAAATGCAGTACTGTAAGGCACACAGTAGCAAAAGATTGTTATTTCAGAAAAGAAAAAGTAAGATCCCACCAATTTTGTCCTTTTAACAAAGTGCATGGACTAAACCTAAATTTCACAACAACAAAAATGATGTACAGAAAAATAAAACAACTTAGTGAAGGAAGAATAAAGTTTACCTTGAGGGTATATAAAACACAAAGACAGTTGGAGAGGAGCTCATCTCTTTCAGCTGTAGAACAAGAACTGATAAAGCAAACCTGATCTGACACACCTTCAGTCTGGGCAAGACACTTTAACTCCTCAAGATACTCGACATTCTCTTTTAGGCCCTTATCATATCAGGAAAAAGAGATTTAGATTAGAGAGAGAGAGAGAGAGAGCCATGAAAAAAAAAAATCTGACCTGCAACAGTAAGGGTAGCACCTGATACATCAGTACCTCCAAAAGATCGAAAAAGTGCAAATGCTGAAAGAGCTAGCTGAAGGTTCTTCTTCCTTTCAAATCAGTTGATAGACAAGAAGTTCAACCTAAATTGAAAATAAGAACCCGAGATGAAGTGTAAGGCAACAAATGAAGTTCTAGAAAATTTACATCACTCATGTCAGGTTGCCTGCGCATAACACAAATCATATTACAGAATTGCAAAGTAAGCATTCAATTGCAGTTCCATAGGGTCAAAATAACTCTAAACAGCATCAATAACAAAGTTTTAGGCAAAATTGAGCACTAATTGCACAATCACCAAGATATTGCAGCAGGCTAATTAGGCCTTGATTGCTTGTGGGAACCAATAAATATCAGTCAGGTACTGAATTATTTAGGCTAAATACCAGTAAATCAACCAAAACTCACATGTGCCAGGTGAAGCTGTAAATGAATTTATATCCGAAAGGATACAGCATAAAAAACAAATAAAGATAAACTATCAAAGCATATACTTATAAGAGCATGGATGGTCAAATTGCCCCCAAATTGACAGCCGGATAGAGCACTGACGACTTGATGCCTTTCTTGTTAAGGCCTTGAAATGTTCTTGCAAGCACGGCCTTATATTACTCCATTCTGATATGCAAAAATAATCAATCGTTGGTACATTGGAAAGCCCGACTTGTGCCACTTGGGGAGGAACATAACAATTTTTAACGCGGTACAAGGAGGTCAGGACTCAGGAAGACTATTGAAGAAACTAAAGCATTATGACTGAGGAATAAGAAAACATTATCTGGCAAAATGAATTGAGGTATGTAAACAGAAAGGATGGATATAAGTGATCTTAAGTGTGGTGAAAATCGTCTTTGAATGGGAAATGTGGGGGCGGACCCAGAAAATCGGTCAGGGGTAGGAAAGAAAATGAGTTGGACCGGAAAGAAAATGAGTTGGGAAAGAAAATCAATTTTGCTTAGGATAGGGGAAAAAATGAGTTAGGAAATAGAAGAGAAGTTCCCAATTCTCAAAGGGTTCTTAACATCACAGACACGGCACAGCTGGAAATAAAGGCAAGTACCAAGCATAGCCCTGAAAAACAAGATGTTTCATGCATACAGCCCCATGCATAAGCAATATAACATAGCCCTCATTGACTGTTTAGTCTTTATATATGTCAAAAAGGGCAACATGGCAAGCAGTTTTGACAGTTTCTATGCTTTTAAGGTTAGATTTTTCTCTTGCAAGGAATATACACATGAAATCTTAAATCATGCTCTAATTTGCGCCTAGAGGCCCTAAATTGTTCAACCGTAGTTTTCACAACAGAAGCTCGACAGGGTTGCACCTTTGTAGATCATTTGATTTGTAGTACCGTAATCACAATTGAGACTTGATCTACTAATACTACATCAAATGATGACCAGAGAAATGCTACACGTAAAGCTACAAAAATGCAACGAATGTAGGCACATATGGCATGGAAGCAGTAGAAGATATGACGTGGTAGGAAATCACCATGTACTGTTACAGGGAACAAAACTGGCAACCATATAAAAAGAAAGCATCCAGACAAAAGTTAGCAATAAATTGCACAAATAAAGAAAGATGCTAAACTTGTTAAAACAAACTAATTCTTGAAAATTAGCTACACAGATACTTTTTATTCTGTTTTCTAAATATGCTAAGTTGCTTTCTTAGGGAGATAGTTTTATATGTTCAGACACTTTTTTATCTTGCATATGAAGGTTCTCATTTGACAATCAACAAATTAGGTCATCACAGATGTTTACATTCACAATTTTGTTTCAACATATTCTCAAGTTATGGTTCAGATGATTTGTGAGATTAGCATCACTAAGGGAAATCCAAATCTCACCAGAAACAGTTTCTTCGAAGCACCGGTTTTTATCATGATGTGCAGTCAAAACATGGACATCATGACCATGAGAAACAAGTTCACATGCTGCATCAACAATCAATCTTTCTGCCCCTCCTATTTTTTTTCAGAAAAAAGGAGAACAAATAACACATACATCAAACTTTTGAAGAAACATTGACTGTAAACATTATTATGGACAACCAACAATAAAATAATTATCAAAATCTATACAAAGAAGAAGAATTAGTAAAACTAAAATACCATAGAAAGGTGGCAATTTTATACTAAATGAGAGAAATTTCTCTTTCAATTGTTACATTGTATGCAGAACTAGAACTAACTTTCTAAATTAGATTCCAGAGGAAGCTAAAAAAGCATCACATCAGTAACAATGAGGACCGAAATAAGAGAGATAGAATTAGAATTATGGGAAAATATCTACTGTGCCCATCTAAACTTTTGAAATAGTCAATTACCCCATCAAAACACCACAATATCTAATATCCCCATACAAATTTAAAATTCTTTCTTCTATACCCTTTTAACTATTTAACATTTTGTTTAATTATTTTAAAAATTAAATTGACCAATTTACCCTCTAATTTTAATTGGACATGTCCATTATTTATTAATGTCTTCTTCTTCCCTTCTCAAATCCATGTTCTACCCGGTACGGATGAACTACAACAACAACAACAACAACCAAGCGTTTAGTCCCAAACAAGTTGGGGTAGGCTAGAAATGAAACCCAATCATAGTCACAAGGTGAAGTAAATAGTAATAAATAGTAATAAAAATAATAATAGTAGTAGTAAACTAGTAATACTAATAGTAATAATGGTACCAATAATAATAGTAATAATACTAATAATATACTAACTATATTATGCCACACTATAGAGCGTAGGAGCCAAAGTCCTAAGCTCTACGTCTTTGACCCCAAATCCCTAGTCATATGACCTAAAGCCTATAATACTACCCCTAAACACCCCTAAAGAATATTTCCTAAGTCATGGTTCTGGTACGTAGATTGCTAACTTCCACATACTCCTATCCGAAGCCAACTCTTTGGATACATTCCAATCCTTCAAGTCTCTTTTTACTGCTGTCTCCCGTGTCAATCTTGGCCAACCTCTACCTCTCCTTGTGTTTTCAATATGACGTATAATTCCAGTATGCACCGGTGCCTTGAGAGGCCTCTGTTGGAGATACTCAAACCATCTCAAGCGGTGTTGGACGAGCTTCTCTTCAATTGGTGCCACCCCAAGTCTGTCACATATATCATCGTTTCTAATTCGGTCGCGTCTTATATGGCCACAGATCCTCCGAAACATACGCATCTCTGCTACACTTATCTTCTGGACGTGTTGTCTTTCAGTGGCCCAACATTCTGCACCATACAACATTACAGGTCTGATCGCCGTCCTGTAGAACTTGCCTTTGAGTTTTTATGGAACTTTTCAGTCACATAGGATGCCATATGCCTATCGCCATTTCCCCCACCCCGTTCGTATCATATGGCTCACATCTTCATCAATCTCGCCATCACTCTGCAGCATCGACTTCAAATATCAAAAGGTGCCCTTCCTAGGCACTACCTGTCCATCCAAAGTGACATCTCCATCCTAGTGAGGTCAGATTAGTGTGGCACAGTCAGATGTTGTCCTGGTGAGGTCTGATATAGTGATAGGAGCAAACAATGGCCATTGAAATCAAGTTCCCGGTATTGAAAATTAAGCTTTGACCCACATGTATATGGGCTTTTGCCTACTCCAGAATTTAATTTTGCCTACCTCAGAATTCAATTTTGTGCAGCCCAGTCTTCAAGTTTGCTTACACTGGACTTTTCTTACCCCCAGACAAATTCCTGTCTAGGCCCCTGACAATGGCATCGCATATGTGCTTAGAAATATAATAAAATTATATCGTTGGTCACATACAGGTAATGAAATCCCACCCAAATTGTGCAAATCTTAATTTATTATGTTCAATTTTCCTTTTTCGGGGAATCAGAAGAAAATTGTGTAAATTAAAAGAAAGAGAGAGACCCCGACTTGTTGTGCCCTCAAGAGGTAGAGGTTCAAAGGATGAGGAAAAGAGTAGCATAGCACCAAGGTCGGAATAAACGACTTCACTCCAGGTGTAAAATCTTAGCATTGGGGCTGGTACACCTGTTCTTCTCACGATTCTTTCAAGGAAATTCTAAGTCTCGGCTCTTCGCACCTAGGTCGGACCTACACCATGGCCGCTCGCGAATTCCGAATTCGAAGAGGGAAAGAAAAAGAAAGAGCAACAAAATGGGGCTACGGTAGATCAGTCATCACTGGGTGTTCATCGGTTCGGTTCGGTTCAAACCGAAGTAAAATTGGCAAACCGATTTCAAAAATAGAACCGAACCGTTCAAAGTAAAATCATAAATCAAACTACACCGAACCAAAATAAATTTCGGTTTGTTCGGTTGAACCGAACAAACCAAAGTATGTTATGAGCTTTTATTTAATTGGGTTGTTTTATACTTAATACCAGGATTGCTACTAATTACCATGACAATCCACTGACCACAATACATAAGAAAAAGGGGGAATTTCACATATACCCCTCAAAAACTTCAAACGTATTTCCCCCTCTAAACTTTGAAATTACATATTTCCTCCTCTAAACTTCAAAAACTCACAAATTTATCCATTTTATTGTTTTTTATATTAAAACTCATTCTAAATCTATAAAATACCCATTTTACCCTTTATTAAAAGCATAAAAAGTCCATCGAACTCAAATTTGAATATGAAGAGTTCCTCTACCGTCGGATCCACGCGCTTCGCATTAAGATGTGTGTGTAGCTTCAATATATGTGCGTGTTGGCTTTAAGATTCGTGTTGATCTAACGCGCAAGGATTTTAAAGCAATTTCGACCCGCGCGCATCGCATCAAGATCTGCGCACGTCGTTTCAATATCTGTGTGTGTTCGCTTCAAGATTCGTGTTAATCTAGTGTGCACGGATCTTAAAGCAGTTCGGAAAGTAGAGGAACCCTTCAGATTCAAATTTGAGTATGATGGCCATTTTATGCTTTTAATAAAGGGTAAAATGGGTATTTTATAAATTAAGAATGAGTTTTAATATAAAAGACAATAAAATGGGTAAATTTGTGAGTTTTTGAAATTTAGAGAGGGAAATACGTAATTTCAAACTTTGGAGGGGAAAATACGTAATTTTGAAGTTTTTGAGGGGTATACCTAAAATTGTCCCTAAGAAAAAATATAATAATTACAAAATTACCAAAAACAATCCACACTTTACAATATTGTCTAAAAAAGTTACCAAGATAGTCTACAAATTATCAAATTACCAAACAAATGAACAATCTTTTTTTTTTAGAGGAAGACCGTATGCATGCTACTTAATACCAGTACAGTCATACATGGTTCATACACTATACTGTTAAATTAACTACTAAAAGCCAATTGAAATAAAACAAAGTCTAATCTATTAAATCCAGATTAAGGTGTCTCATTGCAAGCCTTGCCTGCCGTAAACATCTAGATCCAATTGTGTCATTGTGTGCTGATACGTATAGCACAAAACTGAAAAAATAAACACCTGAAAAGGTCTGACAAGGAAATGAAGTAAAAAAAAAATGCAAATTAGCCCTTCCAGTCATTCAGATTTCATTATCTAATCATTAAAATCAACCGATACCCAAAATTTCAATAAACTCAAATTAAAATCAATCTAACACTACTCACACGTGAGTTCAGCACTCAAGCGAATCTACTTCTCCTCCTTCCATTGTAGTTCTGACAAGTAGGGGTCATGCAAAGCAAGTGAAACTGTACCCACAGTCTTGAAAATAGAAGTGAGAAAAGAGGGAAACAAAGGGCGCAAGGGAGAAATGTGAAATTGAAACAAGAGAGATCGATTTGACGGAACAGGAAATGAGGGAAGTACAGGAGGGTTAGCAAAGGTGCGAAGAGGGTTAGTGATCACGTTGCGCGATTTGTGTTTTGAAGATTTTAGCGAAGACGCGATGTCGCGATCTGGGTTAGGGTTATTCAACGAAGAGAACAGGAGGCGGACGGGTCAGATCTAAAATAGGGGTATTATATTCGGCCGGTTCGGTTGTTCCGGTTTTCTAATATTACAAACCGAACCAAACAGTAAAAACCGAATAGTAACAAAATTTAAACCGAACCGAACCAAATAAACCGAAAAACCGAACCGTTTGAACCAAATTTTTCCGGTTCGGTTAAAAACCAAATAAACCGGCCCCGATGAACACCCCTACTCATAAGTAAGGGTTCAAACGTATCGGACGTATCGGATACAGATCGGACGGTGGTAAAACCATATCCGTATCCGCATTTATTTTTGAAATACGTATCGACGGATATGTACGGATAATTATTAAATATCGGATATCCGTAAATATATACATTAATATTTTCATAGTATATATTAAATTATAGAATAATTATTTCAGTACCCGCACTGTACACGCTACAGTACCCGCACTGTTACTTTAGGAAAATTCATATATCATATGTAGTTCATTGTATAGGTATAAATACTTGTCCTGTTTGAGTTATATACTTCACAGTGTTACTATTAAAATTTGTAACACAAAATTACAGTTTTGGAACAGTTGCGGTCTCCACATGCCGTTTGAGTGGTCCCCTAATGCGGTACAACACGAGAATTTTTCAAGAAAAGGTGCGGGTACAGTTATTTTAGGAAAATTCATATATCATATGTAGTTCATTGTATAGGTATAAATACTTGCCTGTTTGAGCTATATATTTCACAGTGTTACTATTAAAATTTGTAAAACAAAATTACAGTTTTGGAACAGTTGCAGTCCCCACATGCTGTTTGAGTGGTCCCCTAATGTGGGTACAACACGAGAATTTTTCAAGAAAAGGTGTGGGTACAGTTATTTTAGGAAAATTCATATATCATATGTAGTTTATTGTATAGGTATAAATATTTGCCCTGTTTGAGCTATATACTTCACAGTGTTACTATTAAAATTTGTAAAACAAAATTACAGTTTTGGAATAGTTGCGATCATCACAAGCAGTTATGGCAGTTTATGTGTGGGTACAGTGCGGGTACTATAGCGTGGGTACTCATATCAGCTTCCTAAATTATATAGTAGGTATCTATTTATTCAGATATGGATAATTAAAATTCAAAACTATATCTGTATCCGTATCCACACGGATATTCGGATATCGGATATCCATATTTAATTTTTGAATATGGATCTAGATACGATTGGATATTATCTTATGTGTTTGCACCCCTACTCATAAGTCCGTATTATGAATTTTTGTTTTAGAATGCAAATAGGAGTAAAGAAATAGTAAAAAAAAAATTCTAAAAAATTTAAAATTTAATTTACAAACATATTTTTAATATAAAAATCATGTTAAACAATTAAGATTGATTATTTAGATTTTAAAATAAAAATATCAATTTATTGTACGGACTATTATGCGTTATGCATAGTATCTACTTCACTTCTAAATTAAAAACAAGAATTGTGTTAGTTTTTTTTTTAAAGAGAGATTATTTGCTTTTCAAATTCTATTCTTGTTATTAGTAAGAATTTATCATATTCAGATTTCAAATCTATGTTTCTCATACAGAGAATATTGTCCTTTGACACTAGATTCAGGAGCAGATCTAAATGTTAACTATGGAATGTTCAACTCTCATTACGATTTCAAAATTTTAATTATGTATCTTGAATTTTAATTGAATTTTACTTTTTTTTTACTTTTATATAGTCCAGTTTCCTCATAAATATCAAAAGTTTATTCGTAGTCTAGCAATTAGAGTTCTATTCAAATCTCACCTACCACATATTGTGCATTTTAAATTTCTAACTCATCTATTAAGATTTTCTAGCTCACTAACTAATTTTTAGTTAGAGTTGCTTCAATTTTGGTACAGCTTCCATTCGTTAGCCTCACATAGTCAGATTGGCAATAATTTTAGTAGAAATCCAACGGTAACTATTGTTTTGCACTGAAGCCGAAGTACAGACAAAATTGTATTAACAGAACTTCAAATTTATACTTGTGATTAGGGTTGTCAACGAGCTGGTTCGAGCCGAGCTGGGCCCTAGCTCAGCTTGTTAATTCTGGACCGAGCTCTTACCGAGCGAGCTGAACCTAGGGCATCCGAGCTAAAACCTCAGCTTGAAATCGTGACGAGCTGGCTCGCTGGGTTTGGTTGGATCTTGTTTTAACCGAGCTGAATCGAGTTGGACCAAGCTAGATGGTATAAAATGCACACAAATTCATACAAATTCACAAATTGATGCCTAGCCGAGCTGGCGAGCAAGCTAGGCCCCAGTTTGAACTCGTTAATTCTGGACAAAGCTAGTATCGAGCTAGCTCGTTAACAGCTCGGTTCAATAACGAGCGAGCTGTTAGCGAGCGAGTCAGGTGCGAGTCACGATCGAGCCACGAGCTACGAGCTTTTTTGCCACCCCTACTTGTGAATACCACAATTTCTCAATTCGTCTCAAATTACACAATTTCGACTCCTTACAAATTTGCATGTTTCATCAATCCTGGCCTTCCAAGAAAATAATGATCCCTGCAAAAGAAGCAATATGCAAAATATCTTAAAATATAATATTCTACATATACACCTTTAGCATATGTCAGCACTTCTTGCAAATTTCTCACCGTCTCGGAAAGCATTGCAAAGTTAGGTCAGTTATGAAAAGGAAGACTTCAAATACTTTTCATATTTTGCATTTTCATTGTAAGAAAATGAAACTGTTGAATATAATAAGTATACAAAAGCATATGAAAAGTGATAGCATTTCTCTTTTATTATTCTTAGTGATCGATCAACAGTTCATGAATAATTATAGATGTGGAAAACTTTTGTCTGACAAAATTCTTAGCTACATTTTTCATGCTTTTTATGTCTATCGAAATTATTTCAAAATAATATAATTTGTATGTAAATAAGAGAAACGACTTTATTTCGTTACTAGAGTACTAATATTGTGTTTTGATTTTAAATTTATTGAACTTTTAAACTTTGAAGGAATAATAAAGATGCATAAGTGATTAAGTGAAGTCAAGTATTTCTCCGTATTACTGGATAAAGTGTTGAGTAGAACTAAGGGTGTTCTCGGTGAGTTTAATACTGTAATTTATCGGACTGACTTCAAAATAATTAATTTAAACCGCTGAAATTGATATAGTCCATGAGCAATGTGTTTACAACTTTACATGTAAAATTTATATGAAATAATTTAGTATAAAGTGAAGCGGAAAAAAATAAATTAGAAATAATAATGCATTAAAATCAACTTATAAATCTTTTTCTTTGACCGCATGATTTTATACTAAACTAATTCAAAAATTTATAATTATACATTTAATATATCACTCTGATAGATCGATTTTAATTGTTTGAATGTGTTATTTGAAAGTAATTCGATATGTTTTAGAATTAAGCTCATTAAAGAGTCTGGTGAGCTTAAGAATGCTCAATAGCTAGTTATAATTGATAAAGTGTTCTAAAAAGCTATTTTAGTTTTAAAATAGTATGCGACAACAACAACTAAGTCTTTAGTCTCAGACAAGTTAGGATAAGACCAAACAATTCTTAAAATAGTATATTAAGTAAAAAAAAATTAGCATAATTTCTTAAGGACTTTATTTTTGTTACTTGAGTGGTGGTGTTTCTATTTTATAATTCAACTTAGAAGATGATAAAGTGTTCCGTAAAAATTGACTAAATGAGAAAGCTATTCAGTCTAAAAAAATATATTAAGCGAAGAAAAGAATATTAATTCCCACCGTTTTTATTGAAACCACAAAACAGGTACCTAACGCATGCTATAACTACTTGAAAAATTTAAAAAGTATAGCACCTACAGAAAAACCAACTACACAAAAAAACAAAAAAAAAACAAATTAACTAGCAGTGCCATTACAGATTAAGACAACATAGTTTCAAAGAAAAAAAACAAAATTCTAATCATTTCTCACATTCTTAGCTCTGTTTTCAAAATTCTAATCTTAATTGTTAATCTTAATCTCCATATTAAAATATGCATGAAGACTAGATTTTATTTATTTTCGTCTTTTCGAAGAAGAAGCCCATGCAATGATTTTACTACATTCTAATCAAATTGGTCATATAACTGCACCTCTTATTTATTCAATCAAAAACTTATCCTTAAGAGAAATATGTACATCAATAAATCAGAGATCCTCGATAGTATCACAGTTTAAATAAATCGATTAAAGAAGGCTATCAAATTCCAAATTGTATGTTCTTCAGAAGATTTCATGTAAACTCTTCAAAAATTTGGAAGTTACATATTTCTCTCTCTAAAATTCATAATATTAAATGAAATTTCAAAAACATACAAATTTACCCAATTTATCAACTTTTTATAAAAACTGATGTAAATTTATAAAGTACTCATTTTATCTTTTATTAAAAAATAAAAATATGTAGTGTGCGTAACTAAATACTAGTATTGTGTCCGTGCGTTGCAACGGAATATATAATAAGATAACAAAAATAAATTCTCATAAAAAAACAAAATTAGAAATATATTCTAGATTTATTACAGTAATATGTATAGAAATAAGGAAGTAGATAAATAAGGAAGTGAACAAAAAATTGATTTGCATTGTGATCTGCCGTATAGAAAATATTTGGTGATAGAGAAATAAAGAAACAAATAAATAAGAAAACGAATAATTATATCGCTAAATTTTAGAGTATGTTTAATCTTAATTGTAATGCATCGTGTGGTGGTATGTGTGGCGAGTATGTTTGTAACTAAATTTAAACTTCTACACATAAAACAGATGCATTTAATCAAAAGTAGATAGATTTTGTGATTGGAGAGCTGAGATTAAATCCAAAAATTAATTTTTCAATCGTAGCCGTTGGCGGATCGGACACCCAACGTGCTTAATAATGAAATGGAGATGATACTATGATTTTTAGAGGACGAAATACTTAATTTCAAGATTTTTGAGGGATATACATGAATTTCTCCGTTCTTTTATATCTATTTATTTTGTAGAGGAGATGCGTCATGTTTTAAAAAGGAGGGTAGACTATTAGTACTACTCGAACCGAACAATTGGAGTTTGGAGCACGTTCCTTCAAGAATCTGATGTTTTTCTTGCCCTGCAACTGCAACCTCTTCGTCTCAACCCTTTAAATTCTCTTTTAATGATTCTTTGATATCAGTCGAATTATGCTAGTTTGTTGCAGGATCACTTTATTAAAGATTAAAATATAATAATATAAATCACATAGGTGGTGACAAACTTCCTTTTTCTATAGAAAGAGTTAGGTCAATTTTCATAAGAGATACTTTAAAAGGGGGAATTTCATGTATACACCCTCCAAAATCTCAAAAGTACATATTTTTTTTTCTAAAATCCATAATATCATACTTACCCTTCTAATTTTAAAAACTAACAAATTTACTCAGTTTATAGATTTTCTATTAAAAATTTATTTTAAATTTATAAAGACTCATTCTATCCTTTATTAGAAAAAATAAAAATGTAGTTGTAAGAAATATGTTATGTCTTCTAAATGATCATTTTTCAAGAACAAATTTTTTTACTCGTGTCGCATGCACGTGGCATTTAGGCATATGCTTGTTCGTACGTCACAAGTAAGAAAATAATCTCATTTGCTTCCAAAACCAACCAAGTAGAAGACTAAATATTTCTCTTAAACATGCATATTACATTTTTAATTTTTTTAATAAAGGGTAAAATTAGTACTTTGAAAAATTTAAATGAGTTATAATAGAAAAGTCAATAAATTAGATAAAATTTGTTAGTTTTCAAGTTTTAGGAGGGCAAATATGATATTACGAATTTAAGAGGAAACAATATGTAATTTTGAGGTTTTCGACAGGTATACATAAAATCCCCCCATTAAAAATAGTTAAGTTTGATCTAAATCCATATCATCTAAAATAAAAGATTTAGATAATTAAACTGAATCGTCAATGAAATCTGACAATTGGAGAGAAAACTAACTTTTGATTTTGGCAAAAAAAAAGAAATTAATAAATGGTCTGCCTCACAAAAAATGTATATTAATAATCGAGATCAAACTTTTGCAATATTCTAAAGAGGACAAAATTATTATTTTTTTCCATTAAATATATCCGCAGAAACAAATATATCTAAACAATTATTTTTATCCTTGAAACTAATTATGTTTCCTTTTTAGTCTGCTCTCCAATTGGGAATAAAAAGGAAAAGAAAAAATTATGAAAAAATTAATTTTGTTAATTGAAGAAAGAACAAATGAAACTTGAGAATAACATATGTTATCGTAATTCTTTGAGATTCATAACTTGCATTATGACACATTTTTTTTTCATATATACAAATACATTATAACACATGTAACTTGTGAGAAGAACACATAGATTTACTCTATAACACTTTTGTTCGGTGTGCTACACAGTTGAGTGTCATAAGTGTTATTCCATACATTTTGCTTCGTATTTGATTTTTAGACTCAGTCATTTTTCTTTAATAAAGATTGGAGATCAAGTTACGAAACTATTTAATATCTATAAGAAAAAAATTTATGCGAATTTCGAACATACAACTTCTCACATGAAGATTATTATCTTTGCAACAAAACCAAAAGCTGATTTTTCATACTCCTTTCTTTTTGAATATAGTGTGGTAGATTAAAACGGATGTCATTCTACACGGTTAAATGATTCAGATTAATTATCTAAACTTTAAAAACAAATATATTAATCCGTAATCTGAATTAATATGCCCTGTACGTAGTACCATAGCCTCACTCGTAACAAGATACTTCAAAATTTAAAGGTTACATCAGTTGTTATAGTTGTGATAGTAGCGAGTTATTATTGTTCTAATCTGAGCCGTTAAATGTACTGAATGACTGAGATTTATTCATTTTCCAACCGGTACTTATTTATATATAATTATTATAAAATATCTTCAGTCTTTAATTATATAAATCTATATCTATATAGATAAAACCTATCAATTGTTTTGTTTTTTCTTTGAATTAGTACATTTAATTGAAAGAATTGTGAATCAAGTTTTGTTGACGGTAGTGTTTTGAAAACGGGCCGGTCCGGTCCGGGTCCAGTGGGTTTATTTTTGGGAGGGCAAATCCGGCCCGTGCTTGGACCGTGGTTTCCACGGTCCACGGTCCGGTCCAGGTCTAAGCACGGGTAGGATGGTCCGGTCCGGGTTTTTTTTTTTTTTTGCTGTCAGGCGGGTCCTCAGGCGGATCCAACGGGTCCAGGGGGCGGGTCCAGCGGGTAAAGTAGGCGGGTAGGACGGGTAAAGCAGCGGGTCTGGGCGGGTAAAGCGGGTCTGGGCGGGTAAAGCAGCGGGTCCGACGGGTTTGGGGCGGTCCGGTCCGAGTTTGGTCTGGTCCGGTCCGGGACGGGTAGGTGGGTTAGGACGGTCCGGGTTTAGACGATTCTGGGGTGGAAAAAAAAAACCGGCCCGTCTCCGGACCGGACCTTGCCTAACCTCGGTCCGGGACGGATTTGGGGCACGGTCCGGGCCAGTCTGGGAAAAAACCACGGGTCCGACGGTCCGGTCCGGAGGTCCACGGGTAATATCAATACACTAGTTGACGAGCAAAATTTTGATGTATTTAACATACGCAAGATCTACCCACACCAAGAGCGAGTATAATCCACGTTGTATAAAATCATTTGTCCAATCTAATAACAAGAGCAGAACAATATCTATCTGTGCCAGGATATCAGATAGAATGGTACAAAACAACAAAAGTGGACCCTTTATATAATTGCAAGAAAGAAAATGGACCCTTTATATAATTAGTGTAAAAAAAAAAGGAAGGAGAAAGAAAATAAAAAATTCAATGAACCCCAGTCCCTTCTTTCCTTTTTAAACCGGGTCTCCTTTGTGCGGTTCTCAGTTCCTCCAACTCCAATCCAGTTCCAGTAGCAGACTAGCAGTAGCCACCAAACGAAACCAAGTTCCAAAGTTCCTTTTGCCTTTTAGGGCCTGTTCGGCATTCACTGTTCACGTGAGGAAAAAAAAATTCATCCACATGAACAGTAAAAATCAGTTAAATTTTTTTGTTTTTCTGTGCCCATTCTTCAGCTCACATTGCAGCCGAACAGGCCTTAGACTGTTGCTGTTGCTGGGAACAAAAACATAATGGATTATGGAAACAATATATTATTTGTTATCTCTCCGATCTGATGTTGATCCAGGTTTTCTCCAGCAAAAAAACTGCTGTGTATTAACACTACTCAATTTTTTTATTAACACAATATTTTTTGAAAATTAAAATATAAAAATAATGTTAATTCTTATAAGTATCTTTTCGGTTGTCATATCTTTTCATAATATAATTAATATTGTGATCATTTATTATTATTTGATTTTCATAACAAGTAATAGATAAAAATGATTTTACTTTAACGGGTTTCTATTCATTTTAAGTTATGTATTTAAACTTATAGAACTGTGCTTAAATAATTTACAAAAGAAAAGAATATTAATTCCATACAAGTTTCAAGTAGTCTAAGTCAAGGTAAGTATTTACTTTATTCCTTCTTTCTATGTATATAAAAGTGATATAGTTAAAGAAGAAATTTGATAATATGGGCGGACCTCAGTGAGAGGAATGAAGTCAATTGGCTCCGTTTTTTTTCTAAATTTTTTGTATTTATGTATGATATTTTATGTAATTTAGAGTAAAATATCATGGTATTGTAAAATTGACCATTTTCTTCATTGAATTTTTTTTATATGAGTGACTCTTATTGTATTTAACCTCCGTAGTTCGAAAGTTGGACTCCGCCCCTGATGATACACACTCACTTTAATTTGTAATATGATCCATCTGAGGTATATTGTTTAATCTTTATAATATTTTCTCTTTAGTTTTATACTTAAAATATCCATACATCTATTTTAATCAGTGTTTTAAATAGCGCGCTATAGCGTTTTTGGATCCCAAACGCTAAGCTATGACATCAAAATGCGCTATTTGCGCTATGGCCGCTATACAATATGATTTTTTTTTTAAATAAAACCTATTTTGCAGCCACTGCCAAATTTTTCAAAAAAAACAATATGGGTTTTTTTAAGCAATTTATATGGGCTTTAAATAAAAACCCAAAAAAGCTTAAACCGAAATTGAATTTGTTGCTACTTGCTACAGATAAATCAATTTGAAATTGGGAATAGAAATTGAAATTTGAATAGAAAAAAAAATAGATTATGTCATGAATCATGATGCTTAAGATATTTTTAATAGGAAAAATCGATAGTTTATGATATTACTATGGATATTTTGAACCTCAATTTGGACTTTGTACTGGTTCAATATGAATATTATAATTTCTTAATTACTTTGGTGTTATTTATAGTTCTATGAGACTTTAGATAATGTTGATATTTAGTACTAATATTGAATATACGGAATGTAAAAAAAAACGCTATGTGGCATAGCTTCCGCTATAGCGACGCTATTCGTTATAGCTTTTTTGTAGCCTTCCCGCTATGACGCTATAAACGCTATTTAAAACCTTGATTTTAATTGAAATTATTAGGAAAATTTTTTAATTGATGTTTTGTAATTAATTTATATTTACTAATTGAATAGATAAAAACCAACGCGAAAATAAATATAAAATGTGAATTGCCAAAAAAAATTAATTAGATTGTCAATAAGATTTTCTGAAGGTGGGTAAAATAAATCTCTATACATACAACGTTCATAGATTTTCATAATATACTAAAATCTTTCACTCTTGTATTCTCTTTAAAACAATCTTGAAAATGTGAATAAATACAAATAACGAATATGTCATTATATCTACTTATTTTATAAATCTAACTTTTAAAGAAAGAAAATCATATAAGAGAAATAATATATTTTATAAATAGAATTTAAGGAAAGAAAATCCTATAATAATATATGAGAGTTATCCAAGGCAGCTTCTGCCTGGGTTTCAAAAAAAATAATAATATATGAGAGAGAAGCATCTTTTAAAGAAAATAATTAATGAAGAGCAAAATCGTCTATATATTGAAATATTAAAATAATGTTGTGTTAATAAAAAGTAAGTAATACTAATATCATCAGCCTAGGTAAAGCAATGGTCACATAGGATCATTCATCTTTATATACAGTACTATCTACTATGTAAGATAGTGAAATGTGTATTAATTCCTTGCTTCATCCAATCATATTCCTCAAGAGTGCCCTTATAGAGAAAAAATTATTAAAGGTAGTACAATAGGAGAATCTAACCTTTTACTTTGTTTTTTGCAACCAGCGCTTTAATTTTTTATTATATTTATCACTTGGTCTCTTGCCCAAGCTCAACTGGGCAAACTATTTCTCATTAAACACATTTCCCAATTCCCAAGTACTCTCTCATTGAAATAATCCTGTATGAATTTGAGGTTAATCCTGCTGTATGATATTCAAATTTGATACACATATGCAGCATCAGCTCCCCACTCAGTTCTCTTTCAATGCATATAATTTGGTAAGTGGTAACTGGCAACTCTATTTTTTTCCTTTCAATCTCGAAAGATTATTATGGTTAAACCCGCTAATACCCCATGGTTTTCCAGTTCTCTTAATTAGTTCCACCTTGAGCCTGACTTTTTTCTCTCTCAATTTTGACAGTATTCCAGTGGATTGTTCTCAGCAAATTGCTCTTAATTGTGCCACCTTTTTCTAAACTGAAGCAAACTTGGCCATTATTTGAGAAAAGAGGCTCTACTTGCTACTTAGATGCTTCCTAACTCTTCCAAAATGAAATTGGCAGTTTTTTCAATTTGCACCCTCATCTTTTATCTATTTTCAAATGGCTCTTGCCAAAATATAACTTCAAGGCCGTCTACAATCAACATTGGGGCTATCTTCACATTCAACTCTTCAATTGGAGAAGCTGCAAATGTGGCTATTAATGCTGCAGTGGAAGATATAAATTCAGATCCAAATATTTTAAATGGATCCAAATTAGTGCTCACCACAAGAAATAGTAATTGTAGTGGATTTCTTGGCATTTTTGAAGGTACCTCCATTTAATTATATTGTTTTTATACTAAATTTTTTTGTTTTGTTTTACTGGTATTGTATTGGTCCCTGTGATGTCTCGGTATCGTACCACTATTTAGCTCCATCAGTAGTTTACTAATATCAACTACTCCCGAACTCTTCTATAAGAATCATATTACTGAAGATGTCAATTTATTTTATGAAATCCTATCTTCAGCCTTTATAGAATATTGTCATATTTCCCAGAATATTGTCAAATTAGAAAACCTGTTACTTGTTGGTATTTTATCTTTTCTTTTTCATATTGTGTCATGTATAGCCTTGCAACTTATGGAGGCTAAGACAGTGGCCATAGTGGGCCCGCAAAGCTCGGCAATTGCGCATATAATCTCTCACGTCTCTGACGAGTTGCAGGTCCCGCTTGTCTCCTTTGGTGCAACCGATCCAACCATCTCCCCTATCCAGTTCCCCTATTTTATCCGTACCACTCAGAGTGATTTGTATCAGATGGCAGCTGTAGCCTCTATAGTCAATTTATACCAGTGGAAGCTAGTCACCGTAGTGTATACTGATGATGAATATGGCCGGAACGGTATAGCGGCACTTGATGACAAGTTGGCTGAAAAAAATTTCAAAATCTCATACCGGGCCCGGCTGCCACCTGTAGCTGGCCGGGATGATATTTTAGATGCTTTGGTCAAGGTCAACTTGATGGAATCCAGGGTTATTGTCGTCCATGTAAATTCTTACGGCCTTGAAATTTTCTCAGTTGCTCAGCAGTTGGACATGATCGGTAATGGGTATGTATGGATTGCAACTGACTGGCTAATGTCAATGCTAGATTTGCGGGCCCCTCTTGAAAGTGAAATTATGAATTCTCTTCAAGGGGTCATAGCTCTACGACAACATACAGCCGATTCAAGTTCTAAGCGGGGGTTAATATCTAGATGGGGTACTTTGACTAAGAAGTATAAGAATGGTGTTGCAATTAATGCTAACACCTATGGATTATACGCATATGATTCTGTATGGACCATTGCAAGGGCATTGGAAAGATTTTTTAAAAAAGGAGGTCAGATTGCATTTTCAAGAGAGTCGAGATTCAAGGATGACAAAGATGGGAACTTGCATATTGAGGCAATGAGGGTATTTGATCAAGGAAAATTATTGCTTGATGAGATAAAAAATATTAATTTTACAGGCATAACAGGTCAAATAATGTTCAATATTGATGGGGAGTTAATACACCCCTCGTATGATATCTTAAACATTGTAGGTACGGGTTGGCGTACAATCGGGTTTTGGTCAAACTATTCTGGTTTGTCAGTGGTACCGCCTGAAAAATTGTACGATAAACCAGCAAATTTTACTTTTGAACAAAAGTTGTACGATGTAATTTGGCCTGGTGGTACGGTAGAAAGGCCACGTGGATGGGTTTTTCCGAACAGTGGTGAGCTGAAAATTGGCGTACCAGATCGGGTTAGTTTTTTGGAGTTTGTCTCATATGATGAAGTTACCGGTACATTCAAAGGATATTGTGTGGATGTGTTTATCAAGGCTATTGAATTGCTTCCTTACCCAGTACCATACAAATTTGTGCCATTTGGAGATGGAAAGAAGAACCCTAATTACACGGATCTTTGCAACAAAGTTGGATCCAGTGTAAGCTCGATATTTTTCTTTCTTTTTTCTTTGAAGTGGATATTTTTTATTTCATGATATTTGGTCAGTATTATTCATATCATCTATATGTATAACTTTGGGACTTTTCAACTTATCTTACTTGTGGCCAACAGTTTTGAGACATTTTTAAATAACAGCACACCATTAGTTTAGTATGCTAAAGGTATATTTCTTTATATATCAGTTAAGTAGCCGGGAACATTAAATTTTATCAAGTATTAACATTTTTAATTGAAATATGTTACAGTTTTTTGATGCGGCAATAGGTGACATAGTAATAACCAAGAACCGGACCAAGATAGTGGATTTCACACAACCATACATAGATTCGGGTTTGGTGGTTTTGGCTCCGGTAAAAAGACAAAAATCGAATGCTTGGGCTTTCTTGCAACCATTCACTCTAGAGATGTGGTGTGTCATTGGCGTGTCTTTTATAGTAGTTGGTATTGTTGTATGGATTTTGGAGCATAGGATCAATGAGGACTTTCGTGGGCCCCCGAAGAAGCAAATTGCCACAATTTTCTGGTAAGTTTTGTTTTCTTTTTGTTGATCAATTAAGTAAAAAACAATACGAAAAATTGTGGGATAAGCAATACAGTTATTAGTTTATTTGTTAAATCTTTTATTTCAATTATAGACTTATTTTCATTTTCTTCTTCTTCTTCTGGATGAACTGCAGGTTCAGCTTCTCAACATTGTTTTTTGCACACAGTGAGTCACTACAATCAAATTGTATTACATTCTTATGTTAATTTTATAATTTACATCTTCACTATGTAGGAATACAGATTGAATATTTCAAATTCAAAGTCAAACCATTTTTCAACACCGAAAAACAGCCAAATTACCCTTCTCCCAGACTACCAGTCCATCAGTAGTATTACTGCATACAACAAGTTCGGCCCATTTTCTTTCATTTGAAATTTAAAATAATCTTAGTTTTACTGAATTATGAGTTCATATTAGCTGCCAGTATCACAAGGTACACTGATAGTAAAGGGTATTTAAATTCAGATGCTTGATCCCATCAAAAGCCTGTCCTCTTTATGTCAAATACTACATGGGCGGAACTAGAAAATTTAGATTGGAGAGACTGAAACGTAAAATGCAAAAACATAGAATACCACAGTGTGGTATTCTAACCACCAGGCTACAAGCACACGTTTGATATTTTATAAGGGGGCTAAAGCTAAACTATAAAAAAGAAAAAAATTAAACAAAAAGAAAATTAAATCAAATTACAATATACATAATTAAAAAATTTAAAATCATAGGGGTGGCTAAGCACCCCTTGTCTAAACTAATTAATCTTCTGCTCCCTTTAATGACACAGGAGAAAACACAGTGAGCACATTGGGCCGAGCAATACTCCTCATATGGCTATTCGTAGTATTAATAATCCAGTCAAGCTACACAGCAAGTCTTACCTCCATTTTAACAGTGCAGCAGCTCTCCTCCCCCATTCAAGGGATTGAGTCTCTTGCTGCTTCCAATGACCCCATTGGCTACCAAACCGGCTCTTTTGCCGAGAATTACATGGTCGAGGAGTTGGGAATATCCCGAGACCGGCTAGTCAATCTGACATCACCCGATCAGTATTTAGATGCTCTTGAGGCTGGGCCCAGTAATGGGGGCGTCGCTGCTATTGTTGACGAGATGGCATATGTGGAGCTGTTCTTACGTTCTCATTGTCAGTTTCAAGTTGTCGGCTCAGACTTTACACGCACTGGGTGGGGATTTGTAAGTATATTTTAAGCTGTTCTTATCATTTAATTCTTATTATTGTTTTATTTATTTTTTTATGGTTGAAGGCAATTGTTGACAACAGGTATATTGATAAGAAAAGTTGTAATTACAAAGTTTTAAATTAATACAATGTCCACCCCACCTATCTAAGTATCTATACAACAAGGTGAACAGTGTAAAAATTCCAAATCGCACCTAGCTAATATTAAACCCTGTTTACCCTACTAACGCGCTCCACCAAATCTCAATCTCTAAAGCTGTATCATTTATCAGTCGATGAACCGCTCTTTGTTAATTTGAAAACAACCTCCTATTTCTTTCTCGCCAGAGTGCCCAAGCCCCTGCTGCCCAAATCACATTCCAGCGAGACCGTTGTCTTCCTGACAGCGCTTTTCTTGTGAGGGACCAAACCTACCAAATGTAAACCCCCCCCACAAAAAAAAAAAAGATATATATATATATATATATATATATATATCTGACAGCGTACACACAATCCCACGTAATATGATCTCTTGTCTCCACCAAGTCCACCTCACATAAATGACAACCTTATTATTGTTTTAACAAGGTATAAACCCACTTTGTGTTGTCTGAATTGGGTTTTTGGTTGAGTGATATCACGTATGTGATTACTTGCTACCAAGCTCTGGGTTTTTGGTTGGTGTTATATTGTAATAGTTGTTATTATTTCTCACACACCAAATAACTGTCAGAAATTGGTTAAGAAAGGCATCCATATTATATCTCAAGTTAGAACATAATAGTGCATGTGAAGTCATCATACTGCATCAATAAAGGTATATTATATCATCGAAACCATGCTTATGTAGTTATGTCGTATAAAAAAGATAGATTATGTCATAACCTTAACATTGCACCCCATTACCACATCTGGTGATCTTGTTGGCAATTGAGATCTTAATAATTAGGTTCTGATTTTTTTATCTGTACCAAAAAAATGATAAAATTAAAGATATATCATCGATTTCGGACAATTTCGTTTTATACCACAAACGTTGAATTATTCAGCGGTCGAAATCTGTGTTATCAGAGAGCCGGATTCAACATGCAGATTTCAGCCGCTGAATTATTCAACAGTTGTGGTATAAAACAAAATTGTCCAAAATAGGGTATTACTGAAATTTTGTTATTCACTTATGCTGCCGATAAAAAAAAAATCCGAATTAGGTTGCTCACTTTGGTGTCAGAAAGCAAATCTGGCATTTATTCTATACATGTATACTTGTACAAATGCTGAGGACTCTTTCTCTAAAACATTTTAGGCATTTCCGAAGGATTCACCCTTAGCCATTGACATGTCAACTGCTATACTAACCCTCTCCGAGAATGGTGATCTCCAAAAAATACACGACAAGTGGCTTATCAGAAGCACTGCATGTAGCTCTGAGGCCCAAACAGACATTGAGGCAGATCGGCTTCATTTTGATAGCTTTAAGGGATTATTCCTACTTTGTGGGATAGCATGTGTCATAGCGGTGCTTGTGTATCTGTGTATTATGCTTCGGGAATATATCCGGTATGCCCCGCCTGATGAGCAGGATCCATCGGGTCAAGCAAGTGCTCGGTCAGGGTGTAGCCTTAAGTCTTTTCTTTCTTTTGTTGATGATAGAAAACAGGAAAGAAAGTCCATGAAACAGCAAAAGGAACTGAATGATGGTACTGTTGGCATTGAGAGTTGAATCTGACACAATTTCTGATTATATATACTGGTTTGGTTAGTTTTAGGTGCACTGTAAGATAATTGATCAGGAAATTTCAAGTTGACACATCCAAATTTGGGTGTCAAATGTTAAAAGAATTAATTGATCTTTTGCCAACTGTTTTTTTTTTTTTTTTTTTTTGCTTGCATATTTACAGTCGAGTTTTTTGTATATGTTGCACAAATCAATATGGTTTTAGTACATGTGTAATGAAGAAAATCTTAGTAACAATAGAGAATAATCAATAGCAAGTTTTTCTTTTCCGCAGTTGAAGCAAAAAACAAAAATAGTTAATGAAGGAACAAATGCTAGGAGAGAGAAAGAGGAGGTAGCACAGTTGGTTAAGAAAAAAGTTGCAAGACTGTTGGTTACTCAAAAGTCGAAAGTTCAATTCTCCTCACAACTTTGTAACTTATGTGAAGATTTTCAAAAAGAAAGAAAGTGTGGCAGCCACTGCAATCTACAATTAAGAGATAATTAATGATTGTGTTCCTTTATTTTGTCTTGCGTTTAAATTTTAAAAGATGATCCTATTTGATATACAAATATTGATATTATTTTCGAAGTTGGAAAGGATATACCGTAAGATCAAACCAAATATCCATTCAAACAATCAATGACAAACGTAAACATTTTCATAGAACTATAGAAGCAATTTTACTATCTTAGTGCGGAGTATCTCATTTTTTTGTCTCACATTTTTATCTTAATTTCAGAGTTTAAACAGTGAATATGAATCGTTTAACATGATTTCCATATTAAAATGTACTTATTTATCAAATTTTATATATTTTTTTAAAAAATTACTTCTTTTTTTAAATAGATACAAAATCACCGTTTTTCACCCTTATTTCTATCATTTTGTGGTTATCTTTTAAATCCGTAAAAAATAATAAATAAAATTTAAAAACAGTAAAATTTAGTATTTTTCAAGATTTTGTACACAAAAAAGAATTTAATTTGGGCTGTTTTAGTACATTGTCTGACATGCTAATTAATACTAATATTAATACTTGCTAAATTAGAAAAGCAATATCTGATCTAGTCCCTTCGATCTATATCGGACGGGTGTACTCAAAGGTAGCAGGACTCAGGCGTGAAATAGAAGGTAGGGACCGCCTCTTAAAACCTCTCTAATCGACTCGGCCGTATCTTCCCATCAAACCGCCTCCTGTGCTCCCCTCCTACTTTCCTCTCCCGGTCTAAGTTGCTCGGAGCCTCCGATTGAATCCCTCGCTCTCTTGTAAGTATTTTTTTGTTTCGCAATTCTTCGTATTGTACATCTCTGTTGCGTGCCACCTTCGTTCCATTAACCCTAATTGACGATCTTTTCTCGGTTTAATGGATAGGTTTTCCAATTCTGTCGTCTGAGATCGGATGGCTGTTGCGGGTCCAGGACAGCTGAATCTCGACGAGGTCCCGGCATGGGGATCGCGAAGCGTAGATTGCTTTGAGAAACTGGAACAGATTGGTGAAGGCACTTACGGGTTGGTCGACTGGTTAACTTTTCCTAGGATTCCTTGTTTGCTCGATTTGATTTCCTACTTGTTTGTTTGGTTCTAAGATTCCCTTTTATGAGAAATTAAACTTTAGGAGGTATTATCCTGATTGATTGTGCAATTGTACTGAACTTGTGGGAAAAAGTAAGTAAAACCCTGTTATCCCCTTAAATTAAGCTAAGTTTTAGATTTAATCGGCTAACAATACTCCTCTGATCCAGAGAACTCTGTTGGAAAAAGCTATTTGGTTGCTTAACTGTGAACTGGAGAATTTGGTCTCTGAACTGTCTAACAAGATGTAATTTGTCTTTGTTTCGGTTACGCTAATGAACAGTATCGACATATCACTTGTCAATCAGATCTAGATGAGGTGCTTTTTTTTTATTAAGCGATGGGTATTTGTATTTGTTTTTCCATCTTGTCATGTTAGTTGTTAAAAAGTTGCTCAACTAGTTTTACAGTATATGAGATGAGGCTTTTCATTGATGAATAAATGTTTGATTAGTTTTCCATCATAGAAGCTTTTACAGTATTGAGTTGCTTGCTTTTGCATGCAGACAAGTCTATATGGCGAAGGAGACGAGAACTGGAGAAATAGTAGCACTAAAGAAAATTAGAATGGATAATGAAAGAGAAGGAGTATGTACATTTTTCATTGTTTCATGCATATCTTCTCTCAGCAAATCCTTTTTAGGAATTGAATTCTCAGATTTTGAATTATTTGTAGTTTCCAATAACTGCAATTCGTGAAATCAAGATTTTGAAGAAGCTGCATCATCAAAATGTTATTCAGCTGAAAGAGATTGTCACTTCTCCAGGTTACCATCTCATCTCTTGAATTATTCCTTTTTGTCCGCTGGTTGTTGCTTAATTATCCTTCAATTTATGAAAAGTGGAACGGAAACTGAGATGAGAATTTTCTAAAAAATGAAAAGTTTGTGGAAAATGTTTGCGAACCTCATTTTAAGTACCTGCGAATGCATGTGTGGTGGGTTCACAGACAATGGATGCAAACTTCCTGGCTTTTATAATATGCAACTTTGATTCTGCTTTTCTTATTTCTCGTTTTCATCAAAAAGTAACCAATTTCGGTGTCTGAAATACCATGATGATTCAAGAGGTCTGAATTTAATGATGTATATACTAGTATGGAGTTTTTACTGATTCCTGATCGGCCAGAATTTAAGGATTTCTACCACGCAAACATAGAAGGGTTGACATATGAAAGAGTCAGTCATAGGTTTTTTATTATCTGAGACTAAAATGTATCGCCTTTAATCAGGAGTATCATTAATCTTTAACTTTATATTTTCAAACTTTCTTTGATTAATGTCTTATTTTTGTGTTCCGAATTTCTCCAGGTCCAGAAAAGGATGAACAAGGCAGACCGGGTAATATATCCCATAATAATGTTAAAAATCTAGTCTTGTTTTGATATTGTGATCTCGTCATGACTCTCTTGTATTACTTGAACTACCAGCTGATGGCAACAAATACAAAGGGAACATCTACATGGTTTTTGAATACATGGATCATGACCTTACTGGCTTGTCAGATAGGCCTGGGATGCGATTCTCCATTCCTCAGATTAAGGTGACATAATCATACTCCTTTTTGCCTCTTCAAAACAATCCCTGCAAATGTTGTATCTTTTTCTTTTTTCTTAACAACTAAATTTTCCAGTGTTACATGAGGCAACTTCTAACTGGTCTTCATTATTGCCATGTCAACCAAGTGCTCCATCGTGATATTAAAGGTTTGAATCATGTTGATTTCTCATCAGTTTTATATTTCACTCTATCCTTGTTTCTTTGTACGCAATTTTGTCTGTTGCATGTTAACTTTCAAGTCTTTTTGAGCAGGATCTAATCTTCTCATTGACAACGAGGGGAATTTGAAACTGGCTGATTTTGGCCTGGCAAGGTCATTCTCTGGTGATCAGAATGCAAACCTCACGAATCGTGTGATCACTCTTTGGTACAGGTAAACTTCTCCCACTTCAAGATTTTGATCTTGGTACTTTAATTTGCTCTTATTATTAGCACATCTGGCAGTATATAATTATCGTCTGTTATTTTATAGACCTCCAGAGCTGCTTCTTGGAAGCACGAAGTATGGACCTCAAGTTGACATGTGGTCAGTTGGTTGTATTTTTGCTGAATTACTCAATGGAAAGCCTATTTTGCCTGGAAAGAATGAGGTAATTTTTTGCTATATCATTCTTTTGTGCATCTTGTTAACTCTGATAATGTCACAGTTCTCGCCTTTTTTACTGAAATGATGAAGACTACTTGGAAATAAGAAACTGGAGTTTAAGCAGTAACAATACAAGTTTTGTTCCATGCATGTAGCCGGAGCAGCTGAGCAAGATATTTGAGCTGTGTGGGACCCCCGATGAGAGCAATTGGCCTGGTGTGACTAAAATGCCCTGGTACAACAATTTCAAGCCGGCGCGTCCCATGAAAAGACGAATCAAAGAGGTTTTTAAGCAGTAAGTAACTGTAAATTTGTGGGTTCATCTTGCATGGTTTTTGTTATTTTTTGCATGGAACTTCTATCTTCTTTCTTGTTTGTCAGTTTTGACCATTTTGCACTGGACCTGCTTGAGAAGATGCTGGCCCTTGATCCTGAAAATGTAAGTAAACCTTAATAATTTTTATGTTTTTTCTTTTTAAGACTGTTATATCTCTTTATTTATAATAGAAATATATTACATTTTGGCTTTGGATTAGCTTCTTGCTCTTGGCATTTGTCCCTAGTGTTTGCATGTTCAAGAGTTCCATCTTAGTCACCAAGGATTGAGATTTGTACCCAAGTACAAAGTTTTATGTCATCCAAGATATTACTTGAATTGTCTGAGTTGAGAAAGTGCTTGTTGCAGTTTATTTTGTCATGTTGGATATATTTTTACATTGGAAGTAATGGCAGGACCACAAGTTGCTATGTTTGATATGCATTATAATTTAGGGAGGGTTCGTAATTTTATTATGTAAGTTTTGAGTTATGTTTGTCGGTCCTGCTATGACTGCAGAGTGTTTTGTTTATTCCAATTGTTTCATAACAGAGAATCTGTGCAAAAGATGCGCTTGATGCAGAGTACTTTTGGACCGATCCACTACCTTGTGACCCTAAAAGGTTAGAATTTGCAACTGTTCTGCCTTAGTGTATTTCTTAGAAAATAATCAAAAAGAAGAGAGAATTCCTTATATATTCGCCCTCTAATACTGCAGCCTTCCGAAGTATGAATCATCGCACGAATTTCAGACGAAGAAAAAGCGTCAGCAGCAGAGGCAGCAAGAGGAGGCAGCTAAGCGGCAAAAGCTGAGCCACCAACCTCCTCACACCCGCTTGCCTCCTATCCAACAGTCGGGCCAGCCGCACCCTCCGATAAGACCCAGCTTGAATCAGCCCATGCATGGGTCCCAGCCACCAATGGCTGCCGGTGGCCCAAGCCACCACTATGGTAAGCCTCGTGGGCCCTCCGGTGGTCCCAGCCGATATCCACAGGGTGCGAATGCCAGTGGTGGTTATAACCCTAATCGAGGAGGCCAAGGAGGCAGTTACGGCAATGCCCCATATCCTTCTCAAAGCCGTGGAGCTCCACCTTATGGCAGTGGTAGTATGTCAGGCACCGGTGGACCTAGAGGTACCAGTAGTGGTGCTGGCGGCTATGGTGGTAGCGGTCCTAACTATCCACAAGGCGGTGGTCCGTATGGAGCTTCAGGGCCTGGCCGTGGACCCAATAACATGAGAAATCAGCAGCAGCAACAATACGGTGGCTGGCAGTAGTAGTATTAATATTAATATTGTTTTTCGCAAGGACAATTTTTTCTAAAACAAAAAGAACCAAGCATATATGCAGAATGGAAGAAATAATAATTATCTATTTTTCTGCTTTTTATCTGTGTTGTGGAGGTGCTTTGTGTGATTAGTTGTTGTCACGTCTCTAAAGCTGGCTTTTATTTCTGTGGTCTTGGGCAGTTGTCTGTTAGTTTTTGTGAGTGTTAATAGTTATTACTTATCCGAGTCAAACTGGGTCTGGATCCCCTCAAGTAACCCAAATTATGAGTTTAGATCCGGACCGTCTGATTAGAATCTGGGCCAATTCGATCTGGGTGAAATGCATGGGTTTCCTTCGAACTAACAAGCACCTGACAATAGCAACAGAATGGTAGACGAAGCTATGTTGCTGTCTCGGCGCAAATTCAAATTACATAATTTCTATAGTAATTTGAGGCTTAACCGAAAAAATATGTCGACATGACATGTACGCTATGCTGTGCAGCTGAACAAAGTTGCTATCTTGTCTTTTCTTTTTCTTTTTTATTTTGATTGGAGTCTACTGTCGTCTACATATATACAGCTTAACATGGCATGCTCCCATTAAATTTGATCCAATCTCGACACTAGAAACTTTCTAGACTTCAGATAATTCTATGCATATTTCAGCTATTTAAATACGATATGCAAGACAAATGTCACTAGTGATTATATTAAACAGTCAAACAGATACATAAATTGTAATGATATAAAATTAGAAGGTAACAGAACATTACGGCTGTGGTTACAATAATGTTCTGAATACAAAACAACAAATTGTCATGACGTCATAAAGTACGAGTGCTCTTCATGACATATAAGTTGCAAACATCTATTGGGTACTAAAAATGTAGGAAAAAAAATAACTAAAAATTTAAGTAGGAGATTCCAGCCCACCAATCAAAAAAGGTGGTAACCTCAGTTTAAACCCCGTTACGTTTTCTCAACTAAGATAATGCCCAAATACGAACCACGTCAAACAAATCCGTGGTATGTGAGCAGCTTTGCAACAAAAAAAAACACACAAAGCTACTCAGCTCCAGACTGCCCTCTAAAGCACCAATTGAAAGAACAGCAGCCACTGACTATACAAATAACCTATTATCTACATTCACATTCACTCCGTCAACTCTCTAGCTCACTTCTTTTGTTTCTCATTTTCTTTTTTAGTTTCAATTTAGCTAAATATCATCAAACACCAAAAAAAAAAAAAAAATTCAGCTTCCCCAGGTGAAATGATTTCCACATAACTACTAAGAGCACCTCCATTTAGCAAAAGTAGGAGGATGCATACAACCTTACCCCAATGTCAACTGGGCCATCATCACCACCTACTGCATGTAGAGCAACTTGCACTGATGAGAGATGGTGAAGAACCAGAGGAAAAGCAGCTGGATACAGCTCAGAGCTGGTGACTTCCATCACTTCTGATTCCTCTGACGGGTTCTCAATCAGCGCGACATCTTCAATTGGCCTATATTTGTAAAAAATCCCTTTTTTCTGATAGGGCTTCTTTCTGTATAAATCTAAAACTAAAGTTGCTGTACATTCTAGCCAATCAGCTGCTAGCCCTTCTACTTCATCATAATATATTCGCTTCTCACACTACAATCCATTAAACAATGTGTACTGTTAGTCCCAATATAAACTTTCGTAAAACTAATTATCTCTATGAGTTGCATCAAGTTTAACCAAAATGGAGAATAAAACAAAAGGGTTTCTTACCGCAAGCTTTTGGACATAAACAGACATAAATTTTGGCCCGAGTCCCATTACTCTAGCTTCAGAAATCAGAACCTGCATTAGGGAGTAAAATAAAGAGAAAATGTTATTATTACCAACAAATGAAATCCAAATTCATAGGTATGATCCTTTTTGATAGAGGTAAATAATCCTTTTTCAGCACAAGAATGGATTGACAACTACCACATAATATTTGAAGAATTAAAAAACTAGAATCCTGTCAACAAATATAGAAGCAGGTTTACCTGCAATTTTCCATAACAGGTCTCCTACCTACTAGATTTGAATTTTCTAAATGGGTCAAGAAAATTGAGGGCATTTTATGCCTTTTTTCCCTTTAATATCATGCCATTTTCCTTTTCTAAACAAGGTCTCAACTATGGAATCAGAGTAGGTCCGATGCCCATCGGACCTACCTTGGTTCGATGGGTGTGATGACCATTCGATATGCATCAAGATTCGTGTGCTCTGTATCAAAATCCGTGCAAGTCTGTATCAATTTCCGTGCACATAGATCTTGATGCTAATCGTACGGTCCTAGAGCTAATTGAACCTAAATGTAGGTCCGATGCCCATCGGACCTACTCCTATCTCCTCAACTACATATGCATATAGTCTACCTTTATTTCTCTACACATTTAATCAAACCCAGAAACAAAATAAAACACGTGTTTAGAGTATAATTAAAAAAAAATGCACAAGCACACTCTCTTCACAAGGACAGCAAGCTTGACAGAATTAACAGAAAATCCTTATTAACGTATAAGAAATAAAAAGGCAACAAAAAGAGCACCTGTGTATGCTTTAAGAGGGCCCACAGGTAGACCTTCCGTCCTGCATCCTCTGCATGGCAAGAAGCCAATTTTCTCTCATTGAAATACTCAGCTAACTCACCAAGCACCTCTACACCTGGAACCCTAAATTTGATGGCAGCTTCTAACAAAGCATCTTTTCCCTCTGTTGACTCAGCCATCTCCCTGTCAAAATTCAGTCCAGTAAAGCACCTCACCTCAGAAGTACTATTTCCAAAAGTACCCTCCCTCCTTTTCAGACAAACCTCAGCATCCATAACTGCCAACAATGTTCTATGAACTATTATATCAGGATATCTCCTAATGGGCGACGTGAAGTGAGTATAAAAAGGTAACGAAAGCGCATAATGTCCCCACTCATCTTTTTTTCCTTTAAGGTCCCCCGTGCAAAAGTACATAGCTGACTGCATTGGTTTCGATGCATAAGAAACTATGATGTTAAACAAAAAAGGGTCGTCTTTCAACTTCTCCTTGATTTTAGAGAGAGAAAGGTGGAGTTGGCCTGACGAAGATGCATCCAGCTCGATGCCAAGTCTGCCACAAAAAGCCTCAAATTCTTTAAGTCTCCTCAAGTTTGGCTCTGGATGGCGACGCAACAGAGCACAGTCAGGAAAAGCACTCGCAATCACCTCGGCAACCGACCTATTTGCTAGTAACATAAACTCTTCAACTAGTGAACAAGCCTCAATTCTCTCATCGGATCTATAGCTGTCACCCGTTAGACCACCTTCCTCAAACAAAAAAGCAAGTTTTGAATTGCCGAGGCTAAGAGCTCCATCTCTAAACCTAATCTCTTTCAGTTTCTGTGACAAATTATAGATGCTTTTAAGGGACTTGACCACATCCTTCCATTGATATTTGCCAAAGACTTGTGGAATAGTGTTACCATTCAGGTAGGGAATGAAACCCGTATCAATCACATCTTGCACAAGGTCATATGAAAGCTTACAACAAGAGAAAATGACCGACCGGCCGATCCAACGGTCCAAAATATTGCCGCTAGAATCAACATCCCAGATGACTGACATCGTAAGCCGATCTAACCCAGGTGAAAGCGTAGCACAACCTTGTGACAACTCCTCTGGTAACATGGACAGCTTGTGCTGTACCATGTACACACTTGTGGACCTTACTTGTGCCTCCTTATCCAGTGATGAGTTGGGCTGTACAAAATAAGCCACATCAGCAATATGCACCCCGATACGAAATACTCCATCAGATACTATCTCAATAGACAATGCATCATCAAGGTCAATAGCAGATGCGGGATCTATAGTGAATGTGAGAACATTTCTAAGATCCCTCCTAGTAGTTACCTCCTCTTCTGGAATCGCCCATGACGGGCCAGGTACACGAGAGCGTGAATCCAGTGAGAACTTGGCAGTGTTAATCGCATGCTCGAATAAAATGGCAGTGATTTGTGTCTCTATCTCACACCCAGGACCTAACACATCCACCACTTGCGCCACAGGAAACAAGCTTTCTTCATTCCATTCATCAATCCTCGCGGCAATTAATTCCCTCTTTATGGTTACATCTCCTTTTTCAACCCTTTCTCTAGCCACATCTGGTAAGTTGTCGATGTTAACAGCCATCTTAGGTAACCTAGGATCATTCGGTACAAGATGAATAGCTGATATGGTATCATTTTTATTCTTCCTCATGCCTAGTTTCAAGTCAGACCCTTTTCCACTGAATTCTATTTCAGGAAGTAATGGTGTGGGGACAATAAACCCTACCACCGCCTCACGCCGAGGTGACCTCTTTATGATAGACACAACTCGACCAGTCGGTCTTTTGGCAGGGTTAGAGGTAATCACGACCTTGATCCTCTCCAAAGCCCTTTCGTAATCTGTCTTTTCCACTGTCTCCATTTGATCCGAGGTGTAGGGAGTTCTTATATCATGCCCATTTTCAGTACTTGGGTTAGTGCTAGTAGAACAACCCTTCTTGTTTAATTGAAGCACTCCGGTGATGGGAGTTACTTTAGAGTTAGAACTAGGGCTATCTTCTGGGCCTTGGTTTGAAGGTGAGTTTGCTCCTTTCATTTTGGTCCAGTTGGTTACTGGATCCAGTGTTATAGCCACAGTATCGCCTTCGATCTGACAAGGTATAAAGAATGTCAAAAACAAAAAAAGGAAACAAATTCAATGCAAAAAAAAAAATCAGTACACTATTTAAATGTGAAATCACTTGGTCTTTTTTCAGTACTTTACCATTTTTCGATTTACTAATCGCACTTAAATTGGTCATCTTTAAATCACAAGTTTGATGAGACTATTATAAAGAAGTGAAAATTGAACAGAAAAAACTAAAGAATCATGACCAAGAAGTATATCACCTTTTTCTATATAAATAGGGGTGCAAACAGATCGGATATAGATCGGATAGTGGTAAAACCATATCCGTGTCCGCTTTTATTTTTTGGATATGGATCAGATATTAGACGGATATGGATACGGAGTGGATTTCCGTAAATATATACATAATCTTTTTCATAATATATATTGAACTATATGGTATATATGTACTATTCGGATAAGGATAATTAAAATTTAAAACCATATCCGTATCCGTATCCGCACAGATATTTGGATATCGGATATCCGTATCTAATTTTTGGATACGGATCCAGACAGATAATACCCGATCCGTTTGCACCCCTAATATAAAGCTAACAAGAAATATACACAATACTTGAGCAAAATATAGATCATATGTATAGAGAATCTCAATCATACCGCTCTATTTTGGGCCACGATCCCATTAATCATAACATCAACTTGTAAACCATCCACAGTGCAGTATGCCTGCATTTCCATCTCCCAATTTAAGAACAAAAATTTGAAATTAAGAAAAGTAAAGAATCACAATTTGAAAATAAGGAGAGTTCAGATAGCCCAGGTACCTCTACACGATTATGAGCATTCACACGGAACTTTGCTCTAAAAGCACTCCCTCTCTGAAAAAAAAAAATGAAATAAATTTATATGATATTCCCAGTTGAAGTCAACAACTGAATAAATTGACACATTTCCGAAGAGATTTTAAGATTTCAATACCATGATTGCATCTTCTACAGCATGATCAAGCCAGTAGGGATCAAACCACTTCCTCCTTTCTTCCATTGAAGCAACAGGAAACTCGCGGGATTTTACGGGCGTAAAGTAAGAAGTGGACGGCATGGGGCAAGATTGGGAAATCTGCGAGACCTCTCCTTGCACCTCACTAGAACCAACATGATCTTCAAAAATGTGTATCGGAGGAAGAGAGCTGAATGTAGTTTCAGACGGCTTTATAGGTGTAGGTGTAATGTACAAGGGGTGAGCACCAAGGACCCCACTGCCATTTTCTGAGAACTCTGGAGGTGGGCCGCATATTGAATTCATCGGATTACTCAAAGCTCCTGTATAAATTGGAAAAAAAATGGAAATTAGGGAATAGTATGAGTCAGAATGCAATATATCAATTCGAAACGGATGAAAACATTTAGTAGGGCGCCGAAAGATAAGCTACTACAAGGAGCAACTTAAGAAAATAATAAGACCAGAACAGTGATTGTAATCACTAGTAGAGGAAATCTTGTACGTATTTACTAAATTATCTTAATTTGATTTTAGTAACAATGTAATTTTAAAAGTTTCTTCATGTTACCTTCAGGACTAGTATTCTTCTTGGGGCCCCGATTTCGGCGCCGCTTTTTCTTGTCCTTGTCAGCCTCCTCTGCCGCCGCTATGGCCACTGCGGTCGCGCCGTTATCACCGATCGATCTCATGTTCTAATAACAGAAGGAAAGAGGCGAAACCCTAGATCTAACCTTAGCGCCTTCCGATAAAGGAAAAAAATAATTATCAGAAGGCGTAGATACGGGACAAAGAATGAATGAAGAAGGGTTTGGAGAGAAGAAGAAGAAGAGGATACTTTGGGGAAGACAGACGACGTGTTGCTTGTGGGCAATGTTGTTAAATGCGGTTTTTGCTGATGCATGCGGAAAATACCGCATATGCGGCCCTGGATTTTTAAGCCGACTTATAATTTTGGGAAAATTACCCGTGTGCCCATAGAAACTTTTAAATTAGCCAATTTTCTCATCAAAACACACTAATATCCAATATCCCCATCAATACTTCAAATTCTTTCTTCTATGCCCTTTCTATTACTTCACTTTTTATTTAATTATTTTAAAAACTGAATAGACCACTATTGACTATACCCTTCAATCTTTATTTCTCCTCTCTCCCTTGTGTTTCTTCACAAATTTACTATCGAAGATAAAACATACTTTTTAAAACATAGTCAAGACGAGATATTTTTCTTAGCTTGACAAACTTTGCTACGTACTTACATCTAATGTTACTATTATTGACCAAGTTAACTATTTCTTATAATGGTAACCACAATGATGTTTTCTATGATATCAGTACAAATCATTGGCGTTGGACAACCTCAAAATCAAAACCATTTGAGATTAGAATTGATGGGTCTGACTGAAAATTATCAAAACTTAAACTGTTGCAAAGAAGAAAAGAACTAATTTAGTTTTTAAAATAATTAAATAAAAAGTGAAGTAATAGAAAGGACATAGAAGAAAAAATTTGAAGTTTTGATGGGGATTTTGGATATAATAGTGTTTTTATGGGGAAATTGGCTATTTTAAAAGTTTCTATGGGCACACTAGAAATTTTTTCTATAATTTTAAAATGAAAATTTAGATATAAATACGCATAAATACACGTGCATTTTATCATGTATATATATATAAGAAACTTCACTTAAATATATATATATATATATTGTACATAGAGCTTCTCATATGTAGTATATATATTCGAGTAGAACTAGGGTGTTCCTAAGTTCACCAAACTCCTTTGTGAACTCAACTCTAAAACCTATCGGATTGGCTTCAAACGACGAATCTAAACCGTTGAAATGCTTCTACCTTACGGGTGATGCATTTACATGTGAAAATTTTGAACTTTCAATTTAATTTAGTATAAAGTCAAGTGGTCAAAATTAGAAGGTTTATAAATTAATTTTAATGCATTCATTTTTTTGGACGCATTTTGACCACTTGACTCTATACAAAACTATTTTAAAATTTTAAAATTTTCACATGTAGATGCATCACTCGTAAGGTAGAAGGATTTCAACGGTTTGGATTTGTCGTTTGAAGCCAATCCGATAGGTTTTAGAGTTGAGTTCACAAAGGAGCTTGGTGAACTTAGGAACACCCTAGTTCTACTCTATATATTCATATGAAAGTTCATATTTACAAGTATAATAAATAAATATTTAGCAACTGCTTTAATTCAAAAATGACTAATAGGCCATAAATACAGTTGTTTTAATTCGAAGTCCTTTGTAGCCAATAGCTAATAATGGGCCATAAATTCAGCTGCTCAAATCTTTCGGTCCAAATTAGTAATAAAATAATGTAAACACTGAATTCACGTGAATTTCACCCAGAGCGTCTGTTTGGAGTAACCGGTATAATAACACTTCTTTAATCCCAACTCTTAAAATCAAAAGAAATAAATTTTTTGAGAGTCTATAAAAGAAGCTACATGGACTATGGTAGGGGCGGAACCAAGGCTTGGGCCCTGGCCCCCCTTGGCCCAGAAAATATACAGAGCCCTTTTAATAAAAAAAAAAAAACTGGCACCCCTGTTTATGGGCGATGGCACTCTGGCGAGTGGCGAGTGGGCTCCGCGTCTCTGCGACGAGGTGACTAGTCTCCTGAGAGAAACTAGTTAGGCCCCCCCAACGATCATTCCTGGTTCCGCCACTGGACTATGGAAAGTTTCACTTAACTGGACTTGTGTCCGGATGAATATAAAGAATTGAGTCCGGGTTCTACTGCATATCCAAACCTTTTTTTATTAATAAATGTCTGATCAGAACTTGAATTTTTTTTTAATTAATTAAAATAAAAAATATTTGTATGGATTGTATGGTATAATGTAGTATGTATGCAGTCTATATGGACTGCATATGTGGTTGTATATGCAAAACCATATATATCATGCAATTTCTGACTGCATAAGCATAGGTGGTCGCATTTAACAACACTGCTTGTGGAAGTTAGATTATAAAAGAAGGATAAATCAAATTGAGAGGAAGTTGGATTATAAAAGAAGGATAGTGGTAGTAGCAGGGGTTTTTTAGTCGCGGGAAAAGGACTTGCGTGATTGGTCGGCGGGACATTTGGCACCGACTTCTCTTTATTTTTATCCTGACTTTCGTTTATGCATTTTTTTTTTCTTTTGTTATGACTTTCTCAATTTCTCTGTTTTGCGTCATGTAATTAGAAAATATGTCAACCAGTCCAATGGCAAAATTAATATTTTTTTTATCATTTGGATCTTAATATAATCTGACTTGACTCAATTTCCTTTTTGCACTTTTCATGGCATTCGAATAATTCGATGTTAATCATGTAACGAAGAAAATAATAATGGCTCAAGTAAAATTAAATATACTTATCATCTAAAATACAGAAAAAAATTGTAATTGGAGGAGCATATCATCAATCATTTTTGTTTAAATCTCTTCAAATTCTATCCTTGCTTATTTGAGATAATAGGGGAGTAACTTTTCATCCTACTTTTATCCCTCGCTTCTTTTGCCTTTAAAAACTTTGAAGTACAAATCATTGAACAAATGAAAATTTGCGCGAATTGAGAGGGGAAAAAATCAGATAAACCCCCGTTTGCGATATTGAACAAATTGTGTGACCTCCAAACAAATGCACCAAATTCCTGCAAATATAAGCACCTGCGCCGACATTTTTATTAATATCCAACATAAAATAAAAATTATCAATTGTACTCACTTTCCTCGAGTATTTTTAAAAATACTTAAACTGGTCAAAAAATGGCCGGTCATGGAGTTTTTTTTTTTCTGTTTCAGACCCTATAAATATTCCGTTTTTCTCTCCTCTCACTCACCAGAAATGAAAGAGAGAAAGAGATTTCGAAGGCGAAAATGGCGAAATTTGAGATTATTTTTCGGGGGCGAAAATGATAAACAGTAGCAACTGAGGTAGATCGTCCAATATTGGCAGAGCAAGAGAAGGGTCAATTAGTGGTCGAGGTAGAAATGAGAGAAAAAAAAACTATGAAGTATACGATCGTCCAATAATGCCTATATTTATTTTTATTATTATTATTAAAAGGTTCATGTACATGCTATTTTTTAGAATTAAGCATGTATCTCTCCCGCAGAGAGACGAGGGCCCTCGTGGTGGATCCATATCCTCCCAGGTACCGTAGGTGATTCTCTTTACTTTACGGTTTGAGATTAAATTCAGCCGGTTTGGAATTCGGGCTAGCACAAGGGCAGTATTATTGGGCTTTGTGATTCGTGCCAAATTAAAAAGAACGGCCTGGATCCACTAAATGTAAAAGATTCCTTTTCAGGTAATGGAGAGGATGTGAATCATTCAGCCTCTGAATTTAATCAATACGTTTATATCTGGATAACTGGAAATGAGCCATGTATTTATCTAAAATGGATAACTGGAAATGAGCCAGATTCAATACGTTTATATCACATGAATCATACAACCTCTGAATGGGAAAATGACACATCCCAAAAATAGTCGAGATAGCACCCATTCAGTTATAGTTTCCATGAGCACAGGAGCTAAAGCAAATCCAACAGCTTCAGCACAACTACACAAAATTTCTCATTCATACAACCAAGTACATCATCTGACATTTTGGGGTTTCAGATAACACACATGCCATGAGAGAAGAGAATGAAACAGCCAAAAATAGATAAAAAGAGACGGACCAAAGTGATCTCTGTGACAATTATATCAGAGATAACCAAGGGGGAGAAACTCAAGAACGTTGCCGTAATATTTCAGAAACAAAGGAATATTCAACTGCTCTGATATATCATTTTTGTTCTCATTTTTATCAGTTTATATATTCAAAATGCAGCCCATCCAGAAGCCGAAGTCTCCTTAGGCGCTGAGCTGGTTGCTGTTGAAGGTAAACTTTTCTGCGAGTCAGAGTTAACCAAATGTAAGTCATATTCAGTAAGTGTAATTCCGTAGATAATTTGAGTAATATATGGCTTGCAAATAGGCTTATTGCAGTATTAATTTTGTTTTGTTGCTTCTCTGTTCATTTGTGGTTTAATTAAGAAATTCTTGGGAACCGATTTATCCTCAAATTTCATGATATAGCTAAAATAAGGAATTGCCTAAAACAGGTACGTTAGCAATCAATAGTGAATTAGTGATTATAAAGTTATAACCCCCATCACATCTATGCAGAGAATAGGGATAAATTGGAAAAGAGAAAACAAGAAATCAGACCTCAATTGATGAAAGATCAGAGAAAGGGTCGGGATTTTTGTCTCTCAAAGAGTCTTTCTGCTCTGTGGACCCGACATTTTCATGCGGCGGCGCCAGACAACTTGCCTTTTGAGATATTTTCACAACAGCAGGATCGTTAGGTGGAGGCGGCAAAGGTGACCTCAGCTTCCCAGCCCCTCCCGGTGGTGGTGCCAGGAGGCTGCCTGCCCCACCCACTGTCGCCTTGGACTTAGCGTGCCCCAATCCAGAAAGCATGCCTGAGCTGGCCCCGGTGCCTGATGTTGTTGTCTTCACATTTATCCGAATGGTTTCCCCTTCCTAAATCATATGTGCATCCCAATCATTACTTGAAAAACCAAATTTATAAACATGTTGGGTAAATTTTGTGCAAGGTCGGTAAACTATAAATCACAAATTGGTCATATAACTTTTGCTTGTCCCTTCAATTCATTTAACATATCATTTTTTGTGCTCTGGTAAACAGGTAGTGGTGTACCTTAACAGGAAGTATGTGCTTTCTTATAGTAAGTATGCCAAGTATTTTTATGCTTATTTTCTCAGCTAAAAACGAGGAAAAGGAACCAAATTCAACCGCATTTTTCTTTCAGTAAGACCAGAATCTTTCTAATTCTATTTCAAATTTACCTTCAATCGACGGTTAACCATAGGATTTATGTCGATACGGTTCTCTTCCCCCTCCTCTCCTCCCACCTCCTCATTCTCCCTCCCCCTCCTAAGATACTTCTCATAATCTGACAATGCCACGTTAAAATCAAATGCCTCATTTCTCTCATTAAACCCCAGACCGAGAAAAGCATGCTTCCCCGTGCCATCCTCGATTCTAACCACAAAATATCTAGACGAATCTAGAACAGTCTCCACAGACTGTTCTCTCTGGCCTGGATGAACGAAACAGGCAGCGAACAGTTCGCCGGAGGCAGGTTCCTCAAGGCGAATCTCGCAGCGGGCCCCACAGGAAACCACACGGAGACGGCCTGACCAGATCTTGTCAGACTGGAGCCACTCCCCGCACTTGTAGCCACCGCTACTGGCACGTGGCGGTATCTTGTAGACAGAGACCTCGCGCACCACTAGAAGCGTGTGCTCAAAGGTCTCTTCTTCCTCCTCCAAGGAAGAGCCTGACATGGTTAGTTAGTACGTAGATCTGCAGAGTGGACGTGGATTGAATCAGATCAGCAATGGGCAATGGGTTCACTATTTTACTAGTGCCACCCTGCGGCTTTTGCTTATCCTGAACGAGACCTACTTTTATTTTTCAAAATATTATTTTGATTTAGATCTGATAATTCGTTTATTACACATTAATTATGGGATTTTTTTTTAAAACCATAATTAAAAAAATTAAAATTAGCAAACCAACATGATTGCCTGGCTATTTCGAAAAACCATAAGAACCGAACAGCCTATTCGGTCCCCAAAATTTTTTTTCCCTGGGACCGAATAGGGATTTCGGTCCCCCCCCATTTCACAGTTTTTTCGAAAAAGAACTGTGCGGCCTTCCGTGTAGCACCCTGGAACCGAGATCCCAATTCGGTCCAGGGTATTTTCAGTGGGGACCGAACCATTTCGGTCCCCAATTTTTTTTTTTTTTTTTTTTTAAGAGACAAAAAATCGAATTTTTTTTAGAGACAAATTGATAAAATATAACACTAAAAAAATCAAATTTTTTTCCCTTTGTTAAATTACTTTTTTTATATCATATTTATATGAAAATACGCTAAATTACTTGAAATTATGTTAATTTTTTTTTAAGAGACAAATAGGTAAAATGCTGAAATATACTAAAAAATCGAATTTTTTTTTTAATATTTGTTAGATTATTTTTTTTATTACAATTAGCATAGTTATACTAAAATAATTATGTAGAATTACACTAAATTACTTGAAATTACAATAATTATGTAGAATTATGCTAAAATACGGAAAATTACGCTAAATTACTTATGAATAGAGATGATATCTTTACTAAAAAGGCGAAAAACAACGACGAAACTTTAAACGGCCATAAAACGGCGCTCGAGTGTCCGATTTCAGCAAATGACCACTTTTCGGAAAGCTTGTGAAAATGCGCATGCGTCCGGACTCGCTTCATTAGTTTTCCAAATTCAGAATCGCCAAAAAACAAAGAGAAGAGCCTCAAAACTTCAGTTAAAGTTTCCGATTAAGATTTTCATTTCTATTCTCTAATCTACGTAGCTCAGTAAATTAGTTATATAATGAACTTGTAGCATACCAATTTTTTGAAATTTTTTGAAATTTTTTGAAATTTTTTTACTATTTTTTATGATTTATGAAAGATGACACAAAATCGGCCCTATTCATACGTAATTTAACGTAATTTACAGTATTTTATCATAATTCTACGTAATTATTTTAATTTCAAATAATTTAGTGTAAATCAACATAAATTAACATAATTTGAAGTAATTTAGCGTATTTTAGTATAAATATGCTATCAAAAAAATAATTTGACAAAGGAAAAAAATTCGATTTTTTAGTATTATATTTCATTATTTTAGCTATTTGTCTCTAAAAAAAAAAGAAAAAAAAAAGGGGACCGAAATCCCAATTCGGTTCCCCATCCCATTTCGATTTTCTGTGGCGGCTCTGCCAAAAAAATGTAAAATTGGGGGGGGACCGAAATCCCTATTCGGTCCCAGGAAAAAAAAATTTTGGGGACCGAATAGGCTGTTCGGTTCTTATGGTTTTTCGAAATAGCCAGGCAATCATGTTGGTTTGCTAATTTTAATTTTTTTTAATTATGGTTTTTAAAAAAAATCCTTAATTATGAGTTAGGTGGCTAAATTATTAACATTTTAGTGTACAGTAGTAAGTCGGGGAGTTTACTTTTGAAGTCTTTAACACGTAAATATTTGAGGGAGAATTTCATGTGTACCGATTAAAGGTAGGAATCTAAAAAGTCACGGCACGACATGTGGTCATGTATAATTAGAACAGTTAAATATTTTGGTTAAATGATGAATTTTGAATAAACTAACTTAAATTATGAAAAAAATTATTTGAACTATCCGTTCCATACAGAAGATTATCGTTCTGAATGGAATAGTTCAAATATCTAATTTTGGAGCTCTATTTATAAATAGAGTAAATACCCTCACTCTAGAATTAAGCAAGTCGTCCTTAATTTCAAAAAACACAAATTTTGTATTCTTGAGAGCTTAAACTTCAAACTCCATTGATAATCTCAAAACTACTTGACAAATCTTCTCAAGATTTAGTTAGAGTGTTGGCTCTTGTTCGATAGTGTGGAGATCTACTTTAGTGCTCACTTGTCATAGTCGAGTGACTTCCCGCTTGTAGGGCATTAAAGGGCTCACTGGCTGGAGTGTTTCCGCTCACATATAAATATAGTTGTGTGACGATCCTCACAAGTTAGGCCGTGACTTTCCACTGTTGTTGGGCTCATGCGTCACGAGTTGTATTATTTCTTTTTGGGTAATAGGAAAGGAGCGCCGCGAGGTTGCTCTATCCCGGAGACGTAGGCATTTTACACCGAACTCCATTATCATTCCCCATGTCAAATTTCTTTAACTCTACTCTATTTACTTTATTTGCACACGTTTACTTGTTGAATTGATTGACTTGTTGATTTAGAGGTTAAAACCAAAAAAACGACTATAAGTCTTTAAGACTACCTATTCGCCCCCTCTAGTTGTCGTTAAGGACAACAAAGTAGTATTAGAGCAAGTTAACTTGAATTAAGACATACTTAATTTGAGTACTTCTCTATTAAAAAAATGGTACCAAATAGAGTCATCTATTTTTGGTAGTGAGACCAAAAGTTTTAGCCATTGAAAGAAGACCATGGTTAATTACTTGAACATACTTGAGATTTGGGATGTAATTGCAAATTTTTTGTAGTGAGACCAAAGTATCGTATTTAGGCGATTTCTGAACAATGTGTCAAAATAGGACATTACATGGAGCATGCAACACCTAACACAAAGCGCACAACATGCGAAATGAGACATTCTGGGTTCGATCCACGCGGGTTTAGGCACGGGTTAGACGGGTTTGGGTTCGGTCCGGTCTAGTTCAGGACGGGTTCACGGGCCTACACGGTCCGGGTTTAGACGGGTATGGGAAAAAAAACAAACCAAACCCGTGCCAGGACCGACCCTAGCCTTAGTCCGGTCCGGTCCAGATTTGGAGCACGGTCCGAGCTGATTCGGATCGGAAACCCCGAGTTGTCCGGTCCGGTCCTGGATTGGCCAGATTTTTTCAATACCCTAGGCATGGCCTATCATCTCTCCATATAAAAATATCGTTTTTCGGAATATATCGAAGTTGTGATACCGCGCCAATTTTTTAAGGTATTATTCTTAATTACTTTCATTTTTTCAAAAGAGCAATTTTAAAAGCATATTTTGTTTTCCCATTTTTGATATGTGATTTAGAGCTGCGAAAGAAGCCGCTACAAAATGTTGGATAGCTTTATCATTGTTATTATGGTTACAAAAAAATTGAGGAGAGAGATAAAAAAGACGAGAAATTTCAGACGAAGAATAAAAATATATAAAGCTTAAATCGCATTGCAATCTTTTTAGCATTATTTTTTGATTAATTCTGCATTTGAATTAGTTTATGTTATACTCTTAATTTTTTATATCTAGAAAATTTTACAATAAATAATCATTTTTTCAACAATCATTTCTTGTTTTAAGTTTTTGATAAAATAATTTTCAACATCACTCAAGTAGCATTTCAAAACAAAACATATATCTAATTTTTACAAGTCATTGGAGAACATTTCAACTTTCAAAAAAAAAATTGCATAGAAAGCACTTTAAAAGTAGAGATCCACCGTAGAAATGCATTTCAACAGATTAAACTTAATAGTTTATAAGAGGTTAAGCGCCACTCTCTCTCTACGGCTCAGGACAAAAATAAAATAGGAATTCAAGATATATAATAAATCCAGTGTTATTGGATCGTCAAAAATAGTATGGGATTAGCACTGTTTTTGGATTAGTGACTATTTTTCTCCACTATTTTACGCTTAGATCACCCTAAAAATAAAACTATTCTTGAGGTTAGCGATGTTTTTGTTAACCCATCCAAATAATAAAATAGTGCTAACCCAAGTTAGTGCTATTCTTACTATTTGCGGAGTTGCATCCAAACACACCCAAACATAAGCACAGTACTAAAAAAAACAATTACAACACATTAAAGACAATACTGGAGTGATGAGAAATCCCAAATTTTTTAATTGTAACATTTAAAAATAATTTAAAATTCAAAGTTGGCATGACAAATCTAAAAGCTCAAAAGCTGGCAGATACGCATACTTAGTGTGCAGGTCTTTATGAGTGACACACATATTAGATCTATGCCTCCCTAAAAAACTTGACATTATATATTCAAAAAAAAAAAAAAAAAAAACTTGAGATGAAAGTATTTACAATTCTCGAGGCCAACTCACTTTTTGTTCATTCTCAACACAATTGTTCTCTTTAGAGAGCGTGTTTTGATATTTGAATCGAATTTAGATATATATCATCGTAACTTGTTTAATTAGATATTTTTCTATCAAAATTTCAAAACTAATTATTTTTCCATTTAAATATAACTATATTATAAATATATCAATTTCTCAATTTTTTCATTACAAAATATAAATTAATAATGATTAATAGTTAAATTGACAATTTTGTCCCTTTCTAAAATCTTGTATCTTGAAATTCTCCCGTAATTCTTCCTCTTCCCGCGCGGCTGCTGGTTTGTTCTTAGTCCGACGATCAATCTGCTCATAAAAAACTTTATGCAAGAAAATGACAAGATCTCCACTTTTCGACGTACACCCTGCAAGCACCAGGAATAAATCAGACACATTTGGACATGCTGCAAACTCCATGATACATTCGAATCGAACTTAGGTGCTTTTCCGAAAGAAAAGCAGGAGTCTGCTTTTCCGGATCCAACCATTCAATTTCTCCATTCGCGTATTTCGATAAAGAAACTTTTTCATACACAAATCTCGACGAACTTGAATGGTTGGATCTGAAAAAGCAGGTTCCTACTTTTCTCTCAGAAAAGCAGCAGAGTCGGACTCGATACATTCAACCGCCTTTCTTGAACTCTTGTGAGGAATCCGAGTCAAAACTGGCAATATCAGTCAAGAAATTGTGCTCGATGGTAAGTTTAGGGTGGTAGTAAATGTTGCCCACCCGATCTCCACTTGAGTCCCCTTTAGAAACAAATCAAAATTAGATTATGATCCAACATTAAATCCTCACAAAAACATATTCTATTGCAAGTGAGTGATCTATACTCGGTACCATTAGCTGTGTGGTACAGATGCAAGGACTTTATGTTCCTATATATGACACAGATGGGTTGCAACATGTCCAATATTGATGCTTCTTGGAATAGGAGATCAAAAGAAATGATGCCCGATGAGGGTTTAACCCTCAATATCACTCGCAAAAAGAAAATAAAAAAAGTCAACTCTCGCCAACTTTTTTTCACTAATACAGTTGAGGTATGTTTGGTTGGATTAAGAATAGGCTATTTTTGGGGTTAGATTATTCGGAATAGCCTATTCGGTGTTTGGTGGGGTTAGAATAGCTAGAATAGTGAATCCAAACTTTTTGTCTTAAGAGTATGTTTGGTTGTAAAACAAGAATAGCTAGAATAACAAAATTAAGAATAGCTATTGTTTGTCTGATTAGAATAGCAAAATCTCAAAACTCTTAGAAATAACCTATTCTAATAAGACAAAAAGTTTGGATTCACTATTCTAACTATTCTAACATAACCAAACATTAAATATGCTATTCCGAATTGCCTAACCCCAAGAATAGCCTATTCTCAATCCAACCAAACATACCCTTATTAGAATAGGTTATTCCTAAGGGTTTTGAAATTTGGTTATTCTAATAAAACAAACAATAGCTATTATTGATTTGGCTATTCTAGTTATTCTTGTTTTACAACCAAACATATCCTTGGGAGTTTGGATAATAATATGCTTCTTTTATATGAGAAAATGAGGATCCTCCTTTTAAAGAGAGAAAGACAAAAGAGAACAGGAGAGAGAGAAAAGGAGAGAGAAAAGGAGAGGAGGACTTTCTTCGGAAAATGAGCGAATTTCAACTTGGAAAATTCAAATTTAGAACTAAAAAAAGGTTGGATTCATTTATTCAAGTACCTCTTGAGCCAAGTTTAAGCATCATTTTATTGATTTTTGAAAAAGCCGAAATTTACTTCTTCGGGTAGGTGATTTTATATGAGAATGAGTGGGAAAGAAGAAGGTTACCCAAACGGCTTTATTTGATGAATTGCTTTCAATGATCATTCTCGCTCTAACAGAGTAAGCTCCTTAAAATGTATACAGAAAGAAGATAGTACAGCTAGGTTTAAATGTAAGGGCACAATTGTCTTTTTAATTTTTTTATTATTAATTAGTGTTTTTAATTGATTTAATAAAAAAATAGGTATATTTATAATATAATTATATTTAGATGGGGAGTAACTAATTTTGAAATTTTGATGAGGAAATATTTAATTGAACAAGTTATGTTAGGCATGTATCTAAATTTCTCAAGTATTACCAGAGAGGGCTCTCTAATTCTCAAAAAGTTTGATGCATGTCAGAAAAGAACCTAGAATATATGATGTTCTCTAATTGTCTTTTAAGAGGTACGCAAATCTATTATGTGTATCTGTCCGCTTTCGAGATTTTAAAAACTGCATGATACCTTTTATTTTATTTTTAAATTCTACAAATAAAAGTTTCAGTGAGAAATCACCTCGCTCGCTAAGAAACATAACGAAAAGAGAGAGATTGAGGGAAAAATGAAGGGTAAATATTTTAACATAGCAGTTTTGGACATATGTTGTGTTGTTTCCAGAGACGGATTGAGTATAATCAAATGGGTCAACTGTCTCCATTTATTTTCAACTTTTTTTATGTTTATATATGATTTTGATATAATTTAGAGTAAAATGTTATTAATATTGTAAAATTGACTTTCATTTGTGGAATAAAAATTTTATATGATTGATTTTTATTCACATTTGGCTGCACATAATTCTATAAATACAAATTTATCGAATGTGCAACTTATTATGTTCACTAATATGAAATTTGGTCATAGCATGCATGTCGGTAAAATAATTGCACAAAACTATGATAATATCAGGATCTTTAATCAGTTGAAAATTCTTAAATAAACAAATTTCATGTAGATTGAATCAATTTCTTCTCGATGATAAATTAATTGCTATAATATATGTCGATTTGATAATTTATTTTCTTTGCACCTCGCTTTAACCGAAAATATCACAAATTCTCAAAGATTTGTGCAAAATATGATCAAATCTGTGTAGAAAGAAATTATATGTCCTAATTTAAATGTATTGGATCAAATTAAGTACAAATGTATATTCCCGGACAGCATATACATTATGTATAGTATGTAGGGGTGAAAACGGAGCGAATACGGAGTGGATAGTGATAAAACCATATCCATATTCCTTTTTAATTTTCCGGATACGGATACGGATCGGATATTAACTGAATATAGATACGGATACGGATCGGATCGGATATTTATTAACATAATATTAAAAAAAACAAAGTTCATAATATTTATCTAATTTTAATGGTGAATAACAATATTTTTTCATAATATATATTAAAATATATGATATATATCTACTATTCGGATATGAATAATTGAAACGTAAAACCATATCAGTATTCATATCCACACGGATATTCGGATATCGGATATCCACATCTAATTTTTCGAATACGGATCAAATACGGATCGGATATTATCCATACCGTTTTCACCCCTAATAGTATGAGCATCTTAAATAATTTTGGATCAAAATGTGTAGAATAATTACAAAAACATATAAAATATTACTATTGATAAATTCAAAAGTGTGATTCGTGACACTTTTTTACATGTCAGACTAATTTAGTGAAAAAAAATATCCCAAGTACATTTTTAGCACAGTGCCAAATTGCCAATGCCGGTAAAGTTATTGTTGTTCCATGTTGTACGAATACAAATACGAGTATTGTATCTATACGATATTGATACAGTGATACAACAATTTTTAAAATTTTAAGAACTAAGAGCCAAATTTTTTTTTTTTACATACAAATGTTTTTATTTTTATTAAAAGTGTTACATAACAAAATTGGTAAAACAATTTTAAGTTTTTAGCTCTTAGCTTTTCTAACAGTCATAGGCTCATGGCATTTAGAGTTGTCCAAGATAAGATAAAATATACAAACACTTTTTGGGTAAAAAAGAAGAAGCTATATATATATATTATATCTTACAAACACTTACTGAGCCAGTACTCAGCAGCAAAATAACTCGCAAACTTAGTAAATAATTACATTTAGAGTATATTTGTCAATTTCCATAATTATATGACTACAAATAAAACTTTCATTGATTAAAACAATGAATAGATGCCCAAATTCTCAGAAATGCATACAGCCACGTGGATCTAGTGCCACCTCATTCTCTTTTTTTCTTTTTCTTTTAAAATTTTAAGATTTTTACATAAGTAACCTTATAATTTTGCAATATAATAAATAACTCCAATATAAATTTTAAAAATATAATTAAAATTACCGGATGTTACAAATTTCCCCTCTTCAAAAGAATTTTGTCCTCAAAATTCAAACGGATGGTATTCAAATTGAACAGGACATGATAGACAATAATCATATCAAATTTGTCAGATACAGATCAATCGGCTGAGATAATCAAATTCAATCATATCAATTTTAAAACATAAACATTTGAACCATCGTCAATTCTCTTTTCATTAGGACATAGATAGATCATAGATCTGATATAATCCAAACCGTCTGATGTTTGTACGAATCCTAGAGCATTGCGCGGTCCCATTTCCTGAATTCATTCGCTAGTGGACGCAAATTCTGAGTTTAGATCGTCACCGTCCGATCTGCTTTAGCACGAATATTAAAGGGCCCCTTCATTCCACCTCGAGCCGGATTAGCCTGGATTTTGATCAGATGGTTAGAATCTAAACTCAAAATTTGAGTTACTATAGAGGATCCAATCTTTCCGGAGAGAATCTGAGAAAGCTTTTGCGAGCCATAGCGGAGCCGATCGTTATCCTTTCTATTCTATCCAGTGTGGTTCTCCAACAAAGGAATCAAACCGTACTTCGAAAGCAGCTCTGAAGAAAGAGATAAATCTCCGGTCATGCAAGCCCTCTGCCTCGCCTTGCCCTTGTCCACCACGCCCCGCCTCCACGCTTCCCTGGCCGTCTCCTTCGGTGGCATTCGGCTGGGAACGAACAGCGTGCGAGTGGCCACTGCAGCCCCGTCGGAGTCGAGGGGGAGACTGGTGGCGGTTCGAATGGCGAAGAGACAGACTGAGTTGACGGAGATTCGAGGGAAGAGCACAGAGGAGCTCCTGGAGGAGGTCGTCGACTTGAAAGGCGAGCTTCTCATGCAGAAGCTCCTCTGGTCGGCTCGCAAGGATTACGACCAGGGTTCTATCCGCCACAATCGCAAGCGGGTACTGTTAATTTGTTATCCTTTGTTTTCATTTTTGGTTATTCCTTTTTGAAATTTTTAATGTGCAGCTGTGTTGAGATTTCAAAGTTGAGATGAAAAATGGTCTTCTGAACACTAATTGGCAGGTTCAAGTTAGCCAATTTTGTTCTCCTACTCCAGTTTGTTCAATGCCATGATGTCTTCCTAATCATTGATTGGATTACATATATAAAATTACATAACTGATTGGGTTTGCAACTTTGCATAGATGGTATTTAGGGCCTAAGCAAATTGGGACCAGTAAAACACCCACGAAAGAGTTGTCTTTCAAACATGAGAATTTTTAAGTTCACATTGTTAGCTGGAGGAATCATTGATGCTGATTTACTCTAAAAAATTGTGTGTTAAAAGATCTTTGCTGTTTGAAAAAATAGTGAGAACTTTAATTGAAGTGCAGATTCTAAATTGGAACTAGGTGGGAGGAACTTCTAGTTAGAGTTTTAGTTATGAAGATGGTAACTTGACAGTTTTCTCTCGATGTTGATGTGCCTTTCTCTATGTTTATTGTTTAGTGAATTTAACAAGTGTATTGTTTCTGAGTTTAAGAATTATTTGAGGGCCTCAGGCTTTTGCCAAAAAGTTCAATTGAAAAGGCAGGAATAAGCTGAATGTGCCTCCTGATACCAATTAGATTGGTACAACAGATCTGCTAATCCATGAGTACTGATAACTTGGGCTTTAATATATTGGGGTGGTATTGGGTATAACTGGATTTTGGGCTAATAAAATGTTTCATGAAGATTTACTCAATAGATGATTTCTTAGGAAAAAGTTAATGGGCTTTTCAATGGGCAATGACGAGAGGTGATAAATGGGCCGGCCTGTTTAGGATGATTCGGGTTCAAGTACTTGTATTTGATGACTCTAGGTTGAGGTGGGCAGGATTCAGGTCCTTTGACTTGTAAAATTTTTTGGCTTAACATTATTTTTGCAAGTTCCAATATTTGGTGAGGTTTGGTTTTGGGTCTGCGGAGTTTCTTCGGGTCAGTTCAAATCAGCATTAAGTTTTGTATATGATAGAATTACTTGCTGCCTCAGTTGATTGGAAATCTTGCTATTCTTCAAAGCATACTTCCTTCTTTGGATCTAAGTATTTTCGTACTATAATATTACATAGCAGTTTAGGTCATTGATAGTGCTGTAGTGCTTTTATTTTTTTTGACAAAACAAAGTGATTATAACATTTCTTTTTGAGATTATGCAAAAGCAGAATCAGTAATGTCAGTGCCAATTTTTTTTAAACTTTTTGTTGTTTAATAACAGATTGCTCGAATGATGACCGTGAAGAGAGAGAGGGAAATTGCAGAAGGTATTGGCAAAAGAATGTCTAGAAAGCTTGATAAGAAATGGAAGCGCAGCATTGTGCCACGGCCACCGCCTTCTCTGAGAAAGATGCTTGAAGAGAGCAAGGAATCTGAAGAAAATAACTCAACATAAGTTGTAGAAAGTTATGTGCAAGGTTCCTTTTTCTTTGTAGTTGTTTTTTTTTCCTTTTTTTTTTTCTGTTCTTCTGAAAAGTTTATTTCTAAGTCAGAACTATTTCTTTTGTGTGCCTTGCAAAAGATTAGAATAATCTTGTTGAGTTCGAATATTTTTTTTTTCACACTGTTAATTTTATGGGGATCTTTCTGCACAAGTTTAGTACTGGTACACACATAATATGCATAATATTGATACCATTATTGTATTGAACTGAACTGATAGTGCTGATTTTTTTTTATTTCTCGGGAGCATGCACAATGCAGTTAATTGAGTTTCATCAATGAATAATTTTAGGATGGGGGCTTAACTGAAGTTTTAAATAATAAAGGTCTGATGGTGCAATCCTTGTAGAATAAGTCAGGTCAGGAATTTTCTCTGATCTGAGATAAACCTCTTAACAAGATACTGCTTTCAATAGCACTTTGACATTATTTCACATAAGGTTACTCGGGGTGCACTTCTTTGACTTTGCAATGATATTGACAGCAACTTTCTTGTTTGATAGTATTTTAGTTGCCTTGACATGCAGCACATGAAACTAAAACTTAGTGTCTGTCGGGAACTGTTTATGAATAGCAGACAAAGCTAGCACTTCATATACATTTCCTTTATTAAGTTTGAAAATGGTTACTTGTTAATAAAGTGGGGGAATTTTCATTCTATTTTTGGGGCGTCTTTGGTAGCAGTTGAAAACAGGATCATAACAAAAGCCCGTTAGTTTCTGGGTAGCAATGGCTGCGAATAGGGGTGTCAACGGGTACGATACGGGTCGGTACCCGACAACGAAAAAAAATCTTTACGCTTACCCGTATTTTGAATACAGTACGGGTCGGGTAAACGGATAAAAAATTGCTATTGACATCTCGATTTGTGCTTTCGATAAAATATTTTTAAAAACAAGAAAAAAAATAAAAAAATAATAAGAGTAAAACTAAGGTGTTCTTAAGCTCACCAAGCCCTTTTGTGAGTTTAACTCAAAAATCTATCGGATTGACTTCAAACAACGCGTCTAAACCGTTGAAACCGATCTACTTCATGAGTGATGCGTTTACATGACAAATTTTAAAATTTTTGAACTAATTTAATATGAAGTCAAGCAGTAAAAAAAGATGATTTATAAGTTAATTTTAATGAGTTCATTTTTCATTATTTTTTGACTGCTTGACTTTATACTAAACTAATTCGAAAAATTATAAATTTGACATGTAAATGCATCACTCATGAAGTATATCGGTTTCAACGGTTTGGATGTGTTGTTTGAAATCAATCCGATAGAATTTTGAGTTAACCTCACAAAATGGCTTGGTGAGCTTTAGAACACCCTAGTTCTACTCAAATAATAATGAATACAACTAATTTGTACTATGAAAATTTAGTAAAATACAAAACTTTATTGTATCATGTATTATCTTTGTACAAATATATATATAAATATATAATTTTATTTTTAAAAATTATCTTATAGGATAACGGTAAGATAACGAAAAAAATCATTACCCTTATTTGTACCCGATAAACTAACGAAAAAAAATCTTACCCTTGTCTTTTCGAATACAATACAGTTCGGGTAAACGGATAAAATGGTGTCATTGACACCCCTAGCTAGTTACGAAATTCGCCAGCTGTTGTGATATTTGTTATTTTTTTTTTCGGCTTCAAACTAAATTTTCATGTTCATGTTTAATTTACATATATAATTTTGGTTCCAATTGGTTCGATACAGGAACCGTAACTGTCCCTTACGTTGTCAAGTTTATAGACTCAGTTCTTCATGTTGAAAATGAAGTTTTGTCAAATAAAATCAAGGTTCTAAATAACGATTATCGCGTCATCGCTTTTAAGATCCGAAAAAGCTATAACTAGCTACTTAGAAACTTGATAAAAGAAAAGCGGCTAATAGCATATTTTTATGGCCTGAAAAAGCTATGTGCGCTATAGCTAGCTATTTTGAACCGTGAATAAAATCATTTCTCCATCCAACCCACATATGACTACGGTTTTATTTTATTTTTTATTTTGAGTTGGGTTCATAAAGGAATATACCCTTTTATGAATAAACTGACTCTATTGCTCTTTTTTCCATCTCAAACGAGCAATGGAAACCTATTTTAATTTCCATCAAGATTATTAATTGCGCTTAATTGGATCTTATTTTAATATACATCATGTACGTTCATGAGACCATCCACATGTAATGTAACTAGTGATGCATTTTCATTTTCATTAGGTAGAGGAAAAAAAAAAATTGAAGACATCATTCACCCTCTAGTGACATAAGAAACTTGATGTATCATCCAACAAATATGGGGCAAGGAGTAGGTACTCTTTGCATCCCTTCTTTTCATACTAGCTAGCCGCCTTCTCAAGTTTCTTGGCAAGGGTTTATAACCAACCCCACTTGGAATCAAATAAACCTTTTCATTAAATTAAGCGTATATCATGTACCGGTCTATGTTGCAACTCACCGACTTGGTATGAGCAAAATTCATTTATCTTTTTGTCTTTGCCTTTTGCTTTTCTTTAAATAAAAAAATCCAGTTGGGACATAACCAAAATTTTATAGAGTGAAACAAAATTTTAGTTAAAATTATTTTGATTATTATGTATATTTTTATAAGTTTTTTCTGAAAATAAACATAGAGAAAGTTTAATAATATTTTGAATCTTAAGTATATTTTGAAAATTTATCTAGGAGAGAAGTATATATCCCCGCTGGTGTTCTAACTTCTACGTGGGACCGTGCCCCTGATAATAGTGTAATTTTTTTGCAAAAGAGTATGTATAATGTTTAACTAGTATCGTGCCCGTGCGTTGCAACGGAGACATATTATAAAATTAAATAGTATATGAAGAGACCTTTTTTTTTATATTCACACAAAATTAAGAAAAAATATATTTAAATGAAAAAAAGACACAAATGAAAAAAAAAAAAACGGAGATTCAACTAATAAATAACAATAAAAGAAATAACAACAAATGAAAAAAAGACGAATCAAATATAACATGAAAAAATTTCTTGAAGTATCATTGTACAATTTAATATCTAATTTTCTCCACAAACAAGACAGGTCATTAAACAATTTAGAGGAAAAATGATTTGTAAAGAAACAAAATTGAAAAAGATATAATTAAATTCAAATAAGGATTTTCTCTACAGATATATTTTTGATGGAAATTATTTTAATAATGAAAATTTCTCAATATAGAAATTATTTTTGTTAAAATCTGCACTCCATATAGAAACGGATAATAAGTAAGGAAACAAAGAAATAAGAAAACGGAAGGTGGAGCCCTCTTAATTGAAGAGGGAGGAATAAGGAAACAAAGAAATAAGAAAACAGAGAAATATATCACCAAATTTCGAAGTCTGCTCAATTTTAATTGTAACATATCGTGTGACAGTTCGTATGGTGAGTATGTTTTTAATTAAATTTAGACTTCTACACATAAAACAAATGTATTTAATCAAAACAAGACAAATTATGTGATTAGAGGGCTGAGATTAAATCCAAAATTTCATCATTCAATCGTAGCCGTTGGCGGATCGGACACCCAACGTGCTTAATAATGGAATGGAGATTATTGCTTCTGTCAGCATGGAGAGAATGTCTTTCGGCTGGTGTACGTACACTATTTGTATGGTATACGTGTATAATTGTTGCATTAGGAGTAGTCAATTCCTTGTAAGAAAAGGAATCAACTTTACCTGCTCTTTTGAGAAACCTTGTATTTGAAAATAATAATAATAATTGAGCAGTCCATTTTGTAAGAAGTTTGCTCCCCAACAAGGGAATAAGGACAAATACTTAATAAAGAAAATGGACCACAATTCTTCAAATGAATCGTTTATGATATCATCACTTGATAATTGGTGATGTGACATGCTCGTGTTAAATTTTTATATTTAATTTTCTCCATTTCATGACAAAATTGAGGGTTCCTTTTATTACATATACAAGTACCAGACAAGTACATAGATTTTTCATTGTTTGTCGTGTTGACTACTGTTGAATTATTCAATTTTGTCTAGATGATAAATTGTTGATTATTAGATGAAAGGTTTACTGGTATCTCCATTTGTGAAGAAAATGGAGAAGGGTGATAATTCTTCCTCTTCTTTTCCGGGTGCAGGTTGTTTTTAGTATAATCCTATCATTGCTATTAGCTTTATGTCCTTTTTTGACATGACAGTCACAGGTCAACCCTCTAACAACCTGACATTATAAGTTTCTTTCCTACTCCTTTATATTTAATTAATTTATGGTTATGTCTAGAAGACAGCTTTAAGTATGGTTCACTTCGCTGTATACTTGAGGATAAACACATAGCTTTCCTCAAAAGAGTATTCTTCCCAAAAATAATTCAATTTTATTTTTACTATAGCTTTAACTTAGGTTAATTGATAAGGGACACATAGGGCTATGGCCTATATTTATATTGAAATAACTAATGAAGCATATTATAGCACCAAAGACATTGGAAAGTAGTTATTTCATTACGGCACAATTTTATGAAATATGGTGAGAAGATCTGGAAATGACATGTACAGATCATTTACAATATTCTCACCATGTGTCTCTTATTAGTGAAATTATCCTTACAAAATATATATTAAAGAAGTACAAATAATTTTAGAGTGCTGATGATATGAGGTGTAGGGATCGATTTCCAAATTATTATTTTAATCTATAAATTAAGCAATATTTATGTTTGATTTTGGTCAGCATTGATTGATTGAGGAGACCAAACAAAATATTAACGACAGCGAAGGTAGGAACTTGCTACCAAGTTTTAAAAAAAGAAGAAAAAAAGTATAACCGGTACTTATATAATATAATTACTTGTGTGATAATTTTACTTTCTAATAAGAACCGGAAACATATACAGTGATAATTATCTACAAAGCAACCAGTTTTTACAAAGAACAAGTGTACGTACAAACTATATATATATATTTTTCATTATGAATTGAAGCGATTGTATTTATACATACAAGTGTACGTACGTGTAGATTTCTGTATATAGTTGCATGCAGCATTGCATTACATAACAGTACTGCATGCATGCAATCTATGCTAGCTAAGTCACACTAGATGAATTGAACTCCCAATATAGCAAACCAAAAAGATAAAACAAAAACAAACAAAGTGGAAAACATAAAACCAAATTAAAAAGAAATACCAACCCTAGCTAGCTATTATGAAGATGACAATATATTCACAAAAAGAAGAGAAAAAAAAAGGAGAGAGAAGGGAATGTTTAAGAGAACTCAGGCATGAAGCATTGATCATCAAGCAGGAGATCAGAACCCCAAAAAGGAATAGAAGGGGTGCTACTAATGTCACAGCTTGAGGTACTGCAAGCATCCCCTAAATTTGAAATGGAGATGTCAGTGAGAGGTGGCAAAGAGGATTGGGAACCCAAAACTGTTCTAGGTGTACTGCTCTCCTCTCCATTTCTACACCCGGTACCGAAATCCCCTAACTGGTTCGGATCATCGCATAACATTTGCTCGAATAAATACGAAGGCAATATTTCGGCATCTGTGATCTGGTCATATTGATTTTGAATTGGGTTTGTCGGCGAAGTAAGAGGTGTCATTTCAGAGGAATTAAGAAGACACATAGGGTTTAGGTCTTGAGTATTACTTGGAATCAAACTAGGACTTGCCGGGGCATTTATTGTGCCGGCAGCTGAACCGATTAGAGAACTCAGGTATTGGATTCTGGCAGCTTGTATCGCCTCAGACTGGAGCCTTGCCGCATGATCTTCCCAGGGAGATTGCTGGATGATCTGGCGGAGGTTTGCGAGAGCAATCAGCTGTGGCAACGCTGCGAAGAAGTCGGTGCGGGGTCGGTGAGTCATGGGGTCAAAACCCATTTGGATCAGTTTTTTCTTGAGGTGGGTGTTCCAGAAGTTCTTGATCTCGTTGTCTGTCCTGCCCGGTAGGTGCTTTGATATCGCCGACCACCTTAAATTCAAAATAATACCAACATATATATCAGTCAAACATTAATGAATTTATGTCATGATGATATTGATTTTTTTTAAAGAGTAGGAGATGGATTTATACTTGTTGCCTAAAACAGAGTGGAGATTGAGGATCGTCTTTTCTTCTTCCGGGGTGAATTTTCCTCGCTTTATATCCGGGCGAAGGTAGTTTGTCCATCTCAGCCTACAGCTCTTTCCACATCTGTTCAAACCTGCAGATAATTTAAAAGAGTAATGCAATTAAATTAACTATGAAAGACACTTATAACATTAGTTAGTTTGATTAGATCATAAATAGATGATATATATATATATACCGGCGAGTTTAGGAAGAGCTCTCCAGCTGCCATGACCATGATTTTGGATGTACTGAGTGAGCTTGGTGTCTTCTTCAGGGGTCCATGGTCCCTTCTTGAGACCATTTTCATCGCAGCAAGGAGATCTCCCCATGTCCAAATTGGAATCTGGAACTGGGAGAGAGAGAGAGAGAGAGAAGTGGGGATTCAACTCAACTCAACTGCCTCTGTTATGCTATGCGAGTTCAAAATCTCACATGGCTACCAGAACATATGGGGTTTGCCTTTTATATACATCTTGGACAACTGTGGAGCCTGCCTCTGTGGAACTATTTGTTTCTTTTCTTTTTTTAATCATTTCAAATTGACTGGTTTAAGTCTTGCCTTGTGGTATATGGGGTATGAGTTGCACGTGAGATGTAGCACAGGTCTGAGTTCAACAGTAATTTTAAATCTCTCTCTGTTAATCAAGTAAAATTAAGACACTGAAGTTTCAAATGGTAGTAGTACTTATTCGAACAACTCACCAGCAGTATTCCTCAATTAGGATAAATATTTAAAATATAAATTTCTTAGCCTTCTTTAATTAATAATTATAATTAAAATAACTAAACCTTTGCGCTACAATGCACGTATGTCGTCTTATATGCTTGTCTAGAGTGTCCATCCCTGATTCAATTTTTTTTTTTTTGCAAAATATACTTCTTTTGTCATTTTTTTTCCAATAAAATTTACAGAAATATGCCTGTATTTAAATAAAATTTTAAAAGAATATACACTTGCATATCAAATTTTATGCACCCATAAAGTTGTAAAAGGAATACCGATGGCTATAACAAAAAAGTAATAATAATAATAATAATAATAATTGAGAGAAAACGCCTAACGTAGCTAGCTGCTAGCGGTCGTCATCGGCTCTGAAAATTTTGAAGGGTAAGAGTAAAATAGAAGCCAGAAAAGAAGCCACGTGCCATGCAAAGTGGGGACAGTAATAAACTTGCCCATGCACGCAACTACATAATGCAATTAAAAGAGATCCTCTCGTCACCTCTTCACCTTCCCCACACCAGTCCTCTTCATTCTCCTTTTAATCTTTGACTTTTTTTCTTCTTCTTATTTTGGACCAAAATCTTTTGGTGATCAAGTTTGAAATTAATCCCTTCTTTGGACGACATCGATCCTATACAGAAGCAGAAATTAATTAACAATTATTTATTTTAACAATATTAATAATTTTTAAAAATAAAGTTCTAATTTTTAAAATAAAGTTCTAATTGTTAATAATTAATTAATAATTGTTAGCATGATCTGCATAGTGCCCATGCATATTATATATGTCTAAAAAAATGATGCGGTTTGATATATGTTTACCGTTAACGAGTGACTTCATTTTTAAGCATCCTACATTTTATGGTGTTCCCTTGTTTTTAATAAATATAGAAACTAATGAGCATTAAATGTATTATTAATATTTCAGATTTTAATATAAATAACAACCGCTATATATGGAGGGGCGGAGGCATGTAGTGTGAATGGGGTCAATTGATATTCATTTTTTGTTTCAATTTATTTTTGTATCTATGTATAATTTTCTATATAATTTGGAATAAAATATATGGATAGGGTATAATTGATCTCCAATCTCAGCATGAAAATTTTATATAATTAATTACATTCACATTTAATTCTCATTGAAAATATGACTCCGCCTATATATGATGATACTCAGATAAAAATTTACAAAAAAGAGTAGAACTAGGGTGAGCATAACTCCTAAATCTATTGGATTGACTTCAAATGAGACGAATCCTAACCGTTGAAACTGATCTACTTCACGAGTGATGTGTGTACATGTAAAATTTTAAAATTTTCGAATTAATTTAGTCCAAAGTCAAGCAGTCAAAATTGATGAAAAATGAATGCATGAAAATAACTCCTAAATCTTCATTTGGTGCTTTCATTTTTTTTTATCACTTTTGACCTCTTGACTTTGGATTAAATGAATTCGAAAATTTCAAAAGTTTGTATGTGCACGCATTACTCGTGAAATAGATCGGTTTTAACGGTTTGAATTTGTCTCGTTTGAAGTCAATCCGATAAATTTAGGTGTTATGCTCACCAAACCCTTTGGTGAGCACAACACACTCTAGTTCTACTCTACAAAAAATATAACTACCATGACATGACATAACAAGACTCATATATTAAATGCATTTCCGTATTAAAAAAATACCGTAGATATGTATAAATACATAGGGCGCACTATCCACAATTTGAGACGTGAGAAAACATGCATGCAACATAAATATATACTAATTAAGGTGATAAGGTCCAAATTAATTACTAAAGCAGAAGCTGCATTGACGCGCTCCTTGTCTCCTGTTTACGTTGAATAGAAAAATCAATCTAATCATGATTTGAATATATATGATGATGCTACATATATCTTGGGAACCAAGAAAAAACCAAAGTTAGTCTAATTGCAAATAGGATCTGATTGCAGGTATAGATTAAGATTTTTTTTTTGGGTGTATTACTTTTAGTATATGAGAATATATATATAAATTAATAAGCATTAAATAGATAGAAAAAATCAACGACTATATATAATGACAGAATATACACAATATCATAAGAAAATTTAGAAGAAAAGCACCATAGAAACACTTAGATATTTTTTATAAGAAAGAAACACTTATATATTGAATGCATTAATTCCATATTAAACATTTACCGTAGATAGGGGACATGTGAGAAAACATGCAACATAGATATACTATTTATTATTTACGGTCCAAATTAATAATAAAATCACCCCAAGAAACTAGAGCTGAAGCTGCATTGACGCCCTGTTCAGACTGAATATAAAGCAAAATCAATCCAATCATGGTTTGTCTATATATGATGATGCCACATACACCTTTAATTAGAACCAAGAAATAAAAAACAAAAGTTAGTATAATTGCAAAATTAATAGGAGATGCAGGTTTGAGTGCAGCAAAGGAGAATGCACGTCAGCTGAGACGAATGTCTTGAAACGAAGGTAATTAATGCGAAGGCACATCATGGAGATTTTTCAGGTGATGACTGCACCAACTCTGTTCACATCGTCAAAAATATTATGTCATGGTTTTCTTTAATTTCCCCTCTCTTTTTTACAATATTAATTGATTGTGTTGGAAACGAGATCTATATATTAATTAATGAGTGAGGCTACGGTACTATGCATAACACGGATTGGTCTGTGCTACAGCTCAATATTTGAGTTCTCAAAATTCTAACGGTCGATCCGAACCATTCAACATGATTATAAAATGAATATGTACTTGCAAACCAAATTTTACATTTTTCCGAATTTTTTTACTATATTTTTAAATAGGTAAAAAATCACTGTTTTTGGATGGTCCAGAATTTTCAGATCAAGTGATTGTCTACCTATCTAAAAAAATAGTAAAAAAATTCGAAAAATGTAAAATTTGGTTTGCAAGTACATATTCATTTTATAATCATGTTGAACGGTTCGGATCGACAGTTAGAATTTTAAAAACTCAAATATTAAGCCGTAGCACGGACCAATCCGTGCTAGTCATAGTACCGTAGCCTCACTCATAATTAATTATTCTCCGTACATTTATAAAGTGGTCATCTCTACTAGAGCTACTCATAAGCTGAGTCGAGTCCGAGTTAAGGGCAACTTGAATTCAACTCGTGAACTCATGAACTCATGAGCCGAGTTGAGTCCGAGTTGCTAATCCAATTTCGAGTCAAAAATCACAACTTGGATTCAACTCACGAACAACTCGAGTCAAACTCAAGTCGACTCGTGACTCGTAGATAGTACATAGTTTATCAAATTAAAAATTATCAAAACAAAGTTTAACAAAATAAATAGTACATAGTTTACCAAAATAGTACACAATCTAAAACTTAACATAATGAAACAGTGACAAATACATAATTAAATAGTACAAAGTTTATCAAATTACTAAATAGTATAAAGTCTAACAAAATATTACATAGTTTACCAAGTCAGTGAGTCAACCGAGTTGATTCCGAACCAAGTTGGAGGAAACTTGGATTCAACTCGTGAGACAACCGAGTCAATGAACTCGATTCAGTTTTGACTCGAGTCAATTTCAACCCGAGTTATTGGCGAGTTGAATCCGAATTGATTTCGAACGAGTCATGAGTTTTTATGTGCACCCCTAATCTCTACGTTATATATACCGTCAATGAATAATTTAATTGATATTGATTTTGGTAATTAAGTTCTGTTACTGACCCAGTCAAAAGAAAACATATAATTGCGCTGCATGTGGAACAAACAAATAACTAACTGCAAATGGTAAACTGATTACATTTTATTTCTTTTGTTAGTAAAAGAACAATTAAACTGTGTTTTATGCACTTGGAAAAGAACAATCAAACTGTGTTTTATGCACTTCAAGAATTAATGGCGCATTCATATCAAAAGTCATAACGTTTTGGAGTTTATTTTGTACAAAAATATAAACAAAGAAATTCAAACATCAAGTTAGTTACATAAAAATTAAATGTTGATTTTCACTTTTTAATCTCGTGCAAATTAAATGAGAATTCTAAGCTTTATCATAACTATTACATTATTATGACACTATTCCGAATAGAGATTTTATTCCGTTACTAAGCGCGACAATACTATTCGAGAAGAACAAATTAAGAAGAGAATAGTGAAATTACTTGATGAAATATCCATATACTCTACTATGATGGACCTTCAAATATTATAGATTCATTATTTGTTGCTAAAAATTTATATATTGATGTCTGTATTATATTGACAATTAATTATGACAATGTAATATTGTCAAAATAACTACTAAAATAAAATATAAAATTGTAGAAATATTTTCCTACATTTTGAAGATATTAATATCAAACTTTGATGCCGTTAATTTTTTTTATTTCCATTTAATTAGTTTGATGAATGATCAATTAAATTTTGATTGCATTAAATTTGATACACAAATTGCACAACTAATACAACTATAATTTTCTTAAAGTTCAACAGCTGTTAATTGTTTAATTGGTTATCATTTATTGAAAAATATGTTTATTGTTTTTTTTTTTTTTAAGTTTCATAGAGGTTGCGAAGTGGTGAGAAGAGTTCAACAGTTAGGATTTTTTTTTCTATCCAACTGTGCCACCCGTTCTCAAAAATATGTTTATTATTAATGTAGTATACTTGTTATTTGTTGATTGTGCAATTATACTAATAAAGTACACCGAAAGGTGATTTGACGATTGAATCAACTCGCTAGTTCAAGATAAATATGCATATGATTCTTCCAACCAATTGAACAAGAGGTGTTGAATACATAGCTCCTAGCTACTACTAACACCACCTAATTTGCTTACCAGAGATCAAGTCCAGCACGGTTTTAGCACTCCTCGTAGTGGTGTCAATGCCACCCTTTTATCCGTTTACCTGACCCGTACCGTATCCGTCTTATAAAGATTTTTCGTTATCTAAATGGGTAAGGGTACGAGGAGGGATCAAATTACACCTTTTCTAGTGACACATTTTGACACCTACCATTTTCAAAGTCCAAATAGTCGATCCAAACAGTTCAACATGATGGATATATTAAAATGTGCTTGGAGATCAAATTTTACATTTTTTTGAATTTTTTTACTATTTATTAAGATGGTTACAAAATCGTTGTTTTTATACCATTGAAAAACAACGATTTTGTAACCATCTTAATAAAGAGTAAAAAATTCAAAAAAAATGTAAAATTTGATCTCCAAACACATTTTAATATGGTGATCATGTTGAACGGTTCGGATCGACTGTTTGGATTTTGAAATCACAAAATTGACCTATAAAAAAACGGTGTCATGATGTGTCACCAAAAAAGGTGTAATTGAATCCCTCCTCATATTATATATATCAATAAACATTGAAAGAGTACTTTAATTGATTTACTTGCACTTAGCATGATCATATTTTTTTTTTCAATAAAGTACTATACTTGTGTGAAATGAATATATATGTTTTAATGTATTATTTAATAAATAATAAAAATAATTATTATATTAGTATTACCCGTTATTTACCCACTACTGTTTCATTATCCGACCGTTTTTTTTAGTTACCAAAAAAAAAAATACAAATTAAATGATTACCACTCCAGTAGGGTTATTTCAAAACATACCACCTACGCGTACCCAGTCCGCGCACCAAATTGGGACGGTGAAAATCACTTGATTTGAAAATTCTGGACCATCCAAAAACAATGATTTTCTACCTATCTAAAAAAATAGTAAAAAAATTCGAAAAAAATATAAAATTTGGTTTGCAAGTACATATTCATTTCATAATCATGTTGAACGGTTCAGATCGACCGTTAAGATTTTGAAAACTCAAATATTGAGCTGTAGCACAGACCAATCCGTGCTATGCATAGTACCGTTGCCTCACTCATATATATCTTCATTTCATTATTAAGAACGTTGGGTGTCCGATCTGCCAACGGCTATGATTGAAAGATAAAATTTTGGATTTAATCTCAACTCTCCAATTACATAATCTGTCTTCTTTTAATTAAATACATCTCTTTTATGTGTAGAAGTTTAAATTTAGTTAAAATAAGACTCGCCACATGTATAGCCACACTAAATGTTACAATTAAATTTAAGCCGACTCAATCTTTTAGAAAAAAATTTCTGCATGAAATATGTTTCCTTATTTCTCCTACACCGAATTGTGCAGACAATAAAGATATATTTTCTTATTCTCCTTATTCAATTGAGCATAATAGAAATCCATAAATTTTTTCCTTAAATGGAGATATCTCCTTGTTTGTTTCTATACAAATCCGTAGAATGAAAAAATTTCCACTCCCCAACAGTTGTTAGTTTGCTCTCTCTCTCTTCCCCTCCTCTCCTCCTTGTTCCTGTGATCCTCCCCTCCTCTGCGAAATTGTGATGTATAATGTTCAAAAGATATTTGTGAAATTTAGATGCAGTTACCTTTTGAACAGTGCATTTTCTGATTTATTTGGATTTGGGCTTCGAAGAAAATCCCTAAGGTTTGATAAATAAATTTCATCTTTTTCGATTGCTACCAATTTCCTTATTACGTTATAAGTTTTGATAAATAAAATCTCTAAGGTTTGATAAATAAATTTCATCTTTTAAATTTATTTTTAGGACTTTACATTATAAGTTAGCAGTAATTTTTTTGTTCTCTTATAATACGTCTCCGTTGCAACGCACGTGCACGATACTAGTATATATATATAAAGAGAGTGGCTAAGCTCAAAACGTTTGCACCAAGCCCTTGGTGCAAACGTTTTGGTTCTCCTATTTGCAAAGTCCAAACGATCAATCCAAACCGTTAGATATTTAATCCATATTAAAATGTGCTTGAAGACCAAATTTCACATTTTTTGGAATTTTTTTGCTATTTATTAAGCCACTTTGAAAGTTGCTGATTCGGGTGAACAGTAAAAACAGTGCAATAAAATTCTGGACCGTGTGATCAGCAACTTTCAAAGTGGCTTAATAAATAGTAAAAAAATTCCAAAAAATGTAAAATTTGGTCTCCAAGCACATTTCAATATGGAGAACAACTTGAACGGTTCGGATCGACCGTTTGGACTTCGAAAATCCGAAAACAAATTGTTTGCACCAAACCCTTGGTGCAAACGTTTGTAGCTTAGCCACTCTCTATATATAAATATATATATAAATATATATATATATATATATATATAGAGTAGGGCTATTGTGCTTCATGAAGTAAAACGAAGTTTTACTTCACGCTCAATCTCCCATTTCTAAAATCCAAACGGTCGATCCAAACCGTTCAAGTTGTTCTCCATATTGAAATGTGCTTGGAGACCAAATTTTACATTTTTTGGAATTTTTTTACTATTTATTAAGCCACTTTGAAAATCGCTGATCCATTGTGAATAGTAAAAAACAGTAAAAATTTCTGGACCAATGGATCAGCGATTTTCAAAGTGGCTTAATAAATAGTAAAAAAATTCCAAAAAATATAAAATTTGGTCTCCAAGCACATTTCAATATGGAGAACAACTTGAACGGTCGGATTGACGATTTGGATTTTGGAAATGGGTGTATGAGCGTGAAGTACAATATGGGTTTTACTTCATGAAGCACAATAGCAAAATTCTATATATATATATAAATGTCATATATGGTTATGGATTTCGACGTCCACTAAATGACCTTAAGAGAAGGACATGAATTCTAGTTTTACTGATCAATATTAATTAACAAAGTGAACAAATGATTGGTGTAATTAATTAAGTAAGAATGGTCCATGATCATAAGCTACTGAGCAATTAGCTTAATATTAATTAAAAAGGTAGCCTATGAGAGAAGGGTTTGGTTTGGAGTCGGAAAACTGTCACTTGCAACAGGAACGGCGACTTATCATATGAGGTGTAAAATCTTTAATTTGTGTGTCAAGCATGTGATTAATATATAACTATTTAGTTATTGAGTGAGGCTACGTTACATTGTAAAACATAGATCAGTTTGTATTACGAATTTTTATTTTTATTTTTAAAAGTCTAAATAGTCAATCCGAATTTTACTATAAATTTATATATTTTTAAAATCTAAATAGTCAATTTAAACGCTTAGTATGTTTTTCATATGACTTTGTAGTTTTTAGAATTTTTTACTAACTTTTATATAGATAGAAAATTACTATTTTTGAATGATCCAATTTTTTTAAAACAGATGATTTTTTATCTATAAAAAAATATTCTGATAAATATAAAATTTAATTTTATGTACATTTTTTTTATATAAAAATCATGTTGAACGGTTTAAATATAATCTTTGCAAAATAATGTATCCTCAGTCTTTATTTATTTATTATTTATTCAGTGGAGTTAATTCATAAGTTAGTCCGGTACCAACCTAGATAGTACCAATGATATATAGTTTGTACAATCAGTAGTAGCGCATACTTACTAATCAATTATAGAGGAATCCCAACTCCCAAGTCCCAACCATAATGGAATATCACTATTCACTCATTCACTACAGCATATATGTTCTCGGATCAGCATCGGCATATTAAAAAACCCAAGAAAACATTTTCAGTAAATGCCAGACGACTATTTCAATTTTAGGCAATGTAAAACTGGCTCTTATTTTCCAGCTAATTTCGAGAAGAAAAAAAAGAATAAGAATGCTAGAGGAAGCTTAGATGTAATGTGATATATACAAGAATTTGTGTTAAAACTGTGAATATAATTTTAAAATAGTGTGGGTGTTAAAAATACCCACGATAATAAAAACAATCTTGGAAATCATATTTTTCGAAGGTATTTATCTCTTAAACTTAATTAGTTATTTTTTATCCTCAATTTTAAAATAAATTATTGTAGTAAATTAATTGGACGTGAACAACAGTTCATATCAAGTGGTAGAGAAGAAAATATGTGACGTAGCGTGATAAATACGTCTTGACTTGGTCACGTCACGTCAAATTTTTTTTTATAATTTAATTTAATTTGTTGAAAATTCAGAAAAAGATATATAAAAAAATTTGAAAAATGTAAAATTCTAAAATAAATAAATAAATAATATTGCAAAGCTTAAGGCTCAGATAGGGTACATAGAATAATACTCTAAAAAATGTCAAGTTAATAATCCCAACTCTGATTGTATATATTGGACCCATATTCTTCGTAATTGTGCCACATAAAATCAGAGGAAAGAAAAATATGTCAGAAATCGTTCGGCGTCTGATTTTTAAATTTCAAAATTATATAAGTGCAAGCCAGTCAAGCAATCCGTGACTAAACTAAAGGTGATTGATGTGATATGTTATTTTTGTTCGAATGTAGACATGTTACGCAAATGGTCACATCACACGAATTATCACGTCACGCGACATGCGAATCACATTACGTGATGACACATATGACGTGACTGGTTAAGTGCTGATTCAAATCAGTTAATTTATAGTCAAAAAATACTAATAAAGATGTGGAATTGAGGCATCTTAGAAATTAGTTCATTTTTATATTGAACTTATTAATCTTTGAGTCTAATATACCACATTAGATAACAAAAATTAACAATTAATTTTGATCATTTGATCAAACAAACGTAAATAATAAATATTTGTTTTGTTTCTAAGACAAATTCTTAATTTTTAGTAAAAAAATATTCACTAAAATGTGGAGAAAAAATATCTCTTTCCCCAAACACCCTCTCCAAGATTTGGTCACCTACGTATGAGTTTGGTGCTTTCTTTTTTAGTCTTTGCTGACCCTTATCCTTTTTTTTTTTCTCGTTAAAATTCTGAAATCTAATCCTTTAATTCTTACTTTTTTTTTAGAAGATTTTGTATATTGTTATTAATGTTCAAAATATTCAGACATTACATGGATTTCTGCATAAAGATGTGGAATTAGGTTAAAGTGTTCAATACTTGACTTTACAAGCCTTAACACCTTAAAATTTAATTATAAACACCTCATTATGGAGATGTTTATATTTAGACTCACACTATAAGTGCTTGCATAAGATTGTAGATATAAACACATGACAATACATAAACACCAAAAAGTTTGAACACTTTACTTTGCAAATATAAACAACTATAGCAATGGATTTATGACTATATATCTAGTTGGGATCGCTTGGGTATGAGCTATTTTGGATAGTGGATCATTTGTGTTATCTCGGATCTTAACCCGTTTTAGCTTTAGACAACTTTCAAGTCTCACTTCATTTAGTTTATGGGACAAATGGGTTAGGATATCTGGTCATTGAGATCCGAAACCCGGATTGTTTCAATTATTATTAATATCTTCCATAATGCTTGTCTCCTACAAGTAAGAAAATGGCCCGGGGGGGGGGGGGGGGGGGGGGGGGACCTCTATAAATTTGAATTTGAATATGTAATTTTGTCTATTAAACTTTACAATTTTTACATATATAAATATTTTTCTTCTTTATAAAATAAAATTACACTACATTAAATTATTAATTTCTTCCATAATGATTGTGGTCGAGATGGGGCAGTAACACAGTTGGCTAGAAGAATAAGTCTTAAAACCGTGGTTACTCAAAGATTGAGAGTTTGAGCTCCTCTTACGACTTCACAGCTTCTGCGAAGCTTTAAAAAAATGCTTATTGTGTGGTCTTATTTTTCTTTGTCAAGTTAATTTATAATGTGCATCCATACCACACCCACTGGCATCTCAAAACAGGCCACATAAACATATCTTCACAAAGAGATAAGACTTTAAAAATGATATTTTCCTAACCCTTCTTTTTCTGTTTAACCTAACTTTTATTTCTTTAATTTGTTTTCAAATATAGTTGCATCATTTGGTGTCGGCAACAAGCAAAGCAGCAAGGTGAACACATAAATTAAACAACACAATGATCTAAGCAAACAAACACCATTTGAGCTAGCATTAATTGTTAGATCCTGATGTTAATAATAACAATATTACCATTAGTAGGCTTATTAAGTTAATTTGCTACTTAAAACATGGTTCCTTGTTGAAAGGGCTACTAATGCAAGCAACTATTGATCACAACATGGGCATTTTAGCTTACCACTTGAGTGTGTGTATTATGTCATGAATTTTAGTGACAAGTAAAATTAATTAATGTAATTAACCTCAACTAACAACAGATTCCTTGTAGATTTGGGTTTCTAACGTACTAGTTTGATATCCTTGTTGCCAATTTCCTATTTAAGTACATAATTCGATATGATCCTTGTTGCCAATACTATTATGTTTATATCACAATAAACAATAAAAAAAGCTAAAACACCCCTGTTTGGTGGGAATTCGAATTTTACTCAGGCCGCCGGGACCAGTCCAGGAGCCTCTAAATCCCCATTTTTTTTTTTTTTTTTAATGCACCGATAACAATGTTGTTTTTTGTCTGCATATTCCTGTGGTCATCAAATTTCCTAGGGGCCATCAAAAATCGCCTAGCAGAGTCATCAAAATTTGACTGATAGCAATGTTTAAATTGCCTAGGGGGCCATCAAAAATCAATTTAATACACGCATATTCCTCTAGTCATTGTGTAACTTTGTAAAAAAAAAAAAAAATGGGGCCGCAGGAGCATTTGGAGGCTTCTAGACTGAGGCCACAGAGACAATTGGCGGCTCCCAGTCTTTGAGTACATATCGAATTTTCTAAAAAACATGAGTGTTTTGGTTTATTTTTTTATTATGGTATAAATAAAATTTTTGGGAGTAAACATAACAGTATTAGTTCTTGGTCTAAATTAAAAAGAACAAAGAAACTGTTTAACAATTCAATTCTTGCCATTTTAATAAATAGAGTATAATTCTGGATTGAGATCACCACTCCAATTTACTTAAGAATATATTAAATTATTGCATCCAATTAAAGAGTATTAATCTTCTTCTTTTTTTATACAGGGTTCACCCTTTTCGACGCATCAAAATTAATTTGTACGCGTGAATCTACAATGCACATTAATATTTCTTATTTCCCAAAAGAATATATACTTCCTCTTGATTGGATAGGTAATTAATTTAGAAGGATATCAAGCTTTATTAAAAATACCTTGCATATATAGGCAAAATAGTTTGATTTAGCTAATCAATTTGCTTTTCTTTTAAAGAAATTTTGAAAGAAACAATTAATTAATTAAACGATGTTATGCACGTGGAATACAATAGAGCCATTCATTAATTAATGAATTGAATTAGATGAGAAAACTGTCAATTAATACGGCATTAGGTGGTGGGTCCCAAAATATCTATTGCAAATTTCATCGTATCATATCATTCAATGAAAATAACATGGCCATGCAAATGCATGCATAGTAGAGGTGTTATATGTACCTCTCTCAATCAATCATTTGATCTTCACCACTATTAGGCCTAGTGGTTATGACTCATGTAACCTGTCTCTCACTGTCTCTGTCATAAATAGTTAAGTCATGAACATATATCAAACTTGATTGTGACTTGGTTATACTCACCACCTGTATCAGAATTAGAACTTTCCATATTTATTAACACAAATCTTTTTCATTTATTGAACTCAATTTAATTGTGTTAAATTTTAGTGGACAAGCTAATAAGAGTGAAGCTATGGTACTACTATTTATAGCGCATATCAGTTCATATTAAAATGATCTCATTTTCAAAGTCGAAACAATTGATCTAAACAATTCAGAATGATCTCCATATTAAAATGTACTTTTAAATCAAAATTTACATTTTTAAAAAAAAATTTACTATTTTTTTAAATAGATAAAAAAATCACTTGATCTAAATATTTTAGACCATTCAAAAGTAGTGATTATCTACCTATGTATACAATAATAAAAAAAATTCTAAAAAAAGAGAGTAAAATTTAGACTGCATGTACATTTTTCATATGAGCGGTTTAGTTTGACTACTTGGACTTTGTAAACGAAAATATTAATCTGTAATACGGACCAATCTGCGTTATACATGATATCATAGCCACACTATGCTAATAGAGGAGGGATCCACTTACAACATTTGTAAGTTATAACATCTTATAACAATTTAGTTTTGCGATTTTCAAAGTTCAAACAGTTGATCCAAACCGTTCAACATGATCTCTATATTAAAATGTGCTTGGAGATCAAATTTTACATTTTTTTTGAATTTTTTTACTATTTATTAGATATTTTACAAAACTGTTGTTTTTAGACAATTCTGAACCACTAAAAAATAGCAGTTTTGTAAAATACTTAATAAATAGTAAAAAAATTCAAAAAAAATGTAAAATTTGATCTCTAAGCACATTTTAATACATATGTCATGTTGAACGGTTTGGATCGACCGTTTGGACTTTGAAAATCACAAAACTAAATTGTTGTAAGATGTTGTAACTTGCAAATGTTGTAAGAGAATCCCTCCTCATGCTAATAACAAGTTACTTTAAATTATAAATAAAGTCAATTTCTTTATCACAAATTATGTTGGCAAAATAATTCAGTTTCAATTTAAGATGAATAATTAGCTGGATCAAGGTTTGCAAAATCCTTTGCCATTTATAATAACAGCTATGATGTTACTAGATACATAAATTATAGATTTACAGTACAAAAGAAGGTAGGTTAATAGGAGAAAAGGGTACATGACTTGTACCTATAGACAAGTTTTGTCTGAGCAGGGGATTAATTTTTCCCAACCGTTATGCCCAACTTCACAGGAAAAGTAGTTCTGTCATCACTTACACAGTGCCTGTCAATGTATACCAGTTGTAGTAAACCTTACACTTCTTTCTTTTATTTCATTTTTTGTGTTTGTTTTTGGGCTTTTATCAAGTGGACTTAATTAATTCTGGCCATTGATACAGAGTTGCTCTGCTCAGCATCAGGATACACATTAAGGATTGTGATACAAATTTTTGTTATTTAAAAAATAGTCAATTTGATTTTAGTATTGAAAATTTATTCATCTATTGTGTCTTTAAAAAAACAATGGTTATCATGAGATTCAATATTATCACAAAAAATGGCAATAAAAGTTAGATTTATAATAACTTTCTATCTACATGTTCCTTCAAATAAGGCATATAGACATAAAAGTTAGATAGTAACAGACATAAGCGCGTGTCCTGATGTGATTAATTTCTAGATTATTTCTAGATTAATTCCTACTTGTAAAATTGGAGTTGAAATTTAGTAGCTAATTAAGTAAACACACTGGTCAGTATCAGAAAAGATAAAATGAGAGAATTAACTTCAATTAGTATCATCTTTCTTTATACATCATTAATCTGGAATCTCCAATTAAAGCATCTCCCCTTTTGATTTTTCTTGGATTTTTAGTGAACTTTCATTCTGATTATATAATTAACCTTCATAATTAATGTGTCTATAATTTGTAGATTTTGTTTTTGTCCTTTTGACAGCTTGAATTGCATGTAGTAAAAGGCCCAGTTGCAACAGACAGTGAAACCTTTCATAGATAGCTATTATTTATCAGTGGCTGGGCTGAGTTAGGTGCAAGGAGCAATTAATCTCAAGTTAATTAAGGAAGTGATTAGTTTACTTAACTAAAAACTATGACTAACTTGATAGTTTTTGTTCAATAGATTATCACTCTGGATAATATAAGAATTCATTTTTTAAAGAAAGATAATACAATATAATGAAACCAATGACCGTAATTCAGGATCTGACAACCAAGAGAAGAATATGATCCATTTCAATGAAATTAAGTATATCAAGAGGGATATGTAATATGTCTTAATTAATTAGCCCAGTGAATGTACAGTTATGCAATTAGAATTTTTAAATTTAATAAATCATGAACAAAACAAACTGGTAACTCATCTAGTTGAACCAATAGGAGTTCATATCTGATCAAGATAATTACAATACAACACTTGTGGCATTATCCAAATTTCAAACCAAGCCGTTGCATTAAAATTGCACTGTTTGGATCAAATTTGATTCTAACAATGCTGAAATTGGACTTCGCAGCTTCTGCGAAACTTTAAAAAAAAAATGCTGAAATTGGTCAGAATATTAGTTTTAAGAAAGAAAATTGACAGATTTTGAACTGCTAGTTGTTTTTTTCCTTTTATTAATTTTATTCATTTATTAAGTTCTTGTCATACTAACCAAAATAAAATATAATACTAAAGTCAAATGTTTTTTCCAAACTACCAGCAGAGAGTCTGAAAACCCATTCTTTCTTAAATTCATTGAAAACCAGCAGGAGAAAATTGATTGGTACCCTTAAAAGAAGGAACATGTCCATATATGGGAACAGTTTTTTTTTTTTTTTTGAGATAATCAACGAAGGTCTGGCCTTCGTTTTATATATGGGAACAGTTGCAAGGTGGTTCCTTTAGTTTTCCCTAGAACAGGGTTTTAAGTAATTGAGTAACTACCACAACAGTCCAAGGTGATGCAAATTTGCATCATTAGGTAACAAATTGAACATACTCAGGAATATCTTACTGATTAGGCAAGAAAATATGAAATTGATAATGTGCATATGTGGCTTATTTTAAGTATGATTGGATCTTTGGAAGAGATACTTCGTATTAGGAAAAGGATAAGGAACTACGAATCTAATTAAGATGCATGGTGAGTAATTTATATGAAGATCCCTAACCTTATTTTGGGGAAATGTTGATCCATATATGATGAAACAATGGGCTTAGTTTCGGGCAAACAGCATTTTTGCTTCATATTTTGGCAAATTTTTAAATTGGTCCATAAAATCCCCAAATATTTTAATTTCAGCACTTGTTTTGTAGATAAGGGCATGACTAATCTTCATGCTTATGCTTATGCTGTGTTAATTTTAGAATATTACTCACTCAAATATGCTATTACAGGGATTTTTGATGTTCTTATTGAATATGTATGTATGTGATATTTATGGTATTTCAGTCTAAATACCACCAACTCCAAATCTATTGAATTTGTTTCAAATGACAAATTCAATATGTTCAAACCGATCTACTTCATAAGTAGCGTGTTTACATGCAAAATTATAAATGCTAGGATGTATTGGTCTTCTTAAGTGGTCAAATATGAGAGTTTTTTAAATTAATTTTAGTGCATTTATTTTTCATCATTTTGCAAGTGCTTAATTAGTTTGGTACTAAAATAATTCAAAAAATTATAAATTTTTCAAACTAAATATCACCAACTCCAAAATCTATCGAATATACTTCAAACGACAAATTCAAACTGTTCAAACCAATCTACTTTATAGGTGGTGTGTTTACATGCAAAATTATAAATGTCAGGATGTATTGGTCTTCTCAAGTGGTCAAATATGAGAGTTTTTTTTAATTAATTTTAATGCATTCATTTTTCATAATTTTTTAATTGCTTAATTAATTTGGTATTAAAATAATTCAAAAAATTATAAATTTTGCATGTAAACGTATAAATCATAAAGTAGATTAGTTTGAATGGTTTGAATTCTTTTTTGAAACCTTTTGAATAAGCTCTGAAATGAGTAGCAAATACCACAGATGTCACGGTAGCCGGACTATGTTTGTTTGTAAGTGTATGGTTGTTAATGAAGTTGACCAAGTAGGAAATGTAATTTCTGAAAAATGTAAGGACCGTTCACATAATTAATTAATAAAAGAGGGAACAGCACAACATTTGTCAAAGCTAAAGAATAAATATTTACAGATTGCATGTGATGCTATTGAGATTTGGCAGGTTTGGCAGCAATTATAAGCAAGGCAAAGATAATAATTTGACTTTGTTGAGAAGACCAATACATCCTGGCATTTGTACTTTTAATTTTCCACTTGACAAGTTGAGGTATAGAACATATTTTTCTCTTAAACTATGTTAGGATATGATATTTAATAGCTCCATATATGTTGACCTATTTAATTAAGAACTCTTCTGAATATCTTAATTTCTTTTGCTTCTAAATCCTTGCCTTCTCTTCTCTCATAAAAATGAAAATCAACCAAAATATACAATTATTAGAGAGATTATGTACAGTATTTTTTTTTTCTAACAATATGATAAAATTTTATAATATATCATTCGTTACATAATGTGCGAGCGAACTTACAACAAAAATATGCAATATATGTTCATTTCAAACACAGATCCGAGTGATAAACTACTGAAAAATTGATTGGATCAATGCCCAGTTCAGTTTGATAACATATCATCTATACTTCAATTTCAATGTACCATAGAACAAATGAAATTTTACTTTTTATGTGCATTCAAGAAAAGTGAACAGGTTTCCCAATTAATGAATGTTTATAGTTGAACGAAATGATATTTGACCATCATTAATTAGATCCAAAAAGTGGAATGTAAATTACCATCGCATTTTTAGCACGCGCTTTTAACTCGTTGCTTTTCTTATAAGTTATAATGTTGTTGTTATTATTAATATAGTATGCATTTGGTAAATACTTTAGTAATAATTTATGTTCTTTAAAACATTTTAAGACGGAAAATTTTTAAGGTAATTTTTTTAGAAATATTAATGATACGTTACCTCAAATCTCTCATTCCTAAACAATTTTCAATTTTTTTTAATGAATATTTAAAATAAAAACTGAATAAGTATATAGTTTTCATATGGCCAGTGTGTATTGGTGTAATAGTTTAGTGTGCATTGAGCAATATAAGTGTGTATTTTAAGGAGTTCGAAAAACTAGTCTAAATGCACTTGGATTTGATCAAACTAGTGTGACCCAGTGTATTAAAATTCGGTTCATTCGGCCGAATATTCAACCGAATATTCGTATTCGGTTGGAATCCGAATAGAAAATCAATATTCGGTTTCGAATATTCGGCCGTATATTTTTTTCCGCATATAATATATTCAGTATTCGGTTCAATATTCGGTTTTAAATTTATGCTAGTATTCTTAAAACACTTGTTTGTACCATGGGCTGTTGGCTGTGCTTGTATTCAAGTAGTAACATCGCTTCATATTTCCATTGATCTCAAAGCAGCAGGATATTGATTTGCATAACTATTAATATTAATTATTATTTGAAAATCCGAATATATAAATCCAAATAAAAATTCATATATTCTGCCGAATACAATATACGGTATGCGGTGGCCTTCCGCATACCGAATGAGAACCGAATATTAATACACTGGTGTGACCATTGTCAACCGTTATGTTTTAACTGGAATAGACAAATGTGCATAGGTATAATAGGTACGTGTCCATTTTAGATAGTGTTTAGAAGGTAAATTCATGAGGGATCGATGATCATTAGACTTGTTATTTTAATTTAATATAATTACACAGGTCTTTTAAATTCATCTCTTATATTTACTAATTCACTTGATTACACAATATATTATTCAGGACAATTCAATCCTTTTTACTCGATTTACTTCACCTGTTTACTTCTAACAAACACAATAATATTTTTAAAAGGGATTTAGTACCTATCTTATTTTAACTTTCTTCACTTAAGCAAAATATTAAGTAAACAAATATTGGTTTTCAATACATCTCCAGTACAAAGAACAGTTAGTCTCATTTCTTTTTTTTACATTTGCGAAAGATTTTTTTAAATAACTTGAGATGAGGTTAGAAGACAATTTTGAAAAATAAATAAATTAAGGCAATACATTTTTGTTTAAAATACATTTGTGGTCTGTTCCAGAAATACATTTGTCTGTTTACCTTAAAAAAGTCCAAGAGATAAAGTTATTACATTACATTAATTTAATTTAATCTATTTATTCTGATAAAAGACCATAGTGTTTGTATTAGAAGATTATAAGGCTTATGGGCTTTTATGGGCCAAGATTGCAATCTTTAAAGAATTTTCTACCACATACAACCCAATATACAAAAAATTAAAGGCTAGACACTTTGCATTTTCCCGTAGTAAAGGGAAGAATATCCTCTATCAGACAGTATCAATTTAAGTCAAATTTTGAAAATAAAATAAAATAGTAAGTCAATTTTTTTGCTTAAAATACATTTGTGGTTTGTTCCAGAAATACATTTGGTTGTTCTCCTTGAAAAGTCCAAGAGATAATAAAGTTATTACATTAATTTAATTTAATGTAATTATTCTGATGAAAGATTTCATTAATGGTTCGTATTAGAAGATAATAAAGCTTATGGGCTTTTATGGGTAAAAACTGTAATCTTTCATTAAGAAGCATTTTCTATCACAGACAGCCCAATATACAAATTAACTAATGTGGACCCAGCCCATAATAATAGAAAAGTCTAAACGCATTTCCCACTAGTAAAGAGCTACGGCCTACGTGGACCATCAACAGAAAAAAATAATAATAAAACGTGAGGAAGGTGCATTCTAGTCGTCTGGATCTTTGACTACAGCGAGTTTGGATTCTCTAGTTGTATTTTTTTTTATTTTTTAAATGCTCTTCGTTTTAGAATCCACCAAAAAGACAGTTATAGAAAAAGAAACTAGAACTAAACCTCCTACACTGGAGCTGAGGTAAGAGTAATAATGTAAGATAATCCTAACTCTGATTGTATTGTTTGAGTTTAAATTTGAACCATCGATCAGAATTGAATTAATTCACCTCAAATCTATAATATACGGAATTCATTTAAGATTCCTATTAGTTTATAACGAGCGGGCCGAATTCAAACTCAAAATTGAGGTACTTGGTAATATGAATTCGACCAGGAGCGGATTCAGGATTTTCGTCAGGGGGGGCAAAAAAATATCGAATCGGATTTAATTATCTAATCGGGTTTAAATCCATTAACCAATTTGATACTCGATAAAAAACAATGATTTAACTTATACTTTCTAATACTTTGACTTGTAATTTCTGATTCTCTGACATTTAATTCTAATTACCAATCAAAATTCAACAAATTTATTTCAATTTTAACCCTAAATTTAACCCGAATTACAAATCAAACGTTCAGAGGGGCAAATTTTTTTTCAGAAAGAGCAAAGTCGGTCGGAACCATTAAATCTCCACTAAAACTCAAAATCCAGAAAAGACAGCTGCCCCCTCTGAAATACACTAGGTCCGCCCCTGAATTCGACAACAGCCTTTAAAAATTAAAAAATCGTTTTTCAAAATTCCACCTTGTTTTGCAAAAGAGAAATACGAGTCTTACACCACGTCACTTCCACACCAGCGACGAGCGACCCATGAATTCTAGAAATTAATATATGGACACGGTCCACATACGACATCCTTTTATCCACCGAATCAATATAACTTACGTACTAGAATAAATTTGTAAAACCTTTTCGTATCTGGAAAATAAATGTCAAACAATAAATTTGTCAAATAAGAAGAAGAAACAAATGAGAAAGGAGACGAAAAGGAATTTAATTTTTCTTCGCCAACCGAGAAAAGAAAAGCAACGGAAAACGAAAAAAAAATCGTTATAAATCTAAAAAAAATTGGTCGAGAGTTTTCTCCAGTACTGGCGCCCGATAACACCGTCTGGGATATTCGCTTCCCGCCTTTCTCCGGCGCACAAAACCAAGAATAAAACAAAACTAAGCTAAACTAATAGTCTAATACTAATACCTTCCTTGCTCCTTAAACACCTCTTTCTCTGTTCAAATCGATATGCCATTCGGTAAGTTTGATCCATTGAATGTGAAGGTATGGTTCGTGGTGGGGATCACGATGGCCGGAGCGATCATCATCGCGGAGACCAACAGGCGGCGGCGGCGCAAGGCGCCGATCAAGACGGTCGAGTATTTCGGAGCTTTTGTGGAACGGTTCGAGCTTCTGGGGGCACCTCAGCCTCCTCCCCCAGCTGCGCTTCTTCTCCTCTCTAACCTCTCCTTCGCCGTCAGTGACAAGTACCTTTCTTTTTGCTTTTGTGTTTCTCATCATTTCCGATTTATTATTTGTTCATAAATGGTGATCAAGTGCGTTGCATAAATTATTATGAGGAGACTACACCTGTCTTCATATTCAATACAATGTAAGATAAAGATTTGATCTAGCCAAAACTTGCATTTGGATGTGACAACAGCAATTATTTGTATGAACAACATATATCTAAGCCAAGCCAATTATCTAGCGCCAATTGCAAATGGCTTGGCATAGTTCAGACATAAAGTTAATAGAAAAGGTATTAAATCAAATTAGTTTGAATACTGGGTCTTCAATTAATTAGTCCTGAAGCAAGAGCCTCCAAAGAAAAATAAATTTGCAACTTGTTTGCGTTTGTGCCTGTATACGTGTGCCTGTGTTTTTTACTTTTTCTTCTTCCTTTTAATTGATGCTGAAAGAACAAATGCAGCTTTGATATAAAGGGGCAAGTAACTGGATTGGGCAATCCTGATTGGAGGAAGACACATGGGCCCGCAGACCAGACTGCGCTGATTGTTACTGTGCTAAGAAAGCAGGGGGCGGGCTGTGTTGGAAGGACTGTCATTGATGAATTCTTGTTCGGGTTAGCTTTTACTTCTTCATAAATAAATGCAAATCCTCAGATTTGGCAAATTCATGATTTGCAGCCCTTGGTGGTTACCTCTAAAATTGCCTTGTCATGGTCAACCTCTAAAATTAGCTCTATGAATATGTACAATAAGTTCATTATTGAAAATAAAATATAAATGAAATGTAGAATGGTGAATTATAAATATTTAAAATAGCTTACTTCAGATTTAGGTAATATGCTGCCACATTTAGGAGATGGTGGAGTTGCAAAGCTCATATTTTAATCAATAATTTACCAAATTCTTTCATATCTCATTAGTTGTTATCAAAATTGGCAGCAATTTCCTCCACCCGATATAAAGCTTCATAAATTTGGCAATAGTATGGGTTTTCGTAATGGACAAAATTATTATTGTTTATTAATAGAATGAAAGGTGAAAATATGCATTATGGAATGACGATCAACCCAGAAGTACAGGCAGATGTTCCAGGGGGCTCATGTAGCGGAGCTGCTGTGGCCGTTGCGGCTGGATTCGTTGACTTTGCTCTTGGTACTTCTTTCAATTAGTATAAAGTTTAGTATAGACTTTTTTTATGTCTTTTTGTTACAAAATTAAAAGTACCTTTTATTTTATACAGGTACAGACACTATTGGGGGCGTCAGAATCCCGGCATCATTCTGTGGAGTGCTTGGTTTTCGGCCATCTCATGCCTTTGTTTGTTCTTCTGGCATGTTGCCAAATTCACAGAGCTTAGATGCAGTCGGTATTGCTCTATTCACTATCTCTTTTGGGGGTTTTTGTAACTGCTATACGCCCTCTAGGGGTGTTCAAACGGTCGGTTTGGTTGAAGCTGAAGTAAAATAGCCAAACCAAACTTTTTTTTTTTTTTTCTTTTTAAACATCCTACCAAATTAAAATGCCAACTGAATAACAACTGAACAATTTAAACTGAATTAAATTTCCGTTTGTTTGGGTGAACCTAATAAGATAATTAAATTTCAAAAAGTTAAACTCAATACATACACTAATACATTAGTTATTTCATAGAAATAAATATCAAGATAACATTACACACATTGTTCAATTCCATACAACAAACCAAAATGAAAGGAAGCTATGATTGAACCAAACAAAATATAAACCATATTAGGTTGGTTCTGTTTAGTCAGTTTTGAAAAGTGTCAACTGAACCGATCCATTTAAACAGAAACTTTTCGGTTTGGTTGAAAACCAAACAAACCAGAACGTTTGAACACCCCTAATGCCCTCTTTGAAACATAGGAGCTAGTATATTGGACATGCCATTTGATTGGTATACCTTTTTTGGGGGGGTTAAGTGGCAAACTGTGACTTGCTTTACTAATCTCTTGGTGAAAATGTTGCAGGGTGGATTGCACGGAACCCAACTGTATTGCACCGAGTAGGTTCTTTGCTTTTACCGGTGACTGCAAAAGCACTTAAAAGAACAAGGCAGTTTGTTTTCGCAGATGATTGTTTCCAGCTATCAGCTGTGCCAATACAGAAAACAATTAATGTCATATGCAATTCTATTGAAAATTTATCTGGATGTAAGTCGTCTACTAATCCTTCATGTATTTCGCCCATGAAAGATGTATTGTAATTTGACCAACAACTAAATTTTTTATCTTATTTTTCTGATAATATAGATCAAATTCCCAAGCATATGAATATTGCTCAGTATATAGCCTCCAATGTGCCTAGTTTGAAAGAATTCTACGAGCCTTCTTCAAAGTCTCCAAAAGGGACATCTGCTCTAAAGGCTCTCTCCACTGTCATGTTGCTACTTCAAAGGTTTGCTTCAAGTTGATTTTAGTTTATTTGAAAGAAAGCCGCTGCTGTTATTTTTAATATAAACGGAACCTGTGCACTGAAGACATGATACTGACTGATATTTCACTGGAACCAATTGGGCATAGTAAAACTGTGTTGAATTGTATTGTGTCCTTTTTTTTTTTCTTTTTTTTTCTAATTTGTTCTCTACTCACAGTTGGCATGCATAATTAGTTTTCTTGTACTCTAATGTTCAGGTACGAGTTTAAAACAAATTATGAGGATTGGATTAACACCGTTAAACCTAGTATCAGTCTGGATGTCTCAGCCCGGATTCTAGAAGCTATTAATTATACACCTGATAACCTGAAATCTCTTTACAATGTTCGGACTGAACTAAGAGCTGCACTTAACACCCTTCTTAAGGTAATTTCTTTCGCTATATTAGACAAAATTCTTCTTACACGATATTTTTATCTGATTTTAGAAGATATGGCCTCACCTAAATCAATTGCTGCCTTTATTACCATCATATACACTAGAGTTCAGGGTTAACAACAGTATATACTAATCCAGAATCGCTATGCAAGCCAAAATTGCAATCCTTGATGAATAGGAAAAAGAGTGAGAGGCTACGTTACTATGCATAGTGCATATTAGTCCATACTACGGATCAAACCAAACTATCAATCTGAACCGTTCAACAAGAACTTGTAGATCAAATTTTACATTTTCTAGAATTTTTTTATTATATTTGAACTAGGTAGAAAATCACTTGATCTAAAGATTTTAGTCCATTAAAAAAATAGTGATTTTCTACCTATCTAAAAAATAGGAAAAAAGTTTTTGAAAAATATAAAATTTAGTCTACAAGTACATTTTCAATGGAAATCATGTTGAATGGTTCAGATCGACTATTTGGACTTTGAAAACGAAAATATTAATCCGTAGTATGGACCAATCTGCTATATGCATAGTACCATAGCCTCACTCTAGGAAAAAATACTACTTGATGTGTAACTGTCTACTGCTATGTGTTTTATTCAGGATGGAGGAATATTATTGATTCCGACAACAGCTGCTATTCCACTAAAGCATGACATGAAACAAAAGACATCAGCTGACTATGAAGATAGGCTTTACACTTTACTCAGCATAGCTGGGGTCTCTGGCTGCTGCCAGGTAATTTTTTCTTCAAGAATTATGGTTTTTATGTAATTGCTTCTCTTACAAACTTCGAGGGGCCAATTTGTTGTACTTGTGCAAAATGCTCTTCAAAACATGTACCTTCTCATAATTTTTCAGAAATTGCCATTATTTTCCTTATATTTGCCAACTACACCTATCACCAATTCATTCGATTGGAGTCATGGAGGTGGAACTTTCCTATAAATATAGACAATAACGCCCTCAGCCTGATGAGCATAAATTTTCACCAAGCATTGCCGTTTATAACCCTGATGAGCATAAATTTTCACCTAGCATTGCCTTTTATAACCTGATGAGCATAATTTTTTTTCACCAAGCATTGCCATATAACCCTAATGAGCATAATTTTCATCAAGCACAAAATGAAATAGATATCAAGCATAATAAAGTTTGATTTTGATATATTTTTGCATAAACCTTTTTTATCTCTATATTCTTTTTTTATTTAATCTTTGATTTCAGTATTTGGGTGTTCTCTACATGAAAATATTTGGGTCTTGTTTGCTAACTTGGTAAAGAACTTGCTAATTTATCAGAAATAAAAAAAGCCTATTATCTTTTTTCCTTTTTTTGGCTCCCTTGGCACCCATTTACTTTGAAAATTCACACATGGCATAGTTTTTGTTTCCAGGTCACAGTTCCTCTAGGAAAGCATGATGACCATGACATATCGGTATCTTTTGTAGCAGCTCATGGTGCAGATAGGTTTCTTTTAGATACAATTCTTGACCTGTATTCTTCGATCAAAGAACAAGTTGCCATTGCTTCGTGCTACTTTCTACCAGCACCACATCATTATACCAATGGTGACGTGGATACATCTGAAGCACTGAAAGAAAAGGTACACCTGATACTTTTTATTATTTCTTTTTTTACACTTCAAAAATTAATAGACTATAGACCTATGTGATCAAGTTGTAAGCCCATTTTAAATTACTTATTGTAGGGAAATGCTGCATTCAAAGGAAAACAATGGAAAAAGGCTATCAACTACTATTCTGATGCTATTAAATTAAACAATGCAAATGCAACATACTATTGTAATAGAGCAGCTGCATATCTGAAACTTGGCTGGTATTTAAATTGTTTTTTTATCATACTGAATCAACCTGTTCTAGTTTACCTAAAGTAAACATAGTAAATTAACTTACTTTTTACTGTATGTGTAGCTATGAGCAAGCAGAGACAGATTGCAACCAGGCCATCTCGCTTGATAAGAAGGCAAGTATTTAGTAAATGCAGATTGTTTGGGGTGTTCAAACGGTAATTTTGGTTAAAGCCAAATTAAAATAGTCAAACCAAAATTGTTTTCGGTTTTAAAAAAAATCTAACCGAACCAACCAAATTAAACTTGTCAACCGGATAACAACAAAAAAAAAACGAAGTAAATTTCAGTTTGTTTGGTTGAACCGAAATAAGAGATTATATTTCAAAAGGTTAAAACTCAATACATGCACAAATACATTTAATAATCATAGAAATAAATATCAAGATAGATATATATCAATGAAACAGAGTAAGAAAGAATAAACCGAATCAAATATAAAAAACTGAAGTAATTGAAGTAAATATGAAGTAAATTTCGGTTTGTTTGGCTGAACCGAAATAAAAGAGATTAAACCAAACCAAATATAACAAAACTGAAGTAATTGAAAACTTCAACTGAGCTGAACCATTTAAACTGAAAAATCAACCATTTTTAATCCAAAATTTGACGGTTGAAAATCAAGTAAACCAGATCCAATGAACACCCCTACTAAGACCCAAGGTCTTTTCCGGCTTTGGATTGAATTATAAAATTTATAAGTATGCCTATTTCACAGAACCTATATTTGTTTTGTAATTAGCTGCTCAACAACATTTTTTTTTTCCCTTCTGTGTCAGAATGTTAAAGCTTATATGAGGAGAGGGACTGTTAGGGTAATGCTCCTCTGTTACAAGGAGGCCCTTCAAGGTTTGCAGAATTTGAACTCTCATTATTTAAAAAATATGAAGACTGGACAATACATTGAATCACATTATTTTTCTATTTTTGAATTGTGTAGATTTCAGATATGCGCTAGCTCTGGAGCCACAAAACAAATCTGCCCGTGCAGCTGAGAAAAGAATAGAGATGCTTCTAAAATGAAGCTTATTTCCATGTCTCCTTGGGCCTCGTACAATCCATTATACTCGTATGGTGTATAAATTACAAGAAATATTTGGAGAGATAGGTTATTGGTTGGTGGTTTTCGTTTCTATGTTGTATGATATAGAAAACAAGATGAGCAAAATAGAGAAAAAAAAAAAAAGGAATAAATTTGAGCGAAGCCAGAGCTGCTGGTTCGTTTCTATTTTTAATGTATTGTTACTTCAGCAGGTTTCTAGCAACAGCGATAATTTAATTGGGTTGGAATTGTAGAAATTTAAATCCAAATTCTTACCCTGAGGTGAGAATTACACCTTGTTTGGATGGAGAGTAGAGGAAAGGGAGGGAATGGAAATAAAATAAAATTTTCCGTCGAATCGTGTTTGGTTGACAAAATAATGTCGGAGGTGAAGGATACACGAGGTGAAAGGTTTAATCTTGTATCATTATAATTAATAGAATTGGTTTTTCTCCCGATTTAGAGTGTAATGAATGGAAATATATTTTGTTGCAAATATTTTTAGAAAAAAATAACACAAATGTTTAACTCTATATCTTACTTGTATATGTATAAAGTCGAATCCATGAAACCACAAATCAAAATCTATCTTTAGTTTCTTTAGTTTACTCTCCATCCAAACAAGGTGTTAGGAGCAACATGAGGGTATTAGTCATCAATTTTATCTGAGTCGTTCATTTCAATTAATATTAGTACAAGAGTAATAATCTATCGGCTCAGATCAATCAAAACTTTCCTCAAAAATTTCTACTGCGCAGAACAGGCAGAAAAACACTGCAGCGGGTGTAATGTTTAACCTCACAAGCCTTAACGGATTTTTTTTTAGAAATTAAAAATTCGAATCTACAAAAAGAAATGAGTTAGACTGTTTTTTGTATTCAAAAAATAGATGGCATTACACCAACAGTACTGTTCCATACTTCCATTAGATGCAAGTTTCTCATATTGTTTTAATGGTGCGGTTTTAGTGTTTCATACTTCCATTAGATGCAAGTTTCTCATATTGTTTTAATGGTGCAGTTTTAGTATTTTTCAGATGTTAAACTCTATCTTGATCACAGATTTATCAGAAATTGCTGAAATGGTACTATAAATGCCGTTTCATCTATTTAAAAAAAAATGACAATCAATATTCTTTTCGAAGATTTGATTTTTAATTTCTTAAATAAAAAAAATCCCAAGCCGTATGTTTCTGGTACTGCTGCAGAGGATCAACCGAAAATAGGAATGGACTCTGCTGCTTTTCCGGATCCAACCATTCAAAATTTTCTATTTTGCGCATCTCGATAAAGAAACTTTTTCATGCACAAATCTCGACAAATTTGAATGGTTAGATCTGGAAAAGCTGGTTCCTGCTTTTCTATCAGAAAAACAGCAGAGTCGGATCCCCGAAAATAATGGTCCTCACCCGTGGGGTCTACTAATAAAAACTTAAAAGATCTAATCATTTTAATATATAGATGCCTCTACAAAAATAAAGATATCATCTGCAAAATTTTAATTTAGAACAATTACAACCATTATGAAAGTTTTCTAATCCTAATTGTGCTTCATGCAATAATAATTGGCTATCCGGCTTTTTCGTGTTTTAATTATATAAATTAAAATATTGGTTATATGAATTATGGTTCAAGTTAATCATCAAAAGTTAACGCTAGATGTAATAATGATTTGTTCTTAAGACATCACTGAAATGAGAAAATTAACAGCCAAAGGACCTACAGCTAGGGGTGTAAACGGTCGGATACGGATCGGATAGTGGTCAAACCATATCCTTATCCGTTATAATTTTTCGAATACGGATATGAATACGGATACGGATCGGATATCGAACGAATATGAATACGGATAAGAATATAATTCGGATAATTAAAAATAAATTATTAATGTACATTCTAGTAAAGAATAACATCTAAATATAATTTTTCATTCATAAATTGGATCTAATATTTTTCATAATAAGTTTGTTGGTTACAAAATATATATCATATTATCAAAATATTAGTCACTAATCATGTCATAGCGTTTTATTATTCATTAGAATATATATGAATATGCAGTTTAATAAAGTATTGGTATGTATATGCAATTTAATAAATCAATTTAAGAACATAGAGTACATTTGTTGTGGTTTAGAGGTGTAAACGGTCGGATACAGATAGTTATGGATAGTTAAAAATCTTACCGTATCCTTATCCGTTATAATTTTTCGTATACGGATACAGATACAGATAGTCTCGGATACGGATACGGATCAGATAATTTAAGTAATTTTCCGGATTCGGATCCGGACGAAATAGTTCTGAATAAACAAAGAATAGAAATAAACAGGTTATAAAATAGAAATAAACAGGTTACACGGAATAGTTCTGAATAAACAAAGAATAATCAGTGATGACATGTATTAGAATTTAAATTAGCTATCAAAAATCAGGAAAATAAAAAATGAAGCCGCGTAACAACTCCCAATCATAATATCATTATGGAATAACTTTTATTTACAGAAAATAATCTAAAATAATATCGGGTATAAGAATTATTGCTTCTGGTATAAGATGTAAAAACGGAACCGAAAAAAAAAAATTCGCCTCCAACCAAATAAGCCGAAAAAAAAATTCAGATATATTTGGGTGCCTTAACAATACCACACGAAAAATTTGATCGTAATGGATTCAAAAAAAGATTCGAATTTGATTGGGGAAGAGAGAGAGAGAGGGTTGATTTATTTTATTAATAAATTGTTAGAATCAATAGTTTCATACAGGGAGGATGACTATAACTGAATGTGGTCAAATGACTTTTATTAATTTTGAAAATTTTCATACTCATATATATTTTTTTATATAATTAAGAACAAAATATTATGGGTATTGTAAAATTAACCTCCATTCGTAATATAAAATTTTTATATAATTGACTTTCATTCATATTTGACTCTCATAGCTAGAAAATCTGACTCCGTCTTTGATTTTATGGAATTGCTGAGATAGTCAATTATTACGAGACGAATAATAATGTTCTATATTATTTTATATTAATATCTATAAATAAAAAATTCTAGTATTATTACAAAGAAATATCCCACTGTCCAATTGGGACCGAATGTGATGTCTCCGTATTAGAGAATAGTGCACGTCTGATCTAAATCCAATGGTTAGACTATATTTTTAGCAGCCCTCCGTATTCAGGTGCCTTATCACAGTCGGGTCCACTAGCAAACTGGTCCCACTTTCCCTTAGTTCCACGCAATCTATTAGCAATTTTCTATGCACGTGGTTGAAAACCCATTGACAGTGGAAATCCTCATTTTAACTTCCATCTACCCCATCGTACAGTGATTGTGATTCAGTGCACCGAGTGTAAGCACCAAAATTTTCTCTCCCTTTATCTGGTACAAAAGTCTGAACCCAATTCCAATCCGAACTTTCCTAGTTCGCACCTGAACTGAACTTCTTTGACCAAGAATTAATGGCATCCTCTAGTAGGCACCCGGCCAATAACCCGCCGTCGACCTCCGCCGCTTCCGATCCTCTCGTTTCTCTCCACAACCTGACGGTGCTGGGCCAGAGGATGGAGTCGCTCCGCCGCTTCCTCTCCGAATCGCTGGAGGGACGCGCCGCCCCAATCGCCGCCGATCAGCTCCAAATCGTCTCGTCTGAGATCTCCTCCACTGTTCAGCATGTGATTCTTAACGCCACCGCGCTTCTCTCCTCTGCTACTTCCCAATCTCTGCTCTCCAACCCCGATGCTCCGGCGCAACCTTCCAATATTAAGGAGAATCCACCTCCTTCGATGCCCGATCAGGTCGTGGTTGATACAGTAGCGGAGGATGATGATGATCTCGATGCTTTTGCCCAAGGTGAAGATCAAAATAACTAATATTAATTTTGTCTTTTTTGTTTTTAACGCTTTAGCTATAGGATGAGTCAATTAGCGAATTAAACTTGGGATATTTGAGGATTATAGTGGTTGCAAAGAGAATTTATATGAAAAAAAGGGACAGCTATACAGAGGTGACAATAATATCCTTTTCAGTCAAAGCCACATTTAGGCATCTGTGCTGTCTAAAGATATTCCAGTTGTTGTTTCATCTAAGTTAAAATGAAATTATGGTGCAAGTAGCTAATTGAGGGCCGTCATGCACCTTTATATTGAGAAATCAAAACACTTGCAAACAGGAACACAGATGCTTGTAGGTGAGAAAGCCTATACAGCAAGGAGCAAACTAATGCTTCTTTTACTTATGCTGGTTCGATTTGCTAGCATAAGTTGATTAGTTCCACAATGTCCTGTTGGAATTTGCAGGTCACATTTGCTATATAATAATTATTACATGTAGAAGTGCTACTTTTACCCAATTCCCTACCTGGTTCTGATCTTATGAATATGGTTGCAGAATTGATGCATCTATGTTTGAACCAAATTTTACCTGAAGCCGGCAGTATAACGGGTAGAGTATGGTATTATTTAATTTACCTATCCAAGGCAAACTTGACCCATTCTGATACCTGTACAATTACCTAATAATCTTTAATGAGAAATTTTGAAAAATGAAGCCAATAATTATAGTGATCAGGAATTGTTCCATATCCAATTGTACGCAAGTATGGGTTTATGACTTGTATTCGAATCTAAACTCACCTAATTTAAAAAAAAGAAGTAAATGGGTCAAGGCTTGGTACCGGACTCTTTTAGGGTATGGGCCTGGATATAGTAGTACTTAGGACCCTACCCGTGCGGGAGCACCTCTAATTATATGCTTTAGTCAGGCCACATTTGGGCATATATAACATGTGAAGGTATTTCATTTTATGTCTTCGTATAATGTCTCAAACAAAAGCATGCTAAATTAGCTGAATATGAACTGGTTTGTGCATTTATTTGAGGGATAAAAACTCTTACAAACACCTGGAAACATAATCATTTAAAAGATCGAACAAATTTTGATTAAACTAATGCTTTCTGAGTAGGTACCCACGTTTTCAAGTTGATGTAGTTTAATTGTGCTATGTCGGGCCCACTACATAAGTATTTGCAAGTTGTGAAATCCTATAGAACCTTAAATTGAAATTTGGTATAGGTTATGTTGACAACATACTTATTTGGCAACTCTATACACTGACACAAGGTTTGTAAACTACAAAAATTTGAAAATTTAGATATTTTCTATGATTAGGATAGGCTGTGTATAAAATGTTGTGCAGCTTGAAAAAATATGGTACTTGTCAAACAATTTGAGAAGCTAATGTTTTAGTTTTATTGGCATTGTAATGGTCAACTAATTGATTCTCAATTTGCATTCATTTGATACACGGTCTATCTTAATGCTTAATACATTTGACAAAAGTTGTTAAAAAAAAATAAAACATGATTGTCATTATTTTTCATCTGAAATTTTAGATCAATTTGAATTAAGGTGCAAAGAGCTTTAAACTGCTGGCGTTTGCACCAACCTTTGTGCCATTTGACCTGCGGGCAATGTCAGACGTATTCTTTGATAGAAAGTAGTGCTTCAACCTGGTTTAAAACTGACTTCCAAGATAAACTTTTTTTAATGTACTTAGGACCAATTAAATATACACTAGAGAAAGTTGTGATATGTTCTGAACCTGATTTTAAAGCTAATTAATTCTACTTCAACTTTCCAGAAAACCAGTTCATGACAAAGGAGGAAAATGAGAACCTCTCAGACTGTGAAATAATAGAGATGGAAGCAGAAGAATTGTTGACTGAGCATGTGCATGCATGTGAAATCTGCGGCAAGTCTTTCAAGCGTGACGCCAATCTGCGCATGCACATGCGGGCTCACGGCAACCAGTTCAAGACCCTAGAGGCCCTCTCCCGGCCTGGTGGCCCCGTTGAGACCTTTGGGAAAAAGCTTCGTTTCTCATGCCCATACCAGGGTTGCAACCGCAACCAGGCACACAAGCGGTTCCGGCCTTTAAAATCTGCTATATGCCTCAGAAACCATTATAAGAGGAGTCACTGCCCCAAGTTGTATACCTGTCAGCGATGTAACAAAAAGAGTTTCTCTGTTCTGGCTGATCTGAAGAGCCATCTGAGACACTGTGGCGACACCCCGTGGAGGTGTTCATGTGGCACCACTTTTTCAAGGAAGGACAAGTTGTTCGGTCACCTGGCACTTTTTGAGGGGCACAAGCCGGATACCGGGCCGGGTGTTGAACAAAAAAAGGGAAAGGAGAAGGAGATTGAAACAGGTCAGGACATGAGTGAAGCAGCAGGTGAGAAGGCAGTTTTTGATCCGGTTTTCCTTGATGGGTTCATGGATGAAATCGAGGTGGCACCTGCATGGTGGTAGAGCATGAGCAGATTATTGTTTAGGGAGCTTCCCATTGTAAGTGCGTTGTGGCGCTTTTTTGAAAGAATTCCATGTGCTTTTGCTTTTGGAAGTGGAATAGGGGCGTGTAGTATATGCTAACAGTAAAGTTGTTCGTGTGAAGTGGAACTCCTGTTGTGCTTTAAATTATTATTAATTTTACTTTTTAGGTGCTATAGGTTATTAATGTTTGCTGTAGTGCGTAAATGCATAGCATTGCGATGCAATTGGCTGTCTTTGTGCATACCACAATACCGTACCACCTTCACATGCCTCTTGTTCATTTTATTGAGGTTCATCGGAGTTGATATTGAATTATAGAAAATTTCTTAGCATTTGAGGCCTAAGGACTATGTGGGTTTTAAAACCGGCTTCCAATTGTGCCTATTAACTAGTAAGCAAATATAACGGTCAGTAAGGTAATTTATGTGCTATATAGTTTAGCAGTTACTGATTTGTAATTTAAAATAATATATTTTCGGAGTGAAGATACATCTCTGCTCAGTACATAGTCTATTATAAAGCATTATATGGTCCACAGGTAGGGGTGAAAATGGTATGGATAATATCCGATCTATATTCGATCTATATTCGAAAAATTAGATGTGGATATCCGATATCCGAATACATGTATGGATATGGATACTGATATTGTTTTGACGTTTCAATTATCCGTATCCGAATAGTAGATATATATCATATATTTTAATATATATTATGAAAAAATATTGTTATTTACTATTAAAATAGATAAATATTATGAACTTTGATATTTTTTAATGTTATTTTAACAAATATCCGATCCGATCCATATCCGTATCTCTATTTAGCTGATATCCAATCTGTATTTGTATTTCGAAAATTAAAAAGAAATATGGATATGGTTTTATCACTATCCGCTCCGTTTTCACCCCTACCCACAGGCTCTCTATGTATCGAAATTTTTATTCATAGGAAATAGAAAGAAAAAAAATTAAAAATAGAAAATATCAGGGAGGAAATTTAAAAAATGGAAAGGCAGATACAAGTTATGGCATCCTTGCGGGATGCCATATGATATATCAAAACCAGAAAAATAAATAAATAAATAAATACTACAAAAGTGGGACACCATAAACCATCCCAACCCAAAAAACGAAAAAAATAAAATAAAAAGTGGGCCGCCATGCCTTGTGAAAACCCTTCTCCTTCCATTTTTAATCTCCTGCGCCTCAAAGAGCGACCCGGCGGTCTTATGGCGTCCCACTTTTTTTTTTCCTTTTTTCTTGTTTTGATAGATCATGTGGCATCCCACTTTTTTTTTTTTTGTGTTTTCAGGTTTTGATCAATCCTGTGGCGTCTCGCAGGAATGCCATAATTTCTAGCTATCTTTCTATTTTTGAATTTTCAACCCAACATTTCCTTTTTTTATTTTCCAATTTCCTATGAATAAAAATTTCGGCTCTATGTACCCCCACCAAATAGTATTCAGTCTCTGACCTTAGCTAACTTTGCACGCTGGCATTTTCTCTATTAATTTCTCTTCTTTATTCTTCCTTTGAAACTTCATCCAAATTCACCTTGTAGATATGGTAAATTGGAGCTACTAAAAATTGTTCGGATAAACCACACTTTGAATATTGCTATTGTTTTTTCCCCTGTTGGTTGTATTACTGGTGACAGAAAGAAAATTTCATATGAAATATGATAATGGAATAATATTTTCGGTCACTCATTTTTGGGACAACAGCCCCTTGTATCCTGTCATGGATAAAATAAAGAAGCATTTCATTTTCAAAAGGAACAGGACCTTGATATGCAGTCCATTTTACAAATTATCTGTAGCAGAACTGGTAGCTGATAATTCTGTGTAACATTGAAGTTATATAGAAATCTTTTTTTGTGAAAAATCTTTATCACCCTTAGAATTCCTAAATTATTATTATTATTTGTTTCTAGATGAGGCCTTATGGATAAGTAGGAGCTTATAGTAGTCTTTATATAATTTCAAGCATAAAATAACGAGTCAATCGCAAATCAGTGGATTCAGATTAGCTGAAATCCGAGATCCATGAACAGTACCCTGAAATTCCTAAAATCCGAGATCCAGCCGTCCAACTTTTTTTGTGCACGCATCGCGAAACAGCTGGTTTTTCTGTGTACGCATCTCGAAACAATTCAATAGCTGGATTCGGAATTTCATGAATTTCAGAATTACTGTTGATGATCTCGGATTTCAGCAGATTTGGATCCCAAATCAGTACCAACTACGGATGGACCAGCAGTCCAGCATGCCTTGCCAGAATTATGGACAATTTGTAGTTATGTATTGCATTTTCTTTTTCTAAGTGTTACAATGAATAAAGGAGAGGTCAAATATAGAACCCACAGAGCAAAAGCAAAAGGGTATAGAAACACATTTGATCATTATCTAGATTTAATTCATAAATCCAAACCTCAACCGATATTTTATGATCAGTAGAGAATAGAGTATCTGATCCTCCCTTAATAGAAAAAGGGTAAAAAAAATGGACTTTACAATGGAGCGTTTTCCATGTTCAAAGAAAGTAATATTTTTTTGGTTTTATTGCAAGCCAGATAAGAGTCATAGATGGTGCCATCACAGGTACTTTTCTTTAAGATGAGATAAAAATAGACCTCTCTTAGCACATGGGAATTGGGAACATATGCTTAATTGAGGCCTCAACATTCCTGCTGAAATTATACAGCATGAAGCTGGTATAGTAACTCGTACCAGTACGTAACAGAGAACAGATGGTGTGGTACTATGTACACTATTCCTTTGGATCGATCTAATAATGCTCGCTTTCTCCTGTTATATAAGTTCGACTCATTTTTTTAATGTCACAAATGGTGATCAAACATAGTTGTACTTGTTTTTCCGTGTGTATACAATAGCAAGGAGATGTACACTAGAAGAGACGTTAAATTGCAATATGACCCATAAAAGTAGGAATCTATACACTAAAATTCCAGATTGTCATATAGTTGCAGAGCATGTCTTCCTTTCCTTGCTCTTTTTTTAAGTAGGAGAATTACCTACTCGGGGAATTTCATTAACCGATAAATTCAAAACAGTTTACAATGGGTGAAAGATTATACAAGAGATCGAGATTTTCAACTCGAGTTCTATATATATTTCTATCATTTCATGCGAGGCAATGCTTTCAATCGAGCTTTCATTAGTAATTAAGTCAGAAACACTCTTTTTTGAATTAAAGCCAAACAGATGATCTGGTCACATCAAAAGATAAGCAAGCTACCAGAAACAAAATAACAGAAAGAAACAATATCTGATGTATACATGGGTCATTTAAAACAAATGAAGCTTTGACATTATATATAATGTACATTCAACTTTCGCTTTTCATTTATCTGTACAAGTGAAAACAAGTTTAATCTATTATTTACAACATAAAAGGGTCCAAGAAGCAACAAACAAATTTATCAGGAAACTTACATAACCAAGGGCACGTAAGCAAAAACTCGGAAGTTATAATTGAAGCAAAGCGGAACCTCCTTTCATGACCAATGAAAGAAAACATGAAAAAAAAAGCCATGTAAACTTGAACTATGATCTATTTACAATTTGTTGACTCTTGCATGGAGGATGCATGAACAGCCATGGCTACTACGGATTTAGCCCAAGCCACCAGCTCCCTTTTCATCCTTTCTTGATTGGTCCACAATGCAGGGTCCACGGGAGACTTTTTATCTCCGATGGGTAGAATGGAAAGCATAGATGGAGATCCATTTACGATTTCGGGTTTGCTATAAAAGGTTGTGGGCATGTCTTGAGTTCCCAAAGCCATACAAATATATCTCTCTTAATTAGAAGCTTGCTTTTATGTAATACTTTTCCTCTCTCTCTCTCTCTCTAGCTCCCCCTCCCCTTCTTTATGATCTGTGGTTTCTTTGGTGATAATCACAGAAAATCAAGTATTAGACAACAACTGGCAGATCTAAGTGGGGTTTAGCAATGCTTATATATACATCTCCTTGCTATTGTATACACACAGAAAAAACAATAATACAGACTTTTCAAATCTCTCTCTCTTTCTATTAACAAGTCAAGACATGGAAGATAGCAGGAGTTACATGTTAAGGAATTAATTAACAAAAAGGAGACTTAAGTACAATAGGGACACCTAGATAACTAAGTGCATCTGTGATGTCAGACAGATATGTGTTGTCAGATAGGGATGGCACCAGCCCTTGATCGCTACGCGGTACAGTGTAATCAAGATAAGATTTGTCAGATTGCACTTTGAATTTCTTTTGAAGGTGAATAACGTGTTTGCTTTTGCTATATTTTAATTTCTAGATGAAATTGTTTTTGAGATAGGATCAAATCTTAGGAAGATGTATTGCAAAGACTAAGAGCATTTCATTGCTTCGCTTCTCTTTTATAACATCACTATTGCGGATTTGTGGTAGAAGTTTCATCGATCAATGTATCTCTATATATTTCATTTTATTTTACTGTGTGTGTCTATATATATTAAGCAATTCAGAAATTATGTAAGGAAGTCCTTTCAACTGAAGAACCACGTACGAGCTTAACGTAGTGGCAGGAGCCCAAGAGACAGGTTCAACTCTCGGGAATAACATCTAAAAGATGTTGGAGGTTTTCAATCAGCTTTACACAATGACCACGACGTAATTAGATGTATAAATGTATAATTAATATGTTTTGATAAGTTATATACAACTGTACAAGTTCTTGTTCTGAATAAAATATTAGCATTAGAATTGTTATTCAATATGAGGAGGGTTCAAATGCACCCACATTTTTGTGCTCCCAATGCACCTACATTCTTTATCTCCCTTTTTAAAGTCTGAACAGTCGATCCGAGCCACTCAACATAATTTTCATAATAAAATATGCTTGGAGACCAAATTTTATATTTTTTAGGATTTATTTACTATTTTTTTAGATAGATACAAAATTACTTTATCGGATGGTCCAGAATCTTCTTAAAACAGTGATTTTTTATCTATCCAAAAAAATAGTAAATAAATTCTAAAAAATATAAAATTTGGTCTCCAAGCATATTTTATTATGAAGATTATGTTGAGCGGCTCGGATCGACTGTTCGGACTTTAAAAATGGAGAGATATATATATTATTTGGGTGCATTTGAACCCTCCTCATTCAATATTGAACATCGATCTTCGGCCACTGATTATACTTTATTTATGTGCATAGTGTTTTAGACATTAATTACTTCACCATATATTTAATTAATTACATGCAATAAATGTCCTCCTTTTTGCATATAATAGTGTGCTTTCGGTGGTACAATTTGGCTCCTTGTATGTAATTCTATCCTTTTACAATATTGTTGATTATCTCTAGATATTAATTAGTACCTTCTTCAACTTTTATGTATCTTTTTAAAATTTGGATAAGACCATGTAATAGATTAACTTAGCACTAGTGGGCCATAAGTTATAATTATATATTCTTCAAGTTTGGTCCCAAAGTATGTTACACAGACATACTTGGTCCCCATTTACAAGTTAGTCCTACAATGCCACATTTATATTTCATCAAAAAGTATTTAATTGTAATGATATCCATACGACTAATAACACGATAAAAAAAAAAAACCATCCTTCCAAATTGGAGCATAAGATTTTTTTCAACTCAAAAAGTAAATGAAAATGATATAGGCGAAAATGAAAATTAATTTCGCGCCCAAATATATCATTATGCAGTTCTATATTTGTGAAACTAAAAGCCATCATGGATGATATAGCATGATTCCTCATCCAAATTGATGGATGAAATAAATGGCAGGACATATTTAGACACAAATTACATACTTCTGGGACCAAAATAAGAACAGTAAATTTCCAGGGCCTAAAATGTGAAAAGAGCAATAGTATAAGGACAATCCGGGTAATTCACTCTTAAAATAAATATAAGATGCCAGACTACTATGGCCGCCCAGTGGGTTGAAAAATAATCAGGCCTTAGCAAAGGAAGCAAGGTTACAATTCAGATGGAAACTTTCTTAGGCTTAATTTATCATTTTATAATATGTGATTAAAGACATATACAAAAATAAATAAATGAGTGATCTACATTTGTGCAGCTGTGCTAAAATATAGTTGTTGTATCTGGCAAGCTTGCAATCCAAGAATCTCATATCATATTATGACTAAACCTTTTTACTTTATTTAAAAATTATATTTTGGATTTAACCATAATCGACAATTGATCAAAACCAACGCTTCTGCATAATTTTTTATATGAGAAATCATCAATAGTTAACACTTTTAATATGTGCTGTTTATAACAAAATTTATCAAAAGGTAAAGTAGCATGTAATACAATACTCTAGTTCAATTATTTATAATTTTATCATAAATAAAATTAGTGATCCGCCTACTCGCAACTGTGCTAAGATATATATTTTACCATATAAAATCAGTCTAACACTCCAAAACAATAAAATGCTAACTCAAGCCTTATTCATTTTAACAACATACCTCCAAAAAAATAAAAAGTAAACCTAAATAAACACAAGCAGTTGAGAATATATATACAACCAAGCAGTAGGTAGCCCACAACAGGATCATAACAGCATTTATTTCCAACGAAAGATACTGGGTCCCATAATTCAGACAACACTACAACTAAAATCCACTGAAAATCATCATCAAGCAAATGAACCCACAAATCCCTTATCATATAAACATAAGTTCACAGTTCAGCAGCAACATCCACACACCAATTGAAACCCTAGCCGCGGGCCTTGAGCTCGGCAAGGCGGCGGGTGAGGTCATCCTCATCAACCTTCTCGTTCTCCTTCGCTGGGATGGCATGGGCCGAGGCCTGGGGAAGCCCAACTGACACCTCAAGCCCGTAATCATCTGCCACCTGTTGCATCAGCGAATTGACCTCGGTCTCGGGCGTGGAGAGGCTTGTTGACCCGGCCATTGCACCCTCCATGAACTCAGCCTGTACCTCCATGTTCACAAACTGTTGCTCGAATTTATCCATTGTCTCAGACATTTTTTGTAGGTTGCCCGTGGCAAGTGCTGAGTCCAGAGACTTGACTATAGTCCCCATTGACTTACCAATTACCTGTAATTTACTCACCAGCTTTAGTAAACAATAATAAATATGCTTCTAAATATCACAATAATAAGTGATATTTTCAAAAGTAAATCACTTTGTAACAAAAATTTTAATATTTTTCCTCAAAACTTGTTCAAACAAAACCAAACCTAGCATGCAACTAGTACTGACATATACCAGTTTAAAACAAACTTGAACATTTTCCTCTAAATATCTTTCTCCATAAGTATCTGTTTTCATTGGTAAAATTTCACTGAGCGTCATCAAACTATACCTATGTTTTAATTTGGAACAATTAATTTATTTTTGTATAGGTCTTTAATAGATCAAGACCTTTATTTTTGGAACAATTAATTAATTGCTTCCTTTCAAGACCTTTATTTATCAAACTATACTCATTCGCAACCATTGAATTTTTATTTTGGAACAAATTTGGGTGAAATTAATCTTTTTTTAGGTTATACTTAAACATAACGATAAAATTAAGAGAATTTGCCAAATTATCGGTCCCCAACAAATAGAGTTACAAAAATTCACTAGTGATTTCTCAATTCCCACAAATTTGATAAAAATGTATTAAATCTAGTTAGTACCAATTTCAAATGTTTCAACACCAGGGAATGATTTATTTTGATCATTGTAATTGAATAGATCATTGACTGACCTATAAACTCACGACTCCTGGTATTAGAAGTTGAAATTATCAGATAACCAAATTTGGAACATAGTTCAGTGACTAAATTGAAATGGGTACAGTAATTTTTTATAATTAAGTTGCAACAAGTAGGTCCCAAATATAAAATTCACTTTGCTATACCTGCATCTTAGCCTGGGTATCAAGGCGTGCCACGACAGCATCAAGCCTGGAGGAAAGACGAAGGTAGTTCATGTGTTCAGTGCGTTTCCTTATAGCGTTCTCGGCATATATACGGGCCCCATCCATGTTCCCCTTTTCAATAGCCTTCTTCACCTTCAGCTTATCTGCTTTCTCTTCCTTCTCGCATTTTCGGGCTTGCCTCTGGAGGCTTTTTGAGGTAAATTTGAGCTCCATTATTTGATTCATGAGCTTCTCAGTGTTACCCATGCTTCTATAATGCACATTACAATTAGAATAAAACTTATGTTATGTTATATATATAATCTAACAAGCTTAAACCGAAATAGCAATTCAGTGAGCCTCTGCAATGAATTATTTCTTGTTCCATATATCAATCAAGGAATCCTATCAGTAAACTGGTACCAGTAACATGTTTTCATGTAAAATTTACTCAGGGGGTCTAAATCGAGACCGGTACGTGTTAAAGACACAAAGGTCTTGAAAGGAAGCAATTAATTCTGGTGACAGTAACTTTATTTCATGGTGTAGTGCGAATGAGTATTTCTTTTGCTAAAGGTGTTCTTTACAAAATTGGTTTGCCAATGAGTTTGAACAAGAGGCTTCAATAGATCAAGCGACGATTCTAACAAAATCACAATACAAAACCATCTGAACTATAGAATTGAAATTACGACTGAGCAATACACTAACCCGGACCAAAACAAGGATTTACTAAATAAAAAAAAGGTAAAAACTGGAGATTCATACCTTTACAAATCGGGTGTCAGAGGGTTCAGCGAAAGGTGGAGAGGACGGATTTGAAGGTCGAAATCGGGGGAAATGAACGGATCCGTCGAGGATTTCCTTCTCGATCGTCAAAAAAGGCGCACGGAAGAGAGGAGCAGGGGAGATTTTTTTTCTCAAGTCCGCGTTGGAGATATTATAAATTCTTCATAAGAGAAATTTAGACATATGCCCATTATAATTTCTTTAATTAGATATTTTCCATCAAAACTCTAAAATTAGTATTTCTCCATCTAAACATAACTATATTATTTCGAAAAAGAAACTGTCAATTTCAGTTTAAATGTAAGGATATAATAGTCCTTTTAATTTTTATTACTTTTTTTAATCATTGTTATTAATTGATTTAATACAAAAATAAGTATATTTCTAATATAGTTATATTTAGATGGAAAAATAATTAATTTAAAATTTTTAATGGGTAAAATATCTAATTGAAAATTTTTGATGGACATATATGTAAATTTTTTTCTTAGAATAGTAAAAAAACTACCAATTTTGAGTTCAGATCTGGACCGTTCTTCCTCTGTCAAGAGTCGCGCATGATCTGAATTCCACCGTTAAGAGCGGGAGTTGCTCGCTGCTCTCTAGAGATCACGAAGCCCAGAGCCTTCGATCAGGCCTGGTAATCCAACTACCCAACTTGGAACGGGCGGGCCGGCCCAAATTGATCCAGACCCAACCCTTGAAGCAAAGCCAACCGTTCGATCACCCAGCCTGCCAGCCCCCGCTTTGGATGGTAAACAGGTTCCGGTTATCTATATGAAAGTTAATGTTCAATTTAAGCTACGCCACTGTGGGATAATCTGGAAGCGACTTCTAACCAAAGGCCGGAATATTTGTCCTTACGTATTACTATGTGGTTTTAAAACTACAGGCCTTCTCCATTACACACACAGGGGCGGACCCAGGTGTATCCAGGGGGCAGCTGCCCCTCCTAGATTTTGAATTTTAGTGGAAATTTATCGGTTTCGACCCACTTTGTCTTCTCTTGGAATTTTTTTTGCCCCCCTCTGGACGTTTGATTTGTAATTCGGGTTAAATTTAGGATTAAAATTGAAATAAATTTGTTGAATTTTAATTGGTAATTAGAATTATAAGTCAAAGCATCAGAAATTACAAGTCAAAGCATTGGAAAGTATAAGTTAAAGTATTATTTTTTATCGAGTACCCAATTGGTTACTGGATTTAAACCCGATTCGATATTTTTTTTGCCCCCCCGACAAAAATCCTGGATTCGCCCTGTACACACATCATAATCACTATTAATCATTTTAATTAGGTGGGTAATTAAATTGCATCTACGTCGCAAATTCTATATTAACTATTACATAAATAATTAATGTCATTTCACGAACAACATCTAATAAATTACTTTTTTATTTATTTAAATATTCATTGAAACACCTTCCATTTCGTTAATATTTCAAGCAACTAATTACAGAATCCATATATATAAGAAAAGAAAGACTTGTATAACTATTATTTTTTCTGCCTCGTTCAAAAATTATCAGATGAAAAAAATATAAACTTCTTCGTCCTGAAAATTTATAAAAAGTAAAAACAAGCATAGCAAATCTTTTGTCTAAACTCTTGATCAATATTTACTAGAATGTATTAAATCTCCTTTCTGAAAAATAATTTGTGTACTGCTCAATCAATATAAAATTGACTACAAAAACTTTTCATTTTGTTATATTAGATTACTAAAACCCCAAAAAAATCATTATAAACGCAACAATTCTTTAAACCGTATGGTAATTATCAGTGTTCTAAATAGCGCGCTATAGCGTTTTTGGACCTCAAACGCTATGCTATGACATCAAAATGCGCTATTTGCGCTACGGCCGTTATAGCGGCCGCTACAGCGCTATAGCGGTCCGCTATTTGCGCTATTTGCGCTATACAATATGGGTTTTTTTTAAAGCAATTTATATGGGTTTTAAATAAAGGTAAAAAAAATCTCAAACCGAAATGAATTTGTTGCTACTTGCTACAGATAAATCAATTTGAAATTGGGAATAAAAATTGAAATTTGAATAGAAAAAAAGTCCAAACTGAAATTAAAATTTGAATAGAAAAAAAAATAGATTATGTCATAAATCATGATGCTTAAGATATTTTTAATAGGAAAAATCGATAGTTTATGATATTACTATGGATATTTTGAACCGCAATTTGGATTTTGTACGGGTCAATATGAATAGTATAATTTCTTAATTACTTTGGTGTTATTTATTGTTCTATGAGACTTTAGATAATGTTGATATTTAGTACAAATATTGAATATACGAAATGTAAAAAAAAACGCTATTTGGAATAGCTTCCGCTATAGCGACGCTATTCGCTATAGCTTTTTTTTTAGCCTTCCCGCTACGACGCTATAAACGCTATTTAGAACCTTGGTAATTATTAATATTACATAACTTTTTGTATTCTAGATTCATGGTAAAAAAATCACAGTAATCATTTTTTTGTGATCGTCTGATTAATATTACATAGCTGAGAGAAGTATCAGCACATGAGAGAAAATATTGTTGGAATCTCTCGATAATGAATATTTCAGTGTTCTAAATAGCGTGCTATAGCGTTTTTGGACCCCAAACGCTATGCTATGACATCAAAATGCGCTATTTGCGCTACGGCCGCTACAACGCTATAGCGGTCCGCTATTTGCACTATACAATATGAGTTTTTTTTTTTTTTAAGCAATTTATATGGGTTTTAAATAAAGGTAAAAAAAATCTCAAACCGAAATTGAATTTGTTGCTAATTGCTACAGATAAATCAATTTGAAATTGGGAATATAAATTGAAATTTGAATAGAAAAAAAGTCTAAACTGAAATTAAAAGTTGAATAGAAAAAAAGAGAGATTATGTCATGAATCATGATGCTTAAGATATTTTTAATAGGAAAAATCGATAGTTATGATATTACTATGGATATTTTGAACCGCAATTTGGACTTTGTACGGGTTCAATATGAATATTATAATTTCTTAATTACTTTGGTGTTATTTATTGTTCTATGAGACTTTAGATAATGTTGATATTTAGTACAAATATTGAATATACGAAATGTAAAAAAAAACGCTATTTGGAATAGCTTCCGCTATAGCGACGCTATTCGCTATAGCTTTTTTTTTAGCCTTCCCGCTACGACGCTATAAACGCTATTTAGAACCTTGGAATATTTTGATAATACATTTTTTAATTAATTTTGTATAAAAATAATTATAGACATGTTATTTGACTTATGAATTGGTTCTGTATCACGCTTGCTGTAGTTTTAGTGACTTGATATTTTATCAAATACCATAAAATAATAGGGAGTGTTATACTGAGGGCAACAATTCAAGTTTTGAGAGCTGAGAGAATAATTTGTTTCTAAATACCCGTTTTACCCAACTCTTTAAACGGATCACTTGATTAATAGATCGCTGGATCAAAACTAAACCCGCTTCATTACTTTTGGTATCTCCGTCTTCGTCGAATTTTCTCTCCCACTCCGCTGCAGGACCAATGGAGAAGGTCGAAGGCCCTACCACCGCCCTCCTCAAACCCGCCGGTCACGCTCTCTTTGTGTTTCCCCTCTTTGATCCCTACTTCTCTAACCGCAGCCACCGCCGCAATAGCGTCCATACCACTCTTGCGCCCTCTTCCATCGTTCTGTACTAATTAATTTGAGTTTTCGATTAATTCAATTAAAATTCTAGTACATACTGATTTTTATCTTTTGATTTATAAATTTATGTCTAATTTTAGATTATTTCAGATGTGCTATATTTTCTTAGTCTTCTTCAATTGTCAATTTTTCTGCGTAAATACCATCTGCATTAGTAGTTTTGTGAGACCCGTGCTCTTGTAGTATTTGTGATCACCATTCAGCATGATACATTGAATTGGTAGTTTTAGTCTTATCTTGTATGTTTTTTGTATGGTTAATGTCTCCATTTTGTGGGGTATATTAGTGCTCGAGGTCTTAAAAGTGATCCTAAAATTGATGGTGACAGACTTTAAATAGAAAGCACTAGTAGAAAGTTGTGCAGAATACAAAGCCAACTTAACATACTTTTAAATACTGCCTCAATTTAGGGTTAATTTTAGTCCCAATTTTGCTCAATTCGGCTCTTAATTTGTTTTTTTATACCATGGAATATAAAGACAACTTCGAGCATGACACTAAAATCATCATCATGGTCATCGTTGTGTGTAGTCGCATAATCACTCAAGGTCCTTCCATCAATCTATCGCTGTGAGTGTATCAAGTCAAGAATCAGCAGTTTATTTCTCCAATTACTCATTTTGTGAGCACACGGAAAACTCATAGGTTTTGTAAATTGCCCAATGCAAACCGTACTCAAAGTATCCAACTTTGCTTTCATGTATTGTTTGTGCAACTTTTTTAGAGCATAAAGAGACACAGTAAACAACATTTAAAAAAAATGAAGTATTGTAAGTGTGAAGAAGATGTAACTTTTCTTTTGAAAGTTGTGCCTACAAAAAAATTTTAGATAACAATAAACTAAGTGATTCTAAAGTTACATAAATAAATATTTGAGAATAGAACCAAAAATATGTGCTGATAGTACCTTAATTTTATTGAATTTATTTTCAATTCATGAATAATAATTGATAAAACATATTAAATTTCATCATATTTCATGTGCAACATATAAATATAGTACATATCACATTTTCAAAGCTATATTTTAATTATAAATTATTTTTTTATTATTATAAAAATTATTAAGTTAAAGTGTTGTCAACGAATCTCATTAATTCAAAGGAAATTTAAACATTTGAAACTGCACCATTAATATAAAAACAAAATTATTTTTGTTAATATTTGTCACATGAAGACAACAGATTGTACCTACAAAATTTTAATACATACTCAATATGAAGCTTATTTTGTTCGTAAAACAACATGAACATTCTAAGAATAAAATTATCTCAGAAAGATATTCATCAAGAAAAATATGTACATTATGTTTATACAAAATGCCTGGCATCCATGACTGATAAGAAATATAATTGTGAAAATCATTAATTAAAGGGATCATCTGTTTCCTTGTCCCATTATAAAGCTACCAAGAATTGATTGAATAGACCAGGAATTCATATCACCTAAGGTAACTCAACCTAAGGTAACTCAAAATTTAATTTTAGATCTGGACCGTCCGATTTACTTTTGCACGAATATTAAAGAGACCATGTGCATTCTATCAAGGACCTGGTTGACCCAGATTCTGATCGGACGGTTCGGATCTAAACTCAAAGGTACTTGTTGAAAATAATAAAGAATTGAAGGATTGATCTCAGTCGTTCATCATTGATCAAGCAGCTATGATTAATCAAGCAAAAATCTATGTCCTTGTAGTTTTAGAAATAGAAAAAGACAATATGTGCCTCGGTTTCTGTGCATACCAAATACAGAAAACACACCAACAGTAACAAACGGCTAGTTGATAGCCTTGTAATATAAATAGAGCATATGATCATTGTATCAAGAAGAGATTCAATACAATAAAAATGAAACTTCCATAGAAATAAATTGATACTGTTCCGCATAAATCCTTCTCCTCCGAACCTCATCAAATTCATCGGTACTATTGTTGAAATACATAGCACCTTCTAGATCTCTCCTCTGTTCTTTAGGGGTCCCAGAATATCTCTTTATTTTCTGCTAATCATGTTACAACTGGTTTTTTCTCTCTCTTTATTTTCTTGAAAGAAACTCAATACAAAATACGAGATTGAAATACTACATTGGCAATCTTTGTCAGTCATTTTCAAAGCAACACCGCCTTGCATCCTGCCATGAAGAAAATGATGAAGCCTTTCATTTTCAGAAAGGAACAGCATAACAGGACCATGATCTAGAAACTCTGTAGCAAAATTATTAGTTGTCAATTTACAAATTAGTCCTTGGTATATAACTTAATGGTATGTAAAGCTTATTTTTGTCAATTGTCAGAGCACACATATACCAACCAAACTAATTAATAGCCTCAAGTGAGAAGCTATTAGGATGAATTTCAATAGGTTATTGTAGGGCTGCTAACGAGCCGAGTTAGTTCGAGTTATGAATAACTCGAATTCAACTCAGAAGATAGTCAGTCGAGTTGACTCGAGTTGAGAATATTGAGCCGAGCTGGCTCGTTGACTCGAACTCAACTTGCGAGTAACTTGAGTTGGCTCGTGACTCATGAGTCAACTCGTTTAAGGTGTTGAAATGTTGAATACTTGAACTGATGACTGTTGTTATGTAATAATATGAGAAGTAAATATTGAATTAACAAACAATTCACAACGATTTAACAAGCGAATTACGAGTCCACGAGTTGTAACGAGCGAGTTGAGCCCAACTCGAACTCAACTTATGAGTTAAACGAGTTACTCAACTTGAGTCAGACTAACTCGAATTTTAAATGAACGAGTTGTCAGCGAGTTCATTACCGAGTTGAGTTCGAGCAGCTCACGAGTCGCGAGCTTTTTGTACAACTCTATTTTATTGATTCAAATCATGGTTTTGAGTCAAAAAGAAAAAGAAAAACAATTAGTCTCAGAAACCCCAAATTTGTTTCTTGTTTTGAATGAGTGAGAAATCACCAACATCTATATTTGAACCAGCATGAGACAAAACCAGTCAAGTGCTGTACCAGTACTATTTATCAGTACTGTACCCAAATTTTCCCTCCTTTTTTTTTTCTACTAAAACTGAAGAGGAGGTACCGAGTTTTATATCCACGAACAAAGCAAATGTGGAAACACAAATCTCGATCCTTATCCAGTCCTGAAAATTAAAATTCATAAATTCAAACCATAACTGATAAATTATGATTGGTAGAGAATGAAGATCTGATCCTCTCCGAAAAACCACATAAATATGTATATTCCTTTTAACAAAGCATAATTTGGATGGAGCTTTCTCATGTTAAAACAAAGAAGTATATATTGTCGTATTGTTCAAGGCTTCAAGCGAAGAACAGTCATAGATGGTACTATGACAGGCATGTTTTTTAAAGATGAGACAAAAATAGACCTCACTCGGTACAAAGGAACTGCGATGATAACGATATCAGAAAAATATATATGATGAAGCCTCTACGAAATTGCGATGTACCCCTAATTAATGCCTAATTGAGGCTTCAAATATACTGGAAATAAACCATGCTGTCTTAGTTGGTGGTACCAACTGGTACTACCAAATATCGGTACCAGATAACAGATGTCTGGATCTGGCATTACCATACATACCTACTTATGTGGTGGTTGAGCTAGTGGCTGTTTTATCTAAAAGTGTAAATATAATGGTGCTTGATTGAGGCAATTAGATTATTGATTGCAGTACCTAACTGCTTGATTGATCCAACTAATATTTGAACAATTGCATATATAAATTCATAAGGACATTACTAGTTTACTACTTCGACTTTTCTTTAATGAGATTGCTTATATTTACGCAGCGCCATCTGAACAAATATTGCTGTTTGTCAAATTGTTGCCGCCGGAAGTTTCTAGTTTGATCTCATACAACTAATTTACAATACTAATTTTGAAATGTACTCCATTTCAGATTTACTTGCCAACCATTTTGATCCAACAGATGATCTGCTCAATTTAAAAAATAAACAGTCGACTACCAGAAAAAGGAAGTGACAAAAAGAAACACAATCTATAATTGTCAATTAAATCAAATGAAACATCATATATAAATTGCACTTTTCATTAAATCATCCCTTTTGATTTATCCGTATCAGAAGTTCAGAACAACCACCTTTGATCAATCAATAAGAACATGGGATCGGGTACCCCAATTCGGGGTCCACAAATTTACATATAGAGGGTGCAAGCCCCTTCAAAAATGAAATAAAAATAAAAATGAAATAACAAAATCTATCAAAAAACTTCCCTTCCGAATATATAATTAGGAAACTTACACACCCAAGGGCACACAAGCAAAAACTTGAATTTATAATGGAAGGTAAGTTGCAAATCAAACCACCTAAATGGAGCTATCTATGAGTAGACCCTCGCGACTTGGAGGATGCATGCACCGCCATGGCCGCCACAGCTTTAGCCCAAGCCACCAGCTCTCTTTTCATCCTCTCTTCATTGGTCCACAAAGCCGGGTCCACAGGACTCTCTTTATCCCCAATGAGTAGGAATGAAAGCATTGACATAGATCCATTTACGACCTCCGATTGACTATCAATGGTTCTAGGCATGTCTTGAGTTCCCAATGCCATATCTCTTAGTTAGAAGCTTGCTTTAATTTGCTTGTATAGTAATTTCCTTTTCCTTCTCCTTCTCTCCGTTTTTTTCCCCTTTTTCTTCTTCTTGTTTTCTCCTTTCTTTTGTGCCAATAGAACGAAGACTTGTTGATATATATATGATGAGATGGAAGAAGCACGAGGAACACGTTAAGTAATTTACAGCAAGAGATATATATAATAATAGGAACATGTAAGGTATATACCAAAATGTAATAAAAAAAATGTGATGTCAAATAGAGCCGCGTTGGCATGATAGGGATTGTGACCTTAGCCTCTCCACTCGGTGCACAGTGCTATCATGAGATGAAGACTTCTTTCATAGTTAGGTTGTTAATTCTTTGGGTTACTCTTATATGTGAATAACGTGCTTAGTTTTCTATGTTTTATTTAGATATGAACATTATAGTTGCAGCAATATTATGTGGGACCAACATAATTTTATAATTGAGAAATGTTACACGAATATTATTATTACAATCATGCTATCAAATAATTTGACTTGCAACATAGATGATGTGATTAGTGAACATTTTGTTTGACAAGTCAACATATCTCCATTCCATTATTAAGCACGTTGGGTGTCCGATCCGCCAACAGCTACGATTGAAAGATTAATTTTTGGATTTAATCTCAGCTCTCCAATCACATAATCTATTTTCTTTTGATTAAATGCATATGTTTATGTGTAGAAGTTTAAATTTAGCTACAAATATACTCGCCACACATACCGCCACACGATGTGTTATAATTAAAATTAAACAAACTCTAAAATTTAGCGATATAATTCTCCGTTTCCTTTTTTTTTGTTTCCTTATTTCTCCCTCTCCAATTGAAATTTTTTATACGGCGGATCACAATGCAAATCAATTTTTTGTTCACTTCCTTATTTCTATACATATTACTGTGATAAATGTAGAATATATTTCTAATTTTGTTTTTCTATGAAAATTTGTCATTTTGTTTGAGAATTTATTTTTGTTATCTTATCATATATTCCGTTGCAACGCACAGGCACGATACTAGTTAACAATTAATTAATTACTGCATAACTCCTGACGGTTATTGTTTGACAAACTCAGCGGTGCTCCGGCGAACTCCCGCAGTGGTCCAATGTATTCTACGGTGATCGATGTGGCCAACTATCCGGTGCTCCAACGAAATTTTTACAGCTTTAGCAAATTTTCATATTAATAAGAGTTGAGTACGTACCGTACCGCACCGGAGAAGATCGATCACCTTAAATATATATATATGCTGAGTGTGGATGCTTAATTTGTTGTTAAGTTTAATATTTCTTTTATTCAGTTGGTATGTTTTGTATTTTAGTTTAAATATTTCAGTATTAGGTCTTTGTTCTTTATTGTTCTGTTTAAATGCTTCAGTGTATGTATTCTGTAGTTCGATTTAAATATTTTAGTATTTTGGTATTTTTTCTTATGGTCCACTTTTAATTTGCTTTAGTATTTCAGTATTTTGAAGATATGGATAAAATTATCATTTTAATTTTTTACTAATATTAAATAATGTTTTTAATTGATTTAAGAAATACAAATTAATAAAAATAAGTGAAGAACTAGCATTTGGTCTAAGTGGCAAAGGCACATGCCCTTTGATGTGGGATATAATGAGTGAAATCTGAATGAGAGATTTTTTTATAGACAATTAAATAGAAGTTAGTAGACTTGACCTTCATTTTTTCATATGTATAAAAAAAGTAAATTTAGATTGAAAATTAATAAATTCTTAAATAAATTTATAAATATTCCATCATTTCTATCGGTTAATAATGTTTTGAGAACACATTATTTGGAATAGGCTCCATGTTCACGTACACATCTGTCTCACAGTACTAATAAATAAACGAATGAAGGCGGTATAGACTAAAATTAAAATAAGAAATTTATGACTAGAAATGAGAATTTTTCAATTTTTTTTTTTAAATAAAAGTTAGAAATCAAGCTACCAAACTAATTAATATCCATAAATAATTTTTTCATTCAAGTTTTGAACCTACCACTTCCTATACAGAAACTAAATCAAATGTTGTGGTTCTCTGAATTTTTCAAATTTTGGAAACCAAAATTTTAAAATGGTAAGGATAATTTCCTCCAACAACTATTGTATCTCTAGTCTCCTCCGCCTTTTCAATTTTATATGTTGTATTTTCATCTCCTTCAAACCCTAGATCCATGGCGTGTGAGTAATTTATCACAACATTGAGGTTTTTATAGATTTTTTAGAAATCCAATTTTCTCTTCATTTCCAATCAAAAAAAGTATATTCGTCAATGAACTCTATTGAACTCATCTCCACTGAACCGTATTAAATTATCTTGCTCCATTCCCATCAAGAGGTTATACTAAAAATTAATATAAAATAAAACGGGCTACGTTTGGGATTAAATAAACAATATTAATTTTATGGGTTGAGATCCTTGACAATAAATATCTTAACAATTTTAACAATAAAATTTTCAAATTAAGCTAAAAGAATTTACAAAAAAAAAGATTATATATGAACATATTGTTCATCTTATATTCCGTTCAATTTGCCATTATAATTAAATTACAATTAAATTAGGGATCGACATTTGTGTAGTTGTGCTAGAATCTCATTGTAGCATCGGCCAATCAGAATCTAACAACTTATTAACTTATTCTAAAATTTAAAATTAGCTTAATCAAAATCTGATACTTGGTCAGAACCAATGTATATATACTCGGTAGTCTTTTTTAATGCCGGGTTATACAACTCATCAGAAAATAAATATTTTTTTAGATTTAATAATAGGATACTTCCTTAATTCGTAATTATAGGCCTCATTTTTATCATGATGGAATATATTAATTATCACAATAAAAAAAAGAATTAGTGATCCAACTTCATGCAAGTGTGTGCTAAACATTTATCTTTCTATTGTATGCAATAAGTCTATCCATCTAACACAGGCATGTTAAGTTATCATTTATTCATATATTTTATAATTATTTTTTTGACAGGGTGTTCTGACAGGAACTTCACATTTTAATAAATGATTTGCAACAATTATATTCATGTATTCGTAATGAACAAGAATTTTGCTGGGGACAGGAATTGGAGATACAAATGAGTCTGGGGATTAGGGGTGCAAACGGATCAGATACGGATCGGATAGTAGTAAAATCATATTCTTATCCGCTTTTATTTTTCGGATACGGGTACGAATCGGATATTTGACGGATATGTACGGATATGAATCGGATATCCAATATCCGCAGATATATACATAAATATTTTCATAATATATATTAAATTATATGGTATATGTCTACCTATTCGGATACGGATAATTAACATTGAAAACCATATCCGTATCCGTATCCGTATTCGCACGGATATTCGGATATCAGATATCCATATTTAATTTTTGTATACGGATCCAGATACGGTTGAATATTTTCAGATCCGTTTGCACCCCTACTGGGGATAAAGGGGAATGTCATGTATACCCTCAAAAACCTCAAAATTACATAATTCCTCCTCTAAAATTCATAATATCATTGTTTTCCTTTCTAAATTTCAAAAATCACATAAATACCCATTTTAACTTTTATTAAAAAGTAAAAATATGTAGTCAGTGTAAGAAAAAATATTTTATTTCTAATTGATCGGTTTCCGAGAACAAATGTTTCATTTCTATACTTGTGACGCATACACAGTGACATTTGGACATTTGTTTGTGCGTGTGTCACAAGAAAATGGACCATTTGCTCTCAAAACCGACCAATTAGAAGACTAAATATTTCTCTTAAACAAGTTGAATATTTTATATTTTTTATAAAGAGTAAAATGAGTACTTCCTAAATTTAAAATGAGTTTGAACATAAAATTCAATGAATTGAGTAAATTTGTGAGTTTTTAAAATTTAGAAGGATAAAGTTGATATTATAAATTTTAGAAGGAAAAATACGTAATATCGAGATTTTTGAGGAATATACGTAAAATTCTAGTTCCGCCTCTGATTTGGGAGAAGCAAAACAAATGTTGTTATTACAGCATTAATAAATAGATCATGCGGTTCACGACCAATATCTAGCAGTATTAATTATAATACTGGGACGAAAGCAGTGATGTCATTTGTGAAAACAGAAATTGTCAATTGGTAAGAAACTGTACGTATCGATCTGTTTGTTAATTGATTTAGTTGGGTTTGGCCACGTGTGAACTAATTATAATTAAGGTGACTGACCCGTATTTTATTTTATAGTTTATATCATTCCATCATATTGTACAGATTCATCACCGTGGTACACAAGTTGAAAATTTAATTATATCATTTACTTATGGTTTTAGTTAAGTATTTTCCAAATTAATAGATATTTTATATATTTTTAAAAATATATATTGGAAACAAAATATTTAGATTTCAAAAGAATATCTAGGAATATCTTTTAAGATATTTATTTCAACAAATATTTGATAATTTAGTATTTCACCAAATATTATAGATAATACATGTCATCTGACCATCTCCATGTATAATATATAGTGGTGTCATGTTACATTTTAGATCAAACCTCCGAATAAGATGGCACAAAATATAATATATTTTTTTCCATGTGTATGGAAAGATGATTTATATTGTTTAAGTAATTGTAATGTTAAGTACTGTTAGTTGTATCATGTTGTAACAATAAAATATGTTTGTTATATTAGTTCTTTCGATGCGTCAAACTCAACACATATCATGCATGAATACAATTCAAATATCATATTGAGTTTGAACCGTTCGATCAAAAGCGGACATATCGGATTCACAACAAAATCCTTTCAAATGATGTTGATAAATCCTTTTGAGCTTGACAGTTGAATTATATTATATCTAGACCATCCGATATAGTGCATAATATGCATCACTAATCAATCATTTTTAGCTTAAAGAGGCGTTGGTCTAGACATCAATAAAAAATAAAATCAAGACTTGTACGTTTTCTCGATTTATTTTAATATCAATTGCTTTCAGGTATGTTTAAATCGCCGGAAAATTAGATCAAACAAAGTATTATTTACATTAGTGTGTAAAAGTTATAGGAAGAGACACATAAGCATATGGGTGTCAATTGATCCCCTACTTTTTCAAAAATTGATTATACGAGGAGGGTTCAAATGCACCATAATTTTGTATTTCAATATGCTTCACATATTCATCTCCGTTTTCAAAGTCCGAACAGTCGATCCGAACCGGTCAACATGATCTTCATAATAAAATATGTTTGGAGACCAAATTTTATATTTTTTTACTATTTTTTTAGATAGGTACAAAATCACTATTTTAAGGAGATTTTGGACCATCTATGTAAAAAAATAGTAAAAAATTATAAATGTATAAAATTTGGTCTCCAAGAATATTTTATTATGAAGATCATGTTGAGCTGTTCGGATCGATTGTTCGGACTTTGAAAACGAAGATAAAGAATGTGAAGCATATTGGAACACAAAATCATGATGCATTTGAACTCTCCTTTATTACCATATCATTTTGTTAAATATTTTCTAGTAAAATACTAGAAATACTATAAATTGATCCTCATACATTTTATAAAAATGTTATATGATTGATCTCATTTTTTTTTCAAAGAAAATCTAAACTATTGTATAATGTGTATAATTTGAATTCTTATAGCATTTTATTTTAGTATATTTTTTACCACCATTATTTAAATATGCCTCCGCCCTCCGCCAATTAAAGTACTCCATAAAAAGTTCTCATCTGAATAGTGAAAAAGAGTTCTAATTTCGTACTATTCAGAATAGAACATATATTGTTGAATTGTATTTGTTAGAATAATAGTATCTCCTTATTTATATAAAATATAAAATTACCAAAATAGCACTAAGTATAAACTTTAAGTTAGTGGCTACGAAGTATAATTTTCAGTTAACTAAACATTTTTGGACATTTTTGGTAATTTGGCAGTGACTACTAAGTATAATATTTGTTAAATTTTGACAGTGACTGCTAAGTATAATTTTCATTAATTAAACGTAAATTACATTCATCGTTCTATATTCAAAACATCATCCACATCCAGAGGCGGATCCAGAATTTCAGGAGTAGGCACAAAATATTGACAAGAGTACATTTTTTTCATTTGACAAATCATAGCGGAGTAGCGGATAGAGATCTAAAAAAGTCACGATACGACACAACACATGTGGCTGTACCGTGTCGTGACTCGCGTGTCCCGTGCCATGACCATTCAAGTGACGTGATCATATTTCGAATATTTGGCACGACACGGTACGTCATGTGAAGGTTTTGGTCACAACACAGCACATGATCACGTGAGTCACGTGTAATTAGGACCATTAAATCTTGATCGACTGGTGAATCTTGAATAAACTACCCTAAATTATATTAAAAAAAAGTTAAATGTGGTCAAATGTGATCGGTCATGGACACGTCACATGTGGTATGGCGTGCCTTGGTCAAGGCGTGACTAACGTGTTGTGACCATTCACGTGTCATGACCATAATTACAAATTTGGTCATGGCACGACACGGCACATATAAATATAACTTGGTCACGGCACGACACGTGATCCAAGTCACGGCGTGACTGGTCACAGCACGGTACATATTTAGATTTCTTGTAGCATACCTCCTTTTTTCTTCTGATGAATCAATGATTTTTCTAAGTGGAGTAGCGAATCAAACCGGGTCTTTTTTCTTTCATTTATGCGAATCAGTCTGGACTGACTTTCTTTTCCGCGTAATTTCTCTACTGAGCCGTGAATTAAATCCAGGGATAAGCATTGTTTCCATCCAGAGCTAGGCACAAGTATAAAATACCACTGGATCAAAAAAATTTCGAATCCAGAGGTAGGCACGTGCTTACTCCTGACCCTTCTTAGGTCTGCCAATGTCCACATTAAAATACATCAACATCTAAAAACATTAACATCTAACCACACAAACAACCCTCTCTATAAATTAAAATTTTGCATTTTTATCTCTTAAAATTTTAACTTTTGTAAAAGTTTCGAGTTATCTGAACATTGGATCATATTTTTGTTTTTAGGTCCAATCAAGTTTTCTGCCATATGCATATATGTTAAAGTCATACTAGACCAAATTGACCAAATTGTTCAGTATATGTCTGAGTAAAGTTGGAGGTCAAGCAACCCAACTATTTAATACTCTTGTTATTACAACAAATGATTTCTCCTATCTGAGTTTTGAACTCATAACTTCTCACATAGAGACCATGTGCCTTTGCCACTAGACCAATAGTTAGTTCTTCAAATTGTTCAGTATATGCATACTTAGGAATTAATTTTTACTTAGATTTTTTTTTGTAGAAGTTCAGTATACGTCTTTATCTTGTCGTAGTGATATAACCTGTAATTAAGACAGGTTCGGAATTCGGATACATGTAATTAATTTCACCAATCGTTACTGAACTACATACAATTAATGATTCTTCAGATTGTTAATTAAGTAATCGGTTCGAATACATTCACATGTTAGTTGATCACATGCAAAATATCTACTACGTACCGTATATGTCTTTTTCTTCTATTAATTTCTTAATTAGTGCTACAAAAAATCACAATCATGCTTTGTCATTTATATTTTACTTTTTAAAGTAAAGTTGAAAATCAAATCATCCAACTGTTTAATATTTACAAAGAATTCTCATCTGAATTTTAAATATGTGATCTTCCATACAAAAAAACATAGTCTTTAACCGCGCTAGACTATAGATTATTTTTCATTTGTATTTAATGTTGATCTTATTTATTTTCATTAAATAGAGTCCACAAAAAAATTTATGTTTTTGAGTTTCATTTTATATTAAATTAAGTGCTCAAATAATTGTTAACCTACCTGTGCTTCCGGAAAAATAATTGTTAAGGCCGACAAAGTTACTTATCCCAGGAAAACTGTTGCCAAGCCAAGTAACAATGACATTATATATATCTTTATTAATTTCAAGATTATGTAACAGCGACATTATTACAATAAAATATTTTAATTATAACCCTGAAAACAATGCTTTCTCTTTCTCCAAATAACTCTGCTATCAATGACTTGAATTCTTTCTTAAAATCCTCATAAATTACGATAACAAGTATACTACAATTATAGCCTCAAAATCAGTATACCAAATCAAATATATGGTTCCCTCCAAGTATCAAAATCAGTATACCAAACGTGATAGTCCATAACGTCCAGAGAATGTTATGGACCATCACGGCCAGCTTAACGAAATCAAGTTATCGCTAATTAACCGAAATAAACACTGTAGCTGGACGTTATGGTCCATAACGTCCAGCTACAATGTTTTTTATTTTTCAAAAAAATTCACAAACGAAACAGTAGCAAAAAAAAAAAAACACTGTAGCTGGACGTTATGGACCATAACGTCCAGCTACAGTGTTTATTTCGGTTAATTAGAGATCATTAGCGATCAGATTAACTGGACGTTATGATTTATAACGTTCAGCTACATTACCCTGGACGTTATGGACTATCACATTTTAGCTATATCTCGAATTTTCACCAAATGCTTCTTCAATGTTGATATTTTTTTTTTTCTATTAATAAAAATGTCGGCCATATTATATTAGATCTTTAAATTTGTCAAGCCGGAGCAATTATTAGGAAAGCGAAACACCTTTTTATCTGTTTCTTTAACAACCACACATTACTGTTGAAAGAAATTAAAATGCATCAAACAATTATTACACTATTAAGATATTCAAATTTCAAATCTCTGGCTGTGAATAGGACAGCTTGTTTGGTACTACTGGACTGGACATGCTCAAGCATAAATATTATTATTTTAATATAAAATTTGTAATAAATTTTAGTTAGAATTGCATACTAAAGCATTACGTATTGCTGTATCAGCAACCATTTTTCTTATAGACAAGACAAAGCTTCAATATTGCAGCTTTTATTTCCCCTCTTTTCTCAAAGTATAAAGTATAAAAGTACTACTCAAAGTATATAAAGAACTGGAAAAGATGGAAAAAAAGGATTTGGGGGTAAAGTTCAGAACCAAAAATTGCTATTTTGGCTATAGATTAACCAGTATTATTAAATTATGAAAAGAAAAAAAAAAAAGACCAAGCTATTTGTCCTATATGGTCATAATATTGTTGTTTAAAACTTAACTCAGGCCTTGTTCTCAGACAGCTTTAAAATGACAAATAAAACAAAAATAATTAAACAGTAATCTACAGGTTTACAAATTGCCTTTGTATACACCGAAATTTTTCCAGTACCTATCATTATTGGGCAAAACTAAAAATAATACATACCATTTTGTAAGAATATGCTCGTATGAAGATTGCATGGTCCATGACAATTAGTTAATTTGAGATATCAACCACATAAAAAGTACATCCTCTACCTTAATTATTTATTCACATATATATATCCCTTCTAAATATACAATCCAAAATTAATCACCCACAAAATCTCATGGACAGTATGAGAGCTCAAATGCTCAATTGCATCTGGTACATACAAAGACTCGTCGTCATTTATTAAACAATTTTTTCTCCGCTGATCTATTTCGAAAGCGAGTCTATGTGTAACTTGCACTTCCTGCTGGTGCTCCTTCCCAACTTTCGGCCAATGCTCGGGTGAGGTTTGCGTGCAACGCAATGCCACCTGGATAACCATTTCAGCACCCTGGCCATCGTACATGCTATTTAATTTAGGATCGACGAGGACCAGCCTATTCTTACTAGTACCCAATAAGCTAAACGAACAATAATCTTATCCGTACCCGTCTTATCAAATACGGCACGAGTCGGGTAAACCAAGATAAGAACATGAGGCATGAAAGACATGGCATTTGAACCCTACTTCAGATTTACTTGTCAACCATCCATTTTGATCCAAAACAGAGAGATGATCTGTTAAATTTACAAATAGACCGTCGACTACCAGAAAAAGAAGTGACAATAATAAACACAATCTAAAATTGTCATTAAAATCAAATGAAACATCATATATAAATTGTATGTAATTTCCATTGAATCTTCCCTTGATTTATCTGTATCAGAACAACCACCTTTGATCAATCAATAAGAACATTTGGAGTAACCCGAATTTATGTATTGAGGGTCCAAGCCCCTTTCAAAAAATAAAATAAATAATAACAAAATCTATCAAGAAACTTCCCTCCTAATATATAACTAGGAAACTTACACACCCAAGGGCACACAAGCAAAAACTTGAATATATAATGGAAGGGATGTTGCAAAACCACCTAAAAATAGAGCTATCTATGAGTAGAAACTCGCGACTTGGAGGATGCATGCACGGCCATGGCCGCCACAACTTTAGCCCAAGCCACCAGCTCTCTTTTCATCCTCTCTTCATCGGTCCACAACGCCAGGTCCACAGGACTCTCTTTATCCTCAATGGGTAGAAATGAAAGCATTGACATAGATCCATTTAGGACATCCGATTGACTATCAAAGGTTGTAGGCATGTTTTGAGTTCCCAAAGCCATATCTCTTAATTAGTTAGAAGCTTGTTTTTGCTTGTATAGTAATTTCCTTCCTTCTCTCTTCTTTTTCTTCTTCTCTTCTTTTGTGATGTGTTTGATTTTCTATTGTACCTATAGAACGAAGACTTGTTGATATATATATATGAAGAGAGAGAAGTGAAGAGATGGAAGAAGCACAAGGAACACATTAAGTAATTGACAACGAGAGATAGAATAATAGGAACATGTAAGGTATATACCAAAGTATAAAAAAATGTGATGCCATAGAGCCGCGTTGGCATGATAGGGATTATGCCTTAAACTACTCGGTACACAGTACACTAATGAAGACTTCTCTCTTGGGGGTAAATAATTAACAGAGTGATTTTAGCTTCATGCAGCGCACAAACTGTTTTGATTTTATAGTCCGTGCACTGCATGAAGTCAAAACATCTGATTTTGTACTTATTTAAAAAAATAGTAAAAAATTCTAAAAAATATAAATTTTGGTCTCCAAGCATATTTTATTATGAAGATCATGTTGAGCGGTTCGGATCGACTGTTCGGACTTTGAAAATGGAGATAAAAGATGTGGAGCATATTGGAGTACAAAATTATAGTGCATTTGAACCCTTCTCATATAATCAATTTTTGAAAAAGTATGAGGTTCAATTGACACTCATATGCTTATGTGTCTCTGCCTATGACTTTTACACACGCTAATGTAAATAATACTTTGTTTGATCTAATTTTCCGGCGATTTAAACATATACCTGAAAGCAATTGATATTAAAATAAATCAAGCAAACGTACTAGTCTTGATTTTATTTTTTTATTGATGTCTACACCAACACCTCTTTAAGCTAAAAATGATTGATTAGTGATGCATATTATGCACTATATCGGATGGTCTAGATATAATATAATTCAACTGTGAAGCTCAAAAGGATTTGTCAACATCATTTGAAAGGATTTTGTTGTGAATCCGATATGTCCGCTTTTGATCGAACGGTTCAAACTCAATATTTTTGCGCGAGAACCATAACAATTAACAAAGGAAATTGAAGTATGTGTGATTATGATATTTGAATTGTATTCATGCATGATATGTGTTGAGTTTGACACATCGAAAGAACTAATATAACAAACATATTTTATTGTTACAACATGATACAACTAACAGTACTTAACATTACAATTACTTAAACAATTAATATAAATCATCTTTCCATACACATGGAAAAAAATATATTATATTTTGTGCCATCTTATTCGGAGGTTTGATCTAAAATGTAACATGACACCACTATATATTATACATGGAGATGGTCAGATGACATGTATTATCTATAATATTTGGTGAAATACTAAATTATCAAATATTTATTGAAATAAATATCTTAAAAGATATTCCTAGATATTCTTTTGAAAATCTAAATATTTTGTTTCCAATATATATTTAAAAAAAATATATAAAATATCTATTAATTTGGAAAATACTGAACGAAAACCATAAGTAAATGATATAATTAAATTTTCAACTTGTGTACCACGGTGATGAATCTGTACAATATGATGGAATGATATAAACTACAAAATAAAATACGGGTCAGTCACCTTATAATTAGTTCACACGTGGCCAAACCCAACTAAATCAACAAACAGATCGATACGTACAGTTTCTTACCAATTGACATTTTCTGTTTTCACAAATGACATCACTGCTTTCGTCCCAGTATTATAATTAATACTGCTAGATATTGGTCGTGAGCCGCATGATCTATTTATTAATGCTGTAATAACAACATTTGTTTTGCTTCTCCCAAATATATAAGAGGCGGAACTAGAATTTTACGTATATTCCTCAAAAATCTCGATATTACGTATTTTTCCTTCTAAAATTTATAATATCAAATTTATCCTTCTAAATTTTAAAAACTCACAAATTTACTCAATTCATTGAATTTTATGTTCAAACTCATTTTAAATTTAGGAAGTACTCATTTTACTCTTTATAAAAAATATAAAATATTCAACTTGTTTAAGAGAAATATTTAGTCTTCTAATTGGTCGGTTTTGAGAGCAAATGGTCCATTTTCTTGTGACACACGCACAAACAAATGTCCAAATGTCACTGTGTATGCGTCACAAGTATAGAAATGAAACATTTGTTCTCGGAAACCGATCTGTTAGAAATGAAATATTTTTTCTTACACTGACTACATATTTTTACTTTTTAATAAAAGTTAAAATGGGTATTTATGTGATTTTTGAAATTTAGAAAGGAAAACTATGATTTATGAATTTTAGAGGAGGAACTATGTAATTTTGAGGTTTTTGAGGGTATACATGACATTCCCCTTTATCCCCAGACCCATTTGTATCTCCAATTCCTGTCCCCAGCAAAATTCTTGTTCATTACGAATACATGAATATAATTGTTGCAAATCATTTATTAAAATCTGAAGTTCCTGTCAGAACACCCTGTCAAAAAAATAATTATAAAATATATGAATAAATGATAACTTAACATGCCTGTGTTAGATGGATAGACTTTTTTTTTTGAAATCTTGTCAGAAGCTGACAAGTGGGTTAGATGGATAGACTTATTGCATACAATAGAAAGATAAATGTTTAGCACACACTTGCATGAAGTTGGATCACTAATTCTTTTTTTTATTGTGATAATTAATATATTCCATCATGATAAAAATGAGGCCTATAATTACGAATTAAGGAAGTATCCTATTATTAAATCTAAAAAAATATTTATTTTCTGATGAGTTGTATAACCCGGCATTAAAAAAGACTATACCGAGTATATATACATTGGTTCTGACCAAGTATCAGATTTTGATTAAGCTAATTTTAAATTTTAGAATAAGTTAATAAGTTGTTAGATTCTGATTGGCCGATGCTACAATGAGATTCTAGCACAACTACACAAATGTCGATCCCTAATTTAATTGTAATATATAATGGCAAATTGAACGGAATATAAGATAAACAATATGCTCATATATAATCTTTTTTTTGTAAATTCTTTTAGCTTAATTTGAAAATTTTATTGTTAAAATTGTTAAGATATTTATTGTCAAGGATCTCAACCCATAAAATTAATATTGTTTATTTAATCCCAAACGTAGCCCGTTTTATTTTATATAAATTTTTAGTATAACCTCTTGATGGGAATGGAGCAAGATAATTTAATACGGTTCAGTGGAGATGAGTTCAATAGAGTTCATTGACGAATATAATTTTTTTGATTGGAAATGAAGAGAAAATTGGATTTCTAAAAAATCTATAAAAACCTCAATGTTGTGATAAATTACTCACACGCCATGGATCTAGGGTTGAAGGAGATGAAAATACAACATATAAAGTTGAAAAGGCGGAGGAGACTAGAGATTCAATAGTTGTCGGAGGAAATTATCCTTAACATTTAAAAGTTTTGGTTTCCAAAATTTGAAAAATTCAGAGAACCAACGTTTGATTTAGTTTCCGTATAGGAAGTGATAGTTTCGAAATTTGAATGAAAAAATTATTTATGGATATTAATTAGTTTGGTGGCTTGATTTCTAACTTTTATTTAAATTTTTTTGAAAAATTCTCATTTCTAGTCATAAATTTCTTATTTTAATTTTAGACTATACCGCCTTCATTCGTTTATTTATTTATACTGTGAGACAGATGTGTACGTGAACATGGAGCCTATTCCAAATAATGTGTTCTCAAAACATTATTAACCGATAGAAATTATGGAAGATTTATAAATTTATTTAATAATTTATTAATTTTCAATCTAAATTTACTTTTTTTATATATATGAAAAATAGAGGTCAAGCCTACCAACTTCTATTTAATTGTCTATAAAAAAACTCTCATTCGGATTTCACCCACTATATCCCATATCAAAGGACATGTGCTTTTGCCGCTTAGACCAAAGACTAGTTTTTCACTTATTTTATTAATATCTGTATTTCTTAAATCAATTAAAAACATTATTTAATATTAGTAAAAAATTAAAATGATAATTTTATCCATATCTTCAAAATACTGAAATACTAAAGCAAATTAAAAATGGACCATAAAGAAAAAATTACCAAAATACTAAAATATTTAAATGGAACTACAAAATACATAGACTAAAGCATTTAAATAGAACAATAAAGAACAAAGACCGAATACTGAAATATTTAAACTAAAATACAGAACATACCAACTGAATAAAAGAAATATTAAACTTAACAACAAAGCATCCAAAATTTGCTAAAACTGTAAAAATTTCGTTGGAGCACCGGATAGTTGGCCACATCGATCACCGTAGAATACATTGGACCACTGCGGGAGTTCGCCGGAGCACCGCTGAGTTTGTCAAACAATAACCGTCAGGAGTTATATATGCAGTAATTAATTGTTAATATGTTGACTTGTCAAACAAAATGTTCACTAATCACATCATCTATGTTAATTGCTAGTCAAATTATTTGATAGCAATGCCAATGATTGTAACTTTGGGGGTCAAAGTGTCAAAGTCACCCTGCAAGTTTAATATCTACAATAATTTTTTATTTCAATTTGGAATATATCTACGGTCTCTCATAAATAGATTATTATCTTTTGCCACTGCATCAAAGATTAATAGCGGAAAAATTACTTTTTCTTTATAGTGATTGTCCAAGGTGGTTTTTTCTATACGTATGCATGGGCCATGCAAATTTTTGTAGTGTGATTGTCTGTAACTTCTGTAAACACTCTATTCTATGGTCGATCTGGTTGCATCAGTCAAGTTTTCAAAAAATAAAAAAGATTAATTGTCGTATTATCTATTAATATTGCAATAATAAAAGTATGTTTGTCATATTAGCACTTTTGTTGTGTCAAAATCAACACATATAATGCATCATGCAATACAAACACAATATATATATTCACACACACGGGCTTCAATTTCCCTTGTTAATTATTTTGGTTCTCAATGCAGAAATATCTGAGTTTGAATCGTTCGATTAGACCGGGCGTATCGGATTCACATCAAAAATCTTTTTTAATTAATGATGTTACTAAATCCATATCATGAGTTTGACAGTTGCATTATAGTATATCTAGACCATTTAATCCAGTACAGACATCACTAATCAGTCATTTCTAGCTTAAGAGGTATTGGTCTAGACATCAATAAAAAAAAAAATCTAAAAAAATCAAAAGTACGTTTGATCGATTATTTTATTTCACTTGATTTCAGGTGTGTTTAAATTGCCGAAAAAGTAGGTTAAACAAAGTATTTATTTACATTAGTGTGTGAAAATATTACGAGAACGGTGTTAATTAGTACGGAAAGAATTTTGATTTTGTATTAATTTTGAAATAGTACAAATATTGTTTTATTGTATTTGTCCAAAATAATAGTGTTAATTAATTAATTATATAAATATTAAATTATCAAAATATATAGAACTTATCTAATATTAATCTTTTGAATTTATTAATCGGATAGTTTGAACACCTATAAAATCAATTTTGAGACATACTAATTATTTAGGAGAAATTTTATTTTCAGCTTGCCAAGATAAAAATTCAGTATAAATTAAATATAAATTCTTATAAATTATTTGAATAATTATAAATCTGAATAAATTTAAATTTGTATAGACCTCATGTATTTAATTTATTTTCAGCTATGTTTTGACCAAGGTTCTAAACAGCGTTTATAGCGTCGTAGCGGGAAGGCTAAAAAAAAAGCTATAGCGAATAGCGTCGCTATAGCGGAAGCTATTCCAAATAGCGTTTTTTTTTTTACATTTCGTATATTCAATATTTGTACTAAATATCAACATTATTAAAGTCTCATAGAACAATAAATAACACCAAAGTAATTAAGAAATTATAATATTCATATTGAACCCGTACAAAGTCCAAATTGCGGTTCAAAATATCCATAGTAATATCATAAACTATCGATTTTTCCTATTAAAAATATCTTAAGCATCATGATTCATGACATAAATTTTTTTTTTCTATTCAAATTTTAATTTCGGTTTGGACTTTTTTTCTATTCAAATTTCAATTTATATTCCCAATTTCAAATTGATTTATCTGTAGCAAGTAGCAACAAATTCAATTTCGGTTTGAGATTTTTTTTTATCTTTATTTAAAACTCATATAAATTGCTTTAAAAAAAAACCTATATTATATAGCACAAATAGCGGGCCGTAGCGTAAATAGCGCATTTTGATGTCATAGCGTAGCATTTGGGATCCAAAAACGCTATAGCGGTGCGCCGCTATAGCGCGCTATTTAGAACACTGGTTTTGACCAACGAATTGGGATGAAAGTTGCCCAAGAAAACATGTCCCATCAATTACATGGATCCGTTTGCTTCCATTTCTTATTTGTTAGACCTTTTCTAAATAGATCAAAGTCTCGAATCGTTATGGGTCGGATGAGGCCATGAGGGGTTGGATTTGAAGTCGTCTTACTTAATATCATTCTTGGGATCAGGTTAGATTTTATATTGTTTAGATTCAAAGCATATTTAGATCTCGGATCATCAGCCGAATTTTGGGTTATCGATTTTTAAAAAAAAAAAACAGAGAAATTATTCCATCCCCTTTTTTCCGAAACTAAAACTACCAACTTCTTGTTCTCGGTTTTCTTTTTCAAATGAAATTCATATTGAAATACTTTTGGATTTTTTTCGCTCCAATGTTTTTTTTTTCTTAATATGCATGTATAAAGACTTAATACGTTAAGTATAAATATAAGACTTAAAATTAAGTATATAGATATTAATACTTGATATGTTAAATATAAATGTTTGATATGTCAGATATAAATGTTTGATATGCCATGTATAAATATTTAATTTATTTTTTTTGATGAAAAATAGGAATCATGTCTCTATTTGTATATTAATATTTGATATTTTTGTGGGTATAGTGAAAAGTTTAAAATCAATATTTTTTTATTAGTTTACACTTGTTATTTCTATTTTTGATATGCATAAAGAAGATTTCAATTCAAATTAAAGCCAACTAGCGTTAGTTGTACAATCTTCGTAAAGAGATAATATGTTCAGTTTTTAGCAAGGTTCTAAATAGCGTTTATAGCGTCGTAGCGGCCGGGAAGGCTAACAAAAAAAGCTATAGCGAATAGCGTCGCTATAGCGGAAGCTATTCCAAATAGCTTTTTTTTTTTTTTTACATTTCGTATATTCAATATTTGTACTAAATATCAACATTATCTAAAGTCTCATAGAACAATAAATAACACCAAAGTAATTAAGAAATTATAATATTCATATTGAACCCGTACAAAGTCCAAATTGGCGGTTCAAAATATCCATAGTAATATCATAAACTATCGATTTTTCCTATTAAAAATATCTTAAGCATCATGATTCATGACATAATCTATTTTTTTCTATTCAAATTTTAATTTCGGTTTGGACTTTTTTTCTATTCAAATTTCTATTTCTATTCCCAATTTCAAATTGATTTATCTGTAGCAAGTAGCAACAAATTCAATTTCGGTTTGAGATTTATTTTACCTTTATTTAAAACCCATATAAATTGCTTAAAAAAAAAAACCCATATTGTATAGCGCAAATAGTTCAAATAGCGGACCGCTATATTGCTGTAGCGGCCGTAGCGCAAATAGCGCATTTTGATGTCATAGCGTAGCGTTTGGGGTCCAAAAACGCTATAGCGGCGCTCGTACGTGTCAGCTATAATTTCATTGGCAATCTTTTAGAAAGTGGGTCCCAGTCAAAATAAATTAGAGTTAGAGAATTTAAGCGAAAAGTTTTTCTGAACAACTATTATCACGTGCCAAATTAAAATGAATCAATTCGACACGAAATTTAGTAAATCGACCAAGACAGTCCGAATTCAATCTGACCATAATATGAAACAACCGTGACCTAAGAACTTAATCCAAAGTCCCAACTCGACCTAAACCCAAAAGATCAATTTTGATTTTATTTTTTATTGATATTTTTGTATTAAAATCATATTGAATAGTTAATATTAACTATTTTAACTTTGAAAATATAATATGATTGATCCGCAATCTGCGCTATGCATAGTAACGTAGCCTCACTCCTTATTTTTTATTGATCTTATTTATTTTCATTATTGATGAGTCCTGGTAAAATTTTATATTTTCTGATTTCATTTTGTATTAAATCAAGTGCTCAAACAATAAACGAATTAACTTGTTAATATACCTTTACTTCTAGACAATAAATAATTGTTTAACAAACAAAGTTACTTAATCCTAGGAAAACTGTTGTCAAGCATAGTGACAAATGAATTATTCGGGTTTGGTTCGGCGAGGTCAAAAATTCGTGATTCGGGTATAATTTGAAAATGATTCGGAATAATCCGGATCAGAGATCTCAGTCCTACAAGAAAGAAAAAAAAAAACCAAAAAAAAAAGTTCTGAGAAAAATTCGGGAAAAATTCGCGAATAATTCGTAAAATTCTGGAAAAGTTCGTAAAATTCGAGAATTATTCTGGAATAATTTGGTCAAAGTTCAGTCAATCGAATAATTCGGCGTTCGGTTCGGCATCACAAAAAAAATGAATTATTCAAATATAATTCGCGAATCTTGTCACTGTGTTGCCAACTAAGAATGATGCATGGTCTCTTTTTATTTTGAGTAACAGCGACATTATTACAAAAAGATTTTTAATTATAACCCTGAAAACAATGTTTTCTACTTTTCTCTTTCTCCAAAACAGAAGTTTCTTTGCTGTCCTTCTCCAAATAACTCTGCTATCAATGACTTGATTCTTTCTTAAAATCCACATATATAAGATAACTAGTACTACAATTATAGCCTCAAAATCAAATATATGGTTCCCTCTTAAGTTTCAATACCACCACATACTACATCTTCAAATTTGTCAAGCTGGAGCAATTATTATGAAAGTGAAGGCCTTTTTATCTGTTTATGCAACCACATATTACTATTGCCAGATAGTAAACTGCATTTAAACAATGATTACACCATCAAGATATTCAAATATCAAACCTCTGGCTGTGAATAAAACACAGCTTGTTTGGTGACTACTGGACATGCTCAAGCATAATTATTGTTATTATTTTAGAGTAGGGTTAAAATGTTCTAATGTTTTGGTGGCCCACTCATGTCCACATTATTATTTCTGTTTTCAAAGTACAAATACTCGATCCGATCCAATCCGCTCAACATAACATCCATATTAAAATGTTCGTGGAGATTAAATTTTATATTTTTTTGAAATTTTTTTACTATTTTTTAATAGGTACAAAATGAGAAAACCATCCAAAAATCCAAAAATAGTGATTTTGTATCCATCTAAAAAATATAAAATTTGGTCTCCAAAACAATTTAATATGGAGATCATGTTAAACGGTTCAGATCAACTATTTGGACATTGAAAATAAAGATAAAGATGTGGGACATTGTTGGAGCTCAAAAGCAATGTGGCACATACAATTTTAGTATTGCATACTATAACTTTCATTAGAAAAAAAATATTGCATACTATAGTTTTTCTTGTAGACAAGACGAAGCTTCATTGTTTGCAACTATTTCCCCCTCTTTAAGTTTTTACTGAATTGCTTTAGTTTTTCTTTCTTTTTACCCTTTAGATAAAGTACTATTCGAGTGTATAAAGAACTGAGAAAGATGACAAAAAAGATTTGGGGGTAACATTAAGTACCAAAGTTTGCTATGATAAAAAAAAAAAAAAAAACTAGCTGATTATGCTATCTGGTCATAATTAATATTATTGTTTAAAACTCAACTCAGACCTTGTTCTCAAATAACTTTAAAATGACTAATAAAACAAAAAATAATTAAACAGTGATCAAAGGTATACAATTGCCTTTGTATAAACCAAAATTGTTGCAGTACATACCATTAATGGGCTAAACTAAAAATAATACATATCATTTTGTAAGAGTATTCACGTATGAAGATTGCATGGTCCATGATATCCAGTTAATTTGACATATCAACCACATAAAAAGTACATCATCTACCTTTATTTATTCACATATATCTCTGCTAAATATACAATCCATATTAATCACCCACAAAATCTCATCTACCGTACGAGAGCTCAATTGCATCTGGTACATACAAAGACACGTCGCCATTTATTAAACAATTTCTTCTCCGCTGATCTCTTTCGAAAGCCAGTCTATGTGTAACTTGCACTTCCTGCAGCACCTCCCAATTTTCGGCCAATCCCTCCCCTTGCAGCCTGCGCACCACCTCTGACATGGCTGGCCGGCGCTCGGGTGAGGTTTGTGTGCAACGCAATGCTACCTGGATAAGCATTTCAGCACCCTGGTCTTCGTACATGCCGTTTAATTTGGGATCGATGATTGCTTGCAGCCTATTCTCTCTCGGAAGAAGATTAATCACCTTTTACATTGCAAAATATATGACCAAGACATTCATATTAACTATCAAAGCCTCTCATAAAATTATGTCTTATTTTGATAAACATTAATTAAGTCAAGTATTGTCTGTTGAGTGCTGAAAGTTATCTCGGAATTAGCTTAATACATAAATAAGTAATGTACAAGTAGAAGTGATATGTTTGGTACTTCTGTTAGATAAAGGTGCATCCCATATCTAGATAGAGATAAATATTAAATTATGTATATGCAATGGTATGTCTTACATGGTCAAGCAAGAGAATATCATCCTCTTCTTCAAAGGATATGGCACGCCGCCCTGTGACAAGCTCAAGAAGCATGATCCCATAACCGAACACATCAGTTTTCTCTGATGACCTCCCCGTTTTCAAATATTCAGGCGCAATGTGGCCCTGGGTCCCACGCACCTGTTCAAAAATTCATCAATTTTGTGAATTAGTTGTTCCTCTACGTGTATTATGCATTGCCAGCTACTTGCTTGGTACAAGCTAGATCTTAGTTTAGTTTCATCATATTTCTTCTTTTCTTGGCCTTTATAGATTTAACTGAAGTTTAAAAATTAAATGGAAAATTTCCATTTTTACCCCCGTATAATGTCAGAGCATCAGTTATACCCTGCAAAACAATGCATTCCACCACAAGTGTAACAACCTTCCCCCTCGTGCCAAATTAAACTGACCTGTATCACAAGGGTATATACCTGACCTGTACCACCTTCCTGGGTCTAAAATTTCATTTCGCAGATGTATGTGCATTAATTTGATATTATAATGACACATAAGAACTTTAAAAACGCACCGCCACAGTGGTAACAGAGGTCTTTTTAGTATCGACCAACTGAGCGAGGCCAAAGTCTCCTACAACTGCCTCAAAATCCACATCAAGCATCACATTTGCGGCCTTGACATCACGATGTATGATTTTGGGGTCACAGTGCTCATGCAGGTACTCCAAACCTTGCGCAGTTCCCAAAGCAATCCTTTTTCTTGTGGGCCAGTCTAACACCTGCTCACCAAGTTTCCAGTCTACAACAACCAAGTATAGATATGCAGTATTAAAATCTAGGTTCTTCTTTTGCAACAAATAAATTTCTGATATCTGCAATAAATTAACATTTGTCATATTCGTAACTACACCCAAAAATTTGCAATAACTGAATAGTTGGCTCAGTATGGTAGGCGGCTAACTTTTGCATGGTGCTAGTATGAGTTCCAACAAAAGAATCGTTGAAACTTCTTCATTCAATAACAATAAATTAATAAACAAATAACAGCTAACTTAGTGTGACATTTTGCCCTGATCTTTGCTAAGGTTCTGTTCCCTAAAAATGAATTGAAGTAAGATTAAGCAAGAATGTTCTAGATTTTTAATTCCAAATTGCAAGAACATAACAACTTCAGATTTCCGAACTACAAGTGTTTAACAGTGCTTCACTTGAGTTAACCTTGATTTTAATTAATGGGCGGTACTTGCTTTAAACCCAAAAGATTAATGATTTGAATAGCAACCATGAGCATCTTTTGCCTTTGCAAAATATAATAGCTATTGGAAACATTCACAAAAGACTTGTAACAGAGGGCAGTCTTTTATGCAGTTTAATATCTGATTTAGTACTGCAAAATAAAAAAAATGTTTATATATGCACTTCAGAAAACTTTACACGTACTCTTCTTTCCCTAGTTACTTTTTTCCCATTTTTTTTTTCAAAAATGCCAACAATACTCACCATCCCCAAAGCAATCCCCACTGTGGAAAGACCCTACAATGAGCAAATAGTATGGGCTGATCATAAGGGGAAACCCAGTAAGGCCCAGTAGTAGGCAGTTGCCTTTCCCTAAATTTTGAAAAATAATTTTATTGCCTACCCATGGTGAACAAGTTTGCCTGCCTCTGGGTTAAATTTATTTTCTTCCCAGCCCAACTCATTTTTTTCTAGCTGAACTCATTTTTTTCTAGCTGAACTCATTTTTTGCCTACTCCTGGTCCAATTGTTGGGTCTACCCCTGCTGAGCATATGGAGAACCGCAGTCCTTTTTTGGTTTTAAGGAATATTTAACATTGAGTGAGGCTATGGTGCTATGCATAGCACGGATGGCTAGTGTACTACGGCTCAATATGGTACTTTTTAAAATCCTAACGGTCGATCCGACCGTTCAATGTGATAACCATATGAATATGTACTTGCAAACTAAATTTTATATTTTTTCGAATTTTTTTACTATTTTTTCAGATAGGTAGAATTTTGATGGTCCAGAATTTTCAAAAAACACTGATTTTTCTACCTATCTAAAAAAATAGTAAAAAAATTCGAAAAAATATAAAATTTAGTTTGCAAGTACATATTCATATGGATATCACATTGAACGGTCGGATCGACCGTTAGGATTTTAAAAAGTACCATATTGAGCCGTAGTACACTAGCCATTGGTGCTATGCATAGCACCATAGCCTCACTCTTTAACATTTGATGCTTTATATATATGATGAAATTGGAGGTACCTCTTAGACAATGGGCAACACTCAAGTTCTCCATAAATGGGTAGACAAGAAGTCGCTCTGTTGGTGTCACACAAAACCCAAGCAACCGCAAGAGGTTTCGGTGAACTGCTACACTGATGAGTTCAACCTCTCTTAGAAATGCCTCCTGACCCCCTTGCCTTTCTACATTAGTTAACCGCTTTACCGCAACCTTTATAGGTTTTTCCTCTTGATCATAAAGGATCCCCTTGTATACTTTACCGAAACCCCCCTCCCCCAAAACATCTTTTTCACTGAAATCATTGGTTGCCGCCTTTAGTTGATGAAATGGGAACTTTATTAATTGCCCAAGTGATATCCTACACTCACTTTCACCTGGTTATAAGTAAAAATGTGAAACACGGACCAGGAAAAAAATATAACAAAAAAAAGAGGAGGGGTTGATTGACAAAAAAAGAATTAAAAGTAGAATTCATACCTTCTACATCCTGAAAAACCTCATTATTGTAGTATTTGTTTCTCATAAACTTGCAAAGAACAAAACCCACGACCAAAGCAAGCAGAGCTAGCACACCAAAGATGCCTCCCAAGATAACCCAGATGTTGGGTGTGTGGGACTCACCTGCCATAAGTTTGAGCTCTTATCGACAATATTTAGCCAGATTAATTGACCATCTTAAGGAAAAATAATTGATTGAACATATTTGAAAAGAGTACCTTTAGTTGGAACAAGAGCAGACGCACAATAATGTGGGAAGTTGTCTCCACAGTCTAATAAATTATTTGTGAAGCTGAAACAAAATTAAAAATAAAAATAAGTATTTACAACTCATAAAGAATATATAATATATAATGAGATGTGTGCAGTCAAGTGCTTCTCCTTTCCTTTGTTAGGTGTTTTACTGTTTTGTGTGCATAGGGGGGGATTACTTGTAAATGACAACACGAAACAGTGGTTCTGGTATCTGACCCGAGAGGTTGTTGAAAGCAAGCTCACTGTAAAATTTAAAAGACAAAAATAAACAAAAAAAAAGGTCAACTTTTTAGTCTTTATCCTAATTATATTAAAAAAAAGAGATGTTGATGTGAACTTGTAAAATTAGCATGCTTACATGTCATTTAGGCTTGAAAGATTTGCTACAGATTCAGGGATCGATCCACTAAGATTGTTTCCACTCAAGATCCTAACCCAAATCAAGAGAATTCAATATGAAACTAAATGCTTAAAATAGTTGGGGGTTCAATCCCATTGTCCCTTAAACATGCAGTAATTGGAAAGAATTAAACACAAAAATATCCACAAGAATAGCATGAATTTATATGAAAAATATAAAGCTCACAGCATCCGAAGTTCCGATAGTCTTCCAAGAGACACAGGAATTGCTCCAGTCAAGAGGTTATTTCCTAAATTCAAAACATTCAAGCTAGATAAATTTCCGAGCTGCTCAGGAATCCCACCTATTATTTTATTATCCCCCAAATATCTGCACAAATTCAAATAAACACAGTTAAGAAGATATTACATTAATAATGTAACAATATTACTGGTTCTGCACACAAATTCAATTTTGACCGCTATTGAACTAACAGATTAAGAGCAACTATCGATCGTATAATGCGGTCTAAGTACCAGATTGTAACTCTATGCTTTTATAAGTAACAAACAAATATATGTGTATATGAGAACAACGTACAACGCATTCAAGTGTGTCAGATTTGCTAAAGCTGGAGATAAAGTACCAGTAAATCCCTTAGAATTTAATGCTCTGAAAGAAAAAGAGAAAAAAAGGAGTTATAAGTAAAATAATAAAATTTGTTTTCCAATTTTTCATTTATTGTTTGTTTGGATTGAATTGCCAAAGTAACTTACAATGTAGTAACAGGACCATAACCATTTTCACAAGTGACACCGGTGAATTGGCAAGGACTGACTAGATTTGGAAACCAGTTATTGAGTTGATTCTGAGTGTCATTTAGCTGCTTCTTTATATCAATCAATGCTCCCACTGATGTACATAAGAGTTATTAAATTTTAATTACTTGAGTAGCACCAGCTTGAATTTAACAAAAAAAACACACACAATAATGGTCATGCCAATTCATGGAAAGAGATTTGCTTGATTTGTCTGTATTTGCACCGAATTCAAATATTATATAGTTCCCGTGCTTAAGACACCCTGAATTAACATGGTACTAGTCCCAAATCCTACTTGGTCTGGATAAAACTAATATAATTTCTACCTAGTTAGACCACACATTAAGGCTAATAAAAATAATATCCTCCTCTGAAGTGGATTCCTCTCCTTATAATAATTCCATCTTTTCTCTTTATTCTCCCGTATTTCCTAAGACTAATCCTAATTATTTATTTAATGATAAAATTAAAGTGAATGATTCATTTGATTTAATATAAATGAAGGGCCAAACTTGCTCAGTGAGTCAGAACAATTGAAATATTCTGCTAGAATATTCCTCGTCAATTAAAAATCTGTGCAAATACCGATATTCATTGTACTTTTCTGCAATTATTAGTTCTTAGATGTATTTTTTTGCCAAAGCCCTAATATAAAATAGAAAAGCCAATCCAGAAAAGATGCTATTACCTTCCAGATTAGATTGAGCATTACAACTCAAGCATAATAATAAAAGCAGCACAATTACAAACTTCATAGCTTGTCTTAAATTTATTTCATGATGTCCAAGGTTTTGTGAGAGATTAATGCTTGTTGTAACCAAAGAACTGAAATATAATATTAATCGAAACATTAGAAAAGAGCACCAGTATAAAAATGAAAAAGTTGTGCTTCAGTAGAATTAAAGTGGCATGCAATTTTAGACATTAACGGTTAAAAGTTAAAACAAATTTCCCCTCAACATTTTTCTTGTCAAATATTAGATATTTGGGTGTGAAAAAAGTATATTATTTCCATCATAATAGGAACTCTAAAGGTTGCATCTTACCATCAGTTTACACACATAGAATTGATCGTGGTTCACACAAAATGGATTAAGCACCTTATCTGTACTAAATATTAGCAATTAAAAAACATTCAATAAAACAATACAAATATAAACCTTGAGGTCCCCTAATTTTTTTACCAATTTTCCAAAACTGCATCGAAAAAATTTCCTCTCATTTTAGATAACTCTACTATCTACACAGAAAAAAATAATGTCACCTTCCAATATTCCTTCTATTTAATACCTCCTACAGAAAGTGGGATCCGACTCCGCTGTTCTCGAAAGGGAGAACAGGACCCTGTTATTCTGATTCCAGCCATTCACCTTTATCGAGATTCGAGTATGAAAAACTTTGAACGGTTCAGATCGGAATAACAGGGTCCTGTTCTCCAACTTGGAGAACAGCGGAGTTGGTTTCCAGAAAGTGACACACTTCTTATACCAACTTTATACAAATAGAAATTACTGCGTTCATATTACATAGGATAAATAATTATGACTAAGGTAGGGGAGAAATATTTAAAAAAAAAAAGGCTGAAAAACATCACAGAAATTGGTTACTGGAGCATGCTCAGAGTGGTTCGACCAATTTACCAAATCAATATATAAATACTTCTCCACTAAAAAGAAGACAAATTCATTCTCAAAATAGAAAGAAAACTGATGTCAGGTACTGCTCAAACATTAATAGTATAAAACATTTAAGTCAAGCTGGGACTTCAACACCAAAAAAGAAAGTTGAAACAAGAAACTTACCTAATTAAACAACCGCATCGTTATTCCTGAGCGATTCATTTGTGGAAATACGGAACCAGAGAAGGGATTTCTTACAAATTTAAGGTAGTTGAAAATTCAGCTCAAATTTGAAATCTCACACCTAGAGCTTCTCTGGTAAATGCAACACCGGAGAGGCGATTTTACATCTGAAAATATCTCACTTAGAGTGGAGTACAGTCGACTTGACTTGGAGATACCGCGATTTTTTTATCTTTTTTTTTCTATGGTGGTGCAGTAGGGCATTCGATTCGATAGACAGAGAAATGAAAAATAAATCGTCCATTTGCGCATCCCTCCTTTGTTGCGCCACACAAGCGGGTCGGGTCTGACTAAAATTAGGAAGCTGTCTGAGAGCCTGAGACTGAGAACCAGAGACTTTTAACTCCCACTGTAAGCTTTAAAACAAAAAAAAAGACTTGAGACTAGACAGCGCTCGGAAATAAATCACCTGAAATTCCAAAACTAATTAACAGTACTGCAATCCGAATTCAGTCATCAAATTTTTTTAAGAACGTATCTCAAAACAGCTGATTTTTTCTTGCACGTCTCTCGAAACAGTTCAACGGCTGGATTCGAATTATAGAATTTCAAGATAAACAGTAACCGATCTCGGATTTCAGCAGATTCGGATCGTCTGATCTGTTTTGACACAAATATTGAAGGAGGTGCGTACTTTCTGCCGGCCGGATTAGTTCGATTTCTGATTGTACGGTCCGAATGCAAACTCAAATTTGAGATTACTTTAATAGATTCAGAATTCCAGATCCTTTATGACGAGGTGGGACCCCTGGGACCTACTATTTGTGGAATTGTTAATGAAATGATAGCTGACTCGAAGAAAAGTCTGGGTTTAGTCGTCTCTGTTTGTTGACTGGAAGCCGTGGTTTAGGGTTTACATATAGTTTCACTTTTTAAAGTTTAAACACAATCATTATTTGAATTTACAAAGTAAATCCACTAATCATTTCCGGGATGGCACCTTGAATGGAACAATTACCACCTTGACTGACTGAGTCAACTAAAAGGCCGGGTAATGCTTTCTTGAGGAAGCAAGCAATGCATGTGCTCTTTTTGTTTCGTTCAAAAGTGTTGCTTATAAGTTATAACGCATGCTGACAAAAATTCGTTGGGAAAATTTTCTATTTGGACACATGTCACACATCAACTGATAATTTGGTATTGTTTGGATCACGCCATGAGCCACGTCACTAACCAAAATTTCGTTATCAAGTATAATACACATTGATTTGATTGTCCAATTTGGAGAATCCAGAGTTCAGTTTAGATTCATTGTGGATTGATCAACTTCTGGTTATCAATCCACAATCTGAATCGGCATCCGTGTCAGCTCTCTGGATTGTTTTAGACAGATTGATACATTTTAGTATTTTGACAATAATTGTTTCATATAAACTTCTATTCTGATAATTCAAAATTTTGTGAAAAGTTTAAGAGGCTCGTTACAATTTATGTATTTTTAGTATTCTCAAAAACATAAAAGGCGTCATGATCAAAATAACATGCTATGAAGATATCGACTATTTGGAGAATTTTGTCATTAATTAGTTAGGTGTGTTATGGATGTTATTATTAGAGTCATGATAAGAATTTTGTTATTTGATTGGCTAGTTTAATACCGTTGATTCAGTTAGATTTCTAAAAAGAATAAAATTTTAGTTTGACCAGTATCCGAACATGGATAACGTTTCTTTCTCATTTTTCTTTGATTTTTCATGACGGGTGACGTAAAAGAATTTTTTTCACAATATTTTTCACAGCATCAATTAAGTAGTGTACGATGCCCGAAGCAAACTTCAGACTAGGAAATGAGTTCCATTGATTTTCTACTCTTTCTTTGCAACATCAATAAACATAGTGATGTAAACAAATTATATCGTGACTGGACACGTCATGACACGGTATAGCTCTGTCACGACAAGACACGGCATATATAGTGGTTATATGTTATGACTCACGTGTTGTGTATCGTGATCATCTTCTGAAACACGATTATTAGTCAGTCACAATACTTAGAACACGCAACTTGATCAATCGCAACCAAAACAATATAAAAAGCCAGTCCATTATTTTATTCCCAATAACTATTTAAATTTTGAATAATAATTTTATTTTTTTCTATGTAATTTCTTTTACAACATTATTCTTTATATTACATTTTATATATATTTTTTTCAATTTTTTATATTTTGTAACATAACCAATCATGTAGCGTTACTACGGTGTAATCATTTCTTACGATTTTCATTTTAATATGACGCATAAAAATATAACTTGATTGTGACATAACACACGATTCAAATTATAACATGATCGGTCACGAATCACGACACAGCATAAATTTAAATTTATTTTAGAGTGCAGAAGAAAAAAAAAAACATGATGATGAGACAGCACGTGAGCTATTGGATTCCGATCATCCGATAAGAACTCAAGCGAATCCAGTCCATATTAGAATTTACGGGTCTCCTTTGATATTTTTGCAGATTATGATCGAACGGTTGTTATCCATACTCAAAAGTTTGAACTTTGAGGTCATGTTTGGTTGTGGAGTAAAGTTAATGAGGATTAAATGACTTACTCCATCTTACTCCACATATTTTACACCTTGTTTGGTAGTATAACTCATAGCTTAAATTAATCCGCCTAGAAGAGTAAAGTGTTGGAAACTGAGCCTCTTCCTATGATAGTGGGCCCTACAGGTGGAGTAAGTGTGGAGTAAGTTAATCCACCTGAAATGGTGGAGTAACTTACTCCGGATTAACTCACCGCTTACTCCACCTTACTCCTCTTCTTTTACTTCTCGTTTGGCTACCTAAGTGTGGAGTAAGGGGTTTACTCCACCTCTTACTCCACCACCAAACATGGCCTGAAGGATTCAAATTTGTGAGCTCTCTGCTCCCCTTTGACGTTGGAGCCTGAATCCTCTGTAGTAACTCAAATTTTGAGATTAGATTCGAACCGTCCGATCAGAATTCAGACCAAAGCAGTCCGAGATAAAATACGCAAAATCCTTTAATATTCGCGCCAAAGCAGATCTGACGGTCCGGATCTAAACTCAAAATTCGATATGAATTCTTTGAACGCCGTCGGTCCATTCAGCGCTTGAACCATGGGGACGTTGCATGGTAGATCTTCTGTGAACCACCTGGTATCATTGAGCTGTTGAAACGCACTATGAATGTATTTATTGAAGACCACACAAATAGCTGCAGGATTTGGTCGTTATTTATATATGGCGGGCCCTTGAACACGTGGAATTCATTGGCAGATTTGAACACAAGCCTTATAAAAGTTTAATTTATTTAGCATGCGATATTTTTTAACAAATGAATGTATATATGTAATAATATTGTGAAATTTGGATTGCACTACATTTGTTCTAAGAATAATCTTCTCGTCTTAACATCAAAATAAGTATAATATTGAATATATTTTTTGTTAATTTTGACAATCTTTTGTTTTTTTTTTAATCAAAAATATGAGCCCCTTTTAATACTAATAATTTCAAAAGATATTCCAGCAGATGGGCTGTTCGATCTTTTAATATACGTATTTCTCTCTCTCTTGTGAATTTCAAATTGAGCTTTCTTTCTTCAAAATATTCACCTCACATTTACAAGCGAAATGACTCTGATATTGAATATATTTTACGTTTTTTTCGTTGTACATCGATCATTAATTTTATTTTCATAATTAATGTACTTAATTCTTCTTACAATAATTTTTAAATGAAGTAATTTTTTTTTATGATATTCGTTTCGCCATTACTAGCGAAATGAAGTAAATTTTGTACAATGTTTGTTTCATCATTGCTAGCAAAATGAATCACAACTTTGAATGTCGTCCGAGACCATTCTAGTAGTTATATAGTTTCTTAATGGGACCGCAAAAACTTCAAAATTTATTTGGTTTTCAAGTAGCATGGAAACACATGATATGTATATATATTTTTTAGTGATTCTTTCAGACTAGTGTAATATATATATTTTTTTTTTTTCCAAAATGCTCCTTTTGTCGAGGTGAGATTGTGAGTACAACGAGCTAAATATTAATTGGATACGTTTCGTGGCTACGGCTACGTGCTACGTGTAGCATAGAGGGCTTCCGTGCTACAGCTCAATATTTTAGTTTTCAAAATCCTAACGGTCGATCCGAACCGTTCAACATGATCTCCATATGAATATGTACCTACAAATCAAATTTTACATTTTTAAGAATTTTTTTACTATTTTTTTAGATAGGTAGAAAATCACTTGATATGAAAATTCTGTACCATTCAGAACCTGAATACATAGAGAATTTTTTTGGCTAGTTTGGACATTTTAAAAAAAATGAAGAAAACCTAAATACATTTGATATTTTTTATTTTATATTGGATATTAATAAAAATGTCGGAATATATAAGCCCTTCCTGCTTCCCAAATTCTTTTTTGTATTCTGATTTTTAAATGAATGACAACATTATTTTTGTTTTTAATTATTTAACTTCATATGATCATATCTATTTTTTGAACGCATACAGATACGATTGTATATAAAAATGTTTTTAAAATTTTATTGTTCATCAAATATCTTATTTTTAGTTAAGTGCAGAAGCACGAGTATGCAGAGGTGGATGCAGGATTTTGATCAGGGTAGGACAAGAAATTATTAAATCGGATTTAAATAGATAATCGGGTCCAAACCCATTGGATAATCGGATATTAGATAAAACATGATAACAAAAACAACAAAAATAGTATTATAACACAATCTACTTCATAAAATTTAGATAATCAACTACAGAGTAGGGCAATATCAATTTCGGGCAACGATCCAAAACCCAGTCTTTGTAAATTAGTTTTGGATTTTCAGGATAGGACAGTTGCCCTACCCTGCGCTACAGTAGATCCGCCCCTGCAGGTATGAACATCGTTTTGACATTGTGTGTGTTTGCACACACTGTCTAAACACAAAAGTCCTATCTATTATTTTATTTGAACACAAGGGACCCTAGGCCTGTAATGAATTTTTTTTTTTTTTTTTCAAACGCATACGTTCAAGCACTTGTATTTTTGGACATGTGCATTCGATAAACCATACGTGTTAGAAAAATACACATAAAATTGTCATGCAAGTTAAAAACGAAAAATATTGTTGTCATCTGATAGGCATTAATTAAAAATTTCCAATTCACAAATTTTATTTTCACCCTTAGAAAAATTCAACATGAATTAATATCACCAAGTCACCCAAATCTTGCAATTGGCGAACTAACCGTCTCAGTGACAGAGCCGTCACGACAGAAGCATGAATTAATATCACCAAGTCACCCAAGTCTTGCAATTGGCGAAGTAACCGTCTCAGTGACAGAGCCGTCACGACAGAAGCATGAATTAACCAATGAAAATGGCCCCAATTTTTTGTCTGATTTATTTACAGCCCTACGCTAACCCCATCCATCATTACTTCGTACCTTTTCCATTTCTCTTCCATTCATTTCCAAATGTACAAAGAAGGCGCCAAATCCAATCGGGCCTCTCTGCTCAGCGCCGCCGCCTCTACCTTGCTCCTACTTCCCCTAAGCGCTGGCGCCTCCGACCTCCTCCGGCGATCCGTCCTATCCTTACTCCAAGTCTTTCTTTCTCTCTTCTTCCTCCTCTTCTCTATCCTCCTATCCCCTGTGCTCCTCATTCCTATCCCAACCACAACACACTCCTCCTCTCCAGGGAGCACGTGTGCCTCCCGTGCCCTCTCACATGTGCTATCTGTTGTCTCCCTCCTCCCTGTCTCCTCCCGCAAGTACGAGATCGTTCGCTCTCTTGCGGATCGTTTACTAGATGACAACTTGCGGTTCGATGCAGAGCTGAATCGGAGAGTGTTAGCGGATGCATTCTCGCAAACTGTTCGCCGCCTTGAGGCCACAGTTGCTTCCGACGAATGGGGATTGGTTGGTGCAGCAGTGAAGAAGGGGATGAAGAGGTGGTGGCCAGCCATGATGGTAAGCAATATTGCTGGAGAGGAAGCATTTGACGGGGCCAAGGCGGAGAAACTGGCATTGGAGTTGGTTTGGCTAGGAGACAAGATGGTTGCGTGTGGTGCGGTTGGAGAAGCGGTGGTAAGATGGGGTGCGGCAACCGGGCTCGGCCACAGAGCAGTTTCAGCAGATGCCCGGCTTCAGGTTGCTTTGGTTCGTGTTACCGGTAATGCTTTTAACTCTTAAATTTTGCTCAATTTTATCGTGATCATATTAAATTGAACATATATAATCCATGTTTTGATTCAATCTCTAAATTAAACAAATACGTTGTTCTTCGAATGTGGTCAAGGATTTGATAATGAACTAAATTTGGGAAAAATTGAAATAAATTGTATGTTAGTGAGGCAAAGGAGGCGTGAACTAACGACCAACTGAGACGTTTATTATTGGGTAATTGTCGAAGTTGCAGTTGTGAACTATTTTTTGTTCCATCAAGCGAATATTCTGGTACATTCGGTAAGTGGTTAACCCTTCAGGACTTGAGATACGGAAATCATTGGATGTTTCCTGTTTGGTTTGGTCAATAATTTAATCCTCCTCACCGCGTGGCACGCTGTTTCACATTGGAAGTCTAAATTTTCAATCCATTCGCGGATGACTCCTAGGGGCGTCAATGACTAGAATCCGAATCCTCCCAGTTAACTGACTCAAGCAAATTGAAACGGACGCTCCAGATTAATTCAACATGGTGTCTATTCTTTCTTTTTTTTTATTTAAGTTCATAGACACACAACACGCAACTCGAGCTCGAGATAGGAGTAGGTCCGATGGGCATCGGACCTACAGTTAGGTTCAATTATCTCTTTCACCGTACGATTAGCATCAAGATCTAAGCGCACGGAAATTGATACAGACTTGCACGAATTTTGATGCAAAGTACACGAATCTTTATGCAGATCGGATGGTCATTACACCCATCGAACCAAGGTAGGTCCGATGGGCATCGGACCTACTCTCATTCGCTCGAGCTCAGATTTTCTCGTAGGAGAACTGATACCTTACCCATCTGGTCTAGCAGCAGTGGCAAACGGTGTCTATTCGGAGATGACGTAGGGACAGTATTATTTGTGCTTTGAGAATTGAGATTCATACCAAAGAACGATTCTTGACCGTCCGTTTCCAATATGCTTGAGTTAGGTACCTGGGGTGATCCGAATTCCAATCACTACGGATCCAGCGGAGGCATTTTAAAATTCATAACTATTTAAAATTAGTCTTACTTGTACTTTACTCATAAATTAATAAATAAAAAAGTTATATAAAATATAATATAAATCAATCTAATTGTAATAATAAAATATAATAGAAAAGTTTGATTTTCTAGTTAGCTGTTTTGTAAAGAGCAATAGTTCATTTGCTATTGTGAGCACACAAAGTGACATTTATTGTATGTAATTTCAAAAAATTTGAAGGTTGTACATGAAATTCGCCCTTTTATTGTACGGTCTAGTAAGTGACCATCGAAGTTCAAACTTGAACAAACTTCGAGCAAATAAGCAATATGTGTGTTGGAACTGTCCAACTTGATAATTTAGATCTATCAACTATAATCAAATGAGTTATGTTCTTATGGCAAGGAGCCGAATCCAGGACCGATCCTAACAATAATTATAATTTTCTATTTGTAGACAATTATCATGAACTTGATCAACTTTGATACATAGTAATTATTAACAGGTACACTATACAAGGGTCCGTTTCAATATATACCCAACTAGACCAGAACTAGAAGGTACTGAGATCATAATTCAGATCCAGTGCAATGCTTGACCGTGGAGAATGACATCTGAGTCATCCATTTTAATCTGACACAAATCTCATGACACGTCCTCCTTTATTACAAATATGCACCGAATTGATTTTGATCCGACTGTGAATATTCTACACAGTCAGATACCTTAGAGATAATCCCAAGATCAGACCCAGCCTGAAGGCTTCACAGCCAATAAACAAATAGAAATCCCTTTTACTAATGAGGCTTTATAATGCAGTATTCTTGCTCCGGCATGCAAACTTGATGCAATCTGAAGAAGCTAAAGGAGCAGCTGAAGAACAAGAAAAAAACATCAGTCATATCCACATGGCAATTCTGAAATCATGGTTGCCGTTGCTCTGCCGAGCAAGCAACGGCACAGAGACCCCGACATTGAACAGCAGAGAGAAGGCCGAGACTCTGAGAGTATTAGAGGAATTGATTGCAAAGCTCGGCTGGGAACAACAAGAGGAGGTGTTGGCGCTTTGGTTGCATCATTTCGCGGCGTTCCCGGACTCAGATTGGCCAAATCTTGAGTCTTATTATGCACAATGGTACTCTGATTCACGTAAACTCCTTATAAATTAATAGATAGGTTGTAATTTCGATATATGTTAGAAGAACTAAATTGCAAATGTTGTTGCTGGAGGATTTATTCTTCAATTGATGTAAGTATTCTCTTATTTATAAAAAAGTTATGTTCTAGAATTCAAATTCACCAAATTAATAGGGGCAAGTTGTATAACAGAAATTACAAATCAACCGTGCTTACTACTTTGTATTAATCACTTTGCATTAACAAAGAGTATAGACCATTTATTTAAGGCTATGTTTGGATGACACAAGAATAGCGAGGCTATTCTAGAATAGAAGCTATTCGGAATAACAATGTGCATCCAAATGACATTTTTGCTATTCGGGATAGCTAGAATAGCTGCTATTCTCTATTCCTTTTAAATGTTAGAATAACTACTATTCGGAAATGTGAAATGAGAGGAAAAAATGTTTCTTTTTTGGATTTCCGCCAACACAATTCTGAAATGACAAATTTAATACAACTTTTTGTTATCTCCACGTTGTGACAATTCATTTGAGATCTCACTTGCCTATTTTTCTTCTTAATTAGCACATTGTTAATACTATTTTTTATTGGTTACAACTATTCACTATTCCACAAATACAATCCAAACAACATTTTTACTAATCCGAATAGCACCATTTTCACACTACTCTGAAAATCACTATTTTTTCTCTATTCTCATTTACTATTCTAAAATTTCGCTATTCTAACTATTCTAACTCTTATCCAAACGTACCCTAAAGAACGTTCTTGATTTTAAATCAAAGGCAAATTTTCCAAAAGCATCATCTTACGTAATTAAAATTTCTCTAAAACAATTTTGCCTCTGTTAATTTGGTGAATTAGAATTTCCAAGAAGAAACTTTTACCCTTATTTATAACAGATTACTAATGTTGGATCTGCTTATACTAATAGCTCCTGGCTTCAACTAAATACAGGGTCCAGATCTCCTAAAGTAACTCAAAATTTGAATTGTGAGCCCATTCATGTATTCGGATTGGATTTTTCCAGAATTAGACAGCAAAATAATTCATGCATTTTGACTTATTTTTTGACACAGCATGAATTGCCCCGTTTGACTCTAATATTGGCACATCGGAATTTGGAAAGCAAGCGTTGACCTTAAGTTGCGTGCCAGCTAAGTTGATTAGAATAGACCGAATCATGTTTAAAAATCCATGGTGATATTGCTGCATCTCCAAAAGTGATAGTTAGATCTGTGCCATTATTTTATTATCACATTTTCTATGATCTGTGCCCCCAATAGGCCAATAGGAAGATAGAAAATAATATACATTTCAAATTTCTATGTTTAGGAAGGACCATCTCAACTGAAAAAAGATACGCATGCTCCAATCTCCACCCATCTTTCTTTGAAAACTAAATGAAAAAAAGACAAGAAAAAAATATAATCCTATGTGCCAGTATCAATACAGTACAGATATACGGTCTGGGATGAAATTCAAAGGTAGATTTAACACCAGAACGTAGCAAGTCTCGCATATTTCCTTTACGAACATGAAGTTACAATAAAATCACCCAAAGGAGGATCAATACAGTACAGATATTCAGCCTGGGATGAAATTCAAAGGTAGATTTTACACGAGAACATAGCAAGTCTCGCATATTTCCTTTACGAACAAGAAGTTTGAATAAAATCACCATGAGGAGGATCAATACAGTAAGATATATGGCCTGGGATGAAATTCAAAGGTAGATTTAACACCAGAACGCAGCAAGTCTCGCATATTTCCTTTACGAACAAGAAGTTATAATGAACTCACCCTAAGGAATATTTCCTTTAGGAACATGAAGTTATAATAAATGGCTAGCAAGAAATAACAAAAAAGAGAGAAAAATTGGCATCTGTTGCTGCTACAGAAAGGCTTTTATGGCAGCAAGGAATTATCACAGCCCATCATAATATGACAAAAAGGAACAAGAAGACTTGAAATCAAATACTTTCATATCTAAAATCAAACTATACAAACCACCTTAAATTAAAAGTGTTACCTTTTCTACCTCCTCTCACTAGCTGAGTGACTCCGTGCCGAACTAGATTCTCCAATAGACACCGATACAAGCGACTTAGAAGCCCAAGCTCGAGCTCCATGCAAATTACCTCTTTTGCATGGATTCAACCGGCCAAATCCTTGTTTAGCCTGATCCACATACGCACGCAAGTAATCTTCTAAGTTACCAAAAGTTGCAAATCGCATGTGCCGGCTCCAGATCCAGGTTGCGCATGCTTTCATCCTTGGAAAGAGGAAACAGATCAGCCGCAATAGCAGGAAGGAGACGGCAAGTAGTAGGTAGGTGTCTTGTTGTAGAAGCTTCTCTGGTGAGCGGGCCCATGAGAAGGGACAGTACTCCTGCTCGGATTCTTCTGCCAGGTTGCTCAGGTCTGACGGGTCGACCGTCTCCTCTACTGACAGTGAGTTGAGCGATGCTGGGTTAACACCTTCAGGAATTATAAATCAGCAACATAAAGTTAAGCATATGAGAATTTGCATATTACAATTTTTTTTGTTATATTCATAATGATATTGAACATTTCCTGCACTCCTCGTCATTCTTGTTAACACCAGATATTTTATGGCTATTTCCCAGTATTATTTGATACCTAAAAGCTAAAAGGCAAATGAAACTGACCGATTACGGTGAACCTTTTTTTCAATATTAACTTATAAAAATTTCATAAACAATTTGAAAGTAAGTTGAGCATCTGATTTATTTAGTTTATTAACGTTGAATTTGGGTTTAGATTTTGGAATCATAAGTAACTCTTAGAGCTAGGGGCAGTGTTGTCAATATTTGACAAAATATTAGTAACAAGAACCTGACAGTTGGGTTGAAACCCCAATATGATAAATATTGGGTCTTATGTGTCAACAACATAAAAACCTAAAATATACAAATATGATATATAACCAAAGCACATTTTGCTTAACCATAGGAAGGACGAAAAACTCACTGGTAACATTGTTGTAGAAAGCAACGAGAGAAGTGAGAGTGCGGGGCCCACGATACCTAACTCGCATAGTTGAATTCAGGAGGAAGAGAGTGGGAAAACCATGTACCCCATATCTCGCCAGTATGCTACAGTAAATACCAAGAACTTTAACTTCAGTAAATGAACTCAGAGCAGTAATTAGATATTATTGACATATAAAAAAACAAACCTCGGCCTAATAACAGACTCTTCGAATGCGAAATGCCGAATGCTTGGGAACACAGTGGAGAGTTTACGAAAACTTGGCTTGCATATCTTGGAGAAAGGACACCACGATGCATAGAATAGTATAGAGATGTACTCCTCGTGGTTTTTGTGTACCAGGTTAACTGCTCTTAGCAATGTTGCTTCATCTCCCTGACAGCAAAAATAAAAATAAGAAATACATCAAGGGTAGAAAGAAGTAGAAAGTAATCATGTCCTCCAAATTGTAATTTCTCGTGTGAAGTTGTAATGTAGTTATGGAGTATAAGCATGTGATCAAATTAGTATGGTTGTAGATACCAAATATAACCTGTCCACAAGGAGTATAAAATAAATCCTATACATGTTTGCCAAAAGAAGAAAAGGATGCCTACCAAGGATTAAAAGAGTAAAAGCAATAAGAAATTATGTGATTTCAGCAACATACTCCAACTACATATTTATTTGGAAAAACAAAGCAGTTTGAATCATGAATTTGTGATCCAACATCAGATTCAACAATGAGAAAACATAATTTTTAAGAGAAACTTAAGTATTCAGCTCATAACAATTTAAGTATTCCAATGAGTTGACCCAATCAGAAAAATATCAGTAAAACTAATTCAAAAGGTTTTGAATTCTTTGTCAGTTTTTTGTTGAATAAAAATATTAGTTCCTACCAATCAAATCGGTCAAAGCCTCGGTTGAAGCAAATAAGCTAATTATAAGAGATCAAGTTTAACTCTGACAGTTAATCTCTTCTCATGGGGATCAATTATAAATCTGTTACAGTTTTATGAACTGAGTTTTAATATAACAGTAGAAAATGAAAAGTACTGAGTCTAAGAACGCTAGAAAACACAAAAATTAAAAAAGATAATACTAAAATTTCTATCATTTCATGAACAAATTACCCTCACAAAGACGATAATATTGGGGCAAAACCAAAACAATCATATTCAACCAGAAATTAGGGACGTGGAAAAATTAATAACGCTACACTCATCTAAAGGTCGTATTCACTAACCTCGACAACTCCAATTGGGAACTCAGAATAATCCCAAATCGAGCACGTGGCAGGGATCCGGATAATCAAATCCACATCGGATGGCATGGGGCAGACCTCGTTGGCCACCGCAAAGAAGACATCTCCGGAGGCGATCAAGAAAACCGCCGCCGCCAGCCAAGCTATCCTCCTCATGTCTCCACAGAGATTGTCAGATAAAGAAAAAGAGAGAGAAAATATGCGACAACCTAAGTGGAGGGATCGGATTGGAGGCGCAGGATAGCAGGAGCGCAGGCGCGGCGCATTTTTTAGAGATGCGCACAGAGGTAGGTAGCCATGGCGATGGAGCTATATCTGTCGAAAAGGGGAAGCAGGAGCAGCTTGGCAAATGATGAAGAAGAATTATCGCATGGCGGATTTTATCTGGATTAGATCGAATCCAGACCGTTTGTTTCCGATCGTCTGGTTGAAAAGTTGAATTTCGGTTCTGTAGAAAAATAAACTATTCAATTGGCCAGAACTAGGAATTTTTTTTTAAAAACCATAATTAGAAAAAAGAAAGTTAGCGAACCAACATGATTACTTCAGTTTTTATAAAAATAATAAAAACCGAGATGTCAATTCGGTTTCAAATTTTTTTTTTATTGGAACCAAATTGGCATTTCTGTTCCATCCTATTTTCATAGTTTTTCCGCAGCGCAGAAACCGTGTAGCATTTGGTGTAATGCTTTGGACCCGAATTGGAATTTCGGTTCCATTACTTTTTTTTTTTTTTTTTAGAGAGACAAATAACTAAAATGATGAAATATAATACAAAAAAATTGAATTTTTTTTTCCCTTTATCAAATTACTTTTTTATAGCATATTTATACTAAAATACTATAAATTACTTAAAATTATATTAATTTATGCTGAATTACACTAAATTACTTGAAATTACAATAATTATGTAGAATTATGCTAAAATACGGTAAATTACGCTAAATTACGTATGAATAGGGATGATATCTTCACTGAGAAGGCGAAAAACGACGACGAAACTTCAAACGGCTATAAAACGGCGCTCGAGTGTCCGATTTCAGCAAATGACCACTTTTCGGAAAGCTTGTGAAAATACGCATGCGTCCGTGCCACGATGCCAGATTGCCATATTCATAATCGCCAAAAAACAAAAAGAAGGGCCTCAAAACTTCAGTTGAAGTTTTCGATTGAGATTTTCACTTTTATTGTTCAATCTACGTAGCTCAGTAAATTAGTTATACCAATTTTTATTATTTTTGGAATTTTTTTACTATTTTTTATGATTTATGAAAGATGGCACAAAATAGGCCCTATTCATACGTAATTTACCGTATTTTAGCATAATTCTACATAATTATTGTAATTTCAAGTAATTTAGTGTAATTCAGCATAAATTAATATAATTTTAAGTAATTTATAGTATTTTAGTATAAATATGCTATAAAAAAGTAATTTGACAAAGGGAAAAAAATTCAATTTTTTAGTATTATATTTCATCATTTTAGTTATTTGTCTCTCTAAAAAAAAAAAAGAAGTAATGGAACCGAAATCCCAATTCGGGTCCAAAGCATTACACCAAATGCTACACGGTTTCTGCGCTGCGGAAAAACTATGAAAATGGGGTGAAACCGAAATGCCAATTCGGTTCCAAGGAAAAAAAAACTTGGAACCGAATTGGCATCTCGGTTCTTATGATTTTTGTAAAAACCGAAGTAATCATGTTGGTTCGCTAACTTTGTTTTTCCTAATTATGGTTTTTAAAAAAAATTCTAGAACTAGGGCTACCAAAAAAAGCTCGTACTTCGTGATTCGATTGATTTTGATTCGAAAAAAATTCACAATTAACTCGTTCGATTGAAGTTCGATCTGAAACAAATCAAACTAGTATGGTTCGAAAACTCAAACTAGATATAGTTTGTTCGAAATTGGTTCACGAACTATTTAGGTTCGAATCTCAAATTAACATGTACTGTTCAAATTAGAGCAACGCCAGTGACTCAGTGCAAAATCAAGGTTTAATTTCAAATAGGTACAAATAGGTACCTGCCATGATCAGATAAGATCCAATGCAATATTTTTTTTTTATGGAGATATATTGATACTAAAAAAGATTATTTACAAAACCAAATTATAAAAACATCAAAATCCCTACAAATACAAAGTTATTCAACTCGCAAAAATAGCCAATCCAATGCAATACTTAGTTTATTCTATCCAATTTTCAAAAAAATAACTAAGGCGGTAGGGCTGCCAAAAAAGCTCGTAGTTCGTGATTCGATTGACTTCATTAAACAAAATCGTAATTAACTCGTTTGTAGCCCTAGCCAGAACCACGCGGTCTGTCTGAATATCGACTATTTCTCGTTCATTTTTCCATTTTTTTCTTCGTTATGAGTCCTAGGGTGAAAAAGGATCGGATACGGAGCGGGCAATGTATATGCATATCCTCTATATTTTTCGAATTAAATATTAAATGAATACAAACACAAATACAGATTGAATCGGATATTTAAGAAAAAATTATATATATAAATATTAGTAAATAAATATCAAAATTTATAAAATTTATCTAATTATAATGATGAATAAGAATAACAAATTTTTTCCATAATATATATTAAACTATATGATATATATCTATTACTAATATCGTGCTAATGTGTTACAACAGGGAGTTGGGCTAACTTGCTTTGGGAATTAAAGAGGGCGTTTTACTTTGCGCTCATATCTTCATTTTCAAAGTTCAAATAGTCGATTCGAACCTTCCAACATGTTCTTCATATTAAAATGTGTTTGGAGACCAAATTTTACAATTTTTGGAAATTTTTTACTATTTTTTCAGAATTTTTGAAAATCATCACTTTGCTGAATTTTTTATTATTTTTTTTATTTAATGAAAAGTTGTGATTTTCAAAAATTCTGAAAAAATAGTAAAAAATTTCCAAAAATTGTAAAATTTGGTCTCCAAGCACATTTTAATATGAAGAACATGTTGGAAGGTTCGAATCGACTATTTGAACTTTGAAAATGAAGATATGAGCGCAAAGTAAAACGCCCCCTTTAATTCCCAAAGCAAGTTAGCCCATCTCTTACAACAGGAACATATTATAAGAAAACGAAAAAAAATTCATACAAAATGTCATATTTTCATAAAAAAAAAATAGACTAAATAAAAAAATAACATATCTTAAATGACATATTAAATGACATCTACATGTAAATAATATATTAAATGACACATATGCTTTTAGACTTTTTTTGACATATTTTCATTAAAAAAATCTCATACAAAATGACATATTAAATGACAAATAATATTCTTCAGATGATATAAAAATAGAAAGAAATAAATACATGATCAATCAATTATCAATCAATTAAAAAATTCCTTAAATGACGTTTAAAAAGAAAAGAAATCACGACCAATAAGAAAAATAGTGCAATTTGCATGTGACGGGTACGTGTCTCAATAAATTTGGACTTTTACACGTAAAAAAAATAAAAAAGATGTATATAATTAGGAAAGGGCTGATTATTTGATTGGAATGTTGATATTCAATCTGAAATTTCATCTTTTAATCACAGTCATTGGGGGATCAGGACATCTACGTGCTTAATAAAAGAATGGAGATTCATATACAGATAATTGAAACGTAAAACCATATCTGTATCCATATCCACACGGATATTTGGATATCGGATATCCATATCTAATTTTTCAAAAAATACGGATTGGATATTATCCACTCCGTTTTCACCCCTATCGTTATCCCTTTCCACATGAAATTTAGTAAGTATAAATTTATTTTATCCAGTCAATAATTATAAAATTTTACAAGCATGGTAAATATTTCCGTTTAATTATATATATATATATATATATATAGAGAGATGGACTTAGCTACTTCATGGAGTAAAACGACTTTGTACTTCACGCCATATCTTCATTTTCAAAGTTCAAATAGTCGATTCGAACCTTCCAACATGTTCTTCATATTGAAATGTACTTGGAGACCAAATTTTACATTTTTTGGAATTTTTTTACTATTTATTAAGCCACTTTGAAAATCTGAAAATCCTTATGAACAGTAAAAAACAGTAAAAATTTCTGGACCGCCGGATCAGTGATTTTCAAAGTGGCTTAATAAATAGTAAAAAAATTCCAAAAAATGTAAAATTTGGTCTCCAAGCACATATCAATATGGAGAACAACTTGAGCGGTTCGGATCGGTCGTTTGGATTTTCAAAATGAAAATAATGAGGCGTGGAGCACCAAGTCGTTTTACTCCATGAAGTAGCTTAGCCCAGCACTATATATATATCTATAGAGATGAGCTATGCTACTCCATGGAGTAAAACGCGTCGGTGCTCCACGCCGCTATATTTTTATTTTGAAAATCCAAATGACCGATCCGAACCGTTCATCTTGTTCTCCATATTAATATGTGCTTGGAGACCAAATTTTACATTTTTTAGAATTTTTTTACTATTTATTAAGCCACTTTGAAAATCACTGATCCGGCAGTCCAGAAAATTTTACTGTTTTTTACTGTTCACCCGGATTTTCAGATTTTCAAAGTGGCTTAATAAATAGTAAAAAAATTCCAAAAAATGTAAAATTTGGTCTCCAAGCACATTTCAATATGGAGAACAACTTGAACGGTTCGGATTGGTTGTTTGGATTTTCAAGATAGAAATATGGCGTGAAGTACAAACTCGTTTTACTCCATAGCTCACCATAGCCCATCCCTATATGTATATATATAATGATTAAATATTCATACATTTATAGCAAATTATATTTAGTACAGCATTTATAAAACTTGCACAAATTATCATGAAAGCAATTTAAAAAATATTAATGTTTATCCCAAAAAATATATTTGTTATGGAATATTTAGCAAATTATATGCATAATAGATGTTTTTATTAATTCGAGTCATTTCAAACGATTAAATAACTAAGATTGACCATTATATTTCAAATATAACTAATACTTGTACAAACAATTATTACAACAATTTTGAAAGAATACATCAAGTTTTATGCAAACAAAGACTATGGGGTATGTAATATAGATATTTTTGTCTAACCCTAGACAAATTTAAAATGATTAAATAGTAAGCAATGACAATTTTGCTACAAATAATATCTAACATTTACACAAATTATAATTAGAGCAATTTTGAAAAAATATATGTCAATGTTTACGTCAAGAATAGCACTAGTAAAGTATTTTATTGCAAATTACATAAGTAATAAATGTCTTTTTTATTAATTATGGAGTTATTTTAAGTGATTATACCAACACAATTAACAATTATACTTCAGATATTATTTAATACATGCACTAATAAATACTAGAGCAATTTGAAATGATTAAATCACCAAAAATGACATGTCTATTGAGATGTTTTCGTTAATTCTGAACACATTTAAAATAATGATTGAATCATTCAAATGACAGTTGTGCTCCAAATAATACTTAAAATTTTCACAAATTATTATGAGACCAATTTCGAAAGTACATGCCAATTTTTACGGTCGAAAATAGGTCTAGTAGAGGAGATAGGAGTAGGTCCGATGGGCATCGGACCTACATTTAGGTTCAATTAGCTCTAGGACCGTACGATTAGCATCAAGATCTATGTGCACTGAAATTGATACAGACTTGCACGAATTTTGATACATATCACATGAATCTTGATGTAGATCGAATGGTCATCACACCCATCGAACCAAGGTAGGTCCGATGGGCATCGGACCTACTCTGATTCCCTAGTAGAGCACTATTTTTTCAAAGTGCACGTATAATAAGATGTTTTTACTAATTCTTGAATCATTTCAAGTGATTAAACCATCAAATTGGCAGTTATTCTCGAATATAAGTACGTTCACAAATAATTATTAGAGCAATTTGAAAAAAAAAAAATCAAATTTTATGCAAACAAAAGCTATGTAATTCATTTGCAGCAAATTACATGCATATTTTATGCTTTTGTTTAATCATGGACACATTAAAGTGATTAAATCACTAGTAACTGACAGTTTTACCTCAAATCTCCATTTCTCCATTCCATTATTAAGCATGTTGGGTGTCCGATCCGCCAACGGCTACGATTGAAAGATGAAATTTCGAATTTAATCTCAGCCCGCCAATCACATAATCTGTCTTCTTTTGATTAAATACATATGTTTTATGTTTAGAAGTCTTAATTAAGTTAAAAACATACTTACCACACGTACTACCACACAATACGTTACAAGTAATACCAAGAAAGAGAGCAAATGTAATTAGCATTAAATATTTATTACCATATCTCTCTCCAGCTTTAATTAGTGCATAAAAATATTAATTTCCAATTTAAACAGATAACATATCTCATTTCCGAATTTCCTACCTCTTATTCATTTTCGGAAGAGAACAAAAAAGGCATATTATTGATTTATTCTATAGCAGTTTTCCACATTTAATTTAATTGAATTATAACGCAAAAATTGTGTATGCACTGACATGCAAAAAATGTTGTTGTATTAAAACAGTCATTTGTTGTTGTTTCTTGTATTATTATTTATTATTTGTCTCTCTATGTTAAATCTTATAATATGTCTTGTTGCAACGCACGGGTATGATACTAGTAATATATGAAACGTTTACAAATTATTAACAGAGCAACTTCGAATGTATATATCGATTTTTACGTCAAAAATAACTCCAGTAAAGCATTTATTGCAAATCGTATACATAATAGATTTTTTTTAATTGATTTTAAAGTCGTCTCATATGATTAAATCATAAAAAATGACGGTTATGCATCAAAATATTTTCTAACAGCTAGATCTCAAATACTATCTAATATATTTGGAAAAAAAAATCGTATCTCAAATATTATCTAATATATACACAAATAATTATCAGATTAATTTGGGGGAAAAAATACATCAAGTTATGCCTCAAATATTGTTAAATATTTGCAAATCACATGCATAACTGTTGTTTTCGTTAAATTCTGGATATATTTTAAGGGTCCGACTAATTGTACCCAAAGAGTTGTACCCAGTTTTTACTCCAAAAAACTGTTATTTGACTTGTGCGAATACTGTAAAATACTATAATCAATACTGTAACTTCAGCAACAAATCATGCATAATACCTAGTTCAAAATTCTAACAACCCAGTTTTTACCCAAGTTAGTTAAAAACTGTTAATAACTAGAAAAGTAACTGTACTTCCAACTGTACTTTCAGTTTCTAGAAGATTTAACACAAACCACTTCCAAAACTTGTACGGCTATACTTTAAGCTTCTAGAAGATTTGAAAAACACACTTCTAAAACTTGTTGTTATTTACAAATTACACTTAAAATTATGCAAAATTAATTTTTTAGCATCAAAATTAAATTTTTTTTCGAAATTAAAATTAAAAAAATTTGAATTTTTTTTTAAATTCATCATTTTTTCTTCAATTATTAATATTTATACATGATATATATCATGTAAAATAAGATTTCAATACTGTAAAATTAGTAGATGCAAACTATAAATCTAACAGATGTTAACTACAAGATTTCAATACTGTAAATTTGACACATGAAACTATAAAAACATCATATACAAACTATGAAATGTCACCAATTACAAAAAATTCATATACTGTACCATTTCACCACAACATAAACTGTACCATTTCACCACAAAAAGTTCATTAAAATCAATTGTACCATTTAACCATTTCATTTCACCATCAACTGTACCATTTACCATTTCACTATTCACAAATATTTTCAACTGTATCTAACAGCAATATAAAACAAACACAAACAAAAAGTTGTTCAATCATTGCAATATTTGGATGGTTACTTCATACAACGCTGATGCGAATTATTTGGATGCATGAGGAGCTTCATTGCTAGAACGACACGTTCTTTAGAAATGTCATCCTACAAAAACAAAAAAGAATTGTAAGGGATTTAGATTTATGCACATTAGTAGAGAGAAAAATGATAGGGCGCATAGGTTAGCACAATTAGTCAGAACTGACAAGATTAGTTATCAGGGGTATACACTACCCTCTTTTTACAATATGTAATATCAGAAAATATGTAATGTTACTGTTGGTGAAATGGAAACCTACGGGTATTTGAAAGTAAAATATATACATTATAAAATTACATGTGGAAAGTTCATAGGCATCTCAGTGATCAGATTGTACACAAAGCGTAGTACAAACATAGCACAGTCCATTGATTTGGGTGCCTGCTTTGGGCAATCCTCATGAATAATGCCAACATCTTTCCATGATGCTTTAGCTGAAAGAAAAAAATGATATCAACATCTTTACTGTATAATAACTTCAAGTATGACATGAATTAAGTAAAATAACTCATACATCTTATAAAACTATTGTATGAATCCTGTAAAATAACTCATATATCATACAAAACTGTTAAGTATATTATGTAATAGTTTAATGCATTTCAACACCTAATCCTTTAAATCATTGACATAATCATGAAAAACTAATTGAAGAATACTATAAAAATGTTGCATAGATAATTTTTAAAGAAAGCACTAACAAGTCCTAATCCTGTAAAATAACTCATACATCTTATAAACCTAAGGCATGAATCCTGTAAAATAACTTATATATCTTATAAAACTATGACATGAATCCTGTAAAATAACTCGTATATTCTATAAAACTGTTAAGTAAATTATGTAATAGTTTAATCCATTTCAACACCTAATTCTGTAAACCATTGGCATAATCATGAAAAACTAGTTGAAGAATACTGTAAAAGGTTTCATAGATAATTTTTAAAGAAAATACTCACAAGTCCTCTAGGCAAGAAAGTGTTTAGGCCATTTCATTGTGTGCCAGTGGTACTAAATGTATGCCCCAACTTCACCAGCTGAGGTGTAATAATGCAACTGCACATTACGAATATTCGCTGCAAAAAACACTCAATGATTTTTCTTGCAAATAGAAATGAACAGCCATCTGATGCTCTCAAATTGAGGCCCAAACAACTGCGGAAGGGCCTACAATGCTGTTTTTCATCATATTGATACATCATAATCTGCAATAGACAAAAATCAAAAATTAAAATATTGATCGAAGTATTTCAAAATTTGAAGTCTGAAAATTTAATTCATAATATACAAACGTACATAATAACTTAGGATTATAAGGGGTGATGAAAAACCATGGATGATTCACAGGAGTCTCATATTGCATTAATGATAGGACCGTGTCAACGAGCTGCAAAATCAATCAATAATATGTAAACTAAATTTAACAGTTGTATCCTATAAAACTAAGGAATGAATCATGTAAAATAACTCATACATCTTATAAAATTATGATTTTTAAAGAAAACACTCATAAAGTCCTAATATTGTAAAATAACTCATACATCTTATAAAACTAAGACATGAATCCTGTAAAATAACTCATATATCTTATAAAACTATGATTTTTAAAGAAAACACTCACAAAGTCCTAATCCTGTAAAATAACTCATACATCTTATAAAACTAAGGAATGAATCCTGTAAAATAACTCATATATCTTATAAAACTATGATTTTTAAAGAAAACACTCACAAGTCCTAATTATGTAAAATAACTCATACATCTTATAAAACTAAGGCATGAATCCTGTAAAATAAATTATACAGTTAACAAAAGTAACAAAAGTAAATGCAAGCATTGATAAAGTAAGAATACTATATAGTTTGGATCTAGATCATTCCAGTGCCAGAATGTGACTACTATACTTCTAATCAAATCAAATTATTTCAACCAAGCTAACTACAAAAGAAAAGTTCAAATGAACACACAAATTCAATAACCTATACCCTGACAACTAAGCTCCACAGTAAATTAACTAAAAAATGGAAGTACGGAATCAAAAAGGGGTAGAAACCAAAACCTCAGCGCAAACTAGAATAAAATAACATAATTATTGAAATCGGGGAACTAGCTGAAGTGCTGGAGCTGCTGCCAAATTCACGCCTGATCGGAGCCTGGTGTGATCTGCCGTCGCGCGTCACCGTCGCTGCTGTCGCTTTTCGCCGTCGCCGTCGCTGCTGTCGCGCTTCGCCGTCGCCGTCGCTGCTGTCGCGCTTCGCCATCGCCGTCGCCGTCGCTGCTGTCGCGCTTCGCCATCGCCGTCGCCGTCGCTGCTGTCGCGCTTCGCCGTCGCCGTCGCCGTCGCTGCCGTCGCGCATAGTTGAGAGGAGAGGAGAGGGGAAAGAGCAAAGTGGAGGGAGCAGAGAGATCGGGAGGAGATCATAATTTTTTGTTTTTGTAGAGGGAGAAGATCGGCAATTTTTATTTTACAAGGGGAGAAGAGAGGTCGCGAATGAACAGATCGGAAAGGTTTATAAAAAGAAGGTTGGACAGTTTGAGTTTGACAGTTAATAAACTTATCCAAACGGATGGGTAAAAACCGGGTACAGTTGATTGGGTATAAAAACCTTTTCTCATATTTTAAATATTTAAATCACATGCAAAACTAAAACTAACAGCTAGATCTCAAGTAATATTTAAAATGTATACAATTTTTCAGAAATTTGTTTAAAAATATATCACCTTTTATGCTAAAAGTAATTATAAACTCAATGCAAAAATGGAGAGCAAGTACAGGTGTCCTTCTCCTTGGCGTGTTTCTACTTTCTAGCCCTTTGTTAGCAACGAGGAAGAGAAAAGGGAATGAATTTAGAAAGTCCATAGAAATTTAGAGCGCGTAGAATTTTATGTGCCTAGGCCCGTAGGGCTACGGCGCCGATCATACTACGCTATCTCTATGGATCGACTCTCTAATCATACTATACCTACACGATAGGATCATACGCTTGTGATCTGAACGTAAGTAGAAATTAGAGTTTATAATCTTTAAAAGTAGTAGTACTATTTTGATCCATCAGATATCATCTAATCGATAGTTTGAACTTTGAAAACTAAGATATAAGATATGAGGTCTGACGAGGAATTTGAACTCTCATAAAAAAAAATTGTCAATGAGCACGAGGGCGAGAGAGAGAGTTATTATATGGTCTCCTGTTCGAGATCAATAGGAATTCAACTCCGCTGCTTTTCTTTTTCCTGCTGTTCTCCTGCTCTTCTCTCTATCTCTCTCCTCTTTCTCTCTCTAGCACGTGCTTCTCTTCTTCTCTCTACTTCTCTTTTAAGAAAGTGATAGGCAGTAAAAGGAGAACAGAGAGCTGCTTTTCTTTGTAGAAAAGCAGCGGAGTGAGATCCGATCAATAGAGGCATCATTGATCATCGTGACTCTTCATCTCCAATCATACCGATGAGATAAATATGACAAATATAATAACTTTCAAAATTTAATTAAAACTGAACAATTCTGAAAATATATATAAAGTTAAATTGTCAGAAATTTAATATCCATCGGATATTTTTAATTGATTTGGAAGAAATCTCCTTCTGTTTTGCAACTGATTGCGATCAAAGTTCAAATAATTCAACCAAATGCTGATTGATAAATAATTTCTGCAAAAAATTCTGACCAAGAACATGGAGTGAAACTGAACATAGGCACACAAAATTGGTTCTCTTCTTTTTTTATTAACAACCCGTAGGCATTTTTATTACTCAGAACAAATCAATTACACATGTCAGTTCATATCAGTACATATACCAGTACATAAGGTACATATAGCAGTTAATACCAATACCTAAAACCTTCAAAAAAAATACCAATACCTAAAACATTACAACTAAACCCCTTGTTAAAGCTAGACAAGAATAACAAAACAAAAAAAAAGTAGAATTGTGATTACAAGATATGAGCTTTCAAGTCAGCGATATTGATAAATAGTGAGCTTTCATGGTTTCTGTCATCAGTATAAACAGTGTTGTTGGAAACAAGGTGAGCCAGAAGTATCTAAGAAAGTCTTCGTGCTCAAATTAGATTTATGCCCGGTTAATTCCGGTAGATATACATCAAAGAAGACAAAGAAATGTCAAAAAAGAAGAAGAAAAAGAATAATGAAAGATAATGAAAAAAAAAATAACATCACTACCAACAAATCATACCGAATTTTTTATTAATATCCAAAAAATAAATTAAATTACAAAAAATAACCATGTCAGGGCTGAAATTCGAAATTTACCCAAACCGGAAAAAAATTTTCCGAACTAAACGTCTAAGTTCGGAAAAAAAATTTCCGGAAACTCAACGTCTAAGTTCGGAAAAAAATTTTCCGAACTTAACATTTTTTTTTTTTTTTTTTTTTTTACAAATTTCGGAAAAAAATTTTCCGAACTTAAATTTTTTTTTTTTTTTTTTTTTTTTTTTACAGATTTCGGAAATTTTTTTTCCGAATTTAAAATTTTTTATTTTTTATTTTTTTAACAGATTCCAGATAATTTTTTTTTCAAAACTTAACAATTTTTTTTTACAGATTCCAGAAATTTTTTTTTCCGATCTTGAAATACGGTAAATTTACTAAAATGCTGAAATTACAATAATTATGTAGAATTATGCTAAAATACGATAAATTACGCTAAATTACGTATGAATGGGGCCTATTTTATGGTATCTTTCATAAATCATAAAAAATAAAATAAAAATTCCAAAAATAATAAAAATTGATATTCTAAAAGTTCATTACATAAATAACTTACTGAGCTACGTAGATTGAATAATATAAATGAAAATTTTAATCAGAAACTTCAACTGAAGTTTTGAGGCTCTTCCCTTTGTTTTTTGGCGATTCTTAATTCAGAAAATTGGCGAAGACAGTCCGAACGCATGCGCATTTTTGCAAGCTTTCCGAAAATGGTCATTTGCTGAAATCGAACACTCGAGCGCCGTTTTATGGCCGTTTGAAGTTTCGTCGTCGTTTTTCGCCTTCTCAGGAAAGATATCATCCCTATTCGTACGTTTAGAATATCAATTTTTATTATTTTTGGAATTTTTATGATTTATGAAAGATACCATAAAATAGGCCCCATTCATACGTAATTTAGCGTAATTTATCGTATTTTAGCATAATTCTACATAATTATTGTAATTTCAGCATTTTAGTAAATTTACCGTATTTCAGCACAAAAATCGGCCCTATTCGTAGTAAAAAAATAATTCGATTTTTTAGTGTTAGATTTCAGCATGTTAGCTATTTTGATAATTTCTAAATTATTCTACACCATTTTGAAATTTTTTAAATTAATTTAACAAATATTTAAAAAAACAATTCTATTTTTTAGTGTTAGATTTCAGTATTTTAGCTATTTTGATAATTTCTAAATTATTCTACACTATTTTGAAATTTTTAAAAAATAATTCGATTTTTTAGTGTTAGATTTCAGTATTTTAGCTATTTTTTCTGAAAAAAAAAAAACTTTGTCAATATTAGAAAAAAAAATTTCTGGAATCTGTAAAAAAAAATTATCCGGAATCTGTTAAAAAAATTAAAAAAAAAAAAATTTAAATTCGGAAAAAAATTTTCCGAAATCTGTAAAAAAAAAAAAAAAAAAAAAAATTTAAGTTCGGAAAATTTTTTTCCGAAATTTGTAAAAAAAAAAAAAAAAAAAAAAATTTAAGTTCGGAAAATTTTTTTCCGAAATTTGTAAAAAAAAAAAAAAAAAAAAAAAATGTAAGTTCGGAAAATTTTTTTCCGAAATTTGTAAAAAAAAAAAAAAAAAAAAAATGTTAAGTTCGGAAAATTTTTTCCGAACTTAGACGTTGAGTTTCCGGAAAATTTTTTTCCGAACTTAGACGTTTAGTTCGGAAAAAAATTTTCCGGTTTGGGTAAATTTCGAATTTCAGCCCTGACATGGTTATTTTTTGTAATTTAATTTATTTTTTGGATATTAATAAAAAATTCGGCAAATCATAAATAAGTACTTTATTCATAGATAAAGATAAGAGAGTACAGGAGAGGTGGAGCGAATAAACTATACTCCAATATGAACCCGAAGAGAGGAGGCGGAGCGAAAAAACGGTGGCGGAATTCAATTTGCAGTCTTTGGTTGTTGCAAAGACAATTTTATGTGATGAATAATCAAATATTTTTTTTTTAAAATTAGTGGCTATATAACCAAACAAATTCTTAAATTGATGAACTTTAGTAACTAAATAATGTTACTAAATAATCCATGTAATGCTCTTAAAGCCCAATGGTTTGGATCGGACAGCCGTCGCTCTCGACTTGTGCAACGGCACCTGTACTAATTGCCTCAAAGCCAATGGAAGTGACTAGTGACAGAATTAAATCGTTGGATATAAAAAAACACAAGTTCAAATGGGGAATATGTGTCACTCAATACGGCCTAGATATCAAAAATTTGTAGGATACAATTTTTATTATTTTTAGAACTCTTTTACTTTTGAAAATGACCATATTTGATATGCAAATATTTTTAATTTTATAATTTAGAGTAATATTTTAAAATTCTAAAAAAAAGTAAGAAAATTTAAAAATAATTTATATACGTAGCTCGCATTGAGCGACTCAAATCGATCGTCGAACTTCGGAAATTAAAATTTGAAGCCAAAATAGTGAAGTCTGTCTACTTCATAAAACACCGTAACATAATTCATGATGAGTGAGGCTACGATACTATGCATAGCACGGATTTGTCCGTGCTACGGTTCAATATTTGAATTTTTAAAATCCTAACGGTCGACCTGAACCGTTCAACATGATTATAAAATGAATATGTACTTGCAAACCAAATTTTATATTTTTTCGATTTTTTTTTCGATTTTTTTAGATAGGTAAAAAATCATTGTTTTTGGATGGTCCATAATTTTCAGATCGAGTGATTTTCTACCTATCTAAAAAAATAGTAAAAAAATTCAAAAAAATATAAAATTTGGTTTGCAAGTACATATTCGTTTTATAATCATGTTGAACGGTTTGGATCAACCGTTAGAATTTTGAAAACTCAAATATTGAGCCATAACAAGGACCAAACCGTGCTATGCATAGTACCGTAGCCTCACTCATTCATGATATTAATTTCATTACAAAATAACGTGGATATTGTTAATTTTATTTTTTAAGTAAAACTTTCTCTAAGTTAATGTTATAAGTTAGAACATATCATATTTTAACTTGAAACTTTTAAATTATAAGTTATTATTATTATCTTTTGAAAACTTGGTAGTGAATTATAACTTATTATTACTTATGTTTTTTTAAACAAGTTATTTTAAATGAAATCCGTTAAATCCGAAAAAACCAGATCTTCTAACATAAAACTCCAATTAAATAAATATTATTTTAATTAGTCAGTCAAACACGATCTTTTTATTATTATTTGAATTAGTTTGGTCGGTCTTCTAACATAAAACTCGAATTTTTAATCTAATTACGGAGAAAATACACAAGTGCGTCAAACCCAAATTTTGTATACATATCCTCAAGAAAAAAATAAATTCCAATTATCCCCTAACATTTTTCTAAAGTGCCCCTACTGCTGGATTTTCCAGTGGTTGTCTTGTTTTTTTTTTCTTCTGAAAATTCTCAAACAAATAGTATATAGATGGAGAAGTAAAATTATTTATCAATTAATTTTTTTAATAATGAATATCAGCCTCACAAAATATAATCCTGACTAAATGACAGAATAAAACAGAAATACTGTATTAATTCAAGTAAAAAAAGAGTAAATGATGCTCCTTACTCTATGTAATATTGATACTCAATTTTAGAATGTTTATTATTGTAAAATAAAATTTTCTGATGAATAATTATGGAACGTAGTATCAGAAACAATTTCAACTGAAGTTTTAAAGTCCTAAACGATATTTTTTTTTTTTGCAATTTTGATTCTTGCGATGTCCGAAGGCTTATGCCTGGGACTCCAGGCCCTTCGTCTCTTCACGAGCTTTTCGATTTGTCATCAAACGCTAAATTCGGATTCCTACCAATACTTATCGATGTTTTATTGCAAAAACATCGACGACGTGCTGATGTTTTATATCATAATTAATCCAGCACAAGTGCATCGATGTTTCTAGGGCTGCTAATGAGCCGAGCCGGCTCATGAGCCAATGAGTTGAACAACTTAATAAATTATATCGAGCCAGACCCTAAACTAAATAAAGCCCGAACTCGGATCAGCTCATATTTTATCACTCAAACAGGGCCGAGCCCGAGCCGGCTCATGAGCCAATTCCTAATTAATAATATTTAAAGGGAGGGGTTGGGGTCAGGGGTTACATAATTAAACAGAGGAGTGGAAACGGGATTGAAGGCATTTACAATTTTTTCTTTTTTGATAAACTAGGTAGAGACAAGGCATTTAAAAAATTAAGGTTATGTTTGGTTGTGGAGTAAAGTTACTCCGGATTAAATTGCTTACTCCAAGTTAATATAGATTAAATTAATCATGTTTGGTTGAAGTTTGATGGAGTAAGTTGAGGAAGATAGAGAAAATTATAAGTTGGATGTTACTCTAACCGCGGGACCTACAAGTGGAGTAAGCTACTCCACCTAGAGAGGTGGAGTAACTTACTCCGGATTAACTCAAATGCTACTCCATCTTAATCCTTCAAATTTACTCCTCGTTTGGCTACTTAAAGGTGGAGTAAAGGGTTTACTCCACTACTTACTCCACAACCAAACATGACCTAAATGATTAATTTAGAGTGAGGAGGTTCAAACCAATTAATTGTGTATTAAACTTATTGAGGTTATTTAATTGAAAGTTAAATTAATTGTTATTTAATTTGAGACAATATAGTTTCAGAAATTGGGGTGATGAATAGAAAAAAAAATATTGTAAGTCGTAGTAATTAATTATATCTAAAATAATTGTAATCGAATATAGTGTAAGGTATGTTAACTAGTTTGATATATACAATAAATCAAAGTAAAGAATTTATTTAATTATAGCCACAAATGAATTATGGAGATGTTTGAGCTGTTTTGGTATAAAATAATTGTAATGAGTTGAGCTCTATATGGGGCTGTTTGAGAATTACAAATCGAATATTGTAATTATTTTATAATGAGTTGAGCTCTAAACAAAGATATGGTATAAGTATTGTAATCGAATATTGAATAAATCCAGGGGTATTTTATAAAATAATCAAAGTGAAGGGACATGAGTTGAGCTCGCTAGTTATGAGTCAAGTTTGAGCCGAGCTGAAGGCTAAAAAAAACTCATTAAATTGAGCTGAGTTTTTTTCTTCAAGACTGAGTCGAGTCCTAGTTGGACCTATTTAGTCATATGACGAGCTGAGCCGAGTTTTGAGCCGAGCTTAACTCATTAGCAGCCTTAGATGTTTCTGTAATAAAATATGAGCGTCACGTCTTCTTAAATTTAAAGAAAAAAAACAACTGGTGACTTGTTGAGCGGTTGGGGCATTTTAAAATAAAAAAATGAACACAGATTTGTAATTTTTTTTTTCTCGAGGATATGAATAAAATTTCGGGCGTCAAACTCAATGCCAACATAAATGCATCGACTCTTAAAAAATGTGGTCGAAACGGTGCATGATGGTGTACAGCCAATCAAGTGTCCCTGACTCCCTGTAGAACCTTTGTTTTTTTTTTTTTAAAGGTATTTCATAAGCCCGTAGGCAAAGGAACATAACATAAGATTCCAATACACAATTAAAAAAAAAAACAAAAGGCACAAGGAGGGTCTCTGACTCTCTATAGAGCTGCAGTATCAGGATTGAGAAAATAATAAATACGTTACTGATATGGTTCGACGAATTATGCAATAGTCAATAGAGGTGGGTCCAGTGCCGAAATTTTTATTAATACCCTAAAAAAAAGCAAATTTGTCCTTCACATAATTTTTTTTTCAAAAACGCCCTGACCATCTCATGTTTGGACGGTCAGCTCTCACTACCAAACCGCCTCACGTTTGGACGGTCAGCTCTTAATACCAAACTGCCCCACGTTTGAGCGGTTTGGTATGTAGCCTATTTTTTTTTTTTTAAACGTGACCCCCACCCCTCTCTGTCCTGTCTCTCTCGCTTTTGCTCTGCCCTCACCCCACAGAGAAACCCCGCCCCCACCCCTCTCTCGTAGGGCCGCCCCCCCCCCTCTCTCTCTTGCTAGGTCGCCTCCACCTCCTCTCTCTCGCAAGGCCCCCAGCCACGAAACTTGAGGTTAGATGAATTTGTAATATTTTATGTTTGGATTGTTAGATTTTATATTGTAAACTTATCATTTAGATTATTTAGTTTTATTGTTTATCTAGTCAAATAAAACCAATTTATAACATTAAACAAAATTATAACAAATAAAACTACAATAAATATATAACATATTATAAAACATTACAACAAATAAAATTATAATCGTCAATTATAAAATTATAACCATAAATTATTATAAAAATTATAACAAATAAAACTACAATAAAATGATAACAAATTATAAAACATTACAACAATTAAAACTATAATCGTCAATTATAAATAAAATTATAAACATAAATTATTATAAAAATTATAACAAAATTTTAACATAAATATAGTAATACAACATTTAAAAAAAAATAATCGGTTACATACCAAACTGCCCAAACGTGGGGCAGCCTGGTATTAAGAGCTGACCGCCTAAACGTGAGGTGGTTTAGTAGTGAGAGCTGACCACCTAAACATGGGGCGCTCAGGACGTTTTTGAAATTTTTTTCATGTGGAGGGTATATTTGCTATTTTTTTTAGGATATTAATAAAAATTCCGGTCCCAGTGTCCAGTAACGCAATAAAGGAGCATTTAATGGAAGCAGAGTAGGTCCGATGCCCATCGGACCTACCTTGGTTTGATGGGTGTGATGACCATTCGATCTCATCAAGATTCGTGTGCTCCGCATCAAAATCCGTGCAAAATATATCAATTTTCGTGCACAAAGATCTTAAAGCTAATCGTACGGTGCTAGAGCTAATTGAACCTAAATGTAGGTCCGATGCCCATCGGACCTACACCTATCTCGCATTTAATACGTTTGCACAGTTGTCTTGTTCCCCTCAGTGTAGGAGATCCGCATCATCAATTCATCATTGTAAGACCAACTTGGAACTGGGTTTATTTGCATATATAGTAATGTTGATCCTAGTATAACTATGAATAAGAACAAAAATGGACCCTGGAGTTGCAATAATCTAAATTCTGTTATATAATTCAAATGCTTTAATTTTTTTTTCGTTTTCATCATGTTTTATTTTCAAATTTTTAATTAACAAAAAATCTAAAATTTATGTCAAAATAAAACCATAAAATATAATACATATTTCTCTATGTTCATATAAAATATATATTTATACATGAATCAATAAGTTGAAAATTCAACATATAAAGATTTTCCACATTAATTTATTTTTGCAAGCTCTTAATAACAATCAGAATAAAATTAACTTGTCATTAGCTTTTAGAAGTACATAGAGAAAATGATATAAATCGTATCTAATGATTTTATTTTGACATTCAATTTTTTAATTTTAAATTATTAAAGTTATAAAAATAAATACATAAAAAAATAAAAACTGGAAACATTCAATTTTTCTTTTGTTTGATGAAAAAATAAATTCAAAATTTTAATGAAAGTGCATACTGACGCAGACACTTAATAATTAAAGGGAATATATTAAAGCAAATAAATTGTTTAGCTGTGAGAGTGACATTTATTCTTCCGTTTTATGCGCGATTGCTAAATTAGTTAAATCGTATCAAATACCATACTTAAAAAAATTACCACAAGCACTATAAAATATAATTAGATCCAGAAGGTAAAAAAGTTGGGTAATAATTAATTAGTGCAGAAAAAAATAGTAATTTTGCAATAATTATATATTTGTTTTAACTCTATTTTTTTTTAAGAGAAAGAGAAGATCTGATCACCAGGATTGCATTTACTACTTATCCATATAGAGAAAAATAATTAGGAACAAAGAAAAGAATTAATAAGGCATCCATGCCTATATACATATCATCTCTTTTAGATATTACATATCCTTACAAGGATCATATTATATTTTGATTTCGAGTGTACCTAATTACATCTCCATTTAAGCATTGCAGCTTCACAGGAATACAGGAACAAAATTGATCAAAATATCCTCTTAACTTTTAAGTGGTTTCAAAACTCCATATATGATCAATATTGAGGTAATTTTCATAATTATAAAACCACCTCAGTAAGATGCTTCCATGATCCAGTGTATTACAATATGCCATCATTAAATTTCCAATTAGCAGATCATGTCCCAAATTTTATACAAGTTACCACAATTGAGGTTTTCTGAAAGAGGGTTTTTGGCAAATTAGAAGCTTCTCATCGCTGTTCAAATCCACATCCATCATTCGTGCATCCCATTTGAGCTGTGCCGTGATTGATCTAACGGCTTCAATTAATGGGGTTTTATCATGTAATATTATCCACCCCTACATGTATAAATGTAGAGAACAACTTAACTCCAATTTTTATTTTTAATTTTGTATGCAATTCTTTTGAAGTAATAATTAATTAATTACCTCAGGTCTAAGAATTCGATCGACTTCCAGGAAAATATCGAGGGTTGAGCATCTGTGCTTGAGGGATAGCAACCCTGAGGCATGTACCATATCATACGTTCTCGGGTAGGTTGGAAATGCTTCGCACCTAAGTTTATCAAATTGAAGCTTAGTAGAACAAAATATAACACAATATACATTCAAAATTTGGAAGATAGAAAATTATCTGTCCATGTGTTTGAGTGCTTTAAGTTTTAAGTTCCCATTTAACTTGATTTTTTCTTGTGAAATAATTTTCTCCCATCATTTTAAATTCTGTTGGACTAATTTACAATTTCCTCAATTTGATGGGCTGTTGAGACTTGAGAGTATAAATAGTACCGCAGTATTTTTATACCAAATTAGAACATCAAATATCCTAAGACATGTACTTACCAGTTATGTAGCACGCCGATGAATCCACGATCAAAGATTAGAGGCAGATAATTATCCCCGATTGTGGGCACAATATTCATCACCCACACAGATTTCCCGGTTTCTAACAAAGCATTGTTAAACCCACCAAATTTGGCATTCATATCTAGAACATTCCTTAGCATGTTATAAGGCGGATGCGGGTCGTCGTCACCAGGTCTCTTTGGGTGGTCTGAAAATATAAGAGGAGAGAGAAGCAACCAGTAGTTTTGTACCGCCAAGTGCCAACTGTCGGCATCTTCAGAAAAATCATCTGGGTGAACACCTACTTGCAAGAAAATATATCATTTCTAAAAGATCATTAGAAAAGGCACCAAATACTTTGCATATTGCAAGTAAGACCTGGCATGTTATGCAAGTGGATGGCAATCAAAGTTCAGTGAAGCATGCGTAACTTGTCCATGATCTTTTGCCATAGTTAGTTTATGTAAAGTTGATGCCCAACATCTAAATTTGTGTTGGGTTCTTTTAGTTTTCTTTTAGGCATTAATATAAAAATTATTAGAGATAGGAACAACTATGCTAACATTCAATGAAATATCCAAAATAATTGGATATTTAACAAAAAATCCAAAACTAAAGAAAGTATTAAATGCTAATTGCAAATATGTTGGAATTAATAGTTTCTGCATCCAAATTCAAATCATGTGTATTTTTTTTTCCAGTATACCCAAGCAAATAGTTTTATTTCCACATTGCATGTGAAAGTGAGAAAACATTGGATCAATAAGAAAGCATACTATATTTACTTTACCATGCATCTCTAGCTCTACAGCATTAAGTCGAGCCAGAGGAGGCCAAGGTCTACGGCTTTCAAGTGGGACCCAACGCTGGCTTCTAGTGCCTGCTATGCATGGATTAAGAGGTCGATAGTATGGGGACTCCATATCATGGCTTTTGCCGCATACATCCAGACCGTCCTTCCTACAATAAAAGGGGTATTCTGATTCATGTCTTGCACAACAAGTTATAGGTCAGATTGTTTGCCTCATAGGAGTGCGGAGCAAATTTTACTTGAAATTGGTATATCTTAGTTTCTTTCATTCAAATTTTTTGTATAGAAACATTTCATAGGATTTATCAGGGATTGGATTGGATCCATCAAATAATTCTAAATCATCTTACGATTTTCCGCTTATACATCTTGTTTATTAAATATTTTGAGGAGGGATACCCAGATGAGGATTTGGAATATTTAGTATGGCGCTGCATCAAATCTGATTATGTCAATACGAGTACCAGAATGGTACAGTGTTATCAAGAAGGATTAGAAGAACCGAGCTAAGGGATCTTGTTCTTTTCAGGGGAATCAAGACAGGATGAAGACAATATAAAATTGGAACTTTTCAGGGGTTGGTTGGTAAAATTGTATTTGCATTACGGCTTGCCGAGAGGGTCACGCTGCATACAATGCTTTACTGATTATGTAAGTGTAAAGAAAGGAGCTGTTAGATATATATAGTGGGTCTGTGTATTTGTATGTCAATAAAGAAAGGCTAAATGAGGAAGGTGAAAAAACAAACTGTTGGGTATAAAAAAGCTTTGGTACACCATACCACCTTATTTTTAAAGAAAAACACCTTCAAACTTTCACAAAGAATTAAAAGAAATTGATTTTCTTTCTGTACCTAGAATGGTAGCATTTCTTTTTGATTGATTTTTTCCAAACAACTGTTTCGTCCTGCTGTGACAGCATCTCCCAGCAAAGCTTTTCAGTAAATCCACGAATCAGTTTCCAGTTCTTCATATTTTCTTTATCACGGAGAGATTTATGTGTATTCACGGGGGACGTGTAGACAAAATAACCACCAGGTCTTAGAAGCCGGTCGACTTCAACCAAAAGAAGAAGTCCATCTAAAAACATGTCATGAATATTTATAAGCAAATTTGAACCCTAAAAGATTTCTATTCCTTTTTCAATTTTTCTCATTATGCAAATCAAGAACAAACATATTTTTTTTAATTGAAGTGAGGTCAAATCCTGACCAGTTTCCATTAGAAACTATCTTACAAACTGGTACCAGAGGTACCAGCCCACAGAATTACAATCTAAAGCATCCAAGCTAACTTTTACAATTTTAACCTCGGAAATTTATATTATTACAAAAACAAACTTACCAAAAGAACAAACATATAAACTGAAATTATTAAACCAAATCTCAAAATAGAATCATACCGTCTTTGGCCCAGTTGATGCCACAGAAGGCACAATGCACCATGTCAAAAGAAAGGAACGGGATAGGTAGTTGCATTTTTGCGAATGAACTGATCATGGCAGGGATGCCTCTCTCGAGAGTTAACTGAACCTGGCTACCTGAAACCTCGTAATTGGCAATACACATCGTAATAACTTCTTTGGAGAAAAGGTGGGCCCCAAAGCTGCCATATCCACAGCCAATGTCTAAGACTGTCCTGATCTGACACAACATGCATTTTCTATATGGATTTATGTATAAAAATACGAAGCAATTATTGTAATACAGCCATATTGAAAGCGGTATAGGTTTACATTTCAATGGTAGTAGTCAAGATATGGCCTCAAATACTGAAATATTAGTTTGGATAAGAAAACATTACCAAATATCTCAAAAGATCTTCAAATTCAGTTTTCCATATTACAAATTATGTTTTGGTTCAGAAACACTTCAATTTGCTTTGCTTTGAACCTAATGACCCAATTCCAGACCAAAAAAAAGAATGAAAATCATGGTCAGAATTAGGGTGAAATATTTCAACTTGTTGGGTTTCATGGGGATAACTACAAGTAAAAAACATTTCTCTTTATATATTGATCTTAGCTGACCAAAATTTCCAATCCAGCTTTTATTTAGAAAATAATGATAATGGCCAAAATGTTTTTTTTTTTTAGGGTAGGTGGCAACTTGCCATCCTACATTTTGATTAATAAGAAAAGTTAATTACAGTAGCCCAAATGGGCAACTTGCCATCCTACATTTTGATAATGGCCAAAATGTTATAGATTGCAATTTTGAAGAACAAAAAATAGAATTTGAGAATTTCAGGAACCAAAATAAAAAACAGATAATACTCTTGTGTAATTTTCTCTAAAAAATAAGAAAGGGTGAGTACCCCAGCTTCGTTGAAATTAGACTCATTTCTTAAACAAATCATTTCTGCAATTTGGTGCGAATAATCTTCTATGCCATCAACCATCAACGAGTCAGATTTGAAAGAAATTTGTTCTTCTTCTACCATCATCCTTTCAAAGTATCAAAAAAGTTGGCATTAAATTCCCAAAATTAGATTAAAAGATAATCCAAACTCGATTTTGTAAATGATCTACCTTTTGGTCAAGCTCCCAGATGAGAAATCTTCTCCAGTTATTTTAACATTCTCTTTCCATATAACATCTCTCCCTCTTGGCCACCTTAGAGGAATTCGGTAGTTCCTCGGTGCCAAAATTAGGCAATCAATTTTCGTTGCTTTGCCGCAATTTCTCTCAAATTCAAGTGTTAACCCCAATTCCTCTGCTTCCAAAATCTCCGTTACATTGTAGTAGCACGGCACATAATTTTCATAGTCTTGCAAACAAAATTCCGACACACCCGATTTTCCATTATGAACAGAGATTTGGCCAATGTCTAGCAAATCATCTATCAGTTGTTCTTGGAGATGACGGTGCCGCATTTGCAAAATGCGATTTTGTGAGGCTGTGTTGGAGAGAGAGATTGAGATTGACCAATAGAGTGAGCCCATGAGTGTCAGTAAGGTGAGAACTAGACTGAATTTTAAAAAAAGAACGGCGAGGCCTTTCCGGGTCCGGGTAATGCCAATCGGGTTTGAGAGTTCATGCCCGATATCTCCTTGACACCGATCAAACAGGTTATGTGCACCATTGGTGAAGCTGGAGCCACCAGAGATGCCCCTATAGAGCGGTCTTGACATTTCTTTTTATTTTAATTTTTTTTTCTTTTCTTTCTGAAAATATATGAGAATTGAAAATAATAAATTGAGCATTAATGGAGGAATATAAATGATGTCCTTGTAACTTGACTAAGAAGCGGTGCATTACTGGTTTCTCCTTTTCCATGTTTGGTAAAACTTCAAAACTATTCGCTTTTCAAATCCAATTTGGGTACATACACTAACTAAGCAAACATGCACATCTGACAAGTGACATGCAAATGCATCATTTGAATTAAAAAGGAGAAGAAAAAGGAGGCAGAGAAAGCAAAGGAAGGAGGTTTATTTTCTAAAGTACCTGAAAATTTTCTAAAATTATTGAAGTTCAAATGACTGTTCTCATGAGCAACACCATTCTCTGGTAGGAAGAAATTCTCAGAGTAAGAACTCCACAAGAACACCTCCTCTCTTTAACAGCACCCAGCACCTAGCACATCAGAGAAACAGCATAAAGATGCAGTAAATTTAAATGGGGAGTGGAGAGCAAGGGCGTTCCGATGGGACCAGTATCCTCTGTAATATTGTACAGAACAGTAAATCACTTTACGGCCCGGATTTACTCTCAGCCGGTGCCTATTCGGGTGATTGGAGGGGTCAGTATTATTTGTGCTTTGAGATTCGTGTAAAGTTAAATCTGACGACTGAGACCTCATCGTACTCAGTCGAGTATTACAGAGGATCTGAATTCGTTCCGATGGGCCTCGGACCAAATTCGGTCAGATGGCTTTTAGAAGCCGTTCATTTGCATAAAGATATTCGCTAACTTAATCCGCACGAATGTTAAAGCTATAAACACGTATATTAATGCAAATATACGGCTCTGATCGGAGATCGGACTGAATTTGGTCCAATGCCAATCGAACGCAACCCGGTTCAAGAGAGAAAATGTTGCAAATTCGCATTCCCTGAGATATCTGATATTTTGCGTGACTTATTGGAAAATCTTAACTGTTCAAATACGTTCTGCACGAATCTCAAAACTCAAATAATACTGGTCCCTGCGCTATCCCCGAATAGGCACCGGACACGTCGGTCACGCAAAATATGAGATATCTCAGAGGATACGCACTCCAAATGTTGCGCATCTACCGAACTGAGTTAACAGAGTTGGGAATGCGAACCAACCAAACCAGAGAAAAAAAAATATTTTACAATAATTCAATTCCCTGAACAGAGGACAAGACAAGGAAGTGGGATTTTACCCAAGATTTGGACCGCTACCAATCATACTTGTTTGGTCTTAAATTCGTTCATCAATAATGTATTGTTACGTCACTTAAACACTAGTCCCTGATATAATTCAATCATTTACTATACATTATCAGCAATTGATTAATTTATTTTTATACATGATGCATACATAATTCATAAGAACGACACCAATCACTGATACTATTAATAATTGATTATTTCATTCTTTACATATAACTTACACATAACACAAGATAAAATTAACACTTATAAAAATATGCATTTATTAAATAAATTTTGGTCGCAGACAAAATATTTTCGATGAGAGAAATTATCTTTTATTATCAAATTTTGTGGACTAAAAATTAGTAAGTATTAACTTTTTTGAAATACAATCTTGATAGTCACTACCAAACTTTAAAAAAAAAAAAACTTTTTCCAAACCATACGTTTTTTGCATTTCAAAAGCCTGGAGGCAGGATTATATATCCTTAGTGAACCAGGACACAGAGCCAGAATTTTCATAGCAAACCCTTGCAAAATATAGGCTACCCTGCTTCAAGATTTCTCTAACCATGCTGCTTCAAGATAAACACAAAATCTTTTTTTGAAAGTTAGTGGCTTTAAATGCCAACTAACAATTTTATTGGTAAAAAACATATTTACAACGATCCAAATGACTCTAATTCCTAGATATAAACTTATTTATTCTCATTAATTTATCTAAAACTACTCTCATCATCTAATCCTACTTATTTACACTCTTAAATACCATAATACCTCATTCCCCATCTCTCTCCACAACCAAATCCGCTTTCGTCCGATAGCCGTTGCGCTCCGACGGCTGGATCTACTCACCGCCACGCTTCGACACTCAACGTCGAGCTCCGATGGCCAAATCTACTCACCGCCGTGCTCCAACACTCACCACCTCACTCCGATGGCCGGATCTACACACCGCCGCGCTCCGATGGCAGGATGTACTCACCTCGCACCGATCAAAAATAGTAGAGACTCTACGCTCCGAGCTCCGACGATACCGCATTCTCGGCTCCGCTCGACTCCCTCCCCTCTCTCTCATTATCTTCTCTACACGAGAAGGTAGAGACGAGAGAGAGGGGTGTGTGTCAGGTTGAGATCTAGAAGAAGTAAGAGGGATGGAATGAAAAAAAGTGGAAGAGAGAGGCGGCTAGGGTTGCTGCCTTACCGAGGTCATCTTTTTTTTCTTTTGCTCTTCTTGCGCTCTTTTGATGAGTCAGCAGGAGCGCCCGTGGATTGACCTAATATCTCAAAATCTCTGTTGATGTGGATTTTTTTTAGAACAACTTTGTTATACAATCCAAATAAGCACTATTTTCACACTAATTTGAAAATCACTATTTTTCTCTATTCTCATTTACTAATTCCAACCTTTTTTCTCTAAAGTCAAGATAATATTTTATATCGAACAAAATATTCATCCCAATTTTCACACTTATTAATTATTATTATTATCATCATCATCATCATCATCATCATCATCATCATCATCATCATCATCATCATCATCATCATCATCATCATCATCATCATCATTTGCGCTTTGCTACACAAATGGCGTTTCTTGTCGATAATATTTTATATCGACCAAAATATTAATAATCGCAAAAAATATGCAACTGATCACTATAAAGCAAGGTTCTAAATAACGTTTATAGCGTCGTAGCGGGAAGGCTAAAAAAAAAGCTATAGCGAATAGCGTCGCTATAGCGGAAGCTATTCCAAATAGCGTTTTTTTTTTTTACATTTCGTATATTCAATATTTGTACTAAATATCAACATTATCTAAAGTCTCATAGAACAATAAATAACACCAAAGTAATTAAGAAATTATAATATTCATATTGAACCCGTACAAAGTCCAAATTGCGGTTCAAAATATCCATAGTAATATCATAAACTATCGATTTTTCCTATTAAAAATATCTTAAGCATCATGATTCATGACATAATCTATTTTTTTTTCTATTCAAATTTCAATTTCTATTCCCAATTTCAAATTGATTTATCTGTAGCAAGTAGCAACAAATTCAATTTTGGTTTGAGATTTTTTTTATCTTTATTTAAAACCCATATAAATTGCTTAAAAAAAAATGCATATTGTATAGCGCAAATAGCGCAAATAGCGGACCGCTATAGCGCTGTAGCGTCCGCTATAGCGCTGTAGCGTCCGCTATAGCGGCCGTAGCGCAAATAGCGCATTTTGATGTCATAGCGTAGCGTTTGGGGTCCAAAAACGCTATAGCGCGCTATTTAGAACACTGCTATAAAGAGTGTAAATTTGCAATTTTATTTTCTTTCATGCACAAATGCTAAGTTGTTGACCAATTTGGCAATATCAAATATCAAATTATTTGAATGCTTATTAGTGAAACATTAAAATTTAATCAAGTTAATAGTCGGTAATTATCCTCAATTTAGCAATTTTCAGTTTGCTCATAATAGCATATGCACATTAAATATATAAAATTTTGTAAAGAATTTTGTGTGCAGCTATAAATATCAAGCAAGCATTTTTCAATCACTATCAGACGCATTAATATTACCAATTAGTGGCAAACATAAAATTATAATTTGTTATATGTCTTAATATTGGTACAATATTATTTTTAATCTCAGAACTGCATTGTCAGTAGAAAATGGACATCAATTTTTTTTTACATGTTAACTTGGATTAAATGAGCATAAAAAATGAATGTATTGATAAAATAACCAAAAAATGGAATTAAACAAACAAATAAATATCAATATGGCAGTAAAACATGGTCACTAATAGACTTATTTCATTACAAATGAAGAGCCAAGCATTTGACGACAAACCCGGCTCAATCTGAAAATTTTGCATGCACACAAAACTTTGAGCAGGGTTAACATTCTTCATTGTTTTAATGTTTCAATAATGCCTCTTATTCTTTCTTGTTTTTGTTTTTAAAATTCAAATAATTGATCTGAATCATTTAACATGATTTCCATCTTTTTAGACCAGATTTATATATATTTTTTAAAATAAATACTATTTTTTAGATATAAAATCACTGCTTTTAAGAAGGTTTTTGACAATCTAAAAACAATATCTATCTAAAAAGTTAGTAAATAATTCTCAATATATGAAATTTGGTCTCCAAGCACAGGATTCGGAATTTGTCCGATGCCCTTTGGACCAGAGCTCATCCAAAGGACTTTTTAAACCGTCTGATTGAGTGATTAGGTTAATAGAAAATTATTCTTTCACCTCCGTCTAAATCAAATATGGTAACTTTTTGTTTCTTATTTGAATACGAACATCAAATAAATGGAGGTTTTCACTACTTCTCAAAGTCTCATTTCTTATTAAACGCTATTTATTAACAATTTTATTTCAAAAAAAAAATAAAAAATATAAAGTTAGAGAGAACAATTAGAAATATAAAGTTAGAGATAAACAATTGAATATTTTTATTCTAATTCAAATCTATGTTCAATATTTTCTCTAACTAAAGTGACACTCAATTATGAATTGATGTAATTTCATTTTCTTTATTTATTTTATCTGAATAGATTGAAGAATGATTGATCAGTAAAGATTTAAAAACTGTACATGCGAAATAAACCATTTCTATTTATAATTGAACAACAACCCATCACACGTAGTTATACATTGTTTTTCAAGCAAATTTATTAAAGAGAATAAATAAATCTCTGTCGTCTGATTCTGATCATACACAAACATGTGAATCCAACGGTTGAGGATACACTGCACGGGATGTCGCTTCCCTGTCCTGACTTTTCCACAATTAAAGTAAGAATTGATTTTTTTTCTCCCAATCTAAAGGGATAAGAACATGAATTTGGAGTGATTTTACCACCTTGGACTACATTTGTTTTTTTTTTTTTTCTATTTCGAACTAATAGATTTTAAGAACAATATCTCTAACATACAAGATTTGATTATTTTATACATATTTTTTCTATGTATGCATTTGCAATTCATACCGAATTCATACTTTCAGACAGCTGCATTCACAATTCATTCTAAATATATACATTAATGCATGCATTCATGTTCCTACATGTAGTCTGCTTCATCATGTATTTAGAAAATTCTTTTTAGTTTTTTTTTTTTTTTTTACAATTGTCTTAATGCATGAATTTAGACAAAAATTATGCCTTTCAGAATTTAAACAAGAAATTATAAAAAAATAAAAAATAAAAATATGATCATTAAAGATTTAAAAACTGTACATGCAAAATAAATAATTTCTCTTACTAAATGTAGTCCCTGTTGTGCCCGTGAACAAAAGATCACAGCTGGAATTTGGAATATTTGAAATCCTTTTGGAAAAAGGTTGTTAATACAGGACAAACTTGTATTTAATTTTGTATTATTGAGGACTTGTTGGCGGGGTCCCGGGGAAAAGGGAAAATGATCAGGGAAGCTTACACGTGATTCTACACTTTCACAGTTCACTGTTGGACTTGGTTTTATTGGGCCATAATATTTTTCAAAGGTCAAGATTTTTTTTTTTAGAGAAAAAAATAAGATTCAAGGGTCCAGATTTAGCCCATCAAGATGGCAGTGGGACATATCTTCTGAGGAGTCCGCAACCCTGCAGTACCGCAGGGTATAAAATAATCTCAGTTGAGCCGTAAAAACTTCAGAACCTATATAGCTATTTAAAATATGAGGAGGTCACTTACTTTAAGTTGTGCAAATTTATTATGGAAAGAGGTGGAATCAGGATTTGAATACAGGGGAGTTAAACATTATTTAAAAAAAAATAATGAAAAATAATATTTTTATAATACAAATTTTTTCACTATTTGATTTCATAAAAAGATACTGTTGCTGCCTTCACCTTGCTTCTTTCACTTCATTTTCAGTTTACTTCTCTATAACCGTTACAATATGACCCATTTTATTCTTTAAATTTTCACAACAATTAACAGCAAAATTGTGAGCCGAGTTGGAATAGTTTCCCGTGTAAGATAAAAAAGCACAATTTTTCACCTTTCTCCAATTTTGAAATCCCGAAACAATAAATGTATCAGAACCAGGTTTTCCATTTTGTTTTGTTGAAAAGAGAAAACAAGGAAGGTAATAGACACGGTTTGTGTGAGGTGAATACTCTAACTAAAGAAATTTTTTTGAACCAATGATTTTGAAATCTATGACGTTGATTTCCTTGCTCAATATATGAATAATCATCCATATGAAATTGGTAAGACCCTTCAAGTATGTAAATTTTTTTAACGTTCTCTCTTTTATTAGTAGGGTAATTTGATAGTTGGAGGTGTTTACTTGGATCTCTTTCATATTTAAATGATCTTAAAGAACTCTGCGAAGGTTGCTCTTGATCCATCACATGTGAAATTGGTTTAGAAATCTGATTATCAAGACTTGAAATTTCTATCGGAGTTTGAGAGTTTAAGTTGCTTTCCTTCACCTTAAAATAATAGTATAATTTCTTTCTCTTAGACATAATTTTATCTATGTACAAATTATACATAAAAAAATAAATTATTATTTTTTATCTCAAAGTTATAATGAATAATAATTTTAAAAAGTACAAACAAACACAAATCTCAATTAAAATTGAATTTCGCAACTCTTATGAAATTAACTTTGTTTTATGTAGATTTGCGCCACTCTTCTGAAATTGATTAATTTGCTTTTTTTTTGGGTGAACTGGAGATGCTCCGTGGGATTTCGTAACTTTCGTTTGAAATTTCTTTTGTTCAATCATTCAGTGACACTTTTTTTTTCTATTTTCTTTGTACGTTGAACTTTTCAAATTCCAAAAAGAAGAAATTTCCTATTTTTTAATATTGATGGTGCGGAAATCAGAGAGTCAAGAGTGCAAATGGAAATAAAAAGCGTATCATTATACAATTTCCTATTTTTTAATATTCAAATGTATCTAGATAAGAATTCTGAAGAGGCTCAAACAAAATGGTGCAAATGAATAGGTTCAAACGAACTGGTGTATGTTGTTTATAAATATACATCAACAGTTCATTTTTGGCTGGTCTCTTTAATCAGAATTCGTATCTATTCAGAAACTGTGAGAGAGAAAGGAGGAGAAACAGAAGGGGCTGTCAGTTCGGTACTAACATCCCGATTGATAGTTGTTTTCGAACTTGTTCGTGTGGATACTGGTAGAGATGCATTTGCTGTTGCTGGTGCGTATATCTGACACAGAGAAGGAAGAGAAAAACCTACGACTAGACGAAGATATCCGCTGCGTGTCTAGTGGTAAACTCTATATAAATCTTGGAATAAATTTTATACATAGATTATGGTTTCCAGATGGTGAACAAATCATGAACTGAATTCAATTGTTGCACATATGACCTATCCGAAACCCAACAAAAATGTCACAGGACAAATGATTATATGTAACCTATAATTTTGTGGGCTTCAATTTAATTTGACTTTGCTTACCAGGAAATTCATAGTAATAAATGAATAATTCGGGTTCGGTTCGGCAGGGTCAAAAATTCGTGATTCGGAAATAATTCGGAATTACAATACGAGACCTCAGTGCATATTTAATTCATTACCGATAATTTACTATACGATATACTGTTTTTATTTGCCACAGAAGATCAGTATAGTAAAAAATATGGAAAAATGGGAAAATGTGCTCATCACATGAGTGCTTGGGGACAATGCGCAATGGAGAATGGACAGTTGGACACTGGCACTATGCGCGAATGGAGTAATTGGTTACTGTGTGTAGCTTTTCAAAAAAAATTTCCGAAAAAAAGTGAAAAAAACACTTTTTATTCGTAAAATTCGTAAAATTCGCATTTTATTCGCGTTTTATTCGGTCAATGAATAATAAGCCATTCGGTTCGGAAACACCTCAAAAACGTTTTATTCACGAATTAAACGTGAATACAACGCGAATATTGTCACTGTGCCAGGCATCTGTTAGAGCATATATACACAATGGACAATTAGAAAAATTGTTTTGCCTGTGAATGGTCCGAGCTTTCAACCCAACTTCATATGCCCTTTTTTCATTGAATTGTAATAAATTTTAACCCAACTTGATATGCCCTCTTTTTATTGGATTGTAATAAATTTTAACGTTAAGAAGTTTGATCTTTATAAATCATGAGTCCTTCTGATGCTAACATTTCTAATTAAAAAAATTGCTAGAATAGTAGATGCATTATACCCGAGTGTCTAACAGGGGTCCGACTCTGCTGCTTTTCTGAGAGAAAAGTAGCAACCAGTTTTTCCAGATCTAACTATTCAAATTCGTCGAGATTTGTGCATAAAAAAGTTTCTTTATCGAGATGGACAAAATGAATTTTTTTGAATAATTGGATCTAGAAAAGCAAAACCCTGCTTTTCTGTCGGAAAAGCAGCAGAGTCCATTCCGTCTAACAGTGACAATTGGTGAAAACTATGTACTACCTTTAAGTGATATTTTGAACCGGAAATATCTATGAATTATCAATTTCAATGGATTATATACCCAACCTTAAATCACTTTCGATGAGAATTTCTCCTGGGCAGTTTATAACATAGTTACAAGATTCGCGAATAATTCGTTTTTTTAGTGATAATGAACCAAATGCCGAATTAAAAGGTTGACCGAACTTTGACCGAATTATTCACGAATAATTCGCGAAATTTTACGAATTTTTTCCAAATTTTCCGAATTATTCGCGGAATTTTCCCCAGAACATTTTTTTTTTTACTTATAAGACTGAGATCTCTGATCCGGATAATTCCGAATCATTTTCAAATTATACCAGAATTATTTATGAATCATGAATTTTTGACCTCGCCAAATCGAACCCAAATAATTATTTTGTCACTATGGTATATAAGGATGCAAAGGCGAGTGAAGTTTGTGCAAAGCCATTTCATGTTTAATAGCCCCCTGTAAACGATATAATGTGTTTCACATGATACTTCACTCGATCTGACTGGCTCAGACGGCTCAATGTGCCAGATTCGCGCAAGAGATTGATAAAGAATTTTTGCAGGACTCAAACTATTGTACAAATTCAGTGTTATAAGTTCAAGCTTTTACAAATCTAAATAATTAACAAAAAAGAGATATAATGCTATTTCAATTCTTATATTAAGCACGTAGATGTCCTGATCTCCCAACAACTTTGATCAGTTCTCCGATCAAATATTCTAATTCTATACATCTTTTTTATATTTATTACGTGTAGAAGTCTAAATTTATTTAGACACGTACTTTCCACATACAAATTGTATCATCTATTTGATTGGTCATTATTTCTTTCTATTTTTTAAATGTCAATTAAGAAATTTTTTAATTGATTGGTCATGTCTTCATTTATTTATATTTTTTACATCATTTAATTAAGGAATGCTATTTGTCATTTTATATATATCACTTTTTAGAGATATCACTTTTTTGCAAGGTTCTAAATAGCGTTTATAGCGTCGTAGCGGAAAAGTTAAAAAAAAACCTATAGCGAATAGCGGAAGCTATTCCAAATAGCGTTTTTTTTTTTTACATTTCGTATATTCAATATTTGTACTAAATATCAACATTATCTAAGGTCTCATAGAACAATAAATAACACCAAAGTAATTAAGAAATTATAATATTCATATTGAACCCGTACAAAGTTCAAATTGCAGTTCAAAATATCCATAGTAATATCATAAACTATCGATTTTTCCTATTAAAAATATCTTAAGTATCATGATTCATGACATAATCTATTTTTTTTTTTCTATTCAAATTTTAATTCCGGTTTGGACTTTTTTTCTATTCAAATTTCAATTTCTATTCCCAATTTCAAATTGATTTATTTGTAGCAAGTAGCAACAAATTCAATTTCGGTTTGATATTTTTTTTATCTTTATTTAAAACCCATATAAATTGCTTAAAAAAAAAAAAAAAAAAAAACCCATATTGTATAGCGCAAATAGCGCCGTAGCGGACCGCTATAGCGCTGTAGCGGCCGCTATAGCGGCCGTAGCGCAAATAGCGCATTTTGATGTCGTAGCGTAGCGTTTGGGGTCCAAAAACGCTATAGCGGCGCTATAGCGCGCTATTTAGAACACTGCTTTTTTGAGATTTTTTTTATGAATGTCAAAAAGATTAAAAATATATTATTTAAATAATGTTGTTTACGCGTAGATGTTATTTAAGAAATGTTATTTGTCATTTAGTTTAATTTTTTTATTAACATGTCATTTTGTATGAGATTTTTTATTTTCTTATAATTTATTCTCTTTGCAACGCACGAGCGATACTAGCAATGACAATATATATCTTAGATAAACGAGCTATTATGCTATTGTATATAAAAAGAAAATTTACTTTTAAAATCAACACTATAGAAATCATTCTGGAGGTGCACCAACATACGTACGCATTAGATGAATATAAGCGTTTACTATTGACTTTCAATTCCGTTAACCTAAATCTTCTTTATATGCCTTGCTCTTTAGTCTTTATAGAATTGCAGAGAAAAAAATGAAAAGAAATAGACACACACATGTGCACTCTCCTCTGACAAGGCTATACTGAGGGCCTGTTCGGCAGCACAGTGGGCTGGAGAATGGGCACGGAAATTTTTTTTTTTTGAACTGATTTTTACTGTTCACGTGGGAAAAAAAAAATTCAGTCTGAGTGAGTTTTTTTTTTCCCACGTGAACAGTAAAATTTGGGAAGCAGCCGAAATTTCCAGTACTCAAAAAGTTCCACCTTGTAATTTTCAATTCCAAGATGTTTCAAGTATTACATTTTTCATTTTGCTAGATATAGAAGTCCACAAGTACATTTTAGTTTTAGTCGTCATGCTAACTTAAATTTACCGGAAAAAGCCACAACCCCACATATATACACAAATATAAAGATCAATGTGCATGCAAAGAAGTAAATTTACTGAAATTCAATTTTACGACACCAACCTCGGCCACTCATTTTCTCTTTCTCTGCAGTCACACGTACAAAAAGAGCACACCCAAAGAAAACACAGGCTAACAAAGAAGTTCTTTACATTGAAAAGGACTGTGTAATGACTGTTTTGTCAAGCCTAAAACTTCAGAAATCACACAGCTGATAAGAAACAAAAGAGAAGGTTTTGCTTACCAGTAAAAAGGGAGGGGATGAATACCGGCCAAAGTGGGTGTCAATGAAGAGAGAGTCTCGGTGCGAACATCGTAGAGCTGTCTGATTGGAGTATTCGTTGCTACACCACCAATTTGCACCAGAGATAGTGATCTATTTTCTTTCCCGCACCTAGGGAACCGGTCTCTCAGAAGAGAAGAAGACAATAGAATATTGAAAAAGAATGGGAAGAGTCCTCAAGGAGCTCAGTTCCGGAGGGTAATTTTGTCCATAATATTCAAATTTGGCCTCTAAGGAGATGTAAAGAAGGGTCATTTCTTAAAGAGGGGAGAAAGCTGACTTCTGAAAATATGTTAAGGAGACCATTTAAGGACGCTTGAGGTTAAGGAGGCCTAAGCCCCTCAACCGAACAAGTACATTGAATAGAAGAATGTCAAGTGCAATTTCAATTGGAATATTTTTTCATGATGTAATGGATTATTCTTAGAACATTCCAAAACCTGATAGGAATGCATTTTTGCTGGTCATCAATGCATCTCGTTGGTGTGTTTGAAAGTCAAGAGATGATGTTTTTTGTTAGACATACACCTAAATCTAAAAGGAATTTGGTGATATTTATTTTTTCTGTTAAGCACATACAATTAATCCAACTACAAGGGCCTTGTTGCAAAAGTGGTTGTCAGCTGGCTTGGATGACATACCTATTGAAATGATGGTTCCTGTTAATCGGATAGCTGAGGATGGAGGCTATCTGATACCACTAGTACCAGTGATAACAGGCTATAGCAAACAAGAGACCAGAAAGGAAAAGGGCATTTTAAAATTTTTGGATTCAGCTTGTGCTGCTGTGCTGCTTGAACTAAGAGTCCTTGTAATAATGGTACCAGATTTACATATAGAAGAATTGCTGTTGTTAATGTGTTTCTGTGGAATGAATGGAAAGATGCAGCCAGATTAATCTGCTTTTATGAAAAAAAAAATAAGAAAAGCAAAATACAAAAGAAATAATAAAAAAAAAGAAAAAAAAAACACTCAGGATAATCAACAACCAGAAGTTATTCTATTTCTATTAAAATCTCATTAATCCCTAGTAATACAATGTTAAGGTTTCACATGTTACATTCCAATTGTTAGTACAACATCTCCCTTCAAAAGCCTGAGACATTTGCTCTAGCTAATAAACCTATGAAGATTAAAAAATTCAAAGTTTCAGCTTACTATGCATATCAGATACCATTTGTAGCCTCTTTATTCCTATTATTAGCCCTCCTAGCTTCTTTTATTCGTGCAATAAGATCCTCCCCGTCAGTACCTAGACCGTTCCTATCAACCAATTTCGTACCGAAATCTTGGTCCAATGCATGCAACCTCTGATCATCACCATCAATCATCGCCAATTCCATCACATTCTTTCTCGAAACCAACCCATAAAGGAAACCAAGCTTGGCATCAGGCTCCCTTTTCCCAATCTGGACCCGAACCAAAGAGTTTGAACTCTCATTTGGTGAAGCCGGGTCATAAATCACGGAAAAGCCCCCAAATGAAGTATCCGCAACCCGGAATAAGTCATCCAAGTCGAACTCACTTGCATCAACCATTTCAACATCATTTCCATTCTCTGGCGGCTTTTGTGCTCTATTTCGTGCTGCCTTTTCTATGTTAGCAGCCTCTCTAAAACCACTAAGTATGGCCCCATGCATAGTTGCCGGGTACCGGCGGTTTGTAGCCTCACCAGCAAAGAAAAGCCTACCGTCCCCCACACTTTCAGCAAGAATATCATAGTCATCACCTGATGCCCCAACAGAGACGTATGAGTAGGACCCATGAGTGAATCTATCCATGCCCCATCGTGTGCAAATAGCCTCAAGCGGTTCTGGCACTTGAACTCCTTTTGGAGTGAAGATTTTTCTCAGGACTTCTAGAACCTTCTTCACGGATTCCATAGGCGGTGTCTTTTCAAACTCGACCGCAGACTCACCAGCTACCAATGCAATGAGTAATGGGCCACCAGCAACTGAAGTGTAACTGTAGAAGAGAAAGAACTCACCGCGCTGGCTTGAATTTTCGGTTAAGTGGCCAAAAGTGTCAATGCCGCCGTCCCAGAAATTGTATGGAAATAGCATAGCGACCTTGTTCAGAAGCCCAAACCCCAGTTTCTTGATGGCCTCTTGCTTTCTTACTGGTAGTTCAGGTTTAAATTGGATCCTACCCGTTTTCAGCACACCTAGTGGTACAGTGCAGAGTGCCATGTCACCTCGAAAAGCCTGACCAGTGTTTGTGCAAACCAACACACCATCACAACCATAGTGTACACTGGTAACAGTGCGGCCATAGAAGATCGGGATATTCTCAGCCAGTGCATGGACAAACCGGGCATTACCACCTGGGATGAAACAGTGGTCCCCACCCATCTCATAAGGGTCATCCTGGTCCCAGAAAACCATCGAAAGGTCGGAAAGAAGCGCCGCATTTGCATACTCTAGGTTGGCAAGGTGCCAATTAAGAAGCATCTGCTCCTCTGATGATGTGGCTATCTCATGGGCCTTTCGAAAGACGTCGAGAGATTTCCCGAGGGAAGCGTCAACGGCCGCTCCAAGCTCATCACAGACGGTTTGCCTCAACCGACAAACCTTGTCTAAAAGCTGATTAAAAGTGGCCTCCATACGGGCGTCCACATCAGAATCAACAGGACAGCCGTCAGGCAGGTACAGGGGACAGACATCACGTACCTTATGAAGAGGCAATCCCATTTGCCGAGCTAGAACTCCTAGTGGGTTGCCGTTGATTCCAGTAAGCACACTTCCACCAAGATCCACTGCAGCTGTTACACTGGGATGCTCAGCTGATGAAGAGTTCATCTTTTTAGTATACACACGGCCTCCGGGGCGTCGGCGGCCTTCTACAACGGCAACTCTAAATCCCAGAGAGAGGAGGTGACGGGCAGCTGATAGCCCAGCAAGACCAGCACCGATTATGATCACAGCCGGTGCCGGAAGGGAAGGAGCCTGCCTTGGTGGAGCAGAGAGAACTGCCGGCACAACACCGAAGTTTATATACCCATGGCGAAGCAGGAAGGAGTATGCCGCTGAGACAAGCCAATGGTGCTCGGCCCGAATAGATTCGAGCGCTTGAGCCTCAGTGAGCCAGACAGAAGGGTCGGAGCGCCACCGCGAGATTATGTGGTTGCGCACAGCAATGTAGTTGCGCTGACTGGTCCCGCCAAGGGTGGGGATAACAGAGCAGTCGATCTCTTCTTCCGTGAGAGTGTCGATCGGGAAGCCGGCGGCTATGGCAATGAGGGCTTCAATGTCTAGGTCGCGAGAGAGTCGGAGGGCGGAGGAGGGAGGTCTCCCCCGGCGTCGAATGGCGGCTGAGCGCGGCGGAGGGGGGTCGTAGAGGAGGGTTTGTTGGTGCTGGTGCTTGTCGGAGGAGGAGGGGTTGCGAAGAATGCGAAGTCGGGCGAGGGGAATCATGCCCGGAAACTGCTTCTTGCGCCTCTTGCGACGGGGGAGGGTCGGGTCGGCGGAGGGTGCGGAAGGAGGCGGCGGAGGGGCTGGGGCGGAGATGGAGAGATCGACGCCGTCGGGAGGAGAGGCCGCGGCGGACGTGGTGGCCGGAGAAGAAGGCGGGGAAGTGGAATCCGGCTCCTCCATGGTACTGCTGCGGCGAGTGGAAAAATCTGTAAAATTTCAAGTTAGGAGCCGATCGAACCGACATTTTTATTAATACCCTAAAAAAAAAAAAAATATCAAATCTACCCTCAATTTGGGAAAAATTTTAAAAATGCCCTAACCGCCCCATGATGGGGCGGTTCACCATACCCACCAAACCGCCCTATGGTTGGGCGGTTCTGTTGGCCGAGAAAACCGCCCCCCTATGGGGCGGTCCACTATACATCCTATAAATCCCAGCAAACTGCGCACTCTCTCCCTCACACCTCATTTTCGCTCTCGCCCGCCTCTCGCTCTTTACTGTGCTCCGAAGGTATTTTTTTATATTTTTATTTTATTATTATTTAGTTAATGTGTATTACTGTAGATACTGTAGATTACTGTAGGTTACTGCTGATTACTGTAGATTACTGTAGATACTGCTGATTACTGTAGATTACTGTAGATTACTGTAGCTTACTGTTGATTACTGTAGATTACTGTAGATTACTGTAGATTACTGTAGATTACTGTTGATTACTGCAGATTACTGTAGATTAATGCATATTGTTTATTAATGTAGCTATCAAAATGTTGGTTACACTGCATATGGGCGGGAAGTTCGTGGTGGGTGTGGAGGGAGTATATTACACGAAAGATCCAACCCACGGCTTTGAGGTTAACGAAAACACCTCATTTATGGAACTTAAGCAAAAGGTATTCGAAAGGATTGGTGTAAACAACAACCGGTATGACATAGATTTAGTTACTCGGGTTGACACAGGGAGGGATAGACCTTACTATGTAAAGTATCCAATAACAGATGAGGATGGTTGGAGATGTGTTTATAATACTTTTCAATCTGCGGGTACCCCGATAATGGAGTTATATTCCAGAAAGGTCCTGCGTCGGTCCGGGGTTGGACCTTCTACGGACAATACAGGTCATGATAGCCCGGTGCAGCAGCACTCGGGTTTTGAACACTCGGGTTATGACAACTCGGGGTTTGAACACCCGGTGCAGCAGCACTCCGCTGATTACACCGCTGATTACACCACTGAGTACACCACTGATTACACCACTGATTATACCACCGACCTACCACCACCACCGCCGCCGCCTCCTATTCAACCCGTAATCCATGCCAGATTTCCTGCTGTACCACCGTCCGTACCTATAATTGTACCTATTATTGTTCCCCGGAGAGATGCTATGTTGGAGGCTGAAGGGGTTGATGCCATACCGGAACATGAAATTAACTCGGGTGATAGTTGGGACGGGGAGTGGAATTCTGATGCATTATCAGACGGTGATGGAGATTATGCACCCAGCCATGACAGATTTCCTATTAGAGGTCGGACAGACAGACATCCGGTAGGCACATTCAACGATACTACTGCTTTTGAAGAAGCAGACATAAGTTATTTTGGGAAGCGTGTCGTTTACAACACAGAACTTGCTCCGAATCAGGTTTATACCAACATAGAGGAACTTGTGAAGAAAGTCCAAGAAACTCATATTCACGGCAACTGGGAGTGCACAATACAAAAGCGAGATCGAAAAAGGTTAGTTGTTGTTTGCAAAGACTCACCGCGATGCGAGTTCCGACTGTATGCAACCCCTGTGGGTAAGGGGGACGCATGGATCATTAAGAAATGTGAACCACCTCATACATGCAAGTCTGCGTCGTCAAGGACAGACCATGCACAACTTACGGCATCACTTATTGCCGATGTAATTGAGAGGGATGTTAAGGACGACCCGTCGATCAGCCTTAAGGAGGTCGGTAGAGCGGTGAGACACGCTTACGACCATGTAATCCCAAAGTACAACAGGTTGTGGAGAGGGCGTGAACTTGCGATTTGCAGATTGTTCGGTAGTTGGAAGGGTTCATACAACTTGCTTGCACCACTGCTCCATGCCATATCAAGTACAAATCCCGGCACAAAGTTTGAATGTTGGAATGTCCCCGATCCTGAGAAGCGCGGCGCGATGCAGTTCAAGGCCATAGCATGGGCGTTTGGTCCGTGCATTCAAGCTGTGCCATATATTAGACCTGTTATCAGTATAGATGCATGCTTCTTGTCTGGCCGTTACGAGGGGAGACTGTTGATAGCATGTGCATATGATGCCGAGAACCAGTTGTTACCTTTGGCATTTGCAATTGTCGAGAAGGAGGACGGTGAAAATTGGGGTTTTTTCATGAGTTTCTTGCGAAGAGAGGTGGTTGGGAACAGGTTCTTCTGCGTCATATCAGACCAGCACAAAGGAATCAAGTATGTCTTTGATCGAACAGATTTCGGGTGGTCGACAGCTCACGGCGAATGTGTGCACAGGCTGTGTATGCAGCACGTTGCAGAGAACCTCCACAAGCATGTCGGGAACGACCAATGGGTTGCAGATACATTTAAAATTGGATGCAGAAGGAAGAAGCCGAGGAGGCTGGAAGAGATGTTCAAAGAGTTTGCCAAGGTATGTATATTTTAGATGAAATTTTAATAAACTATTTACTTATATTTTTCTAATCTGAAAATTTATTTCTGTGTAGTACTGTCCGAAGGCAAATTCGTACTTACTTAAGGTGGGGAAAAATAATCCGAGAGATCTGCAAGAAGCACCCGCATATGAGAAAATATTTCAAGCAAAAGATGGAGGTTGGAGATGGGGAATAATGACGACAAATGGGTCCGAGTCCTTGAATGCTGTTTTCAAGCAGAGCCGAATGTTGCCCGTGGCAGCCATTGTGGAGGACACTTTCTACAAGCTAAATGAATGGTTCGTTGACCGGCGTGTTAAAGCACGAGAATTACTCTTCAGGAACCAGGCATTTTCAACAAGGGTGGAGGGCAAACTACGTAAACATAGGGAGAAGGGTTCAGTTATGACTGTTGTCCCGTATGGGGATCGCACCTTGGAATTCGAAGTGCACTCTCCGAATGAGTATGTTCCAACCAGCCGTAGAGCAGATGGGACTATGGAGTTTATTAAAAGACCATACAAGTATGTTGTCATTATCGGAGTGGACAATACTGTAACATGTACATGCCAAGGAATCCAACTAGCTCACCTACCTTGTTCTCATGTTATGGCGGTGTGCCGAGTGAGAAACTTCCGTGAGGATGATTTTGTCGCCGACATGTACCGTACCGATTACCTTGCGAGTACTTGGGGTGCATCCTTCCATCCTTATCCCAACCAGCATGCTTGGCCAGCCTACGTTGGGGATGAACTCAACCCACCCAAGAAGATCAGGTAAAGGAGAATACTTTGTATATGCACTGACCATCTTTTTAATATAGTTATTTAACTTCTTTTTATATCAGGAAAGGGAGAAGGCCCCACAAGCGTGCTGTAATGACAATGGATGAGATGCAGGGTAGGCGAATGGGACATCAGGCTCGCCGTTCAACTTGTGACAGGCAGCGAGCAGGTACATTTCATCTTGTATTTTATAATTCATTTTATATTTTTCGATTTCAATAACATATCATTTTTTGTGAACTGGAATGCAGATGCCATCAACGAAGCCAACGAAAGAGAAAATGCTAGAGTTGTTGCTGAGGCCACCGGTAGCGGTAGTAGTCATGCAGAGGCATCCGGTAGCGGTAGTAGTGTCGCACAACAGACTGGAAGCAGATCCAGAACTCGTCGATTTCTAAATTTGTTCGGTCGTCGTCGATGAGTTTGTGAACTTATTTAATTCGTAGTTTGTAACTATTTTATATGCTTCAGTTTTGTTATTTTCATAACGCAATTAAATATGCACAGATTGACAACATAAATCATTAATAATTAGTACAAACAACAATAAAAATACCTACGTCTTAAAAATATATACATCTTAAATCATTAAAAATATATACATCTTAACAATATATATATCTTAACAATATATATCTTAAAAAAGAAAAATATATCTAAACAATATATACATCTTAAAATATATATACATCAATATACATTTCCTTATACAAATATATAAAATCTGAAAAAGAAAAAAAAAAACTGAACCGCCCCATCTCTGGGCGGTTTTCTGGAAGAGGTGGACCGCCCAGAAATAGGACGGTTTTCTGCCATAAGTGGACCGCCCCATTATGGGGCGGTTAGGGCATTTTTAATATATATTTTTTTTTTAGGGTATTAATAAAAATCTCGGCCGATCGAATAAACAAGAGAAAGTATTACCAAAACGAAATAAACAAAACATGAGATGTAGCCTGTGGGCTAGGAACAGGGGTCCGATCCCCTAAAGTAACCCAATCTTTGGGTTTTGGATCGAGACCGTCCGATTCGAATTCGTCGCTCGAGATTGCTCGGGATTCGAATTCGTCGTCGGGATGTGTGCGCTCACTTCGCCGATGGATTTTCTCGGATTCGAATCAGACGGTTCCGATCTAAAACCCAAAGATTGGGTTACTTCACTGGATCCGAACTCCAGGAACAGTGGGCGGCTCCTCTCCAGTGGTACGGAATTTATTAGAAAAGTCTTCTGCTCTTATGCAGATCTGATGGTCAATTTCAGATCGGACAGTTTATATCGAGATGGTGGATTTTTGAAGTTTCTGTTTACAAATGGACGGTTTAGATCTGTCCTTTTTTTTTTCTGAAAGCCTGGCAGCAGCTGCCAAGAGATGACGGTTTAGATCTGTCGAAGGTAATTCAATAAATCCGTACAATTGTAGAGGAGACCGATCCGAAGAAACTGGACTGGGCCAAATTCTAGTCCAAGAATTTACCCAACTTGAGATTTCAATTTCGGTCCAAGTTGAACTGGACCGGGACAGTCGGGCCCTTTTTGGATTGATCCATTTTGTGGTTTAAAAATGCCTATGGGCTTTTAAAACCTTATGGAATAAGAATATATGTGCTAACAACTTATATATGCATTTTGGTATTATAAGACTGGAATTACATTAAATTAAAGATAGATTAGCAATTATCTAAGTCCTGATGTACAAAACGGACCCGATTCACATTATAAAGTGCAGTAGAGCACAATCGAACGTTTTGAATCAATTATGACCGTATCATCTTGAGTTCAGATCCTCTAAAGTAATTCAAAAATTGAGTATTTGAACCGTTCATTTTGTTTTAGCACAGAATTTAAAGAGATCTCGTAAATTTTCAAATTGACCTAAATTTTGATCGGCTCGAATCCAAACTCAAAAAAATATCGGCCAATAAATTTCTCCAAGATAATCAATTATCTTGTTGTAGAATCTGAGGTGGATCTGGTGAACTTGATTTAGGTAAATAAACCTTTTTTTTGCCATTTTAACTTTGAATTGAAAATGTTTTGAGTTTGCAACTTTGCAACATGGCGACTATGACATGAACGATTGTACAATTAATTGATTTTGTCTAATATTTGAATCTAATCTAATTATATTAGACTAAAAAAAATTCGCAGGTCAATCCGCTCAACTGATATAATATTTTACACAATAATGTTACGGATTAAACGAATTGTTTATTGTAGTACTCTACAATATTTTTTTATTATATTAGTTTTATATTTAATATATTAATAACATTTTAACTAAAATACAGATAGATGCTTAAATTAAAAGTTACTTCATCAAGAAATGTTTAATGTAAAATATTTAGGTTTCTCTCGACTTAATAGCAAACTTGTGAGTATGTTTGGTTATAAAACAAGAATATATAGCTAAAATAGCTAAATCATAATAACTATTGTTTGTCTTATTAGAATAACCAAATCTCAAAATTCTTAGGAATAGTTTATTCTAATAAGACAAAAAGTTTGAATTTACTATTCTAGTTATTATAACCCAACCAAACACCGAATATGCTATTTCAAATAGCCTAACCCCAAAAATAATTTATTCTCAATCCAACTAAACATACCCGTATAGAATTGAGAATAGTATAAATTAAAATAAATATCAAAAGATACATGCAGCAATCAACTAGCTTAATATCTTCAAGTTGATTGATTATGTTATACGAATAATTCTAAACATTTTATTCACTAATTAAAGAAATAATTTAGAAAAAAAAATATGGCACAATATTAGATATTGAGACAGATTAATCAGATTAGATGGGTTGGATAGAGTTAGTCGTGTCAGAATTATTTTTACACACCTTTATTGATGACAGATCCTCTATAAATTGAAAATTAATAATCTTATATATTAAACTTAATATACTTTGTAACTATACTTCTGTCCTCCTCCTCATAAACTGAAATTTTACTATAATAATTTTAAAAATAAATTTTTGAAAGTACAAAAATCATCCTCTTTTTTCAATTTTTTTGTCAGTTTTAGAAGAAAAACCAAAGTAAAATTACATGGGTGACCCATTTGAATTTCTTTTCTCAAGCTTAACTAAAATGGAGGATCTCATGGCACGAATCTCAACGCACTTCTAAACGGTCTAGATGCCCATCGGACAAGATTTGGTCCGATGGGCATCGGAACGCCCCGCTTCCTAAAAATATATAATCAGAATTTAAATGCATTGTTGATTGAACTGTCTAGAATATTATATAAGTTTTATTTTAAAATGAATAACATTTTAACATATTAATAACATTTTAATTAAAATACTGATATGCTAAATATAGAAATTATATGCAGTAGTAATTTTTTTTTTTTTGATAGATTGTTAGAAGCTAACAATCAGTACAACAAAACTAAAAATTAAAATAAAACATCTAAATACAACATCTCTTGGTCTCTCAGCTAAACTGAGTCCTCATTCCCTACTGGCACATGCAATCCACATCTCTGCCTCTTGACATATCATGTGCACCACTGACTGCACTCTTTGATCTTTATCTGCAAACATTTTCTCATTTCTACTTCTCCAGATTATCCATACCATGCACATCAGTATTATCGGACCTATTTTCTTCCATACCATAGGTCTTGCTAGCAATGATAACAACATGAACCAAGTTTGCTCTATCGATTCCCTCACGACTAACGCTTTATATCCCAGTCTATTACCAATCTCATTCCAAACCTGTCTTGCCCAACTACACTTAAAAATCAAGTGTAAAGCCGTCTCTTCCTCCTTGGAATTACACATAACACAGCCTATTTGACACTGTATGTGCCTCTTCCTTAGCTCGTCTTGTATCAAGATTTTACTGCGTAACAACAAATACCCAATATTCGCACTGTAGGGGATACTTTGTATTTCCAAACCACGCATGTGCACTCTTAGTTTTGCCTCCCCCATCAAAGTTTGGTAAAATGATTTTGCACTATATTTTTCACTTGTGTCCCATTTCCAGTAGTAAATTATTCAAACTAAAAGTTACTTCATCAATAAATCTCTAATGTAAAATAGTTAGGCTTCTCTTGACTTAATAACGAACTTCTACAGAGTTGAGAATAGTATAAATAAAAATAAATACAGGCGGCAATCAACTAGATTAACATTTTCACGTTGATTAATAAATATATGGTATAATATTGAATATTGACGGATCGAAATTTAGACAATTTTATAGATGCAAATATATAAGCCCTCCTAAATGAACATATTAGTCATATTAGATGCATGGGCTAGATAGAGTTAGACATGCTGGAATTATTTTTATACACCCTTATTGACAGGCCAAAATAATTTAGAAAAATCTTCGTTAAAAGTATTTTTCTGTTAAAAAATCATTACTCAACAAAATTAAAACTTAATAATTTTCTAGTTTAGTTTTATAATTCTTGTAATTGTTAATATTTTTTGGCCCTACTATACTAGCTTATTTGATCCCTCAAACTTAATTTTCTGACTCTGTTTTCATTTGTCGGACATACACATACAATTGAATTCCGTAAAGTACGGAGATCGTCACTTAAAATTAATTTTTGAAAGTATAAAAATCATACTCTCTTTTTATTTTATAGATAATGTATATAATTCTCAATAAAAAATGTTGTTCTACATTTGAGCTCACAAACGGTGAGTTAAAGCAGAGGATGCCGATTCATGATACAGACTCCCCGCACGAGGCCATCTCACACGTATCTCCACTATAGATCTTTAGGAAATTTATTATTATCGAGTTAGCACGGATCTCGAAGCAAACTAATGAAACGTATCTGCAGGGGCGGATCTAGGATTTCCGTCAGGGTAGGGCAAGATAATATTTATGCGGGTTCAATATCTAATCGGGTTTAAACCTACTATCTAATCGGGTACTAAATAAAAAACAATCAACATGCTAAATTTTTTTTTTTCAAATCTAAACATGACATACAAAAATTTACAGAGGAGAAAGAGAAGAGAGCATTTGTTTCTTCCAGGGTAGGGCATTTGTTTCTTCCAGGGTGGGGCAAGATCCAAAAACCTAGTACTTAGAAACTAATTTTGAAATTCCAGGGTAGGGCAGTTGCCCTACCCTGCTCTATGCTGGATCCGCCCCTGCGTATCTGCACAAGAAAATTTCTACCCTTACTGTAATAGTCACCAAACCTCATATAGGTAATACTCTTTAATTTGTAGATAATAAATTTTGATTTGTACAATAAATTAAGCTCCTTAAGAGCAATCAATGAAAATAATTTCTAATTTGAGTGGTAAGTAATTGTTTTCTTTTCATTAAATTGGCTTTATTACAAGCAATTAAAGCAAACGTCTCGCTTGTGTTGTGAACGAATTTGATCCTACTTTTTTTAAATCAAAAGGTTCAAAATTAGAAGAATACGATCCTAAGTAGCAGATGCAAACTCCTCATTAGTGTTTTATTCCCTTACTTTATTTTAAGCTTCGCTAGTGCATTGTATCTTGTTTCTTTTATTTTCAAATAAAAATAGTGAAAATCAACAAACATGTATTTTGATACTGTCAAGTAAATTTGATATTTAATTGTGCCTACATTCTAACTGGTGTTATTAATTATTTGCAGCTTGAATATATAGTTGTAATATTGTATTCCGACAATTATGCAGATAATTTATTAAAGAAGGTATTAAATAATGTACAAAATTCTGAAAAGCAAATCAAGCAATCACTACAAATTAATTGAATAAAATCAATTAAATAAACTAAGTTCACTCTCAAGTGTATAATTAATCGTTTATTAATCTCTAAAATTTATATCCAAGCAAATATCATGTTTTCTTACTTGGATAAGCCTTAATATTATCCATTGAACTTAGTATGTTTTTTATACTGATTTTGCAGCACATGTTCATTTACTTCTAAGGATTAATTTCTTATTTACCCCTGAAAACTGCTTCAGTTTTTTATTTATCCTTGAAGTCTTTGTTATATCTAATAAATTCCTTTAACTCTGCTTACCTTTTTCTATTTATTTGCCCATAAAGTTAAATACTCATTGTCATAATTTATTTTTTCCCATTATGCCCTTGTTCTTTCTCAACCTTTGTTTAGATTGTACTTCTTTCTTATCTCTCTTTCCCAACTGTGAAGACCTGATTCGTAAATTCTATGAATCAATTAAAAGTTCGAATTCAATTTTGACTAGACCCTATTGTTTTTGCAAAGGAGAATAATGATCTCATAACATATGTGCATAAATAAACGATAAACCTTAATTTAGTCAGGACATTATAAGGCAGGCCAAATGATTCATATTCATTCGATCCAAACAATCATGAATCATGGTCATTTGCTAGAAATCCTTCAGTGATTGAGACTGAATAAATTTCCTTTTTCTTTATTCCCTCGAGCAAACTTTAGCCCTGCGATTGAAGCTTCTTTTTATCGTATTTTGTTGCCTATCTCGGTACCACTAAGAGGATGCTTCAGAACACCCATGGCTCCTTGACTAGAAAATGTAGGCTTCCGATCAACAAAACTGACCGTAGAGAGCAATAAAAAAACTTATTGAAAAACAAGCTTCCAAGGGGACAGGACAGAGCGGGCAAGGGCGCAGGAGGAGAACAACGACAGGCGAGGAGGAAAAAAAATGGAGATTGATCAAGATAGCAGGAGAGTGTGGGAAAATAAGAAGACCGATTAACTTCTTTAGAAAGGATATTTTTGTCTTTTATTATTTTAATCACATATTTAACTATGGTTAACTTCAGAATTATTGTGTAATGGATAAAATGAAAAGAGTTTAAGTGTTCATGAATATAGGAAATTAGAGAAGTCTATGAGGGTATATGAAAAATTAACCATACTTCTAACGTCGACTTAAAAGGAGATGATCGAGAAAAACAATAAGTGTGCTGTTTCTGGTATATTCGTCTATAATCTGTACATATTAAAATTTCTTTTAAAAAAATAATTTGCAATGGAAATGAACAATAGACACAAGACATTCAACCAAAATAGGAAAGTTTTACTACATTTGTAAACATAATCCTAATCTAGCTCAAAGAATGCCTTATTATATGTACCAGTTAAATATCTGCAACTGATTTTGGACACACCAAATAATACCGAACAACACCAAAAGTCAGAACAAAAATAACAAGTTGAGATGAAATTTGTTCTTCAAAGATATCAGCACCATATTCATTACTGGTACAGCCTTTTACTTTACTGGCATTGGCTCCATCATTGGTACAGCCTACATTTTTATTAGTACAATTCTTTTTTCTTTTTTTCCAAGGGACAATCTTCAATTTTTCTGGTAGAATCTACAAGAAATGCATTGTCAGGTTATTCCATATACAATCATGTAAGCCCCTGAAAGTAGTAAGCATACTCTCTGAAATGATCCAGTAATAACTCCAGTGCTACGAGTGAAAGTTACTGAGCAAGAATTACCAGTATGCCGTTGTGTGACACCAAACCCACAGCAAAGGTCAAAAAAAGGACTTCATGTACACAACTATTTGAGGGCACTTATATGCCAGAACGTGATAGGAAACAAACAGGAACTAAATTCCCATATTACCCGTAGCGAATCATAACGAGAAGGAAGAAGAAGAAGAAATATCACGACCAGAAAATTTCTATATAGAGAAGAACAATCATCATAATATTCGTGTCCTGCTCTTTTAATGTAGACTAACTCTATTTCTCAGAAATCCAAGAATTCATATTTAAGAAATAAAAAAAGGAAAAAAAGAAAAGAAAATTTGAACATAAGTGCGATCCGCTGAAAAGCAGGAGGCCCCAAACACAAACAAGCACAAAAAATAATTCTATTGAAAATATACTTGAAGAAATTACACTTTTATCCTTTCTAAGACATGTCAATCTCAAAAGTCCACTCTTTCATAACCCCAAAAGAGCATCTGACTTTCCAAACAATATCTATGTTGTTTCTCATTCCACAATTTTATAAGAAGAAAAACTACAAGGGACACATCATAAAAATAATTGAAAAGCATCGACTTTCCAAACAATATCTATGAAAATATACCAGAAAAGCAGGAGGCCCCAAACAAAAAACAAGCACAAAAAATAATTCTATTACACTTTTATCCTTTCTAAGACATGTAAATCTCAAAATCTACTCTTTCATAACCCCGAAGAGCATCCACTTTCCAAACAGTATTTATGCTGTTTCTTATTCCACAAGTTTATAAGAAGAAAAACTACAAGGGACACATTATATGAATATTGGTTCGCTATTACCTGCCAACGAATATAATAAGTCCCAAACCAAGGAAACAAGAAACTAAAATTTGAGCTTTTGGAAGGGACCGCCTTGTCATAGGCAATTCGATCTAGTTCCAGAATAAATCATGTACTCTGAATGTGTCTTTGACAAAAGCGCAACGAGCTGCTCCTCCAGGTCATCATCTTTACTATTACGACGAACTATAGTCTTCCCATTTGACATTACGACCACAACCTCCTCTTTATAATTAGCTAACAAGTTAGCAGCCACGACATTCATCCCGTACCTTTTCAAAGCGGCATCTGCTTTTTGAATTAGGATATCTGGATCTGTCTCTAGCTACACATCAGACAGCAAAATATTAGATCTGTTCCAGATGTGTTTAACCCTAGATACATGATAAAATATGATTTTCATGTTTAACCCTAGATAACATCAATGCTTAGTAAAGAAGAGTAACCCAAGAAAGTGAATGGCACGAACAACCAGTTGAAATCAGATTTGCTTGTTACTAATTCTGCTAGTGGCGTTTGAGACTGAAATACTTGATAAAGTCGGAGGATTTAAGGATAGCAAAAGTTACCTTAAATGATACACAAAATGCTGCAGGTGCCCACTCTTTCTTTAGCACGGAGAGCATTTTAGGAACTTGATTGAGTCTCATGTCAAGAGGCCCACTGGCGGACTGGATCTTATGCTCAGCCTATGTAATACCTCAATATTAGATACAAGGGAAAACGATCAAAATGATGCTTTAAAATTAAAACTCTTTCTTTTCGAAGATTGGCAAATATTTCACAAGTAAAACATGTCAGATGAATATAGAATACCATACCATGCTTTCCCATGGAACATAGAAATCAGACACAGCAGCTGCAAGATAAAACATTGAATGGCACCCGAAACAGTTGATGGATGTAGCCACCAATTGCAGTATCTGTTAACATTATAAAGGAGAATATTTCTTTCATCTAATTTCAAATCATCTACATCAAAAAACAAAATTCAAAGAATTATTAGTATACTGTTCTGCACATAATTTCCAATTTGGTCTTAGTTGTATCTCACAGACATAACAAATTAAGAGCAAATAAGACAAACAGTTTAAACCAAGCATAAGATGATACGATACAAGATGGCATAATATTTGTAGCAATATATTAATTAATACTAAGAGAGTGCAGAGGTGTGAGAAACCTGGAGATACTCAAAAATAGTAGTGAAGGGAAGTTTCAGCAATAAGCCCTCTCCAACTGCCTAAAATAAGAAGAGACATATATCCAATAGTAATTTATACATGCATATTTGAAAAAAGAAGAAATTACATGAAATCAACTTGAGAAAACAGCCAGACCTTATGATACTCTCTAATTGACTTCTTCACCATGGCAGCACGATCCTCTGGTACTGTTATCATTCAAAACCAGACCAGGTTAAGCATGAAAATACAAGAACTTGTACCTACTCATCATTCCATTTTTATTTTTCCTTTCTTTAGTTTCTTGGACAATAATGCATGCATGTCATGCTTTCACTTCAGTCATATTTTATTAGCAAAGATGTTTTTAATTGTTACTATAGATAGCTAACTTCCATGAAAAAGATAATTATTCAATCATTATACCTTGAATATTTGACTCCTCATCAAGTTGAACAAAGTCGAGAAAAGAATCTTCTGGAAGGTATCTACAGTATGGCTGATAGCTTCCACTGTAGAAGCAAAAACAAACAGATAAAATGAAATAAATGACCAAAAATATCATAATTTCAACACTCAACCCAGTAACTAAATTCCTAAAAACAAAAGATAACGAAATCGCACCGTCGATGGACAAAAATAACTGCATATCCAGCCTTCACAAAGTACCTGAAAGAAAGTTTTTTAATGAAAGCATAAGGAAAATAGAAATACAAAATCACATGTACTCGATCAACAGTTCTTAAATTCTTTATCTAGATTACAGATCGTACTCTGTAGAAGTGGCTCCTCTATAACCAGAGCTGAAATTATCAATATAACGCACGCATCGCTGCTCCAATGGAACTGTAGTGCCTCCTGATGTCACACACACGATGCTACGTGGCGTCGCGCTCTCTATTACCACATCATAAGAGTGTATCCATAAAAAATAATCTTTTTCAGGGACTAAGGTGGAATTATTTTATAAGGAGGTATTCAATAATTTGAATTTTTTTTCTACCTGAATTCCGACGAACGAACTCTTTGAGCTTATCCGAGATGAGATCGCTATTTTTAAGTGGTGGAGCTGTTTCGAAAAATGATTTCGCGCCCGATCGTTCCAGCTCATTCATTGATTGGTCGCTCGAATCCATCAGGTAGCAGTACAGAATTTTCTTCGATCAAGGAGGCTTGAAAGGGAGAGACGAATAGAGGAACTTGGTAACTGTTTGCAAGCTTAGATCGCTGCTCGATAATTCTCCGGCGACAACGGCATAGAGCTACACGCACGCGCCAGGGAAGAGTTAGTGCAAGTCAGACACGGAGGGGGCGGAGACGGCCGCGAAGGGGGCAACTGATCGGAATCAGGGGGGAGGGACACGAGCGCAAGAGCATGAGGCACGGCGCAGGAGAGAACGAGTGCGAAAGAGAGGCGGAACAAGTGCGAAATCTCGAGAGGTAAAGAAGAGAGCGAAAGAGGGCAAAAATGCATTTGTCACTGCAGTGGGCCCAACCGTGGTTTAATATAGGCTTACGTCTAATAAAGCCAGTCTGATTATTTGGTGGAATAACTGAGGCATAAACGGATAAATCTCTTACTTCATTCAACCAAACATGCTGTTAGTGCTTTTTTAGGTGGGGGTTGGTGCAAGCCTAACATTTTCCACCGTCATTTTTATTAATATCCAAAGTTAATTATAAATTAATAAATATATTCAACTCATATGAGTTTTGTTAAAAATGTCTAAACCGGCCATTAAATAGCCGATTCTCATTTCAATTCAAAACCGGTCATTTAATGGCCAGTTTTTTTTTTTTTTTAAAGACTATAAAGGGCAAGATGCTGAAAAAAGTTGGTTAGAAGAAAAAGTCGTAGAAAACTCGGATTGAAGTTTGCACTCGGTTTGGCCAAGGGATGCGTGTGTTACATTCGTTGCATGTATTGGTGCATCATCGATATTTTTGCAATGAAACATCGATATTTATTAGCTTTAGCATTGGCAATTAAGTAGGGTAGTGCTAAAAAAACATCGGTGCGTCGCTGATGTTTTTTGTAATGAAACATTGATGTTTTATTAGCCTTAGCATTCGCAATTAAGCAGGGCAGTGCTAAAAAAACATCAGTGCGTCCCTGATATTTTTGTAATGAAATATCGATGTACTTCTGCTGTCGTTAAGCCGTGCATAAAGCATCGGTGCATCATCGGTGTTTTTGCACGAAAGCTTTGTTTTTTTTAAACTTTAAACAGCCATAACTTTGGCTAGGAAACTCGGATTTGCGCGTATGACCCCAATTCGGAAAGCTTGAGAAGAGACGGGACAATGGCGCCTTTGGGGTCATCCCCAGGGATCCGACAGAATCAAAATTGCAAAAAATGTCGTTTACTGCCTAAAAAATTGAGTAAAAGTTTTTTATCATCGGTATATACACAACGACCCATATGCGGCTAGTGACAGTGTCGTATGCAGCATGGTAAAAAGTCAAAACTTGTATCAAAATTACTGATCTGATGATTATGAAGGATATGAAACCTGAAATACATTAAACCAACTAGATCAACCTGAACTAGTGAAATTGTTAAAACTTAGTACCTAAAAAAAACATAGTTTAGTGTTCACATGCGGCTAATGAATTTAATTTGACAATAACCAGTATCCTAAAATTGAGTATCTTTTATTTTGTAAGATGCTAAAATCTAACATGATGCTGAAGGGCACGATGCTGAAATCTAACATCTCTCCTAAATATGCTGAAATTTAGCTTATTTTAGTATAAATATGCTAATTATATATCAAAAAAAGTAATCTAACAAATATTTAAAAAAATTCGAATTTTTAATGTTAGATTTCAGCATCTTGCTCTTCATAGTCTCTAAAAAAAGAAAAATAAAAAAGAAATCGGGAACCGACCATTTAATGGCCGGTTTTGAATTAAAATGGGACTGGCCATTTAATGACCGGTTTGGACATTTTTAACAAAACTCATCTGAGCTGGGTATATTTATTAATTTGTAATTAACTTTGGATATTAATAAAAATGACGAATTTTCCAGTTTAACTGTAATCCTAAAAATGCGTTTCATCAGCCTGTGATTTTTATTAATATCCAAAGTTAATTACAAAATAATAAAAATGCCCAGAGCCGTTTGGTTTTATTAAAAATACCCAAACCGGCTAGAAAATGGCCGGTCCCTTATTTAAACAGGAATCCGGCCATTTTCTGACCGGTTCCCTGTTTTTTTTTTTTTAGAGACAAATAGCTAAAATGCTGAAATATAACACTAAAAAATCGAATTGTTTTTTTAAATATTTGTTAGATTACTTTTTTTTATATATAATTAGCATATTTATACTAAAATACGCTAAATTACTTAAATTATGTTAATTTACCCTGAATTACACTAAATTACGCTAAATTACAATAATTATGTAAAATTATGCTAAAATACGGTAAATTACGCTAAATTACGTATGAATAGGGCCGATTTTGTGCCATCTTTCATAAATCATAAAAAATAGTAAAAAAATTCCAAAAATAATAAAAATTGGTATTTTACAAGTTCATTATATAACTAATTTACTGAGCTACGTAGATTGAATAATAGAAATGAAAATCTTAATCAGAAACTTGAACTGAAGTTTTGAGGCTCTTCCCTTTGTTTTTTGGCCATTCTGAATTATGAAATTTAGCATTGTGGGCACTAACGCATGCGTATTTTTGCAAGCTTTCCGAAAAGTGGTTATTTGCTGAAATCGGACACTCGAGCGCCGTTTTATGGCCGTTTGAAATTTCATCGTCGTTTTTTGCCTTCTCAGTGAAGATATCATCTCTATTCATACGTAATTTAGCGTAATTTACCGTATTTTAGCATAATTTTACATAATTATCGTAATTTAATGTAATTTAGCGTAATTCAACATAAATTAACATAATTTCAAGTAATTTAGCGTATTTTAGTATAAATATGCTAATTATATATATAAAAAAGTAATCTAACAAATATTTGAGAAAACAATTCGATTTTTTAGTGTTATATTTTAGCATTTTAGTTATTTGTCTCTAAAAAAAAAAATAGAGAACCGACTAGAAAATGGCCGGTTTAGATATTTTTAATAAAACCAAATGACTCTGGGCATTTTTATTATTTTGTAATTAACTTTGGATATTAATAAAAATCACGGTTCATCAGCCTTCCAAATTATATTGTGCGATTTGATTCAAATTATCCTCCGATAATTTTTGTATTCTTATCGGATATAAAGATTTTGGTCGGACAGCTATAGAGCGATCCTATTATTACATATACAAAAACGAATTTTAGTGGCTCACAAATTTTAGTGAACATCAGCGCAAAGGTTTGGTCGGAAAAATACACGTGGAGCAACAATTTTTCTTTTTTGAAATGACACGAAGCCCATTTAACATTAAAATGATTGTTTAATGTTTAATAATAATGTAATCGTATAACAGTATACCTTTAATATTTAATTATTTCTAATAAAAATATTTACTTTTTTAATATATATCTAGTTTTTTTTTTATCATTAATCACTTTCTTTAACACCTATTTATTATAAGTTATAAATTTAATTCTCAATACGTCTCATATGATTGTATCCGTTAGACAAATACCGTCATTGTCCTTTTATATCGACTAGACATGTTTTGAAGGACTCAGTGTCATATGATTGTATGAAAGTCATACAAATGAGGATCTGACTCTGCTGGTTTTCTTAGAAAAGCAACTTTCTCCTTTTTCAAATTTAACGATTCAAAATTTTCTATTTGCGTATTTCGATAAAAAAATATTTCATGCACAAATCTCAATGAATTTGAATGATTGGATTCGGAAAAGAAGGACGTTGTTTTTCTCTCAGAAAAGCAGCAGAGTCTATTCCCACAAATGACTATCATTGTACTTTATATCGTTACTAGATATATTTTAAAGGACTTTCATGTATATTACTCCAAAACTATAAAATTACGTATCTTTCCTTTCAAATTCTATAATAACGTATTTACCATCATAAATTCTATTAAGTCATATATTTATTCAGTATAATTTAAATATATAACAAATATGTTCAAAATTCAAATTTATTATGTTTATGATTCTGAAAACTACAATTAATTAAGGATTGATTAAAAATAGACACATTCTTTCCGTACACTCTCTTTTCATCTTTCTGTTATATTTTGCAAGAGACCATACTCTCAGTTCTTTTTTCAGCGATGCGAGCTCTAATCTAGACCTCAAGGTTCTTCCTCTTCGGATACCATCTCTAACAAGCATAATTGGAATGACGCTAGATAGAGTTAGAAGCAATCAAAATGAAAGATTTTAGCGCATACCAACAAACATGATTGGAATGATGCTGGAGATGATTAGAAGCGATCATAATGAGATGTTTAGCGTATGAGGAAAAGAAAGTGACACAATTTTAATGCTAAAGACTAAAGAAGACGAGAGCGATCAGCATTTTGATACACAAGGAAGGAGAAAGGGCAAGGTGCTTAATTATATTTTATATAATATTAAACATAATTAATTTCAGTTTTTAATTAATTTGATAAATATGTGAATTATTAAAATTTAGAATGGTAAATACATTATTATAGATTTAGAGGAGTATACGTAATTTCATAATTTTTTTAATGGTATACATGAAATTCCCTCTATTTTGAAAATTATATAAGTGTCAAGAAAAACCATTTAAATATTACAAAAACAATTTTTTTTTATTAGAAGCAGTTTAATGCTAAAAAAATAGAGAGACTAGCGGCGCGAGATGTAGTTGGGTTTGGGCTGGGGGCCCAATGGGCTTTATAGGTTGGCAATTTCAAACTGAGTGCCTCCAGTAGTCCAGCATGTTTTATTAATTATTGCTTTCCGCTGATTTAATGGGATGGCTACCCATGAGAGGGTGTGAGAACCTTCTGTATACCACAGTGACAAATGAATTATTTGGGTTCGGTTCGACGAGGTAAAAATTCATAATTTAGAAATAATTTGTATACAATTTGAAAATGATTCGGAATTATCTGAAAATATCCAAACCGGCTAGAAAATGGCCGGTCCCTTATTTAAACAGGAAACCGGCCATTTTCTGACCGGTTCCCTTTTTTTTTTTTTAGAGACAAATAGCTAAAATGCTGAAATATAACACTAAAAAATCGAATTGTTTTTTTAAATATTTGTTAGATTACTTTTTTTGATATATAATTAGCATATTTATACTAAAATACGCTAAATTACTTGAAATTATGTTAATTTACCCTGAATTACACTAAATTACGCTAAATTACAATAATTATGTAAAATTATGCTAAAATACGGTAAATTACGCTAAATTACGTATGAATAGGGCCGATTTTGTGCCATCTTTCATAAATCATAAAAAATAGTAAAAAAATTCCAAAAATAATAAAAATTGGTATTTTACAAGTTCATTATATAACTAATTTACTGAGCTACGTAGATTGAATAATAGAAATGAAAATCTTAATCAGAAACTTGAACTGAAGTTTTGAGGCTCTTCCCTTTGTTTTTTGGCCATTCTGAATTATGAAATCTAGCATTGTGAACACTAACGCATGCGTATTTTTGCAAGCTTTCCGAAAAGTGGTTATTTGCTGAAATCGGACACTCGAGCGCCGTTTTATGGCCGTTTGAAATTTCATCGTCGTTTTTCAGTGAAGATATCATCTCTATTCATACGTAATTTAGCGTAATTTACCGTATTTTAGCATAATTTAACGTAATTTAGCGTAATTTAGCGTAATTCAACATAAATTAACATAATTTCAAGTAATTTAGCGTATTTTAGTATAAATATGCTAATTATATATATAAAAAAGTAATCTAACAAATATTTGAGAAAACAATTTGATTTTTTAGTGTTATATTTTAGCATTTTAGCTATTTGTCTCTAAAAAAAAAAATAGGGAACCGACTAGAAAATAGCCGGTTTAGATATTTTTAATAAAACCAAATGACTCTGGGCATTTTTATTATTTTGTAATTAACTTTGGATATTAATAAAAATCACGGTTCATCAGCCTTCCAAATTATATTGTGCGATTTGATTCAAATTATCCTCCGATAATTTTTGTATTCTTATCGGATATAAAGATTTTGGTCGGACAGCTATAGAGCGATCCTATTATTACATATACAAAAACGAATTTTAGTGGCTCACAAATTTTAGTGAACATCAGCGCAAAGGTTTGGTCGGAAAAATACATGTGGAGCAACAATTTTTCTTTTTGAAATGACACGAAGCCCATTTAACATTAAAATGATTGTTTAATGTTTAATAAAAATGTAATCGTATAACAGTATACCTTTAATATTTAATTATTTCTAATAAAAATATTTACTTTTTTAATATATATCTAGTTTTTTTTATCATTAATCACTTTCTTTAACACTTATTTATTATAAGTTATAAATTTAATTCTCAATACGTCTCGTATGATTGTATCCGTTAGACAAATACCGTCATTGTCCTTTTATATCGACTAGACATGTTTTGAAGGACTCAGTCTCATATGATTGTATGAAAGTCACACAAATGACGGATCTGACTCTGCTGGTTTTCTTAGAAAAGCAACTTTCTCCTTTTTCAAATCCAACGATTCAAAATTTTCTATTTGCGTATCTCGATAAAAAAACTTTTTCATGCACAAATCTCAATGAATTTGAATGATTGAATTCGGAAAAGGAAAACATTATTTTTCTCTCAGAAAAGCAGCAGAGTCCATTCCCACAAATGACTATCATTGTACTTTATATCGTTACTAGATATATTTTAAAGGACTTTCATGTATATCACTCAAAAACTATAAAATTACGTATCTTTCCTTTCAAATTCTATAATAACGTATTTACCATCATAAATTCTATTAAGTCATATATTTATTCAGTATAATTTAAATATATAAAAAATATGTTCAAAATTCAAATTTATTATGTTTATGATTCTGAAAACTACAATTAATTAAGGATTGATTAAAAATAGACACATTCTTTCCGTACACTCTCTTTTCATCTTTCTGTTATATTTTGCAAGAGACCATACTCTCAGTTCTTTTTTCAGCGATGCGAGCTCTAATCTAGACCTCAAGGTTCTTCCTCTTCGGATACCATCTCTAACAAGCATAATTGGAATGACGCTAGATAGAGTTAGAAGCAATCAAAATGAAAGATTTTAGCGTATACCAACAAACATGATTGGAATGATGCTGGAGATGATTAGAAGCGATCATAATGAGATGTTTAGCGTATGAGGAAAAGAAAGTGACACAATTTTAATGCTAAAGACTAAAGAAGACGAGAGCGATCAGCATTTTGATACACAAGGAAGGAGAAAGGGCAAGGTGCTTAATTATATTTTATATAATATTAAACATAATTAATTTCAGTTTTTAATTAATTTGATAAATATGTGAATTATTAAAATTTAGAATGGTAAATACATTATTATAGATTTAGAGGAGTATACGTAATTTCATAATTTTTTTAATGGTATACATGAAATTCCCTCTATTTTGAAAATTATATAAGTGTCAAGAAAAACCATTTAAATATTATAAAAACAACTTTTTTTATTAGAAGTAGTTTAATGCTAAAAAAAATAGAGAGACTGGCGGAGCGAGATGTAGTTGGGTTTGGGCTGGGGGCCCAATGGGCTTTATAGGTTGGCAATTTCAAACTGAGTGCCTCCAGTAGTCCAGCATGTTTCATTAATGATTGCTTTCCGCTGATTTATTGGGATGGCTACCCATGAGATGGTGTGAGAACCTTCTATATACCACAGACAAATGAATTATTCGGGTTCGGTTCGGCGAGGTAAAAAATTTGTAATTCGGAAATAATTCGGATATAATTTGAAAATGATTCGGAATTATCCGGATCAGAAATCTCAGTCCTACCAAGGGAGCAAAAAAAAAGTTATGGGAAAAGTTCACAAATAATTCAGAAAATTCGGAAAAAAATCGTAAAATTCACAAATTATTCGCGAATAATTCGGTCAAAGTTCGGTCAACCAAATAATTCGGCATTTGATTCAGCATAAAAAAAACAAATTTTTCGTGAATATTTTTGCGAATCTTGTGACTATGCTATGTACTAGATTATGTAACAATCAGAGAAAGAGACTCAACATAAATATATAAATAACAAAATGGTTAATTATTGCATTTTTTTTCGCCATATTTGGTCCTTCGTGCATAATTAATTCCATACCCGAAGTTTAATTAATGAGGGGAATCGTCTTTGGGTATGGGCCGACATTTTTAATAATACCCCAAGTTAATTAAAGATTAATAAAAATACCCACGATTCCCGAAAAATTTTAAAAATACCCAAACCGGCCATTAAATGGCCGGTTCCGAATTAACTGCCGAACCGGCCATTTAATGGCCGGTTCTGAATTTTTTTTTTTTTTTTAGAAAAATAGCTAAAATACTGAAATCTAACACTAAAAAATCTAATTGTTTTGTTAAATATTTTTTCATAGCATATTTATAATAAAATACGCTAAATTACTTGAAATTATGTTAATTTATGCTTATTGACACTATATTATTTTAAATTATGTTAACTATTTTTTAAGAAACAAATAGCTAAAATGTTTAAATATTTGCTAGATTACATTTTTTTATATATAATTAGCATATTTATACTAAAACACGCTAAATTACTTGAAATTATATTAATTTATGCTGAATTACACTTAATCACTTTAAAAAAAACTGATACATCAAAAACTAACTTTGCCAAAAGACCTGACGTCTGTTTAAATACAAACCCTAAAACAGAAAATACATAAAAGATACATCAAAGACCCTAAAAACTCTAAAATTATAAAGAAAGGTTCAAAAGTCCATGAAGGAAGACTCGGATCGCGAATCTGAGCCCGAAAATGGGCGAAACAGATTGTAGATGGGTTTCGGATCCGGTTTTGGGTTGTGGAGTTCCTGTCAAAATTTCAGCCCGATCCGACGGACGGATCAAAAGTTACGCTCCTTTTCGTGAAGCATGCGCAGGACCATATTGCATCAAAAATAGGTCCTATTCATACGTAATTTACCGTTTTAGCATAACTCTACATAATTATTGTAATTTCAAGTAATTTTGTGTAAATCACCATAAATTAACATAATTTGAAGTAATTTTGCATATTTTAGCACAAAATCGGCCCTATTCATAGTGTTTTTTAGTATAAATATGCTATGAAAAAAGTAATATAACAAATATTTAACAAAACAATTCGATTTTTTAGTGTTAGATTTCAGTATTTTAGCTATTTTTCTAAAAAAAAAAAAAATTCAGAACCGGCCATTAAATGGCCGGTTCGGCAGTTAATTCGGAACCGGCCATTAAATGGCCGGTTTGGGTATTTTTAAAATTTTTCGGGAATCGTGGGTATTTTTATTAATCTTTAATTAACTTGGGGTATTATTAAAAATGTCGGGGGTATGGGTATTGTGTTGTCATATCAAAGTTGCTTACAAAGTTCAATTGATTTGAAAATAGTTTTGTTTATACTGAGATAGTACTTAACCATTTTTAAATTGCCAAATAAAATCTATGTTGTTGGTAATTGAAGGGTGAAAACGTTTAAATTGCACCATTCTTTGGCTGCAATTGGCATCCGAAAAGGCATAAACCCGACTATCATTCTACTTGCCCAGTTGCCACTATGGAAACATGTAATTTAGTTTTAGACTGTCAGATTTGAATCACACGACAATGAACAAAAACACATTCTGATCGGACACATTAGATGTGTGACATTTGATAATTATAACAATAGAAGCGGATCTGCATATACTCAATCAATCTGAGAAATTTAAGTGTGTAACAAATTTTGAATGGATAGTGTTAACATCAATGATAATTTCACAAAAGAAGGGAAAAAAGTAGAATTTAAAATTGTCATTGTCACTTGTGTTCTTAATTTATATATGGCATTTGCTTCGGTGGACATAAGGACCTATTTGTAAAATGAGTTTTATTTTCATTTTCAAAGTTCAAACAGTCGATCTGACCGTTCAACATTATCTCCATATTAAAATGTACTTGGAGGTCAAATTTTACATTTTTGAATTTTTTACTATTTATTAAGTATTTTACAAAAACTAGTCAAATTCAGACCATTGAATTTGTAAAATACTTAATAAATAGTAAAAAAATTCAAAAAATGTAAAATTTGATCTCCAAGTACATTTTAATATGGAGATAATGTTGAATGGTCGGATCGACTGTTTGAATTTTGAAAATGAAAATATGACTCATTTTACAAATAGGTCCTTATGTCCACCGAAGCATCCCTCTTTATATATATATATAGAGTAGAACTAGGGTGCTCCTAAGCTCACCAAGCCCTTCCGTGAGCGCGACTCTAAAACCTATCGAATTGACTTCAAACGACATTTCCAAACCGTTAGATGTTCAATCTATATTAAAATGTGCTTGGAGACCAAATTTTACATTTTTTGGAATTTTTTTACTATTTATTAAGATGGTTTGAAAATCGCTGTTTTTATTAAAATTCTGCACCATAGGAAAACAGCGATTTTCAAACCATCTTAATAAATAGTAAAAAAATTCCAAAAAATGTAAAATTTGGTCTCCAAGCACATTTTAATGTAGATTGAACATCTAATGGTTTGGAAATGTCGTTTGAAGTCAATTCGATAGGTTTTAGAGTCGTGCTCACGAAGGGCTTGGTGAGCTTAGGAGCACCCTAGTTCTACTCATATATATATATACAGCCCTAATATAAAAATAAGGTTGAACCTTATTGTTTTCTAAAAAAATAATTATATACAGTCCAAGAGCTACATATGTCATCCATAGATTGAACGGTATTAGATACTGGGTTCACTTTCTCCTAATAAACAATCGGACGAAATGGACGGTAACTAACTTTCACGAAAGAAAAGAGAACAAGAGATCCTAGAGGAGAATATACGGCAAGCCTCCCTTAGTAATGGATTCTTTATGATAATTTATTGTTCATTAAGATTGAACTAAATAATAGAACTGAATTATAATTTACAAATGATAATTTTACAGCATATATAGCATAATATAATTTTTATCATTATATAAAAAAAATATAATTAGTTCTTAAAATTCTGAGAGGATTGGAGTTCTTTCTTTCTTAATAAATCTATGTACATCCCTGCATTCATTTTTTTTTTTAAGGTAGAAATGTGGAGGTCAAGCCTCCCTATTCCATTAAAAGAACATTAGAGGTAACAAGTTTTACAAAATAAGAAAACAAATAAAAAAGAAAATAGAACTAAAAAAGCTGGAAATAAAGGCAAATACAATATAATTACAAAAAAACAACCTATAACACGGGTGGTGTTATCCTACTCCATCTCTATACCAGGAGTTGTACTCTTCTTGTATTTCTTACACCGATATGTGCACTGTCTTTTCTTTCCCTCTAGAGATTCTAGCACACTTGTCTCTCCAAATACAAAGCACATTGTAACATGCATTTGCTTAGTTACCTTCTCTTCTTTTCCCATAATAACTTTCCTATACTCCACATTCCTAAATTTGCCACTCCTCCTCAGTTCTGGTCTTGTTGCTTGTACCCTTTCCCTTACCTACTATGTGAGGGTACATCTTTTAAATATGTGTTGCACTGACTTTGAATTTTGCTTGCAGAGTGCACATCTATTTTCCATTTCCCACCCCTAGCCATAAAATTGTCTACTGTTAATAATATCCTTTTTTTAACATCAATCATGTGAATATCATGACTCTACCAAGTGCCTTGATACTCCATATGTTTTCAATCTCTGTTGTTCCAGATACAGGCTCCACTGCCCTTCCTGCCTGGCTTGTGCCACTGTCATATGTGGTTCTCTTGCTTTCTAGTATAGTTGAGGGTACCTGTCCTTTATAGGTCTTTTCATTCAATTGTCCTGCTATAATTTGACCCACATGCCCTATTCTGGTACCATTCTTATAGACATTTTCATGAAGGTTGTAATGCCAATCAAACTTTTCCAAACGGGTGTTGGCATATTCACCTCCCAAGGCCTTGTTTCTGATTGTCTGAATTGAACTATCTCCATTCATAGTGGGCATTTGCCTTGCAACCATTGCCATATTATTTTCTCCAGTAGTGCCTGATTCATGACAGATATATCTTTAACTCCAAGTCCTTTGTTTTTTTTTTTTGGCTTGGTGACCTGTTACCATAATGCCAGGCTTAAATATCTATTTCCTTCCGTTCTATGCTCATGCTAAAGAAATTTTCTTCTAACCTGATCTACTTTTTTAATTACCCACTTAAGCAAGAGAAAAGTTTGTATCATGTAAACTGACATTGCTTTCAGTGTAGCATTTAGCAGGGTTATCCTTCCTCCTATTGATAGGAGTGAGGCCTTCCATGTTGTCAACTTGCCAGTTATCTTTTGTATCACGGGTATATAATGAATTTTGCTCAATTTCTTGTTTGACAGTGACATTCCCAAATATGTGATTGGAAAACTTGTTGCTTTGCATCCTATTATTTGTGCCATCTGCTATGTCACTTCCATTGTTGTTGTTGTCATGAGAAACTCAGACTTTCTCAAGTTTACTCTGAGCCCTGACAGTCCTTCAAAGATTGTGAGGATGATATGCAGGAATTGCAGCTATTGCTTTGTAGGTGTAATAATGAATAATGTATCATCTGCATACAAGAAACATTGTTTGCACCTTACAAATGGAGTTTGCAATAGTCCCATCTGTACCAACTTTTGTATCTAAACTGATAGAAAGTCCATTGCCAATATGAATGATGTAAATTCTGCAATACAAGTAATAAATCCTAGTTTATACTCAATTCGGTTGCAAGTGTACAACCTTGTCAAGTAGTACTTAGGGATCGTCTCCACAGGGACAAGTTGGAATATTTTTTCTAACCTAGCAGTTTAATTTAGTAAAAGAAAAATAAAAAGGTTTTTGTTTGTTCGAATGGTTGATTTGGTTTTGATTAAACTAAATTAAACTAAAGTCTTAAGGCAAAATCTGATTTTTAACAAAGATGAGAGATTAGGGTTTCTTAGGGTTCCTATCCACTAATGTTATGACTAATTGGTTTATTAAATTTGTTCTTTTAATTATGAAGGCACAGTTGAGGGTTGTAGGTACAAAGGGATATTTCTATATTAATACCATCTTCAAATTAGAATAAACGTCACCTCTCGGTACTTGGCTATGCTAATCTAAAGTCATTAAGTTCTTACTGTCCTAATTAATCTAGAAAACCGTAATTCACCTCTCGGTACTTGGTACAATTTGTCTAAACTATTAGGTAAAGCCCGTATAAGACAAGCGTCACCTCTCGGTACTTAGCCTATCAAATACCCTATTCTTTATGGTCGGGATTCAATATTCAATTTCTCAATTGCAAATACCAAACCCTAAGATTTCATGTGATTTCGATTAAGTCTTCACAATCAATTAAAATAGAGAATAAATCATATCAAAGAACAAGAAGATACAAATTAAACCAACTAAATCATAACAAAAGTTTCAAGTACAGCCCTAATTAACCCTCGAAATCCTTTAGCCAGTCATGGCTAAAGCACAAATCAAATTAAAAAGATTAAAAGAGTTTCAAAGAGAGAAAATAATAAAACCGGTTGATCAGCGATGTCTCTTTCTCCCTTCTTCTCTCTCCTTTTCTCTTCCTTTGTCTCTCTTGTTAAAACCAGAAATTCTGTCTAAAAAAACGTCCCTATTCTGTTTTACAAGTTTCCTATTTATACCTCTGGCAAAATCTAAAACTAAATCTCTAAAAATAGCAAATTCGGGCTCTGAAACTGCCTTATTGCGGGCCGCAATAACATCCATTACGGGCCGCAATGAGTGGAGGCGGTTAACTTCTCGCGCAGAATCTGACTCTCTGAATACTTCATTGCGGGCCGCAGGAGGATTGATTGCGGGCCGCAATGAGTCTGGGAAATGCTGTGCTGTCTGAGTTGCTCTCTGTTTGATAATGTTGCGGCCCGCAATGATTGTCTTGCGGTCCGCAATGAAAGTGACAGATTCTTCTGGCTTTGTGCTGACTTGCCACAAATCACCCGTTTTGCTCCATTAAGCTCCAAACACCTGATTACCTGTAAAATAAACATAACTAGGGCAGTAACTTGAACTTTCGGACATTTCTAACCTAATTAAACCTAATCTAAACAAAACTTAGCTTAATTTTCATAACAAACCCTAGGTTTCAATAGATATAATTTTGGCTTATCAAATTCCCCCAAGGCTAGTCCTTGCTTGTCCCAAGCAAGTCTAAACACTTACGAAAATTCCCGGGGCTGGCTACGTCTTTTAAACCAAGTTATCTAAACTATCCTAATAACAAAAGCTAAATTAGGGTTAAAAATTAGTCAGTCAAGGCAAATTAGGGTTAAACAACTTAATTCAAAGCATGAGTAAAAATTATTCGGATTTCTTTCAATGATCTTCTTCACCTCACAAACGCAAGTTTCGGTTTTAATTAAGCAAATTTATACCCACATGACACCTCAGAGTTAGTGAATCTTGGTTTATTCTCCCAATTCTACAAGTGATAACCAATTCCAGAAAATCCTTTGAAATGAAAATAAAAATTCAGTTAATGGTGTAGGCTGTGCCTGATGCTTTGACTCTTTTTACTTGTGCATCTGTCTGTTTTAGGCTCGCTCATTATTCACTCATTTTTATTTTGTTTTTGTTCTTTTCTTCTTTTATATTTTTTTTATATTTTTCAATTTTTTCTGAAATATTATGCGGATATATCTGTCCTAAGGACTTCAATCCAACATAGCTCACTTTTTTTCAACCTACACCTTTGTTCAATTAGGTTCGTTTAGGAAAGGATTTCTGAGTCTCGCGCAAAGTCTCCTACGGGCACCAAGCCTTTCGGAAACTCTTGGCCTTGCGCGTATGAGACTTGATTTTCAACATGTAAAATGAGTTTTTAATTGAAGACCACAGGTACTAAGGTATCATAAGGCATCATAACTCACCAATTATTTACCTCTTCTTGTGCCATGAGGTTATATCACCGAAATACCCAAACAAAAATTTTGAAATAAGCCCTCAAATTGTATTGTTTTTCCCCTAAAGTGCACAAAACTTTCCAATTTTTATCCTAAAAAAAAAAAGAAACAACCAAATTTTTTTTTTTAAACATTTCTAACCTAATTAAACCTAATCTAAACAAGACTTAGCTTAATTTTCATAACAAACCCTAGGTTTCAATAGATATAATTTTGGCTTATCAATGAACAGGTAAATAGATAATAGGTCCCTTTGCTTGAGGCCTCTCTTTAGAACAATTTTCTTTTCTATGATAGAGTTGATCAATACTCTAGATTCTCCCTTTAGTACAACCCCTTTAATCTATTGTATCCATCTTCCTGTGAAGCCCTTTGCAACAAGCACCTGTTCTAAAAATTGCCATGATAAAGTATCAAATGTTTTATATATGTTAGCTTTGAATATATAGTCTAACCTCCTTCTTTTGCCTTCTTACTAATGTAACCACCTCTTGTGCATACATAAATCCTTCATTAATGTGCATGCCTTGTAGAAAGCTTGTTTGACTAGGTTGTACCAGTGTTGTCATCATCTCTTTGAGCATGTATGCCATTATTTTGGAAAACAGCTTCTGTACTGAGTTTAAGTCTAAACTGAAGTTAACTCTTAACCTAATAACCACAATTAAGCGATCATAACTAATCTAGGTAATCTTGATTGTGCAGTTTTGATCAATATAGGATCAGCCATGTAGCCATGTGTTCCTTCATAAACTGATATGTAGATCTCGACTTTTGCCTTCATATTTTTTTTTTGAAGAAGATTGCCTTCATATTCTTCATCCAATTTTTTTTTTTTTTATCTATTCCAAAATTTTAAAGAGAAAACAGCCATATCTTAATTTTTTAGAAGTTTACCAATATTATGCCTGAAACAACTTGTACAAGAACAACATGTACTCATGAGAATTGAGAATCAATATTTAATCTAATGACAAAGACAATATTCTCCGTGTAAAATGTCTAATGTTTGAAATCTGAAAAGAACAATCCTTTGTGGATATTAAATAGTTGGATAGCTTGATTTCCAACCTTCAAATACTCATGAGAATCAGAATTAAACGAAGCGTCTATAGGGATGAAATAAAAAAAAAATGAGATCGAAAAGCTGAATAAATTGCTGTGTTTCGAACATACAACTTTCTATACGGAGAGCATTGCTTTTTTTACTAAACCAAAACCTGATTTTCAAACACAGGTATATTTTAGAATGAATGTTTGAATACATGCTCAAAATGAACGTGTAATTGCACGAGAGGATGCGTCTTTGCATTTATTTCGTGAGATGCACGTTTCAAACGAATATGAATATAAGCTTTCTCTCTTCAGTTCGGCATCAATTTTTTTTTGTGCGAAATTGGATGTATGCATTAGTTAGAATTGCTAATTAATTATTTAGTCTAAAATTCATGCTTAGTGTTGCTTAAATTAAAAAGAAAGGATCCAATGCTATTGTTATTCTTAAAAAAAAAAAAAAACATAGACAACTACAAAAGAAAAAATAATTCAAAATAAATCCCATTCTATTTTAATGAACTTGGGAGACATTTTGCTGAAATGTCAGTACCGTTACCATTACATCTTAACAACAACTAAGATTTAATGTTCCAAAAATGCATGAGAAAGCAACGAGCTACCATAAAAAATCGTTGAACTTATCTCCATCTTATATTTAGCATGAGTATATGTCTGATCCGCTAACAATTTTGATTAAAAAATAAAATTTTAGATTAAATATCAACTCTCTGATCAAATATTATGATTCAATGTATCTTTTTTATGTTTTTTTTATTACGCGTAATGGTCTAAGTTTATTTAGACGTGTATTCGTCACATGTATTCTCCACATACAAATTGTATCACCTTTTTTATTTGTCATGATTTCTTAATATTTTTTAAATGTCATTTAAGAATTTTTTGAATCGATTGGTAATTGATTGGCCATGTCTTCATTTCTTTCTATTTTTTATATTATTTAAGAAATATTATTTGTTATTTAATACGGCATTATGTTTGAGATTTTTGTATGAAAATATGTTAAAAAGAAAAAAAAATGTTATTTAAGGAATGTTATTTATGTGTAGATGCCATTTATATGTCATATAAAAAAATATCATTTGTCGTTTAGTCTAATATTTTTTTATGAAAATATGTCATTTTGTATGAGATTTTTTTTTTTGTTATCTTATAATATGTCTCTGTTGCAATGCACATGCACGATACTAGTTAACCCTCTGACACCCTTGAAAGATGGAACTACTTCAAAATTAATGCCGTCTCATATCAAATTTAATATAGCTTGAAGTTTGTTTAGCTAACCATAAAAAAAAAATCTTTAGAGCTTACTTCTCCACTTATTAATGGAAGCGTCAAAATTAAAACATACGATTGTATCATTAAAATGAACATAATACACGAATTAATTGAAACTTCAAGATATCATATATTCTATAAAATTTATCCTCCACATAGATGAAATTTTCCGAATTAGATTTCTCTTATCCTGATTCAGTAGAAAAGATATATTGGATTTTTGTTTCTTTAATCATCTCCCCATGATTGGAATGATAACGACGGTATGAATGTATGATACTGACAAGGCAATGCAAATTTTACTTGATTTGTTTGTTCCTATCAAACAATTTCGCAAATTTGATAAATTAATTTGGTTGAATATATTGACAACCTTGTCAAATCTTACAATTTTACATACAATTTTTATGAAAAAATAGCAAAATCAGAACTTGAATTAATCAGCTTCTTTGGTCAAGCAGAAGCAATTTAAATAATTATTATGCTAATCAAAGGAGCTTTGGATAGAGACCAAAGTGTGAAGAAGCCAATGGCTTGATAAAGAGGTAATAACCTAATGGTTGACAACCTCAAGTGGGGTCCACATCTGAACTGGTTGCACACTTGCACTAGTGACCCATTTGGCCATTATCCTAATTCAATCCATCTGGCTCACTTAAAGGGACAGCTTGTACATTAGGAACAAAAAATTAATTGGCCTAACTTATCTTTTTTTTTTTTTCAATATTATTTCAACTACTGATCTTTTGCATCTAAAGTTTTGTAGCAAAATCAATGCTGAATGATACAAAAACTAAACCTTTATGATTTTATTTATTTTGTTGTGGTTGATATTTTCTGATATTGTAATCAAAATTGGATTTAAAGGGAGTCGTGAGATAACGGATAAACATTTTGAAAGAGTAGCTTTACTTTATGTGGCACACGAGTTACATTCATTGTTATTTTGATTCTATTGTCTATGTGCTATATGAATTAGAAACTGTCCTGTCAAAATCTTCACAGTGAATAACCAAGTCCCTTTGGTTCAAGAAAGTTTGAAATTTCATATGTAATTTCTGTTATTTTTAATTAAGTATTTGTTTAATTAAAATAATAAATATGACTCGCTCTAAAATATATTACGGTGAATATTTTTTTTATTAAATTCAGCTTTCATTATTGTTGTAAAACTGTAATTTCTGATTTCGTCCATAAATAAAGTTTGAGAGCTTAACCTCCCATTTCTTTCAAAAAAAAAAAAAATCAGCTTTCGTTATAATAAATTTCTGATTTCGTCTGTAACTGTAATTTCCTCCCATATATATATATATATATATATATATTTATCAAATTCAGCTTTAATTATAATAAATTTCTGCTTTCGTCTCTGACTGTAATTTGCTCCCTTTACAAATATGGCTACACATGAAGTACCACACCCATCTTTTAAATATAGAACAGTTACAGACATAAAAAGCTATCTAAGAAATACCGGAAGTTGTGAAGCCCGTACTGCCAACAGCCCTTCCAAAATATTAATAATACAAATAGCAGGCAAAAGAGAGCTGGTTATTGGACCCAGTAACCGGCCAATGTGAAATGATCCCAACATTAATTTATTTTTGATCGGGCCAAGACAGGGAGGAAACGAAAAAGTGGAGAGAGAAATCCAAACCAAATAATTAAATTAAGGACGAATTTGGTTGGATATCCTTAAAAAATCTCTGAATTACATATCTCCCCTTTAAAATTCATAATATCATATTTTTCCTTCTAAATTTAAAAAACTCACAAATTTATCAAATTTATTGATTTCCTATTATAAATTATTTTAAATTTATAAAGTATCCATTTTGTCCTTTATAAATTGTCGTCTTATCGGTTTTTTGAAGTTAAATTATAATTTCTCTATTTATGATGCATACACAGTGAGGAAATACGTAATTTAGAGATTGTTTTAGGGCTACATATGAAATTCTCCCTTAAATTAATCAGACTTTTTATTTTTTGGAAAAATTAATTAAGCCAGAAAAAATTAGAAACTAGGAGAGGTCATGCACTGTATCAAAACCCTTTTTCAAATTCCAACTTCTCTTTCTCTATCTTTCCCATACAGCCAGAGATACCCCGATCGCAACTGTCAGATCCCCTCCTCTCTTGCTGGCTAGCTAATTGATTCTCTTTCTCTCTCTCTCTCTGTGATATGGAAGGAGGAAACTCCACCCAAGAAGACGAAGAGAAGCGCGCTCGCAAGAAGAGATCGAAGAAAGGCGTGCTAAGAAGAATTAGGAGATAAGGATCAATCCGACACGCAAAATTCAACTCCCTTTTTTGATGAGTCGGAGTCAAAACTCTTTTCTTCTTCCCCTTCTCCACTTCTCTCCTCTCCGACAAGTGAAGAGGAAGACGAGATAAAAAACACCACAACAACTGCTTTACATCACACTCACACTCCCTCTCTTTTAATTCTCTCTTCCTCTCTCAGAGCTCTCTTCTTCTCTTCTTCTCTTATTTGTTTGGTTACATGGCGACTTCTTCGAGCGGCACTTCATCAACTTCTGGTGCTCAGTTTAGGTCAAGATTTGGCGACACGACCTACACGAAGGTGTTTGTTGGGGGTCTCGCATGGGAGACCCAAACAGAAGAGCTGCACAAGTACTTTTCGCAGTTTGGGGATATTCTGGAGTCTGTTATCATAACAGATCGCGTTACAGGCCGATCAAAAGGCTATGGTTTTGTAAGTAAATTAATTAACCTTCTCTTTAATTATCCTTAATTTAATTACCTAATAATGAGTAATGATCCATACATAATCCCACATGAAGAAGTGATCAAGGTTCTGGCATAGATTTTTTTTTTTTTCCTCTCTCCTTGTTTTCCTTTTACCCTTTTTTAATCTCAAGAAAAGATACTACTGTCACTTGAACATGCCTCTAGAGGAAGAACTAAAAGACACGCTAACGGTTGTAGATAAGGTTGCTTACTCTTTTTCATTTTTTTCTTTACTCATAATAGTAAAGTGTAAGCGGCATCTTCTCCTTTTAGTAATTATTATATGATAATCACAAAAATTTTAAATATTTTGCTTTTGCTCGACCTCTATCTCTTTTATTTTTCTTCTCTGTCTTTTATATATTTTTAAGTTGTGACTAAAATTTTAATTTTTGTTTAAATGTGCTAATTTGAGAACCTTTTTTTTAAAGGAATGTAATACAAAACTGGCAAATATTTTTCTATGGAAATTAGTTTTAAACTTAACGTTTCCAGCATATAACTAAATAATAACTATTGTAATGCTGTGGAGATATTATTGTTAATATTTATTCTTTGAGAATAACATATGAAAAACAAAACTTTTCCCATTTTTTCACATCATAGCAATTAATGAGTTAAACACATACCAATAAGAAAAGAAGTTCTACAGGTGACATTTCGGGACCCCGAATCTGCGAGGCGGGCCGTGGCAGATCCAAACCCATTTATCGATGGAAGGCGTGCCAACTGTAACATTGCCTCCATGGGCAGACCAAGACCTTCACCTTCTACAGGTAATTTCCAACATAAAGTATTTAATAAGTATCAATTGACATTATTATTGCATTAAATATATATATATGTCCTACTTTTAGTAACTGTACCAAAAAGAGTTATATTCCTCCATGAGTTGCTGAATAAAAATCAGACAAGAAACTTAAATAATATGTTAATTATTAGAGAAACCAGCATTGCGCTGTATTCTCCGTAATTTATTTCGTCTGTATTAGGGATTTTGTAGAAAACAAATTAACATTAGTTTTGAGAAGAAATATAATTATAGGGGTAATTCATTAAGTCTAAAAAAATACAACAATCTAAATTTTGACATGCAAGTCCATTAATTTCTTAAAAAGTCGCGTACTTAATTACTAAATCAACTGAATGCACAAATCTATCTTTGGAGACAACATGCTTTGTCAAATGGGGGATAAGAAGCATTGCCCTGCATAAAAAATTTTCATTAAGCTTTTAATTAGTATATCCTATGATCTCAATCTAGCAAATGGTGGGGCCCAGTAAACAGCAGATAAAAAGGCAGTGCCAGCCCATAGGAACTAGAGATTAATGGTTGCCCACTATGGTTTTGCCAACCTGGCCTATTTCTGAGTGCAACGTGCCTCCAGAGTCCAGGTCTATGCATGGTTGCCAAACCTGGTTTTTGGCATTTATTCTTTTTATTTATTTATTTTGTGATTAAAGCTGATTTTCTGATAATATGCTATATATGCTGGATGAGATGACAACCACTGCCCATTTTAGGTTTGAAATGCCAAAACATAAAAAAATAGGATATGTGCTCAAAGGTCATATAGATTTGGAATGATCAAGATTCCAACGCCACAGGCCACAGCCTATGGGTGTTAATTACAAAAAAAAAAAAAGGGCAAGTTAATTAACATTAGGTTACAGATAGGGGGCGTAGCCAGGATTTTTATCAGAAGTAGGTAAAAAGTTTTACTACTACGTATGACTAGTGGGTTGCGGAGTGTTGTGAAATAACCAATTTAGTATATGGACTGTGTACGGGTAGGCAGCAATCCGATTATACATAGAGCTATACCCAATTTTCAAAATACTGCCTATAGGATTTTTAGAGACCATAAAAAGTCTTTTATTCCTCTTCATACCAACGTCCTGTACTGGGCACCACATCAAACAACAAGTGATGCATGCTACTCAGTTCAGTAGTTTGAAGCTTAAGCACCCCGTACCGATGGTATGATAGTATGCTTTTGTAATGCTGTTGTCTCTGTCGACATCAGTATCCTTGCTGACAGCCCCGATAGCTTGTCCCTTGGTGCTCTCGCATCTTGCCAAAACTAATGCAAAGATGCAAAATTAGATAAAAATTTAGAAAATTCAAAGAAACTCAACAAATTTATTACAGCAAGACATGGCAATTATTGATGCAGACTTTGAGCCATTCTTCATTTGAAAATAGATATTGGCAGAGGGTCTAGTGCAATTAGATTGTTTATTTAAGAATAAATTCAGGGTCGAGCCTACACCTCAGAAAAGACTGCAATATCATTAAAAGATGTATAGAAACTGGTATACAGTTGAGGGAATAGATGCCAGTAAAAATATCTTGACTTATCTATTAGATCATACAGACATGTTACATTAAAAGAATGAAGATAATGATTGAAACCGGCAGTACAACTGCACATCGACTACAGATTATGCAATGCACAATATTGTCTGTTTAGGATACTAATAAACCATGTTACAAGCTACAACCTGCATGTCTATGGGAATGCAACTGATATGGTAGTCCAAACATTGCACATTACCATGATGCCTTGGATGCCATATTAAAGCTAAATGGTTGTAGAAGTATAGAGTGTGTATGTTAACTTATTACTTTTTGCTGTAGTGATATATTATGGAAAGAAATAGATGATCTTAGACTCATTAATGATACATGCAGGGAGGTACCAAAGTGGGCCCCAGTACCAGGGATCCTCAGAGGCAACAGGTCCCCCCTATCTTAGGTTCCAAGGCCAAATGCCACCTCAGCCCCAATTTGTCTATCCCCCTCAATTTGGGTCAGTTTCTCTTTTTAATTTTACAAAACAATTATGGTTAGTTTTCACATAGATTCACCAATCAACTTGGTAATTTCTGAAGATCTCTACTTATTATTTCTTACTCTGAATTTTCACTGTTGCTATCCAAATTAATACCCAATTGGGTACAAATCACAAAGTGGGATGTAGTTGCCAGTTACTAGACAACTATAGAGAACATGTGCAACAACAGATTAAAGATTTTACTTCATATAATGGCTACAGAGTTGTTGCCTAAAAGACATTTGGTCCCTATAAAAACTTTTATTAGACAATGATGCAGGGATGAGCTTAGTAAGAAGGGGTCCCAACAAGGGCAGTTGTGCCCCTTTCCACCATAGCATGCCACATTTTCTGTTTGATGCTTGTTATTTGACTCTATTATGAGTTAAATTCTTGTTATAACTCATTCCACTGGTAGTATGTCAGCCTCTCAGTTATTATACTTTGTCCATATTTCTTTACACTTCTTATTTTGTCATGGTTTTTGCAGGTACATGCCCTACCCAAGCGATTACATATACCAACAAGTAATTTATTTTCCTTACTATCATATATGGTAGCCAATAGTTTAATTTTCCTTTGTGAAACCAAGTACAAAATTGCATAGGCATTCATTTCTATTGCGTTTTACTATATCAAGTGCCTTCCGATTGAATTATTTTTGTCTCAGTGAAACAAAGTAAAAAAAAAAAAGTAGATTGGCATTCTAGTTTATCTTAGTGGCTCTCTCATTCTTCTTCCTCTTTATTTTTTTTTTTTTTGCTTTTTTGTTTACTTTTTCTGCCAATGGTCTAATATAGACTCATACAATGCACTGAGATGGCAAAAATCAAGTTGTCTGGTTTCTTTTGTCACTGGACATTATACTATGTTTCTAAAGTTGTTTGAACCACACTGTTGACCACAGAAACCCACACAAATAAAAGAAAAAGAGAGAGAGGGAGAGGGAAATAAATCTGCTGCGATCCTCTGGGATCGCAGGTCCCTGCGATTCTAATCCCAACCATTCACATGTTTCGAGATTCGTGCACAAAAACTGACTTCTCAAAAGAATTATGGATTTCATCGTTTGAATGATTGGGATTAGAATCGCAGGACCCTGCGATCCCTTAGAATCGCAGCAGATTTGCTTCCGAGGGAGAGAGGCTTTGCTAAAGTTTCTACCCAAAAAAGGTCACTCTTTGAGCTTGAATGCGTAATGACAAGAAAACTTGCGAGAAACATAAGCAACAATAATTCAATGCTGTAACAGGGCAAGGTGGTAAGAGTGGTTTGCTTTATCGATAACAATATTATTAGTTTAACCTATATAATTTTACAATAGCAGGCTTACTACAACTCACAGCTGACAGCACAGTACTACCAGCAGATGTACGGGCCAACTTCAACACCTACGCCTGGCCCACCACCATACACATTTGCCCAAATGGGCTTCATGACAGCTGCTCCTCGGCCGGGCTTGCAATCGCCTTCCCAAGGCCTACACCAACCGTACATTCAATATCCGGTGCCTCAAATGGAGGCGCAATTTACCTCCTCTTTACCTCCTAATTTCCAACTCCAGCTTCCTCCACATGCGCGGCAGCGGTCTCCCAATACCACAGGTTAGCATGTTTTAACACTGGCAGTTAGTTTTGTAGGTACCATATTCAAGCACCACTGATACATTAATGTTTTTAAAAAAAAAAAATTAAACAACCAATGTGTTTCTTTCTTTTTAATAAATTAAATTAGTAACTTTTGAAATTAATGAATTTATCAGACGGGGAAACATCTCAACGGATACCTACAACGGAAGCAAAACCCGAGATTGAAGATTCTTGATCACTTGACTAAATTACATGTTTCCTGAACGGGATTCATGTACAGTGCAACCCAACTTTTTAATTTTTTTTTTTCCTGTGTATGGTAATTTTCTTCTTGATCCCCATGAAATAATGTTTTTTTTTCCTATTTATTCCCATTCTTTTATTTTGCACGTAATTTTTTTTTGTGATTTTCTCTCTGTAAGACCAAATAAATTAAATGTAAAATCGGTTTTTATCTATGGAAATATGTGTTAATAATGAGTAATTAGTAAGGATGAAAAGGGTAAATGCCCAGCTTTATAATAATAATAATTATTATTTAAGAAAGGAAAACTAAGCTGCAATTTCAATTAACGAAGAGCTGACAAGTACTTTTATGGAGTGCATTAAGCCATTAACTAATATAAAATATCTCTAACTCAAAGTTTATGTTTGATATTTTCAAATATTTCGTGCGGACAAAGAGCCAACTGTATTTTTGGTCCCTGAATTGCGGTGTGCTGTTCAAAATATACCATCATATTGTATTTTGTTCAGAATGGTACATGAACTATTTGGAGTTGTTCAATTGTTCTTTTCCTTAGTTTCACTGTCACCTTTTGGATTATGCTTTCAATACTTGATCATGCTTGACATACTCCAGCTGGGTCTAGTTAATTTGGAATGGTAGCCCCCCGCCCCACCCCCCACCTCCCCCCCAACCCCAATATAACTGACACATCATCAAAGCTAACAGAGTTGATGAAAGGACAATAATTGACAAACCTCAAAATAGAGGGGCCAAATTGAACAATCTAGAAGCTAAAGGACAGTAAAGCAGCTCTGTGTTTTATTTTGTTTCAATTGTAAAAGATAAATGCAGTTTTTCCATTTTTTTTTTCAATGAAAGCAACCTTTTCCTTTGTATTTTATTAATCACAGAGGATAAACATGGCATTTCTCAATCCAACATCCTGAGATTATATCATTTTACAGGAAATTAATTTATCGATCACGACTTATTCCTTTATGTTGTGTGTTTTAACTTGCTTCCTGTAAGTAGAAACAAGACCAATTCATCAAAATCTTTACATGAATGCTTCCCTTGCTTTATGGCCTCCTCTGCTTTCTCCTTCCATTCCATAGCATTTAATTTCATATCCTTTCCTTTCTTCCCTTCCATTGCCTCCCTCACAAGACCCTCAACCTCAGCTCTCCTCACATTAGCATCAATCTCCAATCCAATTTCCCATTTTGCACAAACATACCGGCAATTTGTCGGCTGTTCAGCGAAAAACGGCCAACAGATCATCGGTACACCACCGCATATGCTCTCCAGAGTTGAGTTCCACCCGCTATGTGTCAGAAACACTCCAACCGATGGGTGTGACAGCACCTTATCTTGTGGGCACCAACTTGCCAATACACCTCTATCTTTGGTTTGAGATATAAACCCCTCAGGCAAAATCGCCTTTCCTCCAGAGATGAGGTCCGGCCTAATAACCCACAAAAAGGGGTGCATGCTATTAGCCAAACCCCAAGCAAATTCGCTCAGATGCTCGGCTGTCATGACGGTTATGCTACCAAAATTCACGTACACAACCGAACGAGGTTTGTGTGTGTCCAACCACCCGATACACCCGGTGTCTTCTCTCCATAGATTTGATCCAATTAGGTCCAATTTGCTTGGTTGTAAATTGTTTACTAGTAGTGGAAGGGGCCCGATTGTGTATAGGCGAGGAAAACTCTGTCTGAGAGCTGAAATCACCTCGTGCTCCAAGGATTCAAATGTATTAAGGATGAGTCCTTGAGCCTTGAGAGCATTTTGTGCCTCACCTCCGTCGAAATTGAGCATAGTATCATAGCGGTTAGTGGTACGGATGAAGCTAGGTATATCTTTTAAGCGAATGCCTTGCATCCCCGGTATCCAATCAATAGGTGTGTCGAGATACCCATTGGTAAGGTAACTCTCGTCTGTCACATGAATTGAAATAAGTATACATAACTTCAAAATATGATACATATATATATATGCTACTTTAAGTAGATACAGATTGAAAATTATTTGTTACCTTTCAGAGGAGTATAGCCTCTTTCAATGAGCTCAGAGAAGTGAAGGTAGCCCATGAAACCGCATGCGCTAGTGGTCCAAAACACCAAGGCAAGAATACCCAATTCCTCGGCCACTCTCTGTGCAAAACTCATCACTCCATCGGCAATAACACAGGTAACCAGTGGCTCCGAAGTAGAATTGTTCAGCCTGATCAACAATTCCCTGAACGGAGCACCACTATTCCTTGTCATAGATACACACAGTTCGGCTATGTCTTGAGTGACATCGTCATCATCAGATGGTAAACCATCGGGTATGGACTCAAAACGGAAGTCGTCAAGACCGTTAAGCGATTTGGACCCGCGTGACTGAAGAAAGCGCCTCTGGTTGTATTCTGAGTTGACATAGGTGATATAGAAGCCTGTTGAATGAAGTAGTTTTGCTAGTTGGAGCATGGGCGTGACATGGCCTTGAGCTGGTTGTGGAATCAGAACTGCATGAGGCCTCACTGAGGCAGATTCCATGTTCTAACAAATAATTTTTTCTCCAGTTAATTGAAGTGGACAAATTAATGCGCCATGTTTTGGCAAGATAGTGCAAAGAGATAGAGATTGGGAAGTCTTTGTTGGAATTATTGGGATGGAATGGATGTCTCATTCAAATCCTGAAAAATAATATCTTGTTCAAGTGCGTGCTGATATGGTGCTCCAGTGTTGTCTCCCAAACGCTCCCAATAATGTCAAACTTAGGCACCGCTTATGTTATTATAATATTCTACTGTCAAATTTACGCTATCCAAGCTATAATAGTAAAATGCCGTGACAAAATCGGGAGCATTGTTAGGACATTATATAGTTTCTTTGTTTAATGATTCGTTAAAGCAAGGATAAAAGCAAGGGAAAAAAAAAAAAAAAATTGTGGGCCACATATCTTTACCCAAACAAGAATGACTGGGCCTGACCCAATGAAAATGCCATTCTAATTTTTCGAAGAGAAATATTTGATTTTTTTTTTTTTTTTATACTTGAGAATAGATGTAATTAAGAAGTGTTTTCAAAAGTAGATTTTTGTTGTCACGTCTGACAATACAAAAGTTGGGCCGATTTTAAGTTGTTTTAATTTGGGAAACAGCCAAACAGGAACAGGTGGTCTGTTCTTCTCTTTAATTTTTGTGCAATGGGTAAATATTTAAGATGGATTGGGACGATTTTTTACCCCATAAAGAAAAATGGTTTCTTTTTATTTCACTGGTGAGATCACGCCAATCAGAAATTACACAAAGATGTATAATCCAAAGACGCTTGTTAGGTTGTTAACTATCGACCTGAACAAGTGCGTGAACAAACTATCAGCAAATAAAAAGAACAATTAACTTGGACAAAATCATATGTAACTTGTCACCAATTAGAGCCTGTTAAAGAAGTCCATGAACAAATCATCAAAAACTAAAAAAATAACTATTTACTTGGGTAAAATAATTTGTAACTCGTCGTCAATTAGAGTCTGGTACATGTGCAAATTTTCATTTCATGAGGACTTTTATGTCTTTAATTTATTTTTTAGATATGTCATAGCTGCCTCCTCTGTCGCTGCCACCGCATCCTTGTACCGGCCATCGTTGAAAGCTACAGTACATGTTTTTTGAAGTCAATTGTTATAATTCAGTGGCTTTTAGAGACAGAAAGACAGAGGTCTATCTTACGAGTAGAACTAGGGTGTGATGTGCTCATCAAACTCTTTGGTGAGCACAACTCTACATAAACTATCGGATTCACTTCAAACGAGATTAATATAACCGTTGAAACCGATGTACTTTACGAGTGATCCGCGTACATGCAAAATTTTGAATTTTTTGAATTCATTTACTCTCAAGTCAAGTGGTCAAAATTAATGAAAAATGAATGATCCAAAATGAAGTTGTTTTAATACATTCAAAAAATTCTCAATTTTGACCACTTGACTGGAGACTAAATGAATTCAAAAAATTCAAAATTTTGCATGTACGCGCATTACTCGTAAAGTACATCGGTTTCAACGGTTGGATTCATCTCGTTTGAAATGAATCCGATAGTTTATGTAGAGTTGTGCTCACCAAAAAGTTTGGTGAGCACATCACATCCTAGTTCTACTCCTATCTTACTAACTTTTATTTTATTATTCATAAAAGATTTTTATTCGGATTTCGAACCTACGACTTCTTCACTAGGAGGTTGTTGTCTTTTACCACTAGACTTTATGACCGAGTGGCTTTGTGCGGAACAACAAATTTTCTGATGGTATTTTGAGGTTTTGGAGTGTTAATTCTTGGAATTTTTTGGTAAATTGGAGCTTTTTGGAGAGGGCTGATATGAGGAATGGATTTGTGATGATTTTGAGTGGGCTGGAAGAGCTGACATTTTTATTAATATCTAACATAAAATAAAAAATATCAAATGTACCCAAATATTATGGTTATTTTAAAAAATGCTCAAACCGGCCATTTTTTGGCCGGTTGGATTAAAAATTCAGACCAACTAAAAAATGGCTGGTCAGAGTGTTTTTTTTTTAAAATATTTATTAGATTACTTCTTTTGATGTATTATTAGCATAATTATACTAAAATACGCTACATTACGCTAAATTATGTTAAATTACGCTAAATACGCTAAAGTATGCTAAATTGCTAAAATACGCTAAATTATGCTAAATTATGCTAAATTTATCTCTTTTTGGATACTCTTATTGTTTGATTTTGGTCTATATTCGTTTTACAGTAAATCTGATATAATCCGAATCCAAAATCCATTAAGAATCAGTAAATAAATAAATATTATTCGAGTTATTCAAAGCTAAATGAGAAACATTTTTCTTTCAGACATTGAAATTTTTTTTTACTCTTTTCCTTTTAATAACTACACTTCGTCGACTTCGACACTGAATTTTTTCTCGGTAAAAACCTTGAAATTTATTTGCTATCTCACTATCTGATTCTAAATTCTAGACAGAATTATTTTGTGCATCTCATCTTGTCGCCAGCCCAAAGTATGTCATATGTGTACTTTTCTTTTAGGGGCAATTGGATTCATGCCACTCAAAAACTTCAAAATTGTATTTTTGCCATTCTGAAGGAATATTCCTTTTGGTTGATGATACAATATCCCCAATTTTGCACCCAATAACATTTTTTTTTTTAATCAACCTTTGCTCTTAACTTTGGGGCGATATTTTCTAATGATTTTTGCCTCCCCTCACCTCATAGTGTTTACCCGTAATCTTCCCCATTCTTCAGGGTACTATACGGCACGATGATTCTTTTGGTTTGACAAGAACTTTCGAAAATCAAGCCCTATAAGTTAATATCCTTGGGTTGAGAATGGTTAAGTAATACTTTACGTAATTAGAATGTACATCATTAATTTATTCATGTTTTGAACAGTATTCATGATTTTTGGTATGATCTCCCCTACCTGCCTTCCTAGAATATAAAGAAACTTAGAAAGCCATTAACAACAGACCTTGCTCTGATACCAGGGTACGGATCGATCAGAGGTGTCTTCAAACTTCAACGGGTTACTGAAAACACAGGAAGAATGAAAACATACAAGCGGAAATTTTTATTAAGTGGAATGTTACAAGAGAGAAGTGGAAGAGAGAGAAGTGAAACTTGCTGGTGCTCAGCTTGTTTCGCAACTCTAATAACAAGCTCTTATATAGGGACTCAGGATGGAATCTCAATTATCACACCGGGTGCTCATTGGGCCCCATCGCATGTGATTAGAGGACTTCCACAAACCTTTGTCTCCCACTAACAACTAAAGGTGCTCATAATGCACCGAAAGCTTTTATTCTGGCCAACCTTAGGCCCACACTAAAGAAAAAGCAACGGCCAAAACAAGCAGGCCTAAAAAGTAAAACACACCAAAACAAAAGTGATGCCAGTAATGCATACCTTAGGCATCTATTATAGTGGTAGGGTCCAGTACGCTTTCTAGACATGGAATACCTTTACCTCACGAATTAATTTCCTGAACTCTTGGTAAGCCTTTTGAAGTCTGGTCAGTGTACATTGGACTTGGGGTAGCCAATCCCCCCAGTAATTGTCCTTTATTGTGAGTTTGGAACATTGGGATTCTTTCATTTGTTGTATCTTTATTAAATCATTAATCCCTTCAAGCATTCTGGAAATTGCTTTGTTTTATATTGCTCGAAGCTGGAGCCTAAACTCATCTTGTCTCTCCAGGGTGTTGGTTTCACCGTAAGTTTGCCGTAATAGATTCCTGTACTGGCAAACGAGTGACTGATCTGCAGGGTCAATTGGGACATCTTCTTTTGGACTTCTTGGTTGGGATGCTCCTTGCTCTCGTGGAGAGCTCCGGCTAGATTGTCCAGGACATCCAGTGCCTCTTGATTGGGCCATCCTGCATCAATTAAAACATTAATTAACCGTGATAGGGAGTCAGCCAAAAGGTTGTCCTTCCCATCTATGTGCTCAAATTGAACATCAATTCCTAATCCCGTTACAAAGTCTGTGAACGAGATCCAGCGCACTCTTGACGGTTTATTAATGTTAGATTTATTAAAGAAACTAATGATAGCCTGACAATCAGTGCGTATCACTAATTCCTTTCTGTCGAGGTAGTAGATCTTCAATGCCTCCAGGCTATTCATGACCGCGAAAATTTCTGCATCTATTGTTGACTTAGGCGGGTTGAACTTGCCGCTGGCATATGCGCATGGTTTCTCTGTGCTTCTTGGATCGTACCTCTTAGGTTTCCATTTGCACACACCACCCCATCCATCCATACATCCATCTGTTTCGATGACCATAAAACATTCTTCCGGGGGTATGCAAAGGTCAGGCAGGTTTTGAACTTGCTGCTTAATCGCGCGAATTAACCCCCAATCTTGCTTATTTAATCGTTTATCGCCGGTTGGGCTGGTTTTCGCATACAGAGGGCTCAAGAGTTTTCCAAGGTTAGGAATGTAACTTCTAGCATAATTGAGGAGCCCTAGCCATGACCTCATACCAGATTTCTGAGTAAGATCATCCTCTTTGAATTCTTCAATTTTTCGTATAATATTCGGCTGTAGCCGAATAATGCCCTTGCCTATTATCGCCCCCAAGAATTCAATCTGAGGAACGGCTATCTTCATCTTTGTGGGGCTAAGGACAAGCCCATGCTCCTCACACCTTTCGAGCATTGTTTTTAAATGCTCTACATGCTCTTTTTCTGACTGAGAAAATACCAGAATATCATCAATATATACTGCTATAAAATTCTCAATGCGTTTGAAGCAATGATCCATTTTTCGTTGGAACACTGCTGGAGCATTCTTCAACCCGAATGGCATTACCAGCCATTCATATAACCCATCGGGTACCCAGAATGCAGTCCATTCAATTGAATCGGGGTGCATAGCTACTTGGTGAAATCCACTCTTTAAGTCAAATTTCGAGTAGATTTTACTGTTAGCTACTTTTCTCATGATGGTGTTAATACCAGGAAGGCTATACTGATCTTTTTTGGTTATATCATTAAGCCTCATGTAATTAAACACCATACGTTCTTTGCCCTTCACCTCCCTTCTGGTTTTAGGGTCTATTGATGTGCCAGAGTTTACAATAATTGCCGTCGTCCGGTGTCTACTTTTACTGGGCCGTATTACCCCAAGTTTTAGCAGGGCCTCTACATGTTTAGTAAAAACCCCCTTCATCTGAGGTGTGACCTGCTTTAGGGGCCTATCTTCAATGATGAAATCTGGATTTTTAATGTCCAGCTTACAGATCACCTTGTTTTTGGCCCAATGTTGTAAGGGATTCTCACCAATGAACCCGGCCTCCTTTAGCTTTCTCAATATCGGGTCAAACTTTGTCGCAAAGTTTGATGATGTTTGCCCGAAATTGTAATGGACCATTTCTTGGAGCTGTATGTACTCCAGATCTTCCAGGCCTGTTTCTTCTAGAGCCATGATCCTCGCCTGTGGTTGTGTGTTAATGACAGTAAGGTTTTTGTAGAAGGTAATTGTGTCACCTTCTATCCTTAGGCCCCCATGCATAGAGCGTATAAAATTGCACCCTATGATCATTTGTATCTCCCCTCCCAATTTCATCGGGAATGCGTATGTATATGGTATACGGAATTGGTTTTCGCCGATAACCATTCTTCCATACTTCAACTTCATATTGGCGGTTTGAGTGGAGTTTACGCCCGTGAACTGCACCACAAAGGTGTTTTCTTCAAGAGCCTCTTTTGGTACCGACCCTTGATCTATGCAGCAGGTTGTGGCTCCAGTGTCTAAGATTGCCCTTGCTTTGAACTTCTGAACTCCAGGAATATCAAATTCCACTTCCAGATTATACAGTCTATTTTTGATAATTCTGCCAGTAGATAGATCACCGCTATTTTTATAGACTGTTTCTCCATGGAGGACATTAACCCCTTCGTTGATTTTAATGCCTTTCCCCTTTTTATCAGGTGTTAGGCTGTTAAAATCTTCCTCCAATTGTTTTTCGAGGAGGTTTTCGTACTCCTTCTTGTAATGGTTCACTTCCTTTTGCAACATTTCCATCTCGGCTTCACACCATACAATATAGTCCCTCTGTTCTTGAACGAGAGCCCTGAGGTTGATTTGCGCTGGTGCGGCTGCTGGGGTTACTGGTACTTCCTTCTTGAAATAAAACGGGCCACATAGGTTGCATGCTGTGACTCCACAATCAGGGCAATGTATCCTTGCGCGGATTATAGTCTCCCTAGTGCAACAGGAACAGATTGTTTTAAATGGCTGCTCGATAACCTGATTATGATGCCATTGGTGTTGGCAGCTCATCTGTTTTTCAGGTAGTTTTATTCTAGGCCTATAGCCTGAATTTTCTTCACCGAGCATAAAGAGAGAGTTTATCTGTAGGGTCTGTACCCCTTGTTGCAACTCCATCTCCCCATCTTCCCCTTCAGAGATACTAAAGATAGCGTCACTTTGATTTTCTCCTTCTTGCACGGATATTATGTCACAGTCTTCTGGTATATCGAGTCCTTCAAAGATTGCCGCCCGCTTAATATTTCTTCTATCATTGGGGCACTCTCGTGCAAAGTGACCTTCTTGCCCGCATAGGTAGCATTTACACCTTTTATTTCTGACAAGGTGCTTTCTCTTTTCAATTCTGGCATGGGATTCGTGGGGTTTGCCTTTATAGGTTCTTGATCTCCTCAGGCCATACCTCTTTTCTGGCTTACGGTAATAGCCGGGAATAGGGATTTGACTGCAAAAGGAGAGGTCTTTGAGTGATCGTTTGAAAGCGGCATCTTTGCATTCATTCTCCAAATACTTGTATGCGAACAGTACCCTTGGGATTACTCCGACTGTGAGACCAGGGTATCTTTCTTCAAACACAGCCCTTATTCTGGTCCCCAGATCACCAGGCATTTTTAACCAGAATTTTTCTGAGAGTTCTGGGCTGATATACATTCGTCCAGATTTTGCTGCTAAACGCAAATATTCATTCATATATTGAATAATATATTTAACGTTGTCGCAAGTAAGTCGCTCCAAATCTCTGTAGGCCTGATCTTGGAGGGTTGTTGATCCTTGGGCAGGGTCTTCTAGCGAAAACACTCTTCTCATTTGAGAAAGTATGTTTTGTGTGCCTTCTCGGCCGTCTGCTACTGCTATTAACGCCTCATATTCAGCGAGGAATTGCATTCTCCACTGAACCCATGGTAATTTTTCTACTTCACCGAAGAGATTCTCCATGTATTCTATTTTATCTTTAGGATCTGTAAATCCTTTCTCAGCTACATGGTTTCGTGTAATTGACTCCCATCTTGAAAACGCATCATGAAATAACCCCAGTTGATCTTGAAAACGCATCATGAAATTACCAGATGATGCGAAGGCATGTTCCGTCATTGCTTTGGACAGGTTTTTGAGCTGAGGGTAATCAAAAAGCTCTTCTGTTTCATTTATCATAAAAACAGTGTTGGCGTTCCTGTTTTGTGCCATGGGGTTTTCTCCTTCTCCTTCATGGAGCCCGCTAACATCGAGCCCATCACCTTTCCCACCACCTTCTGAAAAAGGATTGATCCAATCCTGTTCATCGTCGTCTTCATTATCTGTATCCCAAAGAGGACCAGCATGTCCTCGTTCAGGAGTAGGTGGTTGTGCTGACTGGAAAGCAAGGTATTGCATGTACTGCCAGTCGTCGTCCTCTTCGTCATTACTTCCTTTTCCGTTAGGATAAGAATTGTTTCACTCCTAACTTCATCTTCATCGTCATCATCAGGTGTGACATCCGTGTGTTCAGGGGCTGGTACATAATCTCCAAATGATATAGAGATTCGCCCATCGAGTAGGTTCCTGGTTTGTAATTCGGTAGGCATCATAGGAATAGCGACCCTGGACTGCCGTACCATCCAGTTGCTTCCCTGACCTTCCTGGGCTGAGTATCGTCTACCTGGGAGAGCTCGTACTCCTCTACTCACCAGGTATTCTGATACGTTGTTGATCTGATAGGCAAATCCAACATTTGGTGTATTGGAAAGCCTTCCCACCAAACCTCTGGTGATTAGGAGGTTAGCCTCACCATTTTGCCAGTTTTGATATCCCCTTGTTAAGATGGATAGTTGGAAATTTCTATAAAAATCTCCAATTGTTTGCATAGTATCCGGTATAACGAACACTAACTGGCTGCCTTTCGTTAGATCAATCTCCATTGTCGCAAAGATGGACTGATCTCCTTGCCACCTGTTGTCTCTAAAGACGACCAACGCTGAGGTCCCTTCATCTTGCCTGTGCAGGATTTGTATCCTGACTTGTGCGACCCCTATGTGGATAAATTGCATACCACTTTGCCTAAGGGCCTCGTAGCTCTCAGGTTGTATAAATGGCCTGTCTACCTATTGGTTGTCGATGCAGAGAATGGCTTCTTCCGAGAGGTGATTATAGACACGGTGATTGTTATCGTCTCGCCGAGAATTATATAGTACTTCGGCAGGTACTATAGCAGCTCGATCTCTTAGGGACCTTCTCAGTTGCGCATCAGGCTCTACTCGTTCCTCTAGGGTCATTTGGTAAGGGTTCCTGCCAGTGATGGTTCGTGCCAAATTCCTCAAATTTCTTTGAGTATTATATCTCCTTCTCTGCCCTCGCCTATACTCACGCACCTGGTCTTCGAATAATGGTGCTCCAGGGTTTATTGTTTGGGTCTGGGATACACTGGGCCTCCCTGATGTTTCCATCATTTCAGTTTTTGTTTTTCTTCTTGGAGGATAACAAAGGGGTCTTTAAAGACTTTTAAGACTCATTTCTTCTCTTTTGGCTTAGAGGGTTCAATCGATAGCTTGGCGAGTCTGGCTGATAATTCGTCAGTTATATTGTTTGGTAATTGCACGCCCTCCTGTTTCGAAACTTGGTCTTTAAGAACCTTTACCTCTGCTTCAAGGTTTCTGATTCCTTCGAGTATTTGCACGAGCAACTGAATTTGGGTGTTATTTTGCTTGATTACTGCGGTTGTGCCTGATGTACCACCACGATGATCAGCAGGTTTTGCGAAACCTACTGCAGGTGACTCAATTGAGTTTGTTGCCTGAACTGCTTGCCTGTAGAACTGGGTGTTCTGAGTACTTATGTAATCACTCATGAACTAGCACAGGTTTCTACCTTTTTAAGGACAGCTTCTACCCGGTTTAGTTTTTGGTTGAGTTCTTCAGAGATTTTAAGGGCTTCTGTTTCAACAAGTTTGGGTTGTTTTGTTATTTCAGACACCAGAACCTTGACTTCTGATGTGGTTGGGGGGCGATTTTATGTGAATAAGATTGTGAGGTTTTTCAGATTTCGTTCAAGTTTTTGGATTTTCTGATCTAGGGAGTGAATTTGTTCTTGGATTTGCTTAAAATTCTTCAGGCTAACCCGGCTTAACAGGTTTAATCTGTCATATACAACAGAGATGTTACTGGCTAGGTGTTTATTGGTTACGGTTATTGCTTCTGAGAGGTCTAGATACTCTAGGGTAGAGGTTCGAGATTTTGTATACCACTCCTGTATAGATTGCTCCCACCTTTCGCTCATAAAAGTATTTTTGAAATTGTTTTTAATCAACACGGGTTTCTAAATGACCTTTTATTTTTGAATATCCTAGGTTGGCAATTCGGGTTTGATCATACCATTTATTATTATTTCTGTTCAAGGTTTTGAATATATATTCTTTTTACACATCTGATTTCTTTTGGGGACAAACTTTGGGGCTATCAATCAATCAATTTTTGAGTTGGGTGGCAAATTCACAATTTCCCTGTTTGGAGTGGCAATTTCACAAATATTCCTTTCTTTTAACACATGGCTGCGCTGTGCAGCTTTATTTCCTTTTCATAGTTGGAGTGCAGTTTCCTTTTTCTTGTTTAGTTTCATCCCAATCAATAGTAGTTGTCCAAACTTGACTTTCCAAACTTCCACATAGACAGCTCAAAGACTGTTCAGTATATTGGAGATGCTTTTGGAGGTCTTTTTAAATTGTAATATATATTTTTTCATTTTCAGAAAGATTGAGAAAAAAAAATTATTTGAACGAAAGTTGGAGTTCAAACTTTCATACGTGAGATAGAAATTTGTGCAGAGTCATCAAACTATTTTTAAAATAATAATGAGAGCAAACTTCTCATTTTTAAATATTCATAAAGGATCCTTATCAAAATTTCGAACATACAACCTTTCATATATAATGAACCTTATTTTTATCATGAAAATAAAAAAAAATTAATAAGATGTAAAGTGGAAATGAGCAAGCTAGAAATAACATGTGAGAAAAAAAAAAGTTCAACCTCGTATTTTATTCCCGTGTATTTGTGAACAAATTTGATTTTTAGATATTTTTCCGAGATCAAATTTTCCATTATCAAAAGGCCCACCAAAATTCTCACAAATTCCGCAGAAAATTAATAGACCACCTTATTTACCCTAATGTTGTATCATGTATTCATGTCAGTACGTTGTTCTTTTTGTTGATTGTTGTAACTTCCAAGTCCTTGTTTAACTTTCAATATAGTTATTATTGATGACCTCTGATGAGAGAAGAAGTCGGTGAGAGCTACGGGTGTCAACGAATACGGTAAGGGTCGGGTGGAAGCATTTTCATACACGTACCTGTTACAAATTATTCTTATCCGTATTCTATCCTTACGTGCTATAAATTATCTTACCCGTACTCTACTCTTACCCGTTACGATTGTTGGATAACGAAACGGTAGTGGATAAATAACAGGTAATACTAATATAATAATTATTTTTATTATTTATTAAATAAAATATTAAAACATATACATTTATTTCACATATATAGTACTTTATTGGAAAAAATATATCATCATGCTAAGCACAAGTATACTAATTAAATTATTCCTTTCAATGCTTATTAATATATATATTTTTTATAATTACCCGGTAGGTTAACGGGTACGAAATAGGCTATACCCGTACTCTTACCCGTTTAGATAATGAAAAAACATATTTATCTGTACCCATACTCGATAAGTTTACGAAAAAAAAATCTTATCCATACCCATCTTTAGGGGTGTTCTTCGGTTCGGTTCGGTTGAAACCGAACCAAATTAGGCAAACCAAAGTAATAATTCGGTTTCTAAAATAGGGCCGAACCGAACCGATTTAGCATGCAACCGAACCGAACCAAAGTTTTATTTCGGTTTGTTTGGTTTGTTCGGTTCAAACCAAAATATATTAGTTTACTTAAAGCAATTGATTTATAATAAACCGAATTATATTAAGAAATAAACCGGGGTATTAAGAAATAAACCGAAGTATTTAAAGCAATTGATTAAGAAATAAATCGGGGTATTAAGAAATAAACCGGAACGGTCCGGACCAAATTCATAATATATAAAAGTTTGGTCGGTTCGGTTATTTCGGTTTTAAAAAATTTCAAACCGAACCGAACCGAAATTATAATTTGGTTTTAAAAAGTAAACCAAACCGAACTATTAAACTGAACAAACCGAACCGTTTGATCCAAACTAATTCGGTTCGGTTCAAAACCGACTAAACCATACCCAATGAACACCCCTACCCCTACCCGTCTTATTGGATACAGTACGGGTCGGATAAACGGATAAAAGGGTGCCATTGACACCCCTAGTGAGAGCGAGCATATTTTTTATTTTATAAAAAAGCAGTTTATTTGGAATTCGGTAATTAGACGGGAACGTCAGGGTCATACTTTTCCAATCTCAACCATTCAAATTCATTGAGATTAGTGCATGAAAAAATTTCTTTATCGAGATACGCAAATAAAAAATTTTGAATGATTGGAATTGAAAAAATAGAACCCGCTTTTCTCTAAGAAAAGCAGCGGAGTCGTCAACCCACACTAATTCTTGCTGAGTTTCGCTTTCATATATATCATCGAACAATTTTTTGTCATTTTTCTGATATTTTAAAAAGTAATTTGTTTTCTTAAATAAAAAAAGCTAGAGAGTATTTGTACATAGCTTTTTTATTTAATTTAAAAGCTAGAGAGTAAAAGGCGCTTCCTCTGGAGCTTGACCTTCTTCTGACCATAGGAGAAAGAGAGGAGTACTATGGGGACATTTTGCATATTATTATGAGTATGGAAAAGAGATTCCAAGAATTGAAGATGACTCAGGCTGTCAAGTATTTGCTATTAAATTTCAATATTTCAGTGCTTGTCATTTTGTTGAACATGCTTTATTTTGTATTCTAGTATTAAAGATTTCTCTAGGGTTGTATAAGTAAATGTAGTTGTGGTATGCGGTAAGAAATGATGTAAGACTTATGAATGTCGGTGAAATCAGTGGCTATGTCCACTTTTATTCAAAATATTTGTACATATTTTTCTTATGAATACAAATGTTGGTGAGGTTGCCTCACTGACTTTCAAAACAAAAAGAAAGCTAGAGAGTAAGAGACCGATTTGCATTCTCTGAGATATCTAATATTTTGCGTGACTTTTTGGAAAATCTGAACTGTTCAAATACGTTCTACACGAATCTCAAAGCTCAAATAATATTGGCTCCTTCGCTATCCCCGAATAAGCACCAGACACGTCAGTCACGCAAAATATGAGATATCTCAGAGGATACGCACTCGTAAAGAGACTGGGAGATAGCAGGTAGCAGGGGGACCAAGCCCCCGGGACAGTAAATGCAACCATGTTTTATCCCTTTCAGCACTGAGAAAGAAATCTATACGCAATCTAATCTTGCATGAAATGACAGTTGTTTGGTACCTAGTTTACCAGTTAGTTACTAGGTTAGCCTGAAACTACTCATACGATCTATGTATCGTCGTGTTGTCACATCCATAATCCTAAGGTTGTAATTAGAGGTTCTGATGTATCATCGTATTGTCACATTCACTAACTGATCAAATCAAATAAATGCAAAACAAATTATCTCTTGAATCAAGCTCTAGACAAAACTTGCAAATGCACATTAGTAGTACAATAATTAAGTACCACAAAAAGAAACAAATGGAAACGAATTTTTTAAACTGGTAATTGCTTAAGGGTTATAGAGGTTCTGATCACACTGGCATTTCCAACCCAAAGGCTTGTAATTAGAGAACTCTCTGAAAAATTTCATATCAATCTCTGTCGATCGTGGTATCTTCCCTCTACGCATTGGGTTGTTTTGAGCCAGGTACGCTGGTACCTGAACCGGAAAGCATGGATTGCACTGGTTGCACTTGTTGTGACAGCTTGGCGGTGTCGAACCCAACCTTGCCTTATCCTCCAATAGCATTTCTAATTCCTATATATATATCAAGAAATAAAAAATAATTTTAAATATATTGAAGCCTAATGCTAAATCTTCTTAATTAGATGGTTATATATATAAAAAAAAGATGGAAATAATTCTAAGAGAGACAACAGATTGATATGAAATATATAAGCCTTTGGCTAATAGATGTGTAATTAAAATGAGAAAAATGAGTTACCTTATGAGAGGAGAGCAAGAACCTACTAATGCAACTGACACCTTCAAGAGAAAAGATGAGCAACAATAAAACGAGAAGAGTCGCCATCAGAAGCGCCGCATTGCTAACACTCGTTGCCATGGTCATTGTATCATCCTCACCAGAGCAGAGATGAACTGATCATCAATCAAAGAGGGATGGTATGTTTTTTTTATGGTGATCCAACAAGGGAACAAACAAAATGGACCATATGTTGGTTTGTTGGGAAGTTTCTTTACTGGAAAGGGATTGTGATATTGATATTGTTTTCAAATGGTGATATATATGTGATGTATGGTAGGAGGTGTGGGGGATCAGACAGATATGAAATTTTAAAGACAAGAATCAGAACTCAGAGGTAAGGTATCACCTGCTGGTTTGTGACTACCCAAAAATAAAAAGAGAGGAGGTGGTAGTGAGGCAGTGAGGTACAGTGGGGGCACATCTGTATCTGTATGATTTAAAAGGATCAAACAAAGAGACGGAGGAAAGAAACAAAGGCATGGCACATATCAGTTGTTGGCATATATGGCAAGGTGTGTACATGGTACCAGTACCTATGTTTATACGTGGCAGGGCATTACTGAGCGCTACTGCTATCTCTGCCTGTGGTTCTGCAATTAATTAATCAATCTCTCCTAAGTTTTAATTTAATGCTACATAGGAGGGGAGGGAAATAGAGGTAATAAATGTGACATTAAATGGCCAATCAACAATCACTGTCGTTTCGGAACCATGAGTTTGACACTTTGACTACTACCAAACGAACTTAAGCATCTATCAAATGAAAAGGAACTGGGACCGGATATCCTGTGCCTTCCCTGTGTTGATCTATATAGTTGCTCCATCTTTTGTTATACCAAGCTAAGCATATATTTTTCTTTTGAAATTGAGAACCAATTTTTAATTAAATAATTATGTGGTTTCACTTCCAACTTTTAGTCAAATATTTTTCTCTTGAAATTATTATGCACATTCGTTGATTATTCTATACAGAATATTCTTATATAAACAAAGTAGATATACATTAGGCTGCGCTAACAACAAGCTTACAATTGTTCTTATTCAATTACAAGTTTATAACAACTACTGTATACTAGTACTGCTAGTAAATCTATAAGAGCAAAACTAGAGAGTGATGTGCTTATCAAGAGGGATTGGTGAGCACACCTTCAAAAGACTATCAAATTGATTTCGAATTACGAATTCAAACCGTTGAAATTCATGTGCTTCGTGAGTGATGCATGTACATACAAAAAAATTTAAGTTTCGAATTCATTTAGTACATGGTCAAGCGGTCAAAACAATGAATATTTTATAAGTTATTTTTTAAATTATTTTATGTATTCATTTTTCATCATTGTTTTGACTGCTTGACTATGTACTAAATGAATTCGAAACTTTAAATTTTTTGCATGTACATGCATCACTCACGAAGTACATGAATTTCAACGGTTTGAATTCGTAGTTCGAAATCAATCCGATAGTCTTTTAAAGATGTGCTCACCAACTCCTCTTGGTGAGCAAATCACACTCTAGTTTTGCTTAATCTATAACATCAAATCCGGCTCCTATGCAAGTAGAATAAAACAAGCAGGCCGAAAGAAAACAAACAAAAGTAATCATGAACAAAACAAGATATAAATCTGTGTTGTTATTTCCATCAATCAATGACATCTTGTCCATAGCAACATTACTCAATGTTCATCTTCTTCGTCTCCATAGCAACTACACACCGTACGAGAAACTAGAGTCTATGATAATTGACACATATGCTATTTTCACAAAAAATGAAAAGAAAAATCATAAATGGTAAGGCAGGTAGGGCCGTAGGGGTCCGAAAACCTAAAAGTTGAGTATTGACTATTGAGTTACAATGTATAAATGCAAAAGCACATGGAATGGTACCAATAATGTTTAATTTGTATATTATATGCTCAAGGTGCCTGTCTGGACTGCACTTTTGGTTACATTAACCCAGTGTTGTAAATAACGGTATGCGGCCGATTAATCGGAATTATGCGGACAATTTAACGTTTTTATTAAATTTATGTATATATATCATAATTTATTAAAATAATTTCTTTAACTCATTAATATTATCAAATAAACTTAATTTAACTTAATTTTATTATTATAACATGACACTACACTTATTTCTTCTTAACACATAAGAATTTTACATGTGTAAGTAACACATTTAATGAAAAAATAAATTTGAGAATTAAGTTTTTTCAAATACTAATAACATATTATTTGAAAGAAATGAAAATTTCAACATAAAATCACTAAATTTAGTTTATGATAACAACTTAATTTCATAACTAAACACGTCATACTAATTGAAATAATTACATTAGTAAGTAAGAAAAATATATGGTATATAAATAATAGAAGAATTAATCAATTTTAAAGTAAGAAGAACAAATATATATAAAAAAAATATTATATGTATATCCAAGCACAAATAAAACTACAATACATAATTTATAAATCTTATTATCACACGTTATCACTGGAAAAAAAATTAAAATAAAAATTTATTGAAATAAATGGGAATAAACAGGAATAAACGGGAATAAACGGACGATTAAACGGTAAAACGGCCGATTAATCGGAAAAAACGGCCGATTAATCGTTCCAACCGTTAACAGGCCTCCGTTAAGGGTATGCGTGACGGTTAAGCTGCCGTTAACGATTAAACGGCCGTTTAATCGGCCGTTAAGAGCGTTTTTTACAACACTGCATTAACCCCAAGCTAGCTATTTTTCTTAATGTAATGGTCACCCAAAATCATTGTGCTGTCATAATTTCCGGACCACTCGATCGCTGGATAGATCTGAGAATGTATCTTGTATAATATAATGTTAATTAAATTTAGGGACCGCGAATCATACAAGTAAAATTTACCTCCTTTCGGCCAAGATAATTTTAGACGGATATGATTCATGAAAATAGCAAGGACGTAAAATAATATGATTTATATATTTTCATTGAGGCATAATTATCAATATTTGTGTTGAATACTGACAAGATAGTGATACCATATTACCATATATGTTTAATACTCGTAATATAATTGCACATTTGCAGTGTGCTAGGAGCCTAGATAGAAGGCTCCATCCGATTTTTAGAAAGAGTTTTACGGGTAAAATTAGTATTCTAAATAGCTAGTTATAGTAGTTTTGGACCTAAAAAATCAAGTTACGGGGTAAAACTGCACTAATTGAGCTACAGCCGTTATAACAATAATAGCAGTAATAGTGGTCTGCTATCAGTGGCGAGGCTAGAATTTGAGCCAGGGGTAGGCAAAAATCGGGTTCGGGTTCGAATAAATTAACGGGTTCGGATTCAAGTTCGGATTCAAGACACAATTTAAAAAAATAGCAAGAAATATAAGAAACATGGTTCGGGTTCGGGTTCGGGTTCGGATTCAAGCAAATTTTTTATTTGAATTTTGAGTCAAACTGTACTGATTGATTTGTGACAACAGGTCTTTTGATTACTTTTGGTGCTTATGCTGTACCAGTAAGGCTTCCAATTGATTTAAACTTGAGTTTAGTGCTGGTACCGACATGATAAAAATATAGGCTGGTTTAGCTTGGTAATACATTATTTACAAGACCAGAAGTATTATGGATCAAAACGAAAATCCAGGGATAGGCAAAACGAAAATCCAGGAGTAGGCAAATCAAAACTAAAGCCCGGTCCAAAACGAATTTTTTTTTCCAGGAGTAGGCAAGTGCCTACCCCTGGCCCCATGTGGCCTCGCCACTGTCTGCTATGCTACATGGACTTATTCTTTTTCTTTTTCTTTTTTGCAATTTAAATTACATGGGCATTTTTATTAAAATTAAAAAGCTATAATAATAAACTTTAACATTGTGCGTTGGACTTTCCAACTTGCTCACTCAGAAGAAGAAATGACTCAAATTGCTTTGTCTTCAGAAATTGAAACGAAACCTATCGCTGATTGTTGAAACGAAAACAAAAATGGAAACTAAAGAGAGGTACGAAGCTAAAGCAAAGCAGAAAGTAAAAAGTTAGGATTTTTATGAACTAGCTCACTCCGTTTTACTAGTAAGTACACATAAAAATTCTTCATTGCTTGACATTTTCTTCATTATGTAATTTTTCTTCTTCTTAGAATCAGTGTTTTGTCTTGCTTTGTTTGTCGTAACTCGTAAAAAACACTATATACGATAGCTTCTGCTATAACTACGCTATTCACGATAGTTTTTTTTTATCACTTGCTTTGTTGCTATAATCGCTATTGAAAACCTTGGGTTAAACACAAACCTCGAAATAACATGGATTGTCCCATCCGCACCACCAAATTTGAATCATAGATTAGAAAATTGATTGTTACAGATCATTTTTTGGGCCATTAAGACAGTACAAGTCGTAAAGGGACAGACACTAGGAGCCTCATATATAATTTAATATAAAGGGGATCCATTGGGCTGATTGACCGATCCATTTTAATTCCATAGTCCGATTTTTCAGGCAGAATGCTTTACAGGATGGACTTCCTCAGTCACAAAAAGTTTTGATTCCATCGTCCGATTTCAATTGCGGTTGCACTTCCTCAGCCAGCTTCTCAATGTATTTGCCTGCCCTTTTGCTTTTTATGTGATGTTTACTCAATTTTCTTAATTATCTGCAAAATTAAACAATATCTTAAAGCAGTTGTTACTTGTCAAAAATTGATTCAAACCAGAAACCGTTATAGACGTTTCTTGGCTCGATTTTTTTTATTTGTGTTTAAAAACGAAAGCTTTCGAATAAGTTTTGGTAATTTTTGACGTTGTCTAAATACTAATTTTTTGGATATGCTAGAGCTTTTATAAAGCTCAACTAATAGGAATGAAATCTCTGGTAGAAGAATTCAAACAAGATGTGAAGCTAGTTCTTAATTTTTTTTTTTTCAGAGATAGATGGAATTAAAGGTCTGTTGTTTCAAATGCACAAAAAATATGAAATTAAACTGTATATGTTTTGGTATACTTTTTCTGATTTTGTTCTGGCTATGAACCCACCGACTTTATAAGCTAGTGTGATTAATATTTGTGAACGCCCAGGTAAGGAAAGTTTTAAATTCGTATGGTTCTTTTTTTTTTTTTTTTTTGTGAACGCCCCTGACAAGGAACAAATATTCTCTTCAATACTATAAAAGATTTCCTTCACTTTACGGTTTGAGATGCCCCGGAGACATAGGTCTTTCAGTTAGCCGAACTCCGTTATTAACTCCTGTGTCACTTTCTCTAACTCTATTTATTTACCTTATTGCACTTTATATTCATAAGTTCTTGATTTCGCCAAGAACTACATACTTGAACATACTTGCACACAAGAACGGTTTTAAACTTGAATATATGACCGATAGGATTTAATATTTTAAAAGGCTCCATATTCACTCCTCTCTAGATACCGTTAGGGACAACATGGTTCACATGCCTCGTGTTTTTCGTACCTCAATTGTGTCTCACATTTTTATCTCTCTTTTCAAAATCCAAACAGTCAATCTAAACCACTCAACATGATCTCCATGTTAAAATGTGCTTGGGGACCAAATTATTCTTTTTTTTTTTTGAAAAAATTTAATATTTTTTTCATGTATGTACAAAATTATTGCTTTACTTAATATTTTGAGCCATTAAAAAACAATGATTTTGTACTTATAAAAAAAATTCTAAAAAATATAAAATTTGATCTCCAAGCACATTCTAATACGGAGATCACGTTGGGTGATTCGGAATAATAATTTAAAATCTAAAAATAGAGATAAAAATGTGACACATAATTGAAATATAAAAGATACAAGCATTTGAATTCTACTCCATAAAAATGTATTTTTAAAATATTTTTTAGCCAGAATAAGGGACCCTCTCTAATTTTGTGTGCTCCGCCAGTCCACTGAGGAATTCGAAAGGGCATTTGAGCAGTTTGATGCAGTTCCTAAAAGAAAGTGTTTTATATACATGCATCATGCATGAATATATGGTAGGGGTTCACTGTGTCTGTGTACCGCGTTATTCAATCTCATTTTATTGGTCTTGAAAAAAAAAAAATGTATCATGACAATTTATAACGCGTTTTACACTGGTTTTTAATTCCATGCACACTTCACCAAGCTGCTCTGGTTCGTGCTCCAAAAAGTGCAGTCAGTTGCACTCCATGAAATAATGGAGCTGAGATGGCTACCATGTGTGACGACTTTTCCCTATTTTGATTTGGAGGAAGTCAGAGATTTAGATACCATACTGTAGGGTGCAAACGGATCGGACACGGATTCGACAGTGGTAAAACCATATCTATATCCGTTTTTATTTTTCGGATACAAGTATAGATCGATCGGATATTAAACGGATACGAATACAGATCGGATATTAAATGAATACGAATATGAATAAGGATATAATTCAGATACATAATGTTATTAGAGTAGAACTAGGGTGTGATGTGCTCACCAAACTCTTTGGTAGCACAACTCTACATAAACTATCAGATTCACTTCAAACGAGATGAATCCAACCGTTGAAACCGATGTACTTTTACGAGTGATGCGCGTACATGCAAAATTTTGAATTTTTTGAATTCATTTAGTCTCAAGTCAAGTGGTCAAAATTGATGAAAAATGAATGATCCAAAATGAAATTGTTTTAATGCATTCAAAAAATCATCAATTTTGACCACTTGACTTGAGACTAAATGAATTCAAAAAATTCAAAATTTTGCATATACACGCATCACTCGTAAAGCACATCAGTTTTAACGGTTGGATTCATCTCGTTTGAAGTAAATCCGATAGTTTATGTAGAGTTGTGCTCACCAAAGAGTTTGGTGAGCACATCACACCCTAGTTCTACTCATGTTATTATTGTAATAAAATTAACTTATTATTCAACAATTATTTTTAACGAAAATAAAAATAACATGAAATACGGATATTATTCGAATATTATGGTAAACAAAATAATTTTTCTCATAATAAACTTATTACGTCATTAAAAAACATTTATATACTGATCCTGATTATTCACGCGTCTTGGTGATTCATAATCACATTTTGCCTTAATTTTGTTATATTTCTTTTTTGTTTGTTTTAAGTCGTTGAGTTAAAGGACAACAATATTCGTCAAGATCACCTGATGTAGCCCTTCTTTACACAAATATAAAGTGCAACAGCGTTGTAGTATTGAAAATAATAATTAAAATTAATATCTACCAAAGCTTTTAATGGTTTCGTTGGGATACATTAATTTAGGGATATCCGTAAATATGGAAAAAAATACGTATACGGATAATTAACTGTATCCGTATCCGTGTCTGGTTTAGAATTTAAAACCATATTTGCATCCGCAGAATTTATATTTGTATCTGTATCTACAAATTATTTGTATTTAATTATCTGAATCCATAAAATTTCATATACGAATTCGGATCCGGACATATAATATCTGATCTGTTTGCACCCCTACCATACTGCTATTTACGGTTAAAAACAAAACGAAACAAAAACAAAAGAAGAAGAAAAATGAAAGGGACCATACAGAGTAAAACAATTAATGAATAAAATTAGAAAATCAATATTAATATAATTACAATCAAATTAAAACATGATTTGTAAGTTTTACTATAAAGAAAAAAATAAAAACAAAGAAAGAGAAAAAAGAAAAAGAAAAATGAAAGGGACCATACATAGTCAAAATAATTGTTTAATAAAATTAGAAATCATATTAAATGTCAATATTAATATAATTACAATAAAATTAAAACATGAATTTTAAGTTCTATAATTATAATTATGGAGATCAATTATGTAACTGGTCGAAATTGATTTTATTTGTGGACGGGAGATATTTATATGCAAAGAGAAACGATTTTTTTCATCAAAGAAATTTTGATTAAGATGGCTCACCCGTCGTGGGCGGAGCCACACTATCAAGTTATGTAGTCAAACGTGAATATAAATCAATCATTTAAAAAATTATATTACGAATGAAGATTAATTTTATAATATCCATAACATCTAATTTAAATTATATAGAAAATTATGCATAATAACAAAAAAATTTGAAAAAACATGAGGTCAATTGATCTCCCTTCAATCTACAAAAATCTGTCTCTGTCACTAGTAATGCAAGTGATTAGTTATTTTGAAACTAATAACTATATTTGAAAAATAACATAATCAAATATTAATTATTAGTAATATCAGCTGTTGATAATGTGTGTACTACCCAATGTTGTAAATAACGGTATGCACTCATCGGACCGACAAAGTATTGTAAAGCGATTAATGAGTATGTGGCTGATTAATTGGAATTTCTATGAATAATTTTGTGTTTTCATGAATGTAATATGTATATACTTATAATTATTAAAATGATTAATTTAACTCATTAATATTATCAATTAAATTTATTTTAACTTAGTTTCATTGTTTATACTTGACAGCCGCGGCCAAGATTTAAAAAACAAAAATTGTTTCATTATTAATTAATAAAATTTTATGAAATTGTCATTTACAAAAATTCAGGTAAGACAAGGCAAAGTAGTACATATAACGAATAAATGCAGAAAAAAGAATAATAAAAATGACTAAATAACTGAGAGTATAAATAAAAATACAGACGATTTGTAACGAATTAGTCACCGCTAACGACTAATTGACTGATTAGTTGGATTAAACGAGGTTTTTTTTAATAACACTGGTACTAACTACTAACAATGCTACATGTTGATTTTAGAGAGTGATGCAGCGACGTATTTATTGGTGGATGATTTTAAAAATGAAATATCGTAGTAATTATTAACATGTCTATAAATATTAGACTATGAATGCATTTATAACGAGTTTGAGTATGCATCGGATAAAAAAGCAAATCTTGCTTAGATTTCTTTCCTTGCTTAAATTATGTTAAAGATGGATAAGACTGAAGTACAAGGAACAGACACATGGCAAAAATGGGCCGGAAAAAGAAGAAGATGAAACTCGGATTTCAATGCATACATATACAAATGCAAATTTAACTTGTCTAGTTTGAAAACTGTTCTTCGTATGTGTTCGGCTTTTAAAGTACGTAGTGTAGCTGTTTTCTTTACTATAATTTTTTTATGAGTGATATATATTAATCATAAGTCATAACTGTAAAAAAAAATCATAAAAATAAATAAATCACCGCTTAATTTATTTCGCAGAGCAAGAGGTTCATCTGCTGCGTCATCGTCAATAGATCCAAAAATCAAGATTGCTGTGTTACACAACCTATTGTTCCATCTGAATTTAGGTATTTAAAATTTACAATTTAGTTATTTTTTCCATCTGAATTTACTTATTTTTTTTATTCTCAATTTAATCAATTAAAAATAAAATTTATATATTAGTACAAAATCAACATGATGATTTCATCCTTACCTTTAAAATACAAACATGAAACATATCTAATAAACATATAGAACAATTAACTATACACAAAATAGATATACAGAGAAATACACATGTAGATTCTCTTAACTAAGGAGAGTGCAAAAAATGTGAACCCTTCAATTATAAATTTATGGCATTTTTTAAAACTCCATGTTAAGCAACATGACCAGTAAACACACGTGCTTCAACAATTGGACCAACTTTTTTTTTATTTAGAAAAAGAAATCAAAATTACGCATTTCACAACTTATGCATAATGTTGATATTCTATCAATACATTCATCGAAGTCCAACATTAAAATACCTAAGGGGAAAAAATATATATCACTCTGAAGACATTTTATCAATACTGACATTACTAATATGAAAAGGGTATCAATGCCACAAATTCTTAGTGTTATAATATGTCATAAACTTACTTTTAATTATATTTTTATTTTTAAATGTCAAATCCAAGTTGTTTAATCTTCTTAATTTTCATGACATATAATGCATAAATTACATTATGATTTTTAAAATTCATTTTATATTAGATCAAGTAAAAAAAATGCATTAAAATTATTCTATCATAGTTAACTTGATTCATTTATTTTTTTACCACTTAATATAATATAAAATAAATTTCAAAATTTAAATTTTTATGTGAATACATCTTTCCAAATGAACAAAATCAATTGTTTGAATTTGATATTATTGTTTTAATTGAAAATAGAAATAAAATATAAATTTGTGACATTTTGTAGTATTGGAAGTTTGGAACTTTTATTTACAAATATGGATACCCAGCGCCATTGTTTACATCAACAATAACCACAACCGTCCGATCTTAATCATGCCGTTAAGATCGTTTCAGTTTCTCTGCCATCATTTAAACCAACGCTATACGCGCAATGTAATAAGCCGTTAACATCGTTTCAGTTGGATCGAAAAGGTCTCTTGTGCCAGAGATAAAACGGAGAGATTTAAATGAGGTCGATCGGATCGAAATGAGGTCCGATCCAGAAGAGGTGAGATCTGATCGGAGGAGAAGAGATATGATCGAGAGGGGTGAGATCGAAGGGGAAGAGATCTAATCAGAGGAAAAGTAAAAAAATGTACGAGATTCAGACATTTTAGAAATTCCTTAGAAGGAAGAATATGTTTTCTGAAGAAATTATTTTCAAATCCAACATCTCTAACTTTCTGCTATTTATTGCATGAGTAGAACTAGGGTGCTCCTAAGCTCACCAAGCCCTTCCGTGAGCGCGACTCGAAAACCTATCGTATTGACTTCAAACGACATTTTCAAACCGTTAGATGTTCAATCTATATTAAAATGTGCTTGGAGACCAAATTTTACATTTTTTGGAATTTTTTTACTATTTATTAAGATGGTTTGAAAATCGCTGTTTTCCAATGGTGCAGAATTTTAATAAAAACAGCGATTTTCAAACCATCTTAATAAATAGTAAAAAAATTCCAAAAAATGTAAAATTTGGTCTCCAAGCACATTTTAATATAGATTGAACATCTAACGGTTTGAAAATGTCGTTTGAAGTCAATTCGATAGGTTTTAGAGTCGCGCTCACGGAAGGGCTTGGTGAGCTTAGGAGCACCCTAGTTCTACTCTTTATTGCATATCTTTTTTTGAAAAGATAGTTAGACATTCTATCAAAATATATGGTACTGAAGGTAGCTTCTTTCAGAAAAAAAAAAAATGGTACTGAAGGTAGTTTGGCAGTAAATATTGAGAGTAAATTAAGTAGAATGATTCATTTTTTTTGTCTTCTCAATAATGGAGAGTAACCAATAGTAATTCTTATTTCAGCAATAAATTAACATCAATTGATACAATTTGTCCTAATTAATATGATATGCATCAATTGAGATTCATACAATTCTCTCCTCTCAGGTGCATGAACTAGATAGCATCGGAGGCATAGAGAAAATAATATGATAAGCCTTTTGATAAGTTTGATACTGTATCCCAATTAATATGATGCATGCATGAACTAGTTCGCTGTGCACCTTGAGATTCGGTTTCTCTAGGTCTGGAAATAATATTTTATTTATAACATTAGAAACAAAGCAAAAATAATGAAGTCATAAATCAGAGGACACGCATCCGTTCCCTTTCTGAAATCTAATAATGTCGCCATGCCAAATGTAAGGTCACAAAAATTGTAATATTAATTAAGGTATTTTGCCCGTAAAGTATTTGTCGAAATGCTTCTTGTAGAAAGATGTATTGACAATTTAATTTAAGTTGATGGGATAAGGTAACTAATAGGATTGAATGCCACAATATTTAGTCACAAATAGGAAAGTAATATTAATTAACACATATCATAGTTATCACCTGTTGTTCTATTAACCTTAACTTGACAACTTACTGCTGCTAAATCAAATAAATAAATTATTATCACTCTGCTAATACCATATTTACATCTTCTACAGCTAAACCTCCATTAATTAGTTGCTCCTTAATCCAGAGTGTAGCAAGTGGAAGATGACGGGTCGAAGAGACCCGGAAGCAGATACTTTTTGCCGTTGGCCCCGTTTGCATTGTAGCTGCACCCATCAGTGGGGTCCATCTGCAGTTGGCCAGTGTATCCTGGATAAGCCCCCTTTCCGTAAACACCAGAACACGCTGTCGCTGCCTCTAAGGGAGCATCCTTTGAGCCTTGGAAGTATCCATCACCAAATGGATTGGTAGCCGTGCCGGCTATCATGCTTGCAATGTTAATAATCATGCCATCCATGCCGACATCACCATTAGGGGCCACAAGAGGCGGGTTTTGTGGGCCGTACATGGGCTGGTGAAAGGGCCATGCACATTTGCCGGGGCACTGAGTCGCCGAGTTGCCTACCCAGATGTAAGTCGATTTGGTGCTCTGGTCGGAGGCATGAAAGCCACAACGGTTAGTGCAAAAATCTTCAACCCCCACAACATCAGCTGTCAGTACTAGTGTGATACCGCCTTGTTGTAGACCAGCGTTTGCTGCAAGCTGTGAAATTTGTGACATGGTGAGGTATTTGCCCATGGAGTACGAGTCGTCCGACACTTGGTTGCCTAAGGTAACTTGACTTTGTTGGCCGGTGTTGCCGACCTTAGAAAGGTATAACTGGTCTATGGTGCTCCACCACTGACCGACTGAAGGGGCAGGTGCTTGAGAAGTGGAGGTGAGGGAGAGGAGGAAATCGGTCACAATAGATTTTTGGGTTGGGGTGAATTGGCCGTACCAGACAATTGAAACCGGGATAGTTCCTTCGAGAACTTCACCATTGTGATATGTGAGCATATCAGTATTTGATACCCAAAGTTCTAATATCCTTGGCCTAGCACAGACCGAGACAGTTGCTAAGGTACAAAGAACTAGTATTTGGATAAGGTTTTTGGTCAGGTAAAAGGAAGCCATTTTTCTTCAGAAAATAATTATAGAGGATTTAAGTAAGTGAAGGTTGAATTTGCTGATGTGATGATATGATATGGTGTGAGCATGCACTTATATATAGTAGAAGAGTTTAGTATGATGACAGCATTGTCAACTTAAACTTAATTAAAAAATAAGGAAGGAGGCTTCCTTGAGGTTTCATCTGTGACTAGTAATTGTAGGAGGAGAGCTAGAATGAGAGCTAGGTCGGCTATGAAATGTTAGTCAAATCAGTTTGCACGGTTGGCAATTGAAAACCTATTAAAGGAGAGCGCAATTGAAGGAAATATGAGGTGGGGCGGTAGCGTTGGTAAGGAGCAGAGATTATTCCTGTGCAGACACGGAGACACCTAATGCAAAAGGATTAGAATGCTTGCTTCATTAATCCTCTTCTATTTTAGTACTTGTTATTGTCTACTAAATAGAGAGCATTGAGATAATTGATGTTCTCTAGTTATCTGTTGCTCTGTTTAATTATTATGGTTTTTAAACGTGTGCTTAAGAGACTGGACCGAGATTAATTGATAATGCAAATTCTGTTAAAACATATTTTTCTTGACATTAGTTGTGTAACATTTTGTCTGGAGTGCAAAGAAGCATTTGAATGTATAATGATAAACTATAAACATTTTTTGGAGTAGAACTAGGGTGTTCCTAAGCTCACCAAGCCCTTCCGTGAACTCGACTCTAAAACCTATCAAATTGACTTTAAACGACATTTTCAAACCGTTAGATGTTCAATCTATATTAAAATGTGCTTGGAGACCAAATTTTACATTTTTTGGAATTTTTTTACTATTTATTAAGATGGTTTGAAAATCGCTGTTTTCTAATAGTGCAGAATTTTAATAAAAACAGCGATTTTCAAACCATCTTAATAAAAAGTAAAAAAATTTCAAAAAATGTAAAATTTGGTCTTCAAGCACATTTTAATATAGATTGAACATCTAACGGTTTGAAAATATCGTTTGAAGTCAATTCGATAGGTTTTAGAGTCACGCTCACGAAGAGCTTGGTGAGCTTAGGAGCACCCTAGTTCTACTCCATTTTTTGTCTCGACATAAGCAGCACTTCTTCCATAGCAGGGGAACTATGGGCCAACAAAAAGATGCGATGTGGCAAATTGTATGTCGTCAGTTTGTAAGAATAGTGGCCGGTCAATGGTTTCTTAGATAAGAAATAATAGCATTAGTTGCAACTTCTAAAGAGTTCTAATCAACTTAAAACACGTAGTTAGGATACAAATAGCGTGAGAGCATCTTATTTATTAGTATCATTTCAACTTATTTATAATAATAAATACATAATGAGTTGAAGCTTTCAAATTTTTTAGACATACCGCGCCTATCATCTTTTTTTCTTCTTCTTATCCATATGATTTCTTTCTTTAGTACGAGTCATACATCATTGTTATATTTTTCTAGTTTACTCATTAAAAAAAAAAATGCGCCTTATATACTCAAGATACAATACAGCTTTAAGGCATCTAAATACTACATTCATCTGCATGAATTACCGTACAATTAATTGTATTGTTTATCATTATACATGTCTCTACCATTTCTTAAAAAAAAAAAAAAATCTGTACTCAAATTCATTGAATAAAAAATCTGCACTCAAAATTCATTAAATTTAGCTTTTTAATTATAATAGTTTTTTACGATAAAGTCCGGTAAATAAACAAGTTGCATACAATAGTTCACATAAAAAAGTTGCATGATAAAAGAAAAAGAAAAAGGAAAGGTAATAATTCCGGTTATGGTATAGTCAATGGTTTGAGCATCTTCCGAGATTACATAATTCAATGAGCCAGCTATTAGCAAGTGTGTTGCCTTAAATTGTCACTTCAAACAAAAGATCAAATTCAATAAAATAATTTTAATTAATTGACAGCTTGACTTTGGGTCTTGAACCTGATACTGGATGTGAACTGGCAATGGCATATAGATCATTATATAATGTATCCTTCCAAGAATTGCACAGATACTGTTGAAACTCTCTCTTACTGGTTCCAGCCAGCCAGGTCTAGACTGCTATCTAATTACGATGATCAGATCTGAGTAGAAATAGATATATTTGGTCAAATTACTGTCTGATCTCAAATGACCATTCCAGCTATGCCCAAGACCGTCTACTTAGATCATTATATTATTTATTAATGAAAATGTAAGATGGTTGTTTCCACCTTACCTTCAAAAAAAAATATTGGAGGAATTCATTTCACCTAAAGTAACTCAAATTTTGAGTTTAGATCCGTACTGTCATTCAACTTCGGACCGAATTGGTCCAAACTTTGATCGGATGGTTCAGATCTAAACTCAAAATTTGAGTTACTTTAGATAATTCAGACTCCTAGCTATTGGAGTGGATGTCTATTAAACTTTATCTATTAAATTTTATAATTTTTGCATGCATAAATATTTTACGGTCATTGTTATAAAATAAAATTATACTACACTGTATTATTTAGTTTCATAAATTTCAAATTTCTGGCTTCGCCCTGAATGGAGCTGAACCAGCGTTCTGCCAAAAAATAATGCTGGGACCTAATTACAATAACTGGAATTGGCTACGGTGCTACGCGTAGCATAGAGGGCCTCCGTGCTACGGCTCAATATTTGAGTTTGCAAAATCCTAACGGTCGATCCGAACCGTTCAACATGATCTCCATATGAATATGTACTTTCAAACCAAATTTTACATTTTTTAGAATTTTTTTACTATTTTTTTAGATAGGTAGAAAATCACTTGATCTGAAAATTTCTGTACCATTCAAATCAATTGATTTTCTACCTAGCTAAAAACGTAGTAAAAAAATTCTAAAAAATGTAAAATTTGGTTTGCAAGTACATATTAATATGGAGATCATGTTGAACGGTTCGGATCGACCGTTAGGATTTTGAAAACTCAAATATTGAGCCGTAGCACGGAGGCCCTCTATGCTACGCGTAGCGCCGTAGCCAATTCCACAATAACTAGTGATTTTTTTAAGAAACAATAAATAATCATTTTTAAAATCTTCTTTTAACTGTATAAGAAAAGTTTTCAGTGGAGAAGAACAAACCAAACATTTTTATTAAAACTAACATCAATGGCAATATCTTTCAGTAAATTAATTACCAGTCAAAGTCGATCAATTTCCACATTATGTTAATTGCATCAGAACTGTAAAATACATCATACATACATATTTGATGTTCTTAGTCATATGTCAGGGTAGCGCCATCACGTACGCATGATAAGAAATTAAGAACATATGATCCATAAAGAATTAAATTTTGGTTTAAACGGTACAATAGTTCACATATGTCAGGGAAGCGCCATCACGTAGTCATATGTCAGGAATTAATGAGACATAATTTGACTTAATTTTAAAATAAATGAAAATAGAACCTTCTGCATAGTTTCATTAAGGGATTACTGAAACTAAGTATATGGAGAGTGGAGATCTGCGCCAAGAGACCAATAATTTGCTTTTCCTTTACGGCTCTGATAGTTAAAAACCAATACCAGATAAGGATGCATCTAAAAACAAATTATTAATTTGTACACTTAGTCAATTTTATGCATGTTTTCACTGTTTAATGCATGGTTCCCTGCATATGACCACAAATTAATATGTTAATTATAGTTACTCAGTGTGCATGTCTGGGTTGCAGCACTTGTCACGCTTCAAGTTTCAGCATTAAGGGGCAAAATGCTAAGTAATTTATTGGAAACGGTACAGACCCGTTACAAAACCATCTTTTATTTTGTGCATATGTTGGGTTATATCTCTTTATCTTAATTTACTTATTTCCATGAAAATGCCAAATACAAAAATGGTAGTGTCTTCAGGTGGTTGAACAAAGAAAAATTAATTTAAGGCAACACAAAAGAAGCATGGTAATCAAGTAATGAAGCATGATCTCAATAATTATTAATAGAAATAATGAAATTATCCAGGATAGCTGGCTACTGCAAAGGCCAGACAAATGGCAGCAAATATATATCAAATAACGCACGGTTAGCAGATTGATTGGTGATGATCTGAGATTTATTTTGCTTAAATGAAGCAAATTATGGAGTTGAAGGTTGGTGCGTGTACTCTTTACGAGGAGCAGAGTATGATTCATGTTTAGACAAACTAATTAATTAACGAAATAATCTCTTTGAATAGTTTGTTTGCTTTAACTTGTTAATTAGTGTACCGCATGCCTTCATTTTGAAATTTGCTGTCAGCCAGATGTTTAACAAAACTAAAAGATAGAATAATTAATTAGTGTCCTTGATTAATTGTTCATGATGAGAGTAAGACCTAACAAACTAAAATAAAATCATGATTATTAATAATAGATAAATTGTTCATGATTATTAATTAAATGGGCTATGTTAACAAAACAATTCCTTAATAAAATGAAAAAATAGTTCAATTTAAGGGAAAAACTTCTTGCAGAATGAGTCATCTTTTTTTTTTTTTTTTGAGAAAGGAATAAGGGTCAAGGCATAAGTATTTTTTTTTTAAAGTTTATTACTAACAACTAAATTATATATATCGCTGTGACAACAAAATTTTGTATCAGTTTCGAAAAGTTTGAAATGAAGCTACACAATGAATAAGTTTCTTTTTCTTTTCCAAACACCTCAAACAAACCAACAAACATGAAATTGAGGCTATGATAAAGTCAACTATTGTTGTGTTCCCCGAGATGAAAAAATTGATTGAGCCAGCAAATTATCAACTGTGTAGCACAAATGTTGCACGACGAACAAACAATCCTTTATTTTTCTAAAATTTATCTAACTAACGCGACAGCTAGAGCTTCTGGTCAAGATGCTGAGACTGATATTATTGTTTAAACTGCTGGACAATTACAAATTAAGGACATAATGCATTGCTTAATTGGTTTCCCCACGGTTGTAAAAGAATAGTTATAGGAAAACAGAGGTTTCCCCACGGTTTCACTAGGCAGGGATCTGTGCCAATAATGTTCCTATATAAAATTTGCGCCAGATAAGGATGCCAACCAAATGAAATATATAATCAGTGTGTTTAGTCAATTATATTTATGCATGTTTTCAATTTTTGGCTAGATGTTCAAAGGATCACTACGACCGTAGATGTAAGTCGCAAACACAAGTTTTCATTGAGCTTTTGGGTTGAATTTCAGCACTTTTCACGGGTCAAATTTCCCCATTGGGGAGCACAAGCACTCCTTCACAGATGACAAAATTATTATTATTATTATTAATCATTCAGGACAGTAAAAGATATGCATACATGTACAATACAAATCTATGTCTTCGCAATTTTATTTGTCTCTTTGTTTATGTCATTCATTTTTTTTTTTTTTTTGGTCTCTTCTTAAGGTGACTGAATTAAAGAAAAAATTAACTTCGGGAACTATGGCGGAAACACAACTTTCATGGAATAATGCACCTTCTCAAAATGTATTATAGAAAATTTTGTCTGCATGATGTCTAATGCAGAGACCAGACAAAAGCAAGCTAAAAAAACTGGGAGATTAAATGAATTAAAGTTATTCAGCTTAACTGAAGAACATCATTGAGACAATAGGATGATGCATGTATTCTTTGCAAGGAGCAGAGGATGATTCCTGTTTAAAAATCTAAATAATCAATGAAAGGGGACCTTTTACTCATTATGAAAAATTTGTTCTCAGGTATGTGTAACATAGGAGTATTTTCTGTTCATGCAATGAAAAGGGGCAAATTTAAAGCTAATCGTAGTTATTTACTTATTTCCAAAAAAAATGATAATACAGGACTATTTATAAACATAAATCAACCAGTTCAAGGGCCAAATTTGAGTTTTTTTCACTGCTGAAAAAGAACTTACTAGTTAAAAATGATTGCTCTGTGCAATGGGAATGCTCAATCTTACTGATTTTCGGCAGAACTAGAAAATTTAGTTAGAGGGAGCTGAAACTCAAGACCTCCCAAGAACAAAATAGAGTCTTAACCACTAGACTACAGTACACATCTAACATTTTATGAGGGGCTAAACTATATAAAAATTTCAAAGAAATAAAAAATCAATTAAATTTCAACATACGTGATTAAAAATTTTAAAATCATGGGGTGGCTTAGCACCCCCGGGCATAGTGTAGATCTGCCCTTGATTTTCTTGTCATTATTTTTTCTTAATTTAATGGAAATAAGTAAATTAATTTGGTCTATGCAATGGGAATGCTCAAGCTTAAATTAATTTTTCTTTGTTCAACCACCTGAAGACGCTGCCATTTTTGCATTTGGCATTTTCATGGAAATAAGTATATTAAGATAAAGAGAAACCCAACATATGCACAAATAAAAGATGGTTTTGTACCGGCCTACCGGGTCTGTACCTTTTCCAATTGATTGCTTAGAATTTTGCTCCTTAATGCTGAAACTTGAAGCGTGACAAGTGCTGCAACCCAGGCATGCACACCGAGTAAATATAATTAACATACTAATTTGTGGTCATATGCAGGGAACCATGCATTAAACAGTGCAAACATGCACAAAATTAACTAAGTGTACAAATTAATAATTTGTTTTTAGATGCATCCTTATCTGGTATGGGCTTTTAACTATCAGAGCCGTAAAGGAAAAGCAAATTATTGGTCTCTTGGCGCAGATCTCCACTCTCCATATTCTAACTTAAATTCAGTAATTCCCTAATGAAACTATGGGGAAGCCACTATTTTCATCTATTTTAAAATTAAGTCAAATTATGTCGCATTCCTCCCCTATCCGCTTCATGTATCCCTATTTAAAGGCACAGGCACATCATTCCGTCACCACACAGCAAACAATTCTCTGAGTAATTGACTCAGAATTCTAAATCCAATTTTTCACATCTCTCAGTTGTTCTCTGCTATTCCTACCTTAAACCAAAATGGCATCCTTCTCTTTAGCTAAGAGCATTCTGTCAATTTTACTTGTTTTAACCCTTGCAAATTTCTCAGTAGGGGCTAGACCAAGGAAATTAGATCTTTGGAACCCCGACACCGACCTCCTTACATATCATAATGGAGAACTCCTCCAAGGAAACATCCGAATTTCAATTGTTTGGTACGGCTATTTCTCATGGGCTCAAAAAATCATCATCACCGATTTTCTCCTCTCCTTGACCTCCAACCCACCGGAACCAAATCCTTCGGTAGCGCAATGGTGGAGCACCATAGACCATCTTTACCTATCTAAGGTCGGAAAAAGCAACCAAAAGAGTCAAGTCACATTAGGCCACCAAGCAGATAACTGGTACCAGTATGGCACACACCTCACCATGTCCGAAATCGCACAACTAGCATCGAACGCTCATACTCCAAAGGGTGGTATCGCTCTAGTATTCACTGCTCAAGATATCGCAGTTGAAGGCTTTTGCATGAGCCACTGTGCCGTTCATGGTTCCGATCAGAGCTCCAAAACAACTTACATTTGGGTCGGTAACTCCGAAACCCAGTGCCCGGGACAATGCGCGTGGCCGTTCCACCAGCCGTTGTATGGCCCACAGACACCACCTTTGGTGTCTCCAAACGGTAACGTTGGAGTTGATGGCATGATAATGAACCTTGCAAGCATGATTGCCGGTACGGCGACAAACCCTTTTGGGAATGGATACTTCCAAGGCCCTCAGGAAGCACCGATGGAGGCTTGTACTGCTTGTCCAGGGGTGTATGGGCCGGGAGCATTTCCGGGTTATGCCGGTCAATTGCAGACTGATTCGAGTACTGGTGCAAGCTATAATGCAAATGGTGCTAACGGAAGGAAGTATTTGCTACCGGCAATCTTTGATCCGGCGACGTCCATCTGCTCGACCTTAAATTAAGTTTAGATGACTGTTATAATTCACATATGAATGTGGACATGTACATATTCTGTTAATTAGGATGTACTTTTGTTCATTGTGTTAAAGCATAGTTGTCAATATTAAAATCATGTTCTTTATTTTGTTACCCTCTGATAACAATGCAAACTTAAAAAAATTTCACTTCAATTTCGATGAACAGAGTTGATTAGAGTTCATTTGCAATCCATTCATAGGGGTTAAAAAATTTGACAATTTCATCTAATTTATTGAGATTGCCACTAAATCCGAAATAGGCTTGACAAATCTAAAGAATTAATTTGTTGCCCCTTTCATATATCAAATTGTTTGTTGCCCATGCCAGCTAGGGTACTAAAGACCAGACAAATTATGAAATTATGCATGGCTAGTGATCAAAGATATAAGAATAATCAAGCTAATTATAAAAGGGATTGATTCTTTTATTGAACTATTGGCTCTATTAATTTAAGGTATATTCAATTTTTTTGATAATTTGTTGCCAGCCAAATATCAAACATTGGTTGATTTGCTGTTCACCCAGCAATTACATTTATTTGATATTTTTTATATTTCCGCTGTCAACATTTTCATTTATTTGTGATTATAATCTTTACAAAATTTATCAATAAATTTATGAATATTAATCATAGTATCATGATACAAAAGTTATTCACATATTTCATTATTCATGTCTAGGATTAGTTTAATATTTCCACGAGTATATTAACCACCACATTTTTAATATACTAAATTAAAATTAGCTATCTTGACAAATTCTGTAGAATAAAACTCAAATCAATAAAATTGCGCATTAATAATTTGCATGAATATTTAAAATTAGCTATTACCGTTTAGTTTTTATTAATAACAATTAAAAGAATGAATGTCATTTAATTGTGCATCAATGGATCAAAGAAATTAAGCTCTATAATTCATAAAGGTGAAAAAACTTTAATATTAAAATAAGTATTTATTTAATAAGCTAAAGAGAAGGATGCCATTTGGTCTGGAAAAGTTGATATTAAAGATTTTGAGGAGTATAGGAAGAAGAACACTAAATATGAATAAACTAATTAAGATTTACAAGGAATTATGTTTGTGTGTGTGGTGAAGAGGTGTAGGCACACCTTTAAATAGTGGAGTAGAACTAGATTGTGATGTGCTCATCAAACTCTTTGGTGAGCACAACTCTATAATCTATTGGATTCACTTCAAACGAGATGAATCCAAACCGTTGAAACTGATGTACTTCACGAGTGATGCGCGTACATGCAAAATTTTAAATTTTTTGAACTCATTTAGTCTCAAGTCAAATGGTCAAAATTGATGAAAAATGAATGATCCAAAATGAAGTTATTTTAATGCATTCAAAAAATTCAAAATTTTGAACACTTGACTTGAGACTAAATGAATTCAAAAAATTCAAAATTTTGCATGTACGCGTATCACTCGTGAAGTACACCGGTTTCAACGGTTTGGATTCATCTCGTTTGAAGTGAATCTGATAAATTATAAAGTTATGCTCATCAAAAAGTTTGGTGAGCACATCACACCCTAGTTCTACTCTAAATAGTGTAATAAAATAAGGTTGAGGAGCCTTCTCCATAGTTTCATTAGGAGACAGATAATATTCAGTATAGAAATTAGAAAGTTCGCATTGCTGATCTGCATCAATAATACTGTAGTTGATTTTGCGCTGACACAGCTGGAATCATTTGAAAATACTGAATTGGATCATGGACTCAAATCAGGGACTCATATGCAAGATTAAGTACACTGATTTGTGACGTTGTGTACTGGTCAATTTCTTTTACATGTTAATAGTTTTACTGGCAAAAAAAAAAAAACTCTGAGGCCATAACTGAGATTGTTGATCACTACACTATGACCACAACTGAAAATGACTTGTATAATTGTCCCGTGTGCACAATTAGATGGAATTTATGGATTTCTATATGTGTTTGTTTTGCCGTTTAATTGGGAGCACCCTTTTATGTTAAGATTAGCCATAGTTAAAATAAGTCAAAACAAAAATATCATCTTGTGCTTTGTGAGTGTTATATTATGAGTGAGGCTATGGTACTTCGGCTAGTGTACTATGGCTAGTGTACTACGGCTCAATATGGTACTTTTTAAAATCCTAACAGTCGATCCGAACCGTTCAATGTGATATCCATATGAATATGTACTTGCAAACTAAATTTTATATTTTTTTCGAATTTTTTTACTATTTTGTTAGATAGGTAGAATTTTCAGTATTTTATACAAATTCTGGACCATCAAAATTCTACCTATCTAAAAAAATAGTAAAAAGTTTCGAAAAAATATAAAATTTAGTTTGCAAGTACATATTCATATGGATATCACATTGAACGGTTCGGATCGACCGTTAGAATTTTAAAAAGTACCATATTGAGCCGTAGTACACTAGCCATAGTACACTAGCCGAAGTACCATAGCCTCACTCTTATATTATTGTATCCATTGTGAGGTCAGAGAGTAGAGAAAATCGACAATTATTATTTTTTGGGTCCACGAGAAATAACCGTACCAGACAATGGAAATAGGCATGTTTCCTTGGAGAACCCCTCCATTCTGATATTTGAGGAGATATGAATCATCAGGATAATCATCATTTCCAGGGATCCAAAGACCCAATTTTCTAGGCCTAGCTCCAATGGAGAAATTGACAAGGGTTAGAACTTAGAAGAACTAGCACTGAAAGAATGCTCTTAGCTAAAGAGAAGGATGCCATTTGGTCTGGAAAAGTTGATATTAAAGATATTGAGGAGTATAGGAAGAAGAACACGTACTAAATATGAAAAACAAAGATTTACAAGGAATTCAGTTTGTGTGGTCAAGAGGTGTGGGCACACCTTTAAAAAGGTCATGAGAAGTGCGCATGTGGGGGGGTCCGGATCCCCCAAAGTAACTCAATTTTTGGGTTTTGGATCGAGACTGTCTGATTCGAATTCGTGGCTTGGGATCGTCTAGGGATTCAAATCTGTCGTCGGGATGTGTGCGCTCCACTTCGGAATGAATTGTCGCGGATTCGAATCGGACGGTCCCGATCTAAAATCCAAAAATTGAGTTACTTCACTGGATCTGAATTCCATGTGAGGGGGTTTGGCTTTATGAAATAAAGAAGAAGAGCCTTCTCCACAGTTTCACTAGGAGACAGATAATATTCAACATAGAAACTAGAAAGTTGGCATTGTTGATCTACCCCAATAATACTGTCAGTTGGGTTTGCGCTTACACAGCTGGAATCATTTGAAAATACTACATTGGATCCGGGATTCAAATCAAAGACTCACCGGCAAGATGAGTACTGATTTGTTTTTTACTCGACATCTTCGTTTTCATGTTTTACTGTTGTTTTAACTCTGAGGCTATAACTGAGATTGTTGATCAGTACACTATGGCCACAACTAAAAATGACATATATATATAATTGTCCCGTGTACACGATCAGATGGAATTTCAGAATTTCTATATAGGTTTTTATTGCTGTTTAACTGGGAGCACCCTTTGATGTCAAAATCATCTATAATTAAAAAAAGTTTCAAGTACAAAACAAAATTATCATCTTGTATTTTGTGAGTGTTCTATCGTTTTATCTTTTGCTCTTTTTTACAATAAGATGCTACATAACTTTAGTTGTCACTTGTTCGTGTCGCACCTGCCATGATTCCTAAAAAAAAATTGTTCTCGTCTTTAGATTAAAAAATTTCTTCTAAGTGGTAAGTATAAAAAATTTGCCCTTGTAAAAATTAATCACCTTTCAGGTCTGTGAGAAATTATGTGTTTTTATGCCTTACGATAGTAAGAAAATCACAAAAGTTTGGGACATGGGTGAATAAAAAATCGTAGCTATATAAGTTATTTGAATTTGTTTATTTTTACAATATGAGTTTTGAATACTTCTGCATTTTCAATCAATTATTATGATTTGTGATTCTCTCAGAGGCTCGGTGATCTTCCAACACCTTAGAAGTGTTATGGAATCACTAATTATAGTTGGATTTAATGCAATCTTATAATAGGATGTAATTATATAGATTAATGGATTATTTTTTTGATACGTAATGGGCAAAAAATAATACATTAGACAAAGTATATGCTGCTTTAATTAGAGATCGGCATTGCTAACTACAAGCAGGGGGTGATTCAAATGTTTACTCCTTTTCAATTTGATTGTCTCCTGATTGAACAGCAAATGGGACTTTTGAGTTAATGCATAATCCAACTAGAACAATAGTAATTGCTATGATTAATATAATTTTGCAACTATGAATTTGACCAAAGAGCTAAGTCTGTTCCCCATGCCGGCTAGGGTACTAAAGACCAGGCAAATTATGAAATTATGCATGGCTAGAGATCAAAGATATAAGAATACATTAAGCTCTTGCATGTGGCAAGTCAAATATAAAATTGACATCAACCTCTGAGTACTCTAATTATGAAAGGGATTGATTCTTTTATTGGACTGTTGGCTCACATAGTTTTTGGTATATTTCATGATTTTGATAATTTATTGTCAGCCAAACATCAAACATTGGTTGATTTGCTGTTATGTAGTTGCCAGCACAGGGTTGCAGATACTCTCTTTTTTTTTTAAAGCCTTGGAAGTGTCTGCCAACGGTATTTATTAAACATCTTACAAGTTTAATACATCTTATACAAATGCATCCAGTAATATGCATCAAGCACTCACGCAAAAATTAAGCAAAAAACAGTTCTTTATCCTTCTAACAGAACTTCAGCCATGCACAGTAGCCCTTCCTGTATTATCTGTTGCGCTAATTCTTGCGGCCGTATCTTGTATTCTCGAAAGACCGTCGCATTTCTTTGTTTCCACAAGTGCCAGCATGCACTGATGAAAGGGTTGCAGATACTCAAATAAACCATTTTCTTTGATTTATACATATCACTTTGCACCAACACTACTTGTTGGATTAAGTGGCAAGCGGAGAGATGTCAGTTAGAATTTACTGTAAACAGGCAGGATCAGAAGTTCTTGACCAATTGCAGATCGTAGAATTGGGATCGAACTGGTGAGGGTTCATTCTACGTGTTTCTACTTGATTTCAGTTAAAAAAAATTAGAAGTACCCAAAAAATTTTCTTCAGTAGCTAAGTTAGATTAATATTTAATCACCTGTTTAGATATCAAAAACAAATATATAAGTAATCTAATTCTAATTTATATATTATATTATTATGCAATCAGAAGTGGCCAATTTAGGTGGGACATTCGAATATATAATAAATAAATGGAACAGCTCCCATACAATGATGGCTCAGCATTGCAATTAGGATAATAGCAGTGTATTGAATTAATCAGAAACTTTGTAATTTGCTCTTTTTCCTGACGTTAATAGTTAGCTTAAACCCACTCTGTTAGCATGTGGGTGCAAATCAATTCTTTTGCGGGTTTGCCACACTGGAACTAGCTGCAGATCGTGCAACATGAAATGCTCCATGAAATATTTCATTCTACCCACTAGGTTCGTTTGGGATTTGGGAAAGAGAAAAACAAATTCGAAAATGAAAAGTCAATGGTTCTGTCTCCCGATCTGACAAAAATTGATTCCTCCAGCTATTCATGCCGTATTTAGTGCGCAACTCCAAGCAATAACAAGAAGGTTCTAATTCAGCCTTGAAAGTATATATTTTGAACCCAAATATTCATGTTATATAACTTGGATGCTTGATCATAAACAGGCTTCTAAAATAACGTAAGCACTGTTGGGATAAACTCAGCAATACTACTGCACTGCTTTGTGCCAGTATGCAAAAGATTGAAGAGAGAATAATATTTTTCTGAACAGAAACAATGCTTTATTTTATTTCTTTGTTACTCAATTACATAGAATTCTGCAGTATTTAAAACAATACAATGTTCCTAAAATAAACACTCACAACTTCGCTAAATTAAGCACCCACTACACAACATGCTAAAAATAGCTAACCACTACGCTAACTAGTCCCAAAATAATTATGCTGAAAATAACCAATGCCTAACATAACCCATGCAGTTTTTATGCTGGTAAAAACTGATTCGTACATGCTCTAATCAATTTGAATTAATTTTTAACACTCCCCCTTAATTCAAAATTGATTATACCAGGTTTGATTCTGAATTCCTCAAACTTTTCTCTTGCCAATGCCTTCAGCAGAATCTTAGCCTTCTGTTCTTCAGAACTTGCACGCTTGATTTCCATTGTTCTTGCTGCTACCAATTCTTCTTGCAATTCTTGATGCCATGTTTCATTTCCTGCTGCTTCTTCAAAGGTTGTGGATCTTTGCCTTCCACCTTCTTCATACGCCATGAAAAGCGTGGGTTGCTCTTTCTTTTCTTCTTCATAGCATGCTTGTTGTTCTTCCCTTTGTTTTCTAAAACAATCGGCTTGCACATACCCATATCTTTTGCAGTGGAAGCACTGGACATCTTTTATGTCGTGCTGAAACAAGAACTCGCCAAATCTACAATGGCCATGTCCACCTTTGCCTGGAGAGGACTCCCCCTTTCTGTAGAACGCCCTTTCATCACCTTTCTCCTCTGATCTAGATTTCGCTTCATGGGTCTGCAGTGATCCCATCAGTTCATCAAAGGTGTATGTTGCAAGATCCTTTGATTCTTCAATTGCTGCCACCACGTGATCAAACTTTAGTGCTACGCTTCTCAGCACCTTTGCCACCATGGTTTGCTCTAACATGTTGTCTCTATATGCTCGAATTTTGTTGACAACGGATGTGACTCTTGAAACAAAAATCTGCATTGATTCTTCTATTTTCATATGCAGCGTCTCAAGATCTTCATATAGGCCTTGCCGTTTGATGGTCACAACTCGAGAACTACCCTGAAATGTCATCTTCAAAGGTTGTCAATGCTTCTTTAGCGGTTGTTGCTGCTGCAATTCTTCAAAGTTGCCCACCAATCGACTCTCTCATCAATTGCGAATCGACTTTGCCATCAATTGCTTGTCGCACCGAACCATCGGCTCTGATACCATTTTGTTATGATAAACTTAGCACTTTGTGTCAGTATGCAAAAGATTGAAGAGAGAATAATATTTTTCTGAACAGAAACAACGTTTTATTTCCTTTCTCTCTTAATCAATTGTATAGAGTTCTGCAGTATTTAAAGCAATACAATGTTTCTAAAATAAACACCCACAACTTCGTTAATTAAGCACCCACTACACAACATGCTAAAAATAGCTAACCACTACGCTAACTAGTCCTAAAATAACCAAATGCCTAACATAACCAATGCAGTTTTTATGTTAGGTAAAAACTGATTCGTAGATGCTCTAATCAATTTTGAATTAATTTTTAACAAGCACTGTGCCACTGTGCCAGCATCTAACGTTCATTGCAATTCTTTGAATCATACACTTTATTACTTGTATTTATCATTTTTTAATTGTTTCTCTTCAAGAGAAGAGCAAATACTGGTCATGAAAGATTAACTTAGATTAACTCTGTGCCATGTGGGTAAGAATATTCTTTTTAGTGAAGCAAAGAACAGATAAAAATTAGTCCAGAGATCAAAGTAAATTTTCAATATGTCATTTTTTTTTTCCAATTGAACCACGACAAGATAGACTTTGTCACAAGATTCTGTTATTAATACAACGAATCAAAAAATTTCCACTCATCCAACAAGATATATACATTTCTCAGAATAACTTTGTCGTTACAAATGCTTAATTCAAGGTGGAACATGTTGCCATTTCAGGGTTGTAAACTGCAGGTAGCAAATACTTCCTTCCATTGGGCCCATTTGCATTGTAGCTTGCACCAGTAGTCGAATCGATCTGCAATTGACCGGCATAACCCGGAAATGCTCCGGTCCCATACACCCCTGGGCAAGCAGTGCAAGCCTCCATTGGTGCTTCCTGGTTACCTTGGTAGTATCCGTTCCCAAAAGGGTTCGTTACCACACCGGCAATCATGCTAGCAAGGTTAACCACCATGCCATCAATTGCAGCGTCACCGTTTGGAGACAGCAAAGGCGGGGTCTGTGGGCCATACAATGGCTGGTAGAAAGGCCACGCGCATTTTCCCGGGCACTGGGTTTCGGAGTTGCCAACCCAAATAAAGGTTGTACCTGATCCCTGGTCGGAACCATGAAATGCACAATGGTTCATGCAAAAGTCCTCAACTGAGACATCTTCAGAAGTGAATACTAGAGTGGTGCCACCCTTCGGTGTACCTGCAGACGATGTTAGCTGCGCGATTTGGGACATGGTGAGATTATTGCCCCACCAGTACCAGTTGTCTGTTTGGTTGACTATGGTGACTTGAGTTTGTTGGTTGCTGACTTTAGAGAGATAAAATTGGTCTATGGTGCTCCACCATTGTGCAACACAGGGGTTGGATTGCCGGGGATTGGAGGTAAGAGAGTAGAGAAAATCGAGAATGATGGATTTTTTGGGCCAATCGAAATAGCCGTACCAGATTATGGAAATAGATATATTTCCTTGGAGAACCTCTCCATTGTGATATTTGAAGAGATATGAATCATCAGGATAATCATCTGGATCAGGGATCCAAAGATCCAATTTTCTAGGCCTAGCTCCAATGGAGAAATTGACAAGGGTTAGAAGAACTAGCAATGGAAGAATGCTCTTAGCTAGACAGAAGGATGCCATTTGGCTTAAAAGAGAGATTGAGGAGATATGAAAAGAGAACACTGAATTGTGTTTTGAATGTGGTGAGGGAGTTGTACTGTGTGGCGCCTTTAAATAGGTCAGAAGATTGCTGTTAGAACGACGCATTGTTGAATAATTAATGAATATAGATGCTTCCTTTCATGTTCATATATTACAGAAGTGAGATCGGATCTAATGTCATAAAAGAAATATATATGGTGCAGAGATCTGATACAATTATATGTGAGTAATTGCTATGGAGTATTGCTCTTCCATAGCTGAGTCTTGACTAAAATTATATATAGTGATCCATGTTCAACAGCACATTAGGTTAGCCACAAAATTATGAACAAATAATAGAAAAGAATTTTGCCTGACATAGGCCATGAGACCCATGAATTATAATAGGTCATATTACATGACAACCTGTGTGTTTATTCTTGAGCTTGAGAAATTATGCAATTCACAGCTATAATTTTCACAAAAATTTAAAATTGTAGTTGTGTTTTAAGGAACTTTTGAGGTCCAATATATTTTTATGTCATAACTTGGGTCTCTAATCACATAAAACAAACTGCTAAAAAAATTCAAACGGAAGGAAATTGCAGTGAAAATTAGAAGAAAAAAAACAGAGTATATATTTTGAGGGAGTAATTTGACAATTGATGAATTGAATGATAATATTTAACAATATTATAATTAAGAAAGGAATCTTGATCTGCAGATGATGTACCTTTTGATTTCATTAATTACAATGAATCTCTTGAAATTGGAAATAAAAGATTGAAAAACTGAAGCTGCTTTGGTTTGACCGGCGCCGTTCTAGGTAAATTATAGATATGCATGATTTAGGGTTTTTAAAGATGTTGATGTTTATTGGCAGCTGGTAGTTCACTTGCAGGGCTGTTAATTACAGCCTTATTTTGGTGGCTGCAATGGTGCTTTCAATGAGCCTGAGTTTTGTGTATCTAATATATTTTCTTACATTCAATTAGTTTGGTTTTGCAATATTGGAGAGTATATCGTTTATATTTTTGTTCCCCTTGCTAAAACGACCTTGTATTTTGTTTTGTTTTCCCATTTTACTGAATCCAAAATTTATCCAAAATCTTGCTTTTCACATTTCACTGTACGACCAGTGGATTATATCAAGGTGTAGACAGCACATAAATAGTAAAGTCAAAGCTAAATCAAAGTCCGGTTGCACGTGAGATTGATAAATTATTTCTCTCCTAAGCTTCCCAAGATAATACCTTTTGACAAACTGAATTCAGATTTCAATTACTCCATCATAATTGTTCTGGAGTTGCGATGAAAGAAGCGAGTCAGCGGTGTTGAAACTCGCAATAGGTTTTGCATGCAAGCATATTTCACATGAGTGGTTCAAATATGTTAATTTATTGTTTTTATGGTGTTTTTATTTTTTTAATTTGATTAATAAAAGTTCAAAAATTTATATGTTAATATAAAACTATAGGTGTAATCTATATTATTTTTTCTACATGTACATAAAAAATTATCACTTTCAGGTTTTATTTTTACATGAATCAATAAGTTGAAAAATCAACGTCCATAAATTATCTACATCAGTGTATTTTTGTATGTTCTTGATAACAATTAAATTAAAGTTAAAATGCTATAATATTATATATGTACATGAAGAAAATGATATAGATTATATTTAACCTTTCAATATTATATTTAATTTTTAAATTCGAAGTTATTATAATTTTAAAATAAAATCACAACGGAGACACAAAAAATGAAGACATTTTAATCTTCTTGATATTTCATATTATTCGGAGTTTACACTTAGTTTATATAACTCGTTACACATGTCACTTCAAAGAAACTGCCGCAGATAATCACACAAGATGCACGTGTGCATGGAGCTTCAACTTGAATTATGGGTCTTGTTCCCCCATCCAGTTGGCAATATGAGATGGCATATTGGCAGGTAACTAATCAACTCACACCAACATAAAATTATAAACTATAAATTAAGTTTGTTGCACCATAGACATGATGGCCCCTGGTGTTTATATGTCTTTAGACTATGGAGCGAATGCAACTATATGGAAATATACATGCATGCAAGGGTATCAAGACATGAGCAATGATTAGGATTACACATGCATCTCATGTAATATAATATTTCATTGTTGTCCACGTCGACCAGACAAAAAGAATACAAATGAAACGACTAAAATTTGAGGGAATTTTTCTTGGAAGGTCGCTAAATGTTGTTTAAGATCTAATTAGATTAATCACAGCATCTTTGAATTTGTGCTCTCTGCTCTTCTACAAAGTAAATTTCTAGCACGGATTTTGTTCATCTGTTTTTTTTTTTTTTTTCAATAATTCGTGCTAACATACATTTGAAGATGTCCTCTGAATATAAGACTACAGCATAAATTCTTTTTCAAGAAGATTAAATAAAAAAAAACATATATAGCCATAGGTTTAATATTTATTAATTAGGGTTCATATATTTAAATCACATAAATAGATTTAATTTTAGTAACTATAGTTAATATTTTAATGTAACTTCATGGGTAAATATGACAAAATTAAAAGAGTTGAAAGATATAAATATTATATTGAAATTATATTAATGGATAAATATAAAATAGATGAATAGTTAAAGGATACATATGATATTAGTCAAAAAGTTTACACAATTACATAAAAGATGGAATATTATCAAGAAATGTTTACATACATACCTGGGCTTAATTTTACACGAAATGACATGCATGAGGGTTTTATCTACAATTATTTGTTAGAAGTAAAATTTTGGTGACGGATTTATGTAAGCTTTTGAATTAATTTCTGATATAGATAAAGTAGAGCAAAGCTAGGGTGTGATGTGCTCAGCAAGAGAGTTTGGTGAGCACAACTCTATATGTATATCGGATCGGCTTCAAATGGCGAATCCAAACCGTTGAAATCTATGTACTTCATGAGTGATGCATACATGCAAAATTTTGAAAGTTCCGAATTTTTTTGCTACAAAAACAAGTTGTCCAAGAAATGATGAAAAATGAATATATAAAACAATTTATAAAATAACTTATAAAATGTTCATTTCTTTGACCGTTTGACCTTATAGCAAATGAATTCGAAACTTTCAAAATTTTGCATATACATGCATCACTTATGAAGTACGTGGATTTTAACGGTTTGGATTCGTCGTTTAAAGCTGATCCGATATATTTTTGGAGTTATGCTCACTAGACCCTCTTGGTAAGCACATCACACCCTAGTTTTGCTCGATAAAGTATATATAATGATCTAACAAAGAGTGATGTAATGTACCTGTAAATTTTTAAAATTTTAAAATTTATTTTGGTATAAAATCAGCGTTATAATAATTAAAGGTTTATAGTTATTTTAATGTATTTATTTTTCATCATCTTTTTAACGTTTGATTTTATACTAAATAAATTTAAAATTTTGCATGTACATGCATCACTCATGAAGTAAATCGATTTTAACTGTTTGAATCATCGTTTAAAGTCAATTCAATAAATTTTAAAGTTATACCACCAATTCATCTTGATAAACATAGCACAACCTAGTTTTACTCCTAACAACAAATTCATCTAAGAAAATTAAAACATGACATACAAGACTCTACGGAAAGCATTAATTACACAACTATAGCCTTAATTTCTTAGATTAATTGACCAATGACCATTGAAATAGGGACATAGCTGAGCTGTAATGTGTACATCAAGCTAATTAATTTCCCCAGCGTGTCTCATGGATGTCTCCTTCACATTATTTAATAATGCTTTAATTAGAATTTAGACAATGGTGGTTTGTAAAAGTTAAATTGCCGTGCACCTTCTAAGTTTGTAGCCTCATGCGCTATAACAATTAATTAGAGGATTGGAGCAATGGCAACATCTTCATCCTTATTTGGAGCAAGAATTAGATGTCATGTATTGCATTTGAAGCGTACTTGGCCTGCCTCTGTTTTAAGAAGGAAAAAAATAATATATAAATGAAACAGAGAAAGAGAGGGGAAATTGCTTCTTTCCTAAAATTAAAAAGAAAGATGACTCCTATTGCAATATGAACTATAAAAATATTTTTTTATTGTAACTGACGATATAGGTAACAAATTTGAATTTTCTCGAAAATTAGTTTTTAATTCAGTGACTAAGGGCAATACTGAGAAGTTACAAGTTCGAATTCTGATTAAAAAACTATTTCTGAATATTAATAATATGATAAAAAACTCGATCATTATTTTTCTTAAAAAAATTGGGTCCTCCCAATTCATCATATGATAATTGTTTTTTTTTAAAGTCAGTGACTTTAATACCTACTAATAATTTGATTGATTAAAAATGTATTTACAATAAGTTAAGTGACTCTAATTCTTAGATCTACTTCTTTATTTTCACGAAATTCTCTAAATTATTCAAAATTACTCTAATCACCCTTAATCATCCTTAATCACCCTCTAAATTTCTAGATATACTATTTTACTAGATTTACTCTTCTAATCCTACTTATATACACTAATCATCACTCTAATACCTTAACCCCCATCTCCCTCACGACCGGATCCGTTTTTTCAACCACCGTCGCGCTCCAACGACTGGATCTACTCATAACTCACCATCGCGCTCCCATCGAGATGAGGCTACGCTCCAAGCTCCGACGATGCCACGCTCTCAGCTCCAGTCAGCTCCGCTCAGTTTGGTTCCCTCTCTGTTTAAGGAGATAGAATCGAGTGAGAGAGAGAAGAGATGATGTGTCAGAGATGAAGCCTAGAAGTGGTAGAGTGGACGCACGGATGTTGAATGTGTCTCCATCATATGATAGTTACTTTAGTGCATATAACGGACGAGTATTGCAAAAGCATAGTAAATAAATGAAAATCTAGCAGTTCAAATAAAATAACTAGCCATCATCATATCAACCATATCGAATTAATTATACGCATGACTCATGCTATATTATATATCCTTATATATTACGTACATGATTTTTAATCGGTTAATGCACATAACAGTACTTTATTACTTTCCAAATTATGAAGTATGTTACTCCCTTTTGTGTCATCATTAACTACTATTTAAGCCATCATTTTGATTTGTTGCTTTGATTATTTTTTTTTTTTTTTGAAAGTTAGTGACTTTAAATGCCAACTAACAATTTCATTGATAAAAACGTATTTACAATGAGTCAAATGACCGTAATTTCTAAATCTACTCTTTTATTCTCATAAAATATTCTAAACTAATCTAGTATTCTAATCACCATCTCGCTCCACGACCGGATCCGCTTCTTCGACTGCCGCCGCGCTCCGATGGCAACCGGATACTCACTGTCACGCTCTAATTGAGATGTTGATCACCATAATTAATCGCCATCTTGCTCTACGACCGGATTCGCTTCTTCAACCGCCGCAGCATTCCGACGACGGTCGGATCTACTCACTGTCACGCTCCAATCGAGATGGAAACTCTATACTCTGAACTCCGACGATACCGCAGCATTCTTCGACTGTCGCCGCGCTCCAACAGCAACCGGATACTCACCGTCACGCTCTAATTGAGATGTTGATCACCATAATTAATTGCCATCTCGCTCTACGACCGGATTCGCTTCTTCAACCGCCGCAGCATTCTGACGACGGTCGGATCTACTCACTGTCGCTCTCCAATCGAGATGGAAACTCTATACTCTGAACTCAGACGATACCGCACTCTCGGCTCCGATCAGCGCCGCTCAGCTCCGGTTCCTCTCCCTCCCTCATTCTCCTCTCCGTTCAAGAAGATAGAACCGAGAGAGAGGGGAGATATTGTGTCGGGAATGAGAACTACAAAGTGTGAAAATAGTGAAGTTAGGTGGAGGGAGAGGAGGAGGGTGGTGGCGGCTGTCAAAACCCTAGCTTTTTTTTCAACTTTGGTTATTAGTTATATACAAAATATTTATTTAAGTGTAAATTATGGATACATTTGGATGAAAGTTACAATAGCTAGAATAGTAAAATTTTAAAATAGTAAATGAGAATAGAGAAAAAATAGTTATTTTTAAATTAGTGTGAAAATGGTGCTATTAGGATTAGTAAAAATGTTGTTTGGATTGTATTTGTAGAATAGTGAATAGTTGTAACCAATAAATAATAGTGTTAACATTGTGCTAATTAAAAAGAAAGATAGGTAAGTGGGATCTTAAATGAATTGTCACGACATGGAGATATCGGAAAGTGATATCAAATTTATCATTTGGGGATTGTGTTGGTGGAAATTCAAAAAAAATATTTTTTTCTCTCATTTCACATTTCCGAATAGTAGTTATTCCAACATTTACAAGGAATAGAGAATAACAACTATTCTAGCTATTCCGAATAACAAAAATGTGGTTTGGATGCACATTGCTATTTCGAATAGTTTATATTCTAAAATACCTCTATTCTTACTATTATTATGTCATCCAAACATAGCCTACAGTGACAAATTACACAGACACTGAATCTCTTAGTAAGATAGGGACCGATTTTTTTTATTCATAGTATCACAAATATAAAAAGATAAATTATCTTTTTGTTTTTGCAAAATGTCAAACTAGTAGAAAGCAGGATGTTTCGATGAATATTAGATCAAATTTGATCTGGAACATAGTTTAAATTTGATCTGATATACGGTTTAAATTGTTCGATCTGCATCACAATTTGTGCACACAATTGAAATTAATTAAAAGATGTTAGATTAGAGCACTAATGTTGATGCGGATCAAATTGTTCACATTAGATATTGGATCGAATATGATATGATGGACGTCAAATCGCCTTCGCTCCCAACTAATAAAATCGCAGTGAATCCTAACATGTCACAAGGAGTCCAAATATTAGAGTGGAAAAAACATGTCGTGCCGTGCCGTGACATGACAAATACGATGTGATTTTGATCTCGTGCCGTGTCGTGCCGTGTCGTGCCGTGACTAAAATGTCAAGAGGGGGTCACGGCACGCGAATGGACACGCCACGTGAGTCACGCCGTGCCTAAACGTGCTGTGACTATACGTGACTCGCGTGACTATTTAATCATAATTTAGATTAGTTTATTCAAGATTCACCATTAAATCAATATCTAATGGTCCTAATTACACGTGACTCGCGTGATTACGTGTCGTGCTATGCCGTTACTAAATCTTTCATGTACCGTGCCGTGCCGTACTAAAGTTTTAAAAAATAAGCACGGCACGCGAATGATCACAGCACGAGACACGCATGCCGTGCCGTTCCGTGACAAAGCTGGCTCCGTCGTGCCATTTTTCCCTGTCCAATCAGACAAACCGCTCACAAGTAATTGTACCGGTCATTGTACTGTAACGACTAACGATTCATTGCGATTTTATTAGTTTTTGCCATTTTCCGAAAATGATGCAACGGGTGATTTATTTTTTATTTTTTAATGGTATGAATAAAAATAACGAAATAAAAAACGTGTTTATTTAATTTTATTTTTGTTCCGTGGTGGGATCCACTGATCCCAAGTGGACCCACCTGGTCAATTGGGTTTTTAAATTTTTTTCCCGCTTGGACCAAACAGCTGGAGCTTCCTTTGGAATCGGGAAACAGTGAGAGTCAAATTCATGCTTCACAAATCCTCTTTCAATTTCCACGAAATGCAACCCTTAAGATTGACTTCAACAAAAATATTAATAAATAAATAAATGCCACCTTGGATCTCGTAACAAGGAAACATATGTGTAAAGCAGGGGTAACAAAGAGAATCAGAGAGGAAATATCAGACGCTTCTCTGTAATGTTTTAAAATACGATTTTCATACAATGAAAGGCCGCATACTGCATATACAGTATGCGGCTGTATATGTAGATTTTAATGTGGTATTATATATACGGATTATGAAAATATTAATATAATAATTATTTAAATATTGAGGTTTTTATTTTATTTTTTCAATACTTGGGTCCAAAATTTGAGTTTGCACAAATAAGTACTTGATATGATCAAATGAGATCCAATACAATGCTTAGTTAAAGCTATCAATTTTTCAGAAAATAACTAAAGGGTAATAATGGCTCAAAAAGGCTTCAGCCCAAAATATGCAAAGATTTGCCGCTGTGCAGTTAGCTGGCATTCAATAAGAATAAAAACCTTTGATTCGCTGAATTATCGTAAATCAAATTGGAGCGCTTCGGTTCAATATATATTCTTTAGTCCCACACCTCCGAAACAAAATAAATGAACCACTTGGAGTGTTATAAAAGAACCTAGGGAGGCGCTGGAATTTTTAAGGGACCCGAGTCCGGAACTCAGATTACGGATTCTTGATATTTTGGGTATGCGGACTCAAATAATGGGTCTGATAATGAGTTATGAATGTTTTTGAACCCTTTTTAATCTAGACTGCATATGTGGTCCGCATAAACATTTTTTTATGCGGCAATGGGCTGCATATGCAATGGCGGATCATAGGCATGCCTGGGGGGTGCTAAGCCACCCCAAGATTTGAATTTTTTATTAATAATTATACAAAAACAATACTATATGGTTTATTTTACATGTATAAGCCCCCCCTAATAATAAAAAACAAAGTTATAAGACTTCAATGTAAAATTTAAAAAACAAAATTAGATATGAATATTATGTTTTTAGTTTGATTTTGATAGACATGACACTTTGTTGGTGTTAATTATTTATTGTATCATTTTGTGAAATCAAATATTAAAAGATCTTATTTTGTGTTATATTGTGTTATATATTTTTTATTAAAAAAATAATAATATTATTTTGTTCCCTGTACTTAAATCCTGGTTCCGCCTCTCTGCATATGCATATGCATATGCATATGCATATGCGGCATAAAACTGCATTTTAAAACATTGCTTCTCTCACGGCTGTTATTTGTAAATGTAAATTGTACCCCTTTATTGAGACATAATGTGACACGCCAGGATTAAATTACGCTAAAATCAGATCTAGTTTCAATCCAAAGTCAAAATCTTTTACATCCATTAGGCTTGTTGTACCTGACTACCTTATCATACAAATTAAGATGCAACTTTTTAATCCAACGCTCGAGATTAAACTATTTTTTAGAGAAAGATGGAGATTTGTTTTCAAATTTCCATGATAAATATAAAAATAAACTACTTTGGAATAAAATATATATGTTTTATTGAGTTCATAAGAAAATTTTAAAAAGTTATGCATCATCGTTCATAGTTCTTTAAATATAATAATTATGTTGATTATACATCCTTGTTAATCAGACAACGATCAAACAAAGTAGGATTAAATCTTAATTCGTATTGAAGAATTCATGTTGTCTTAACTCATAAGTTGAGGTTAAGGAGACTTAATTTAGAAGTAATGATATCTTAAGTCTCATGCAGGTATTAAAATTTTGGACAAAAGAAAACTAAATGAGGTGATATATTAATCCTCACTAAGAAAAAAACAAAAACAAAAAATTAAAAAAAAAAATACTTAAACGACTTCAAAAAGAAACTTAATCTCCCCTAGTAGGAGTGTCAATGGGTACGGTACGGGTCGGGTGGAGACATTTTCATACCCATACCCATTAAAATTGATCTTACTCATATCCTACCCTTACTTATTAAAAATTAACTTTACCCTACCCTACCCTTACCCGTTAAAATACTTAAAAAGACTTCAAATATCGGGTAACGAAACGGCACCAAATAATGGATAATACTAATATAATAATTAATTTTATTATATTTTACGTATAAAAGATCAAAACTTATTATGTCTTACAAATTATATTTTACTTATTACATAAGATAACTATTTACATTGTTTTTCACTAATTATAATATTGCAAAATTTGAAATTAATTTGAAAACAAAATTGAGTCATAGCCACCATGATAATTAAAGTGGAAATGTGACTATGTGAGCCAGATTCTTACAGAATTTACATTCCATTCTTACGATTGAGTAAAAACTAAAAAGACAAGAAAACGAGGAGGGAAGGAAAAATATATTAAAGATATAAACATGGTGCGCTGGAATAGAAAGACGCAATTTAGGGCATTGAAATAGAAGAATAAATCTAGGTGCACTGAAAACTAAATTGAATATAAATAATTTTAGATTTTATAATTATCTTATAGAGTAATGGGTACGAAATAGTCATTACCCATACCCTTATCTATTTAGTTTACGAAAAAAAATCCTTACCGATACTCATACCCAATAAGCTAACGAAAAAAATCTTACCCATATCTGCTTTATCGAATACGATACGGATCGGGTAAACGGCTAAAAAGGTACTATTGGCACTCATCTGGTGCATGTTTCGCAATCGTACACCGAGCTTAAGACAAACTGGGATATTTATGTGGTCAAACTTTATACAGATCGTTTGATTTGAAATGAACGACGCAGATCTCTGTGAAAGCATCTATATAATCAAAGTCTGGACAATTGGATATTCCCGAAATTTTTAAATATAGCACAGCCAAAAAAAAAATAAACCAAAACGGCACCGTTTCGTGACAATTTTAAATTTAGCACGGCCGCAGATCAGCTGAGCGGCCTCATTTACTGGGGACCGCATATCAGCTGAGCGGCCCCTGAAATGGGGCCGCATATCAGCTGAGCGGCCCCTGGGGGTTTTTTTTTTTAATTACGAAATATGTATTTGTGTTTTAGTTATTGTGTTATAAAAATAAATGTATTTGTGTTTTAATTATTGTAATGTTGTTTTAATTTATCTTTTTAATTACGAAATATGTATTTGTGTTTTAGTTATTGTGTTATAAAAATAAATGTATTTGTGTTTTAATTATTGCAATGTTGTTTTAATTTATCTTTTTTGTCGCAAGTTATTTTAGAAACGTGGTTCGTTTGAAATATTTTATATATGTCGTGTGGTTCTAATTTTTTTTTTTTACGAGGAGATAGTGATGTAATGAACAAAATAAATAAATAACCAAAATAAATAACAAAATAACAAAAAAAATAAGAGGCATAATATAACAAATAAGTCCAGTGCCTGACATAGTCTACAAATCATACATCTGTCTCTGCTTCTTCTTTCTGAACCCTCGACCCCGCCTGGAGAGTGGCGTCTCGTCTGTATCTCCTGAGTCTGTAGTGTCTGTGGAGTCCGCCGCCTGGACATCTGCAGACTGGACCGGCTCATCACGAACCTCCTCAATCTCGGATGTCTGCTGTACTCCAGGACCAAAAACAGTAGTCTGTGCAGACTCAGGATGCGTGAATAAATACGCCTGTCTGGCAATGGGGTCATCAAGGGTGGCATGATGTGAGGACTGTCCCGGAAACTCCGGGAAGGGCTCTGTCTGAACATACCCTGGCTGATAGGCAGGAGGATCCGTCTGTGTCGGACTGTAACCCGGAGAATACAGTCCATCTGCTGAGATCTGGTAATCCGGAATGCGCTCCCCCTCCTCACCCTGCTGCAGTAATTTACAAGTTAGTTAATCGAGAAATTTGGAAAAAAAAAACAATTGTTTTATATTTTAATTACAAATTATACCTGGGCAGCCGTATCAGCCTGAGATCCCATGCCCATACGCCCGAAGTCGCGCATCAACTCGGCAGCTCGGTCAAACACCTGACCAACAGTCTCAGCCTCATGTACAGGTCTAAACATGGGCTCATCGCCAGTGTACGGGACGTAAACATCAGGCTCGGGCTCGTCGGATATGTCGTCTACCGCATCAACTCCGCCCAAGCCAGCGCATCTCAGTAGAGAGTCGAGACGCGCCCTGTACCCACACTGGCACACTGCCGGTACGCTGTGCTTGAGGAGGACCTTCCCGAGCCTCTTCCAACCCGTGGTCACGGCCATCGTAGCCCCTATCACGCAACTCTTGACCAGATATAGTGCCTGCAAAGAAAAAATATATGAAAAAGTTGTACAAATTTAAATATTGTTAGTTTTTAACTTTAAATTTAAAATTAAACATACCGTGGCTGCGAACGGTGCGCCAGCAGGGATAAGACCGTGGACCCGTCCTCTCCGATCCCTCGACTTCGGTACTCGCTCTAAGGGGTTGTCGGCGATACACCCCTCCAGATATATAGTGTACGCGCCGTGATCCTGGTACCAATCTCTATAAGGTCTGTACAAATTACAAAAAAACGTTAGATATGTACATATTTCAAATTACAGTGAAGGTTTCGAATTTGAGAAAAAATTGCTTACACTGGCGCGACATCCATGTGACGGTCCGGCTGGGCCAATGGGGGGTCAGTAGATGCTGCCTCGAACACGTAATCAGAAAGACATGTCCCCCAGTTCTTGCCAGCTGTGGTGTCCCTGGCCCGATGGAGCTGTCGCCACACCTCCTCGCTGATCGGTGCCGGGGGTGGAGCTAGCTGACGCATGCCGAACTGCCTCAGGACCCGACCAGGGTAGTGATGCTCGACGATCTACATATTTCAAAATGTTCAGTATGTCAGATATTTAATTAAGTTTTTAATGTACAGAAATATAAAAATTAAATTAAATAACGGTACCTGAAAGCATATGAGCGGCACCTCTGCACGCCAGAATCTCTCCTGCTGCCGACATCGCTCAGGCAATATCTCGATGTAAGCCCGATGTCCCCCATCGACCTCGACCTGAAAGCACATATTTCATACCATATATCAATTCAAGTAAAGTATGAATTGATATAAGTTTTTTCAAATTCAAAATTATAATAAAAGTAGACTCACATATTCTCTGTAGGGCTCCCAGGTGACATACTCGGGATCATCTCTCAGATGCTCGATCTCCTGTCTCCAGAATGTGATCCCAAGTGTCGCGCCATGTCCGGCTCCAACCCAAACCTTCTTGTAACAGTATCTGGCGCCGTATGCAGGGCACTGGTCTGGCTCGGGCTGGCCCCAGTCCGGCACATCAGTCGGTCTGGCTATGACTGGGCGGCCTACGATCAGATGTGCGTAGGACCAATGCTGTAGTAACATGCATGGTCCAACAAAGGTCTTGTTCTTCTTAAGGCAGGCATTGTTAAGACCCCTTAACAATACACAAAGTCAGAGTTGCCTATACTCTACAATATTTGAAAATTTTAAATATGATAAGAATAATTTTCTTACCTGTATAAGCATGCCAGCGTAGCCGCACCCCAGTTGAACCTGCCCGCAGTGGGCAGGTCGCGCAGAAACGGAAGATAGCACAGCCGAACCTGATCTCCGTGTGAATCCGGAAACAACCGACAGGTGATCATCTCAAGAATATACGCGCGGATGTGTCGGTCAACAACCACCTATTATTTATATAAATTAGAACATTGTTTACAAGTAAATCTGATATTATTTGAATTAAATAAGGTACAATTTACATACCTGATCTGGATGATCCGGATAGTCCTTGAATCTGGTCCTCAACTTCATCAAGCTGATGGTACTGGGCGAGATCGCAAACCTCTCACCTTTCTTCTTCTCTTTCTGTAGCTGGTCGTGCGGGATACCCAGCAACTCCTCGCACAACGGACGGAAGTCCCCGTACTCGACACCCGTCACCGGCTCCCCGGTAATAGTCATACCCCACAGACAGCTGACGTCCTGTAGGGTGACAGTCATCTCAGCATGGGGGAGATGAAAGGTGTGCGTCTCGGGACGCCATCGCTCGATGAGGCCGGAAGATAACCCCTCGTCATGGTTCTCCTCCCGCATCTGTGATAGCTGGAATAATCCCATCGAGCGTAATGTCCCCCCGTACGCCGGCTGATACGGTAGCCACATGCGGTTGTGACGAACCGTAACCGCATCCAACCCCTGCATTTATGTAAGAAATCAGATCAAGTTCATTCATAAAAAAAAGATTATGTTTTATTGTATTTTTATAAATATGACTAATTTATAACTTACCCCGGTGGCAGCCTCTAGAATCCGGTGCTCTGAATTCGGGTACCACAGGAAGTCGCTGACCCTGTCAATGCGACTCCGGATACCCGGAATATCTGTCTGTGATAGAGCACTCTCGATGTGCTGGGACATCTGATACGGAGTGGGTGGTTGGGCATGGTGTGTACCTCTACTGGAAGATGGCACACCCATACTGGAAGACGGTATATCTCTACCAGATGCCATGCTGTATTTAATTTTTGGTACAAATCTAGTTAAGTATTGGTGCTAAAACAATTGATTTTGGCTATTTAATTTTTGGTACAAATCTAGTTAAGTATTGGTGCTAAAACAATTGATTTTGGCTATTTAATATACCTATTTAATTTTTGGTACAAATCTAATTAGTATTGGTGCTAACACAATTGATTTTGGTAAAATATACCTATTTAATTTTTGATACAAATCTATTTAAGTATTGGTGCTAAAACAATTAATTTTGGTTAAATATACCTACTTCATTTTTGGTACAAGTCTATTTTAATTTTATTGGTGGACAATTAAAATTTGGAACAATTCTAATTATTAACTCTAAATTAAATCCTAATTATCAATTCTAATTCTACACCCTAATCCTAAACCCTAATCCTAAACCCTACTCCTAAACCCTACTCCTAAACCTAAACCCTACACCTAATTACTACCCTAAACTAAAAAATTAAACAAGAATAGAAGAAGAGAAAACTTACCCGAGTACGAAGGGATTTGGAATGCTTGAATCGATAAAAAAACTGAAACCAGCGGCCCCCTTATATAGGCCTCCAGGGGGCCGCTCAGCGGATATGCGGCCCCTGGGGCCGCTCAGCAGATATGCGGTCCCCTGGGGCCGCTCAGCGGATATGCGGCCCCTCTCCAGGGGCCGCTCAGCTGATATGCGGTCCCCAGGAAAGGGGGCCGCTCAGCTGATCTGCGGCCGTGCTAAATTTAAAATTGTCACGCAACGGTGCCGTTTTGGTTTTTTTTTTTTTTGGGCTGTGCTATATTTAAAAATTTCGGTGGATATTCGACCAGCTCGGAACGTTGGAAAAAATAAATAAATAAGATGGAATGACAGCTGCTAATATTTAATAAAAGTCCGCTATGAAGTATTTACTAGCTAATTGCATATGGTTAAACTGTTAAGCGCATCCAAGCGGCATGTGGCCATGCTAAGTGGACGGTTTAGGCCAGCTAGCGCTCCGCCAGCACGGCAGCACCTCATTCCAAAGCATCACTCAGTGTCCTCTTCAAGATCCTCTACAACAAACTATATGTACTACTCACTTATCTACCTTCCGATCTGCGTACGACAAGATCAGACGGTTGATAGTTACACCATAAATGCAAACTCTGCAGCGGATGTGAATGTCTCCCTCTTCTTGGTTGCAGTACCGCCCCACGTTCCCTTCCCCAATTCAACGCCGCTCCTCTAGTCCTCTCACAAGTCACACACCCTGCTCTTATCGTTTGACCCCTAAAAATTTAATTGCTCTATTTTGATACTATCTAAGCTGGTTAGATTTAATTGGAATTTAGTTAGGTCTTCCCCAGATGTTTCATTCTTCCTCCCGTTGGATTCGATCCGATCGATGCATGGATGATCCATCTGTCCCACTTGATGAAGCTGGCAAGAAGCATCACTTTGTACTTTATTTTTTGGGGGAATTTCACGTATACCCCTCAAAAATTTCAAAATTACATATTTTCCCCTCTAAATTTTGAAATTACGTATTTCCCCCTCTAAACATCAAAAAATCACATATTTACCCATTTTATTGTTTTTTATATTAAAACACATTCTAAATTCATAAAATACCCATTTTACCCTTTTTATTAAAAAGCATAAAACGTCCATGTGACTCAAATTTGAATCTGAAAGGTTCCTCTATCGTCCGAATTGCTTTACGATATGTGCGCGCTAGGTCAACACGAATCTTGAAGAGAAATACACGGATATTGAAGCAACGTGCACATATCTTAATGCAATGCACACGGATCAAAATTGCTTTAAGATCCGTGCGTGCTAGATCAGTACGAATCTTGAAGCGAACATGCACATATCTTATTGTGATGCGCATGGATCGGACGGTAGAGGAACTCTTTAGATTCAAATTTGAGTTCGATGGGGGTTTTCTACTTTTAGTAAAGAGTAAAATGGGTATTTTATAAATTTAGAATATGTTTTAATATAAAAGACAATAAAATTGGTAAATATGTGAGTTTTTGAAATTTAGAGGGGAAAATACGTAATTATGAAGCTTTTGAGGGGTATACATGAAAATGAAATTCCCCCTTTTTTTTTTCATTATTGTTTTTATTATTATTTTGTTTGCTTCATGCATGTGGATGCGATCTATGACTGTTTGTCTTTACCAACCGCCTATATATAGGAGCGTCAATACCATTCCTTCATCACTCAATCAAGTAAACTCTTTTTTCTCTTCACCTCTTGACTTACCTAGTTCATCTCTTTCTCTTCCAAGTTCCAACAATATATCTTTCACTAGATAGATACTTAGCTGCACTTTTACCAGATATGGCCTTTGCTAGAACCATTTTTCCATTGCTATTCCTCCTTACCTTAACCAATATATCAATGGGAGCTAGAATGCTAGACCTTTGGGAACCGGATTCAAACCTCCTCACGTACCACCAAGGAGCAGTGCTCCAAGGTAACATCCCCATCTCCCTCTATTGGTATGGTACCTTCTCTCCATTGCAAAAATCAATCATTGTCGACTACATCCAATCTCTAAGCTCCACTACTCAAGACCCGACACCTTCAGTCTCTCAATGGATGGATAAGATAAACGACTTCTACCTATCCAAGGTCGGGAACATTGCCCGAGCCAAAGTGATCTTGGCAAACCAACAAGACGATACCTACTCCTTGGGAAAATCCCTGACAGTTGAACAGATATCACAGCTGGCGACAAATGCTCAGCCCCAAAATGGCGGCATTGCGCTGGTTTTGACGGATGAAAGTGTGGCGGTCGACGACTTCTGCTCTACAAGATGTGGCCTGCACGGCGCCAACCCGACTTCCAGCTGGACATTTATCTGGGTTGGTAACTCGGCCACTCAGTGCCCGGGTCATTGCGCATGGCCCTACAACCAACCAGTTGGTGGCCCCCAGGACGAAGCTCTGGTGGCACCGAACGACATCGGTTGTGATGGCATGGTGATCAACATCGGTATCATGCTTGTTGGTGCAATTACAAACCCTTATGGCGACGGATTTTATCAAGGACCTAAGGAGGCACCATTAGAGGCCGCAACTGCTTGCCCGGGTTGTTATGGCCAAGGAGCTTTTTCGGGCTATGCCGGTCAACTTCTGGTGGACCCTGCCACTAAGGCCAGTTATAATGCAAATGGAGCAAATGGAAGGAAGTTCCTTGTTGCTGCTCTGATGAATCCGGACTCATCCATGTGCTCCACCATGAGTTGAGATCAATGCAAGAATTTATGTCAAGAGGTTTTGTAAGATTAATGATCGAGAAAGAGGGTTAAATTTTATGTAAATAGGAAGTTAGATTGATACTGTATTGATTCGTTTCAGTACTCAACTAGTATTAATCCTTGTAATTCATCTTTACTTTAAAATTCTGGAGTAATTTCATTCTAGATAAATCATCTCTTCTAAGTTCTAACTATTATAAATCTTTATTGATTCTTTTTTGGAATACAAATCTTTATTGAAATCCCCCAGCCCTTTAGTTTTTAAGTTTTGACAAAGCCCGCTGTGATATATCCTCCTTTCGTAACAAAGAGCAGCCTGTATTGGGCCTAATTATGGGCTTGTATATAATTTTGCTCCAGATTGTATACATTTTACTGGGTTATATTACATAGAACTAGGGTGTTCCTAAGCTCACCAGGAGCTCGACTCTAAAACCTATTGAATTGACTTCAAATGACATTTTCAAACTGTTAGATGTTCAATCTATATTAAAATGTACTTGGAGACCAAATTTTACATTTTTTGGAATTTTTTTACTATTTATTAAGATGGTTTGAAAATCGCTATTTTTCAATGGTGCAGAATTTTAATAAAAACAGCGATTTTCAAACCATCTTAATAAATAGTAAAAAAATTCCAAAAAATGTAAAATTTGGTCTCGAAGCACATTTTAATATAGATTGAACATCTAACGGTTTGGAAATGTCGTTTGAAGTCAATTCGATAGGTTTTAGAGTCGAACTCACGAAGGGCTTGGTGAGCTTAGGAACACCCTAGTTCTACTCTTTATAATATGCTTCCTCATGCATTGATGCGCACCTAACTGATAGTAGACAACAGTAGTGTTGTTAAATGTGGCTGCATATGCGTATACAGTCAGAAACTACATGAAAATCTTCAAACAATCTCATATATGCGATTTTTCATGTGCATTCACGTATGCAGTCTATACTGATCGTATACAGATCGCATTATACCATGCAGTCCATACAAATGTTTAATTTAATTAATTAAAAAAAATTCCATGTTCTGAGAAAACATTTATAATGAAAAAAGGATCGGATATGCAGTAAAACCCGGACCCAATTCTTTATATTTATCCGGACACAAGTTCAGCAAAATGAACCTTCCCAATAGTCCATGCAGCTTCTTTTATACTCAAAAAGTTTCTTTATTTTGTTTTTAAGAGTTGGAACTAAAGAAGTGTTATTGTACCGGTTACTTCCGACGAATGCTCTGGATGAAATTCACGTGAATTTTGTGTTTACATTATTTTATTACTAATTTGGGCCGAAGGATTTGAGCAGTTGAATTTATGGCCCATTATTGACTATTGGCTATTGGCTATATATGTTTAAGTGAAGTTTTTCATATACTACATATACATGTAGTATAAAATACACGCACATGAATATATATTTGAATTCTCATTTTAAAATCCGCATATATAAGTCTACATAAAAATCCGCATATGCGGTATGCAGTGGCCTTCCGAATGCATGAACAAAACCGCATTTAACAACATTGGACAACAATATGCTTCAAGTTTCACCAAACAAAGTCGTATAAGCCCAAAAATTGAAACATACCTTTTTTTTATTTTGAATGTATTATTTGTAGAAAATTGTAATAAAAAAAAAACAACAATATATATTGATATTCAAAAGTATTTTGGAACAACAATGGAATGAAGAAAAAATTAACATAAAAGTATTTTCCATTATCTAATCAAAATCAAGTGAAAATATATTGTGTATTGTCTGATTAAGATCACTCACTTTAGAGATTTTTTTCCGGCAAAGATGATGCTGCAAGGTTTTAATCTGCTACCTAAGAGCTTTCATAAAATATATATATATATATATAGAGAGATTGACTACAGTGAGTTGTGAAGTAAAACATCGTTCTTCATATTTTCAAAATAAAAATATGAGCGTGAAGTAAAATGACATCTTACTTCGCAACTGACCATAGCCCAGCTCTATATATATATATAAATATATATATAGAGAGAGATGGACTAGGCTAAGCCATGGTGTAAAACGACTTGGTACTCCACGCCATATCTTCATTTTCAAAGTTCAAATAGTCGATTCGAACCTTCCAACATGTTCTTCATATTGAAATGTACTTGGAGACCAAATTTTACATTTTTTGGAATTTTTTTACTATTTATTAAGCCACTTTGAAAATCTGAAAATCCGGGTGAACAGTAAAAAACAGTAAATTTTTCTGGACCGCCGGATCAGTGATTTTCAAAGTGGCTTAATAAATAGTAAAAAAATTCCAAACAATGAAAAATTTGGTCTCCAAGCACATTTCAATATGGAGAACAACTTGAGCGGTTCAGATCGGTAGTTTGGATTTTCAAAATGAAAATAATGAGGCGTGGAGCACCAAGTCGTTTTACACCATGGCTTAGCTAAGCCCAGCACTATATATATATATATATATATAGATGGGCTAACTTGCTTTGGGAATTAAAGAGGGCGTTTTACTTTGCGCTCATATCTTCATTTTCAAAGTTCAAATAGTCGATTCGAACCTTCCAACATGTTCTTCATATTAAAATGTGCTTGGAGACCAAATTTTACAATTTTTGGAAATTTTTTACTATTTTTTCAGAATTTTTGAAAATCACAACTTTTCATTAAATAAAAAAAAAAAAAAAATTCAGCAAAGTGATGATTTTCAAAAATTCTGAAAAAATAGTAAAAAATTTCCAAAAATTGTAAAATTTGGTCTCCAAGCACATTTTAATATGAAGAACATGTTGGAAGGTTCGAATCGACTATTTAAACTTTGAAAATGAAGATATGAGCGCAAAGTAAAACGCCCTCTTTAATTCCCAAAGCAAGTTAGCCCATCTCTATATATATATATATATATATATATAGAGATCGACTATGGTGAGTTGTGAAGTAAAACGTCATTTTACTTCACGCTCATACTTCATTTTGAAAATCTAAACAACCGATCCGAACCGCTCAACATGTTCTCCATATTGAAATGTGCTTGGAGACCAAATTTTACATTTTTTGGAATTTTTTTACTATTTATTAAGCCACTTTGAAAATCTCAGATCCGGGTGAACAGTAAAAAACAGTAAAAAATTCTGGACCATTTGATCAGCGATTTTCAAAGTGCATTAATAAATAGTAAAAAAATTCCAAAAATTATAAAATTTGGTCTCCAAGCACATTTCAATATGGAGAACATGTTGAGCGGTTCGGATCGGTTGTTTAGATTTTCAAAATAAAAATATGAGCGTGAAGTAAAAATGACATCTTATTTCGCAACTCACCATAGCCCAGCTCTATATATATATAGGTTTTAATTTGTTTAAAAAAAATGAGTTCTTGGTTCCAACTTTGCTGGATAAATAAAAGTCCAAGGGGAAAAAAAGGGAAAATCGTCGGCGGGTGTTATTGATGCAACAACATTTTTTTTGTTTCGGGAGGCTTTTGGTGAAATTTTTTTGATAGAATGTGAATCTTGATAGAAGTTATCAATGCAGATTTGCTCGCCGAGAAAAGCGTTTTGTCATAAATGGAATTTCTCTCGATTCAAAAGATGTAGTTCATAAAAGAATGTCTTTTATAGTCTTACAAGTACCAGAAAGACAGGCCACGAGGTTTTGGTGAATAGAAATGGGACAACCAAGACAGGTCATAAAATTGTCATTTTTTTTTAATCTATATTTAAGTTCGCACTTAAAAAAAATTATACTGAAAAAATAGTAAGAAATTAAAAATAGAGATTACGGTACAACACTTTATATTTTTTCTAACATATTGATATATTGATATAGTAGAAAAATAATTTTATTATGAAAAAAATTAGAAAAAATAAAGTTAATTACTTTAAGAAGAAAAAAATTAAAATAAGCACAAAGATATTATTTGAAAATAAATTTAATTTTTATTAACATTATGAATCAAATCATATGATTTTTTTTCAAAATTAATTGAGAAAAGTATAATATGTTTTTTATTATCTTTCGCTCAGTATTTCTGAAATCAAAAGAATAGAAGATTTTTTTTTTTTTTTTTAGGTTTTTTGGCATATGCTGCCAGTTGGTTTTATCAATGCTAAGTCCACTTACAATTTTACAACACTTCACCATAACCAATGTGCCTTTCCCATGAGGAATTTAATACTTGTGTTTTTCTTAATATTCCACATAAGAAATTTAGCTTGTTGTAAAATATTTTATATTTTGATTTGAGATTTGCAATAAAATAATTTTTGCATATAGTATCAAAATATATGGCATAACTTTTATTGATATGCCAACTAAAATAACAAAAGTAATTAAGCAAATAAATACGCCAACAAAACAAAATTCCAATTGATGAAATTATTTCAGCAATTTCGTACCAAGCAGTGTTCTAAATAGCGCGCTATAGCGTTTTTGGACCCCAAACGCTAAGCTATGACATCAAAATGCGCTATTTGCGCTACGGCCGCTATAGCGGTGATAGCAGTCCGCTATAGCGCTATAGCGGTCTGCTATTTGCGCTACGGCCGCTATACAATATGGGTTTTTTTAAGCAATTTATATGGGCTTTAAATAAAGACCCAAAAAAGCTCAAACCGAAATTGAATTTGTTGCTACTTGCTACAGATAAATCAATTTGAAATTGGGAATAAAAATTGAAATTTGAATTAGAAAAAAATCCAAACCGAAATTGAAATTTGAATAGAAAAAAATTAGATTATGTCATGAATCATGATGCTTAAGATATTTTTAATAGAAAAAATCTATAGTTTATGATATTACTATAGATATTTTGAACCGCAATTTGGACTTTGTATGGGTTCAATATGAATATTATAATTTCTTAATTACTTTGATGTTATTTATTGTTCTATGAGACTTTAGATAATGTTGATATTTAGTACAAATATTGAATATACGGAATGTAAAAAAAAAAGCTTCCGCTATAGCGATGCTATTCGCTATAGCTTTTTTTGTAAACGCTATGACGCTATAAACGTTATTTAAAACCTTGATACCAAGTAAGCAAAGAATGGCAAAAGCTGGTAATTGATAAATGACAAAACAATCTAAATTTGTTCTATCTTAACTTTGTATATTTATTAAAGGAACCTGTTGGCCTATCCAAAAATTATGTACTTGATAAAGATCCAACCAAAATTATTCTAAATTAGGACTAATTTTGGTATTTGCTCCGGAATTAAATATGTATTGAAGAAAAAATAAATGTTTAAATTGATATAAAATAATTGAATGCAAAATTAAGAAATGTATTGAAATTTTAGTGAATCAAATAATAAAGTAATTAATTTCGTATTGAATTATGCAAAATTAAGAAATATATTGAAAATTTTAAATTGAACGAACACTTTTGGCCATGTAATCAATTTTGGCAATAATTAATGGTGGATTCAAGTCCAATCATCTTTATTGAATATCAAATTTACAGTTCCATTTGTATGAAATAAGAAACTATTTAAAAGAAATACGAAAGTTAACCAAATAGTTGAATCTTAATTTTACAGACTGATCCGTCAATGGTTGTGATTAAAATAAGAAATTTCAGATTGAATATTAGCTCTCCGATCAAATAATAAGTCCTCTTTTGATTCTATGCATGTTTTTTTATGTCTTTTTATGTGTAAAAGTCTAAATTTATTTAGACACGTACTTGCCAAATATAAATTGTATCATGATTTATTGATCATAATTTTCTTTTAATTTTTAAATGTCATTTAAGGAACTTTTGGATTGATTGATAATTAACTGGTCATGTTTTCATTTGTTTTCATTTTTTATATCTTTAAGAAATGTTATTTGTTATTTTTTTACGAAGATATGTCAAAAAAATAATAAAAAAACATATATATCATTTAATAAAATATGTCATTTAAGGAATGTTATTTACGTATAGATGTCATTTAATATGTTATTTAAGAAATTAATTTGTTATTTAGTTAAATTATTTTATAAAAAATATGTTATTTTGTATGATTTTTTTTTATATTTTTTATAATATATTTCTGTTACAATGCACGGATACAATACTAATAATAATAAGTAAAACATGCTACGAAAATGTTGAATTCTGAAATAGGTAAAAGTCCACGTACATATAAATTAAGATTTAATTTTCAATACGAGAGATTTGATTTTTTAAATTCAAAAATAGACAACTATTATCTAGTTTTCATTGTAACTTTGCCCTGTGATCATATAACTTTCTTATTTTTCCCTCTGATTTTGTTGTTCTAGAACAATTGACTGAGTGTAGTCAGAATCAATTACCTCTCTATGTTCTTCTCAAGGTTCTAAATAGCGCGTTATAGCGCCGCTATAGCGTTTTTAGACCATAAAAGCTATAACGCTATTGCCGCTATAGTGGCGCTATATGGACATAGCGTTGTTTTTTCAGCCCTTCCGCTATGACGCGATAAACGCTATTTAAACCTTTCGCTCTTCTCCTTTCCCCTCACGTAACCCCCTTTCAAAGCACATTTTAATTGCCGTGAACAATATCGGAATAACCATATTGACCTATCTAAAAAAAATAAAAAAATATAAGATTTGTTCTACAAGAACATTTTCATATGAAGACCATTGTTTAACTGTTTGAATTGACTATTTGATTTTGAAAACAAGAATATAAATCTATAACATGGATCGATTTGTACCGTCATTTTCCATTATTCAGTTTCCAGATTATGTTCTCTGCAGTCTTTTATATAGTTTAAATTCTACTAAATTGATAGAGTTTAAAATTATTGTTTGGTGCAGAAAGAACCATGCATTTAACGCCCAACAAACATTTGTTGGTTTGATGTTTATTAGGTGATTTCCAAAAACCATGTCATGTCATGTACTCATGTATGCATTTTTTTTATTGCTTTAATTATATTTGCAACTTCAAAACTAAAAAAGAAATTATATTTTGCACTTACTATTGATCTTAGAAGATATAATTGCTTAAACGAGGAATCCGGTAATCTCAAAGCATTTTGAATGCCTCTGGAGTCTGGACCTCTTTAGAAATAAAACAGCAAGAAAAACTTAATCCATCCCCATATATGTTGGGTTTACGGTTTCAGACTATATAAATTACAAAATAAATGAATCTCGAGATAGAACATGTAAATTGAAAGTGGAGTATTTGTGACTGGTAACTAAAGCTTGAATTTTAAATTTCAGACAAAATCATCCAACTAATGAGGAGGGTTCAAATGCCTCTATTTTTTGTGTCTCCATCATGCCTTCATTTTTTAAAACTTTAATAACTCAAAATTTAAAACTTAAAGTCAAAATAAAACCATTAGATGCAATACATATTATTTTATCTATGTTCTCATAAAAAATTATTACATTTCAATTTTGCTTTTATGTAAATAAATAAGTTGAAAAATCAACGTCCAAAAATTATCCACATTAGTATATATTTTTACAAGCTCAAGATGACAACCAAGACAAAGTTAAAATGCCATAACTTTTTACACGTGCATAGATAAAATGATATAGTTCATATCTAACAGTTTTATTTTTAATTTTTAATTTTAAATTTTGAGTTATTAAAGTTTTAAATAATGGAGGCACAAAAAATAGAGGTATTTGAACCCTCCTCCCAACTAATATGGTGGTCAAAATGAGATACCGTGCTTTTCAAATTTATGCTATGTTTTACTCTTCTCTCTATCTCTCTCATTTCTTTCTCTCTCCTCCTCTTTGAAGAGAGATAGAGAGAAAAAGGAATAGCAGGATCCTACTTTTTCTTTGAGAAAAGCAATAGATGTTGATCCATAGTGGTCCGACACCTTTATCTCGTAGATATTTTTCTTGAGTGAGGCTATGGTGCTATGCATAGCACGGATGGCTAGTGTACTACGGCTCAATATGGTACTTTTTAAAATCCTAACGGTCGATCCGACCGTTCAATGTGATAACCATATGAATATGTACTTGCAAACTAAATTTTATATTTTTTCGAATTTTTTTACTATTTTTTCAGATAGGTAGAATTTTGATGGTCCAGAATTTTCAAAAAACACTGATTTTTCTACCTATCTGAAAAAATAGTAAAAAAATTCGAAAAAATATAAAATTTAGTTTGCAAGTACATATTCATATGGATATCACATTGAACGGTAGGATCGACCGTTAGGATTTTAAAAAGTACCATATTGAGCCGTAGTACACTAGTCATTGGTGCTATGCATAGCACCATAGCCTCACTCATTTTTCTTAATTGTCATGCATGAACAATATCCTGATGACAATATTGTGCTTGCGTAGACTTTGTTGTTAATCAAATAATCAAACTATGGATTATCAATAAATATGCGTTAAAAACATAACAAAAATTATCAATGTACGTTTAAGTGTTTTATTTTCCATATTAGATTAACTGACGAGCTTTTGAATTGAAAATAACATACAATGGGGCAAAAATTAACAGAAAAAATAGTATATAGTGGAGAAAAAGTTAAGAATTAGACGTAATTTTATAAATGTTTATGGTTAGAAACATATTATTATTATTGTTTTAAAAAAAATCATAGTATTTTGACATTCCATTTTTTCAGGGTGCTTATCGTCCATGGCTCACTTTTACTCTACCTAAAAGTTATAAAAAGAACAAAAATAAATTGGTTATATAATAAACTTATAGAATATAAATTTTTACTATTTTTTATGATTTATACAAGATGATAAAAATTGACTTAGAAATAAAAAATAGTAAAAAATAGTAAAATAAATTGCCACTATTTTAAACCATTTTTTGCCATCTTTCATAAATCATAAAAAATAGTAAAAAAAGAATTCAAAAATAGTAAAAATTGATATTCTACAAATTCATTATATAACCAATTTACTAAGCTACTTGGATCGAAATTTGAATTTTATACGATAAATTTTTGAAACAATAACACGGAAGATCTTATATTATTCATAGCACATAAATCTTACTCAAAAGTCAAAACATAATTATCCCTGTTGTAATGAAAAGTTGGAAAAAGAACAAAAACATAATTACCACCGTAGTAATGAAATAGATGACTACAATTTTACACATTAGCAGAAAATAGCAGCAGTAAATAAAGTAACAAACCAATATACATTTTTGCTTGCAAAACAAAATTTTGATAGCAAAAAAAATTGGACGAGTGCAAATGGTCCCAATTTTGCCAGCATTACAAAGGTTCAAGAACCAAAGTAGTAGTACCCTTGTGCGACATTGAAATAGGCTTTTTCAGAAGTATGAAGGATTTCACTGGCAAGACCCATAGAAAAAAAAACATTTGAGATGAGTAAACTGAAAAATAAACTTATTAAAGAAATAAATCGGCGAAAAAGAATACAAATGAACAGAAAAAGGACACTGTTTAATGTTTATGCAACACAAATCGTAAACTTATTTAGTACAAGATTTAAAGATTTTAGAATCAATTATGAAAAATTAATTGCCCTTGTCATTGTTTGGATTCATTTCTCCGCAACGAGCTTTATGCTGACGTGGGCCGTACGCGACTAGCCGTTGCCCGTTGCCCGTTGGCTGACAGCAAAGCGAACGCTGTTCCCCGATAGCGACTGCACCTCCTTCGACCCTACCAGCCAGACTAGGAGGAGGCCCCACACGTATCCCAAGGCACAATCAACGGCTAAGATCCTTCGCACACCAATCCACATGCCTTTGTGAAAAAAGAAAATTAACCGCAGTAAATGCACCTCGCACCCTGTCACGAGGCGATCGTGAGGAAACTTTTTTAGAAACCATAAAAAAAAACAAATTTACCAAACCAATTTAATTGTTTTGATTTAAAAAAAATTCATAAGAACCGAGATATCATTTCAGTTTGAATATTTTTTTTTCGGACTGAATTGTTATTTTGATCCGAAATATTTTCACAAGTTTTCTCTCAACAGGTATATTTTTTTTCGAAATCTGTGAAAATAATTTGGACCGAAATGACAATTCAGTTAGAAAAAAAAAAAACTTTGAATCAAAATTAAATCTCAATTCTTATGATTTTCACAAGTTTTTCCTCAATACATTATTTTTTTCAAAATCTGTGAAAATAGCTCAGATCGAAATGACAATTCGGTTCGGAAAAAAAAAAAATTTCGGATCAAAACGAAATATCAGTTCTTATGATTTTTGTAAAAACTAAAACAATCAAGTTGGTTTGGTAATTTTTTATTTATTTATGGTTTCTAAAAAAAAATTTCATCGTGAGGCGCATAAGAGAAAGAGAGAAGCCTTCGATCGTACGTAGGGCTGTAAACGAGCTGGCTCGGGCCGAGCTGGGCCCTAGCTCGGCTCGTTAATTCTGGACCGAGCTCTTACCGAGCTGGCTCGTTAACAGCCCGAGCCCGTAACGAGCCAAACCGAGCTGGCTCGCGAGCTGACGAGCTGGCTCGCTGGGGTTGGCTGAATCTTGTTTTAACTAAGCTGGACCGAGCTGAACCGAGCTGGACCGAGCCAGACCGAGCTGGACAGTATAAAATGCACACAAATTCATACAAATTTACAAATTGATGCCTAGCCGAGCTAGCTCGCGAGCTGACGAGCTAGCTCATTCTGGCCCGAGCTAGTGGCGAGCTGGCTCGTTAACAGTTCGGTCCAGTAACGAGCGAGCTGTTAGCGAGCGAGTCAGGTGCGAGTCACGATCGAGCCACGAGCTACGAGCTTTTTTGCCACCCCTAATCGTACGAGTCATTCACTCACTCCCAGAATCCAGTCACAGCGCACGAATCCCAAAGGTACCTGACAGTGAAGAATACTCACAGCGGAACCAAAATAAATTACGTGCTCATACGGATTTGCTTTACGATTCGTGTTAAATTAAAATGGACGGCTTACATTTCAATATAAACGGTCAGGTATTGCACTGGATTTGAATTCACATCGCGCTCCAATTTAGCACGCCACCTCACCAGCTGTCATGAACGCGCTTCTGTAAATCGAACTTTAACCCAAGTTAATAGTTACCCGACCCAAAACTGAATCGGTCCCACCAGCCCAGCTAATTTGTAGCAGTTACCCACTCTTCTTCCTCACTCCCCACTCGCTAAGATCCAAAGTTTCCAGCCTGGCTTCCCACTCTACCCCTCCCATTTCGTGTTGACTTCGCATCCTCTGAGATATCTCATATTTTGCGAGACTTTTTGGAAAATGTTAACTGTTCAAATACGTTTTGCACGAATCTCAATGCTCACATAATATTGGCCCGTGCGCTATCCCCGAATAGGCACCGGACACGTCGGTCACGCAAAATTTGAGATATCTCTGAGGATACTCACTCTTTCGTGTTCCTCCCTCCTCTATGTTTCGAGAAGCGCACCCACGCTTTTTCCTTCGGGGAAGTGTTTTTTTTTTTTTTGAGCAAGCCTTCGGGGAATTAAAGTATTAATTTTAAAAATCTCCTTCCAATAGAATAATTGTTTACTTTATGACATTTTTGACCTCACGTTCCAGATTCTCGCGAGTATCTAAGCAGCTGTTGTTAATGCCATCCTTATCCTCTTCTAACAATAGGGTAAAATTCCGATATTTATCAAAAAATGTATTATATATCAAAATGTAATTCATACTTTACTTTATGTATGGTCCAGCTGTCCAGTGAAAAATAAATTTTGTGTATTGTACTTACTTTTTTTAAAAATTAATATTAGTTAACAGATTGGAAATTTTCAATAAATATAACAAATGCTGTAATTTAATTTGAATTTTTATTGTCATGGTTCAGGAGTTGAGTTATTAACTTATTATCATTTACTTTTACCAAAAATGTAACAAAATCATATCTCCAATTAAAGAGAAGTAATAATAAAAGTGCTTGCATGGCTACAGCTGGGAGTCCGACTCTGCTGCTTTTCTAGCAGAAAAGGAGGACCCTCCTCTCCTAAATCCAACGATCCTAAATTTTTATTCACGTATCTCGATAAAAAAATCTTTTCATACACAAATCTCAACGAATTTAGAATCGTTGGATTTGGAAGAGGAGGGTCTCCTTTTCTACTAGAAAAGCAGCGGAGTCCATTCCTACAGCTGGGACGGAGAAAGGCGCTGAATACAGCTGTCTAGTGACCGTTCAGTGACCAGTACCATACTACTTTACTGGCCCCAAAGCACCTTGCATGACCCCACACGACCTTTGTCTCTTTTGTTTCTGATAAACCTCTCCAGCTCTGCGTCCCCTATATAAACTCCTCACTTCTCCATTGTTCTTCATCACTTACCAGTCTCTCCTCTCAGCTCAGCTTCTTCCATTACTCATGGCTTTATCTGCACTAAAAACCATTTTCTTTACCTTTATTGTTTGTACATTTCTAGTAAATAGCTCCTATGGAGCAAGGAAGCCAACAGCTCTAGTAGATGATGTACCACTCAGCATGAGGTACCACAAAGGTGCTCTCCTTACCGGCCACATCTCGGTAAATTTCATCTGGTACGGCAAATTCACACCGTCGCAGCGCGCCATCCTTGCCGATTTCGTCTCCTCACTCACCAACAGTGCCAAATCAGAACCATCGGTGGCGTCTTGGTTTAAAACCACCGAGAAATATTACTCTCACTCGAAGGCCCGGTTTCCTTCCCTGGTTGGCGGTAAACATATACTTGACGAGTCGTACTCCCTCGGCAAATCCCTCACTGACGCACACATTCTGAAGCTTGCTAGCCGTGGGCCCCCCAGCAATGCTGTCAATGTGGTCCTTACTTCTGATGACGTGGCGGTTGAGGGTTTCTGTATGAGCCGGTGCGGATACCACGGCTTCTCTCCCCGGTCTAAGCTTGGCCGGTTTGCGTACATTTGGGTTGGCAACTCGGCCACACAGTGCCCGGGTCAATGCGCCTGGCCCTTTCACCAGCCTGTATACGGCCCGCAGAACCCGCCATTGGTTGCACCTAATGGCGATGTCGGTCTCGACGGTATGGTGATCAATCTTGCAAGCATGATTGCTGGTACCGTAACGAACCCATTTCAAAACGGTTTCTACCAGGGATCCAAGGAGGCTCCGTTGGAGGCTGCTACGGCTTGTACTGGCATGTATGCAAAGGGGGCTTATCCTGGGTACGCTGGTGATCTGCTGGTGGACCCCACCACTAGTGCAAGTTACAATGCAAATGGGGTGAACGGGAGGAAGTATGTTGTACCGGCGATCTTTGACCCGGCCACGTCATCGTGCACCACCTTGGTGTAGATGGGGAATTGAGTTGTTTAGTTACACAGATTAGTTCAGTTTTTGGGTTTACTGAGTAATAGATAACTGTAATTCTTTCATTTATTCAATGAAAATTATTATATAATTATGTTCCGGTTTGTTAATAATTAGTTAATGTTAGTGGAATCGGTATGTTGATAATCCAAGTAAGCATATTCCAAACTTTTTATTTTTTTATTTGAAAGGTGAAATTTCACCGTAAATCCACAAATTATTGAAATTACATATTTTCCCATAAAAAATCCATAATACATATTTAATTCTAACTTATAAAAATTCACATATTTACTCAAATCTATTTTATCTTTTCCCATTTTTTCCCTTTATCAGAGTAAAGTTTTTCGATAATTTTATTCAGACTAGTGTTGTAAATAACCAAGGTTCTAAATAGCGTTTATAGCGTCGTAGCGGGACAGCTAAAAAAAAAGCTATAACGAATAGCGTCGCTATAGCGGAAGCTATTCCAAATAGGGTTTTTTTTTTTACATTTCGTATATTCAATATTTGTACTAAATATCAACATTATCTAAAGTCTCATAGAACAATAAATAACACAAAAGTAATTAAGAAATTATATTATTCATATTGAACCCGTACAAAGTCCAAATTGCGGTTCAAAATATCCATAGTAATATCATAAACTATCGATTTTTCCTATTAAAAATATCTTAAGCATCATGATTCATGACATAATCTATTTTTTTTCTATTCAAATTTTAATTTCGGTTTGGACTTTTTTTCTATTCAAATTTCAATTTCTATTCCCAATTTCAAATTGATTTATCTGTAACAAGTAGCAAAAAATTCAATTTCGGTTTGAGATTTTTTTTTTATCTTTATTTAACACCCATATAAATTGCTTAAAAAAAAAAAAAAAAAAACTCATATTTTATAGCGCAAATAGCGCCGTAGCGCAAATAGCGCATTTTGATGTCATAGCGTAGCGTTTGGGGTCCAAAAACGCTATAGCGCTGCTATAGCGCGCTATTTAGAACACTGAAATAACGGTATGTGCTCATAGGGTACCGCCAAGCGATTATTCGGGAATAATTGAGAAAAATCGGGCATAAATGGAAATAATCGGCCAATTATTCGAGAAAATCTGTGACAAGTTGATTACCGTCAACGACCTAATTGGACGATTAATCAGCCTAAACGGATTATTTTTTACAACATTGATTCAGACACAGACACAGGGCTCAAAGGTGATACGGCCCGACGAACTCGGTGTATTTCTTTCCGTTTTCAAGGCAGAAAGGCCCGGTCCAATTTATTAGTCGATAAATGTGGTATTATTGGCCCATAAATTTTCTCTCAATTTCGGCATTTGAAATTGTAGGTGGCCTACCCGCCTATACTCATTTAAAAATTGTCGTAGTCTTTGCATAGATCTTACAATTGGTCAAATCAGAATCGTTCAAAAATTAGGTTGCATAGTATCTAGATTTAATGTGACCCTAATGCCTTTTACAACCAGCTTTCTATAACATAATATCCGACCTAATTTCTCTATGTTTTTTTTTTTTTTTTTTTTTATGAAAGCTGGCACTATATTTACTGCTTAATTACTACAATTTCTTATTAATTTTCCATAATAGATATATCCAACCTAATTTTTGCAATAGACTTATTTGCTGCGACGAATAAACGCACATAGCATTCAATTGCGCTAACCCATCCCCTAAAACAAAAATTGAAGTTCATATGATATCATGATGTTCTAATGGTTTCAATACAACATCCATCTTCTCAAACGAGTGAAGTATAGTTTCATTACCCTCCAAAACTTTCATTACAAAATAACAGTGTTTTAATATAACAAAAAGTAGGATAGATCTATATACATGGAGATATATATCTCTAAACCATAGTCGTGCATGAGCAAGTAGACGGGTCGAAAAATGCAGGAAGGAGATACTTCTGTCCATTGGCTCCGTTTGAATTATAGCTCGCTCCTGATGAATCAGTCGGTAAAAATCCCGCAAATCCGGGAAAATGACCCGTTGCATATGCCCCTGGGCAAGCTGTTGACACCTCAAGCGGCGCCTCCTGCGTTCCTTGGTAGAAACCATCCCCATACGGATTTGTGGCCGACCCTGCAATCATTTGTGCGAGATTCATCACCATACCATCAACCCCCATGTCACCATTAGGCGCCGTCAATGGAGCGCACATGGGGCCGTGCATGGGCTGGTGGAAGGGCCAGGCGCATTGTCCCGGGCACTGTTTTGCTGCGTTGCCGACCCAAATTAGGATTGCACCACTGTTTGGGTCAGATCTGTGGAGAGCGCACTGCGACATGCAAAAACCCTCAACTGCTACATCCTCTGCAGTGAAGACAAGTGTAATCTCTCCTTTCTTACAGTTAGGCAAATTGGCCAGCTGTGTGATATTATCTTGAGTAAGGTAATATCCCATGGAGTAATTATCGTCGACTATTTGGTTATGGTCTAGATGAATGTGTGTGGTCGGGTTGTTTTTTCCGACTTTACATAGGTAAAGTTTGTTGATGTTGTCGAACCATTGCGCAACCGAAGGACACGACTGTTGTTGTTGTTGTTGTTGCTGCTGCTGGTCGTCGTGAGTGAGCGAGTCGATGAAATTGGTGATGATATATTTTTGGGTCTGGGTGAAGTTGCCGTACCAGACTATGGAGACCAGTATTTTACCTTGGAGCACTTCACCATTGTGGTACTGGAGGGGATTATCCTGTGTTGGAAAGATGTACTCGTCAAGTTTTCTAATGTTGTATCCAAAGCCGAGATATGAAAGGTTACCAAGAAATAGTACTAGCAAAAGGCATTTAATGTGGTTCCAAGAAGCCATTAATTTGTTTGTGAGGAAATGAAGCGGCTAGACCCAAGGTGCAAGGGCTGATAATTTTTGGTGCGTAAACCAAGGCAAAATGTGGTCTTTATATAGGACCAGAGTCCAGAGATGATGCAAAAGCAAGGTTTGATTTTTCAAACTTGCTTGGAATTAATTAATTAATTTGAGAAGCAAATGGAGGAAAATGAGAGGAAGGTGTCTGATGATTTAAGTTAATGCAAGTCAATGAGAGAAAGGATCTGATCACAAGGAATAGCATGTGATGGCAAGAGATTAGCATGTTTCAATTAAAGCTCTTAGTACTAAAGAACTATTTTTTTTTTGTGAATGTAGCATAGAGGTGCTACTATCTTAGTACAGTTATACAATTTCAAGTTGTATGTGGAATATTTTGACATGGACACGTGTGAGAATTGCTTCATTTTAAGAGATCCTCTAAAATCTCTGGCAAGATTATGGAATTTTAAGTACTCGAGATAACTGATGAGGTGGATGTCTAGTTTTAATTTTCAAGACACCTGTCCCTCTCTCCCTCTTATCTCTATTCCTTTAATAAGGCACCTCCCCTCTGGGCCTGTTTTATTTTGGGTTTCTTTTATTTGTGATGGTGAATCATAATATAAAGCAGCAGACTGAATCTATTATTGAAGTATATTTTGGGCTGTATTTGCAAAGTGTATTTTGGGTTCTTCACTAGCTTTCTAACTTTCCTCTGTTCAAGTTGTAAGGTACAAATTAAGAACATTTTGTCTTCATCAAAAGGTAGAATTTTATGTGATTTCTGTAGTCAATTCACAAGGAATTATTTTTAGGCATCATGGCTTGATGTGTATAAAAGGTCTAATTTGTTGTCAGATGGAAACCATTTTTTATAACAGTATTGTTTGATTATGTATTTCAGAAATCATTGTGCTAGCTTTCAAATTATAAGGTTTTTATATCTAATTTTAAAGTGCTTAACACACACACACACACACACACACACACACACACACACACACACATATATACATATACATATATAGAGAGTGGCTAAGCTCAAAACGTTTGCACCAAGGGTTTGGTGCAAACGATTTGTTTTCGGATCTTCGAAGTCCAAATGGTCGATCCGAACTGTTCAAGTTGTTCTCCATATTGAAATGTGCTTGGAGACCAAATTTTACATTTTTTGGAATTTTTTTACTATTTATTAAGCCACTTTGAAAGTTGCTGATCACACGGTCCAGAATTTGATTGCACTGTTTTTACTGTTCACCCGAATCAGCAACTTTCAAAGTGGCTTAATAAATAGTAAAAAAATTCCAAAAAATGTGAAATTTGGTCTCCAAGCACATTTTAATATGGATTAAATATCTAACGATTTGGATCGACCGTTTGGACTTTGCAAATAGGAGAACCAAAACGTTTGCACCAAGGGCTTGGTGCAAACGTTTTGAGCTTAGCCACTCTCTACATATATATAGTGCTGGGCTTAGCTACTTCATGGAGTAAAACGATTTGGTGCTCCACGCCTCATTATTTCCATTTTGAAAATCCAAACGACCGATCCGAACCGCTCAAGTTGTTCTCCATATTGATATGTGCTTGGAGACCAAATTTTACATTTTTTGGAATTTTTTTACTATTTATTAAGCCACTTTGAAAATCACTAATCCGGCGGTCCAGAAATTTTTACTGTTTTTTACTGTTCATAAGGATTTTCAGATTTTCAAAGTGGCTTAATAAATAGTAAAAAAATTCCAAAAAATGTAAAATTTGGTCTCCAAGTACATTTCAATATGAAGAACATGTTGGAAGGTTCGAATCGACTATTTGAACTTTGAAAATGAAGATATGACGTGGAGTACAAAATCGTTTTACTCCATGAAGTAGCTAAGTCCAACTCTATATATATTGTTCTCCATATTGAAATGTGCTTGGAGACCAAATTTTACATTTTTTGGAATCTTTTTACTATTTATTAAGCCACTTTGAAAATCGCTAATCCATTGGTCCAGAATTTTTTACTGTTTTGCTACTGTGACCATTGGATCAGCGATTTTCAAAGTGGCTTAATAAATAGTAAAAAAATTCCAAAAAATATAAAATTTGGTCTCCAAGCACATTTCAATATGGAGAACAACTTGAACGGCCGGATCGACATTTTGAATTTTGAAAATCCGAAAAGGAGCCCAAAGCACAAAAGGCCCTTTAATTTGCAAAGCATGGTAGCCTATCTCTATATGTATGTATATATAGAGGTTGGCTAAGATCAAAGTGGTATAACCAAGGCCTTAGTGCTACCAATTAGTTTTTGGGATTTTAAAGTTCAAATAGTTTCAAAATCCATGAAAAATAATAAAATTTGGTCCCCAAGCACATTTTAATATGGAAAACATGTTGAGCACTTCAAATCGACTATTTGAACTTTGAAAATCGCAAAATCGAATTGGTAGCACCAAAGCTCAGGAACTACCACTTTGATCTTAGCCAACCTATATATATATATATATATATATATATATATATATGATCATGTGACTTCACATTTTTAAATTTTACGTTTCTTAAACAATAAAACATGCATTAAAACAAAACAAATGTGAATTAAACGCTGAATTCATTCTATGATTAGTGGTTATCCAGCAAATCCGCAACAAAGCATGATGTTAGTGGTACTTGTTTAGATCCAAACAGTGGTTCGACAAGTTTGTTAGTGGCACTTGTTTGGACTATTTTTTTAATATCCGCAACTGAATTAAACGCTGAATTCATTCTATGATTAGTGGTACTTGTAAAACAACGTTCAAAAATTAAATGCATTAAAATTAATTGCTTTAAATACTTCAATTTATTTCTTAATACCCGGTTTATTTCTTAATATACTTCGGTTTATTATAAATCAATTGTTTTAAATAAAAAATAATAATATATTTTGGTTTGAACCGAACAAACCGAAATAAAATTTTGGTTCGATTCGGTTCAGTTGCAATGCTAAATCGATTCGGTTCGGTTCTATTTTAGAAACCGGATTATAACTTTAATTTGCCTAGTTAGGTTCGGTTGAAACCGAACCGAACCGATAAACACCCCTAGTTTTAAGTGTGGAGTAAGTGTGAAGTTAATCTATCTCAAGAGATGAATCAACCCTAAACCCTAAATCCAGATTTCTAGCTGTTGTCATACGGACAAGTTTAGAACCGCACAAATCTAAATCTCTGTTAAATCTAATATGTTAGCACAAATTTAAATACGAACGAACAATTTAGATCAGTCATTGAATTAAATCAATGAGTCCAAAACCCTAGTAGCCGATTTTGATTGCTATTAAACTGTGTCAACTGTGAACCCCATGAGTCGCTACTATGATGACAACAATCAATAGGCTAATAATTGCTGGCTGGCGATCGAAATTCTAAAGCATGGTTTTATTCAAGCAAGACCGAGCAGGGGAAATTTTTTTAGAAACCATAAATAAATAAAAAATATTTACTAAATCAACTTGATTGTTTTGGTATTTACAAAAACCATAAGAACCGAAATGTCATTTTAATCCGAAATTTTTTTTTTTTCTCATACCGAATTGTCATTTTGCTCCAAAGTGTTTTCACAAGTTTTACACCAATAGCTACATCATTTTTTTTCGAAATCTATGAAAACAGCTTGGACCAAAATAACAATTCAGTCCGGAAAAAATAACACTTCAGACCACAATGACATTTTGGTTGTTATGATTTTTATAAAAACCAAAGCAATCAAGTTGGTTTAGTATTTTTTTTTATTTATAGTTTTTAAAAAAATTCCCGGGCAGGGGGGCCATTACGTGAACGACTGTGGGTTGCGTACTTGCACAGAAATTTGGTGTGGGCCTACTGTTACTGGCCTGTTAATTGGTTATTAGATTAGTGGGAGTGTGGGACTTTAAGCCTATCATTGCTTCCTTTGTAAAATTCAGATCCAGTGCAATACATGCCTGAGTACAATGAGATCTGAATTGTTAGATTTAATCTACCACGAATTTCAAAAGAAATTTCCCAATATCTAAATAGGCACCGTTTTACTTTGCTCCGGCTGGGTGTATTGTATTCTGTTCGGTAAGCGTCATGCTAAGAGAGATCAAAGATTTTTTTTTATAAACCGTAATTAAAAAATTAATTTTTAGGAAACCAATATAATTATTTTTTTTTTACAAAAACTATAAGAACTAAAATGCCATTTCGGTCCCGAAATTTTTTTTTTTTTTTGGACCGAAATGGTATTTCGGTCCGGTCCTATTTTTGGATTTTCTGTGATACTTTTTGACAAGTTTTCATATGAGCTGCCGCAGAAAATTCATAAAGAAGACCGGACTGAAATGACATTTCAGTCCGGAATAAAAAAAAATTTCAGACCGAAATGGTATTTCAGTTCTTATAGTTTTTGTAAAAAAAAAAATAATCATGTTGGTTTCATAAATATTTTTTTTTTAATTATGGTTTATAAAAAAAATTGGAGATCAAATACCTGATATCAATCCAGACATCCAATACCCTCCCATCATATCTCCTTTCCTCTCTGATAAGACAGGCCTGCTAACTGTCTTGTTTAAACATAAATATTTCCTTTATCTATTTTTTTAAAATAAGTAACAGCCTAATTAGAAGTTGCTGACCTGATTGTATTTTTTTTTTCATATAATTAATTAGCTCATCTAAACCTTTAACCTTACTTAGAAACTCTTGTCCCCTTTTGTTGATCGCTTGATTGTAACGAGTTATTATCATGGGGTTTTTGGTGATCAATTGCTTTCATTATGTACAGAATGAGTGTTGACTCAGGATTTGACTTGATTATAGCGACTGATTCATTCTGTGCATGCAGTACATGGCTTCAGGACGTAACTTGTCCCAATCATTGCATATCGGTGTCAATAATTAATTGGCTGTCATTCTAAAAACTAACTTCATTTTAATCCACGAAGATTAAATCATGCATTGCTTGATGTTATCAAGAAGAAACCTTTTATATTATATACAGAGGAGGGTTCAAATGTCTTCATTTTTTATACCTTTACTAGCTATGCCTGTATCTTTTAAAACTTTAATAATTCAAAATTTACAACTTAAAAGTTAAAATAAAAACCGTTGGATGTGATCTATGTTATTTTCTCTATGTGCTCATAAAAAATTATCACATTTCAATTTTGTTTTTTTGTGAATCAATAAGTTGAAAAATCAATATCTAGAAATTATTCACATTAGTACGTTTTTTGCAAGCTCTTAATGACAACCAAAACAAAATTGAAATGTTATAATTTTTTACATGTGCATAGATAAAATGATGTAGATCATATCTAGGGCTGCACAAAAAATTCGTAGTTCGTAATTCGATTCGAGTTTGATTCGAAAAAGTTTGAAAAAAATTCGATTCGAAATTGAGTTCGTTCGAAATTATTTCAAACCAAACTTAGTTCGAAATTAATTCAAACCAAACTCAAACTGGACCTAGTTCGTTCGAAATAGGTTCGCAAACCAAATTTAGTTCGAAATTAACTCAAACATGAACCGTTAATTTCTGCTGATAACTTATGTTCACTGATGAAAATATAAGCCGTCCAGTCCATAATTGCTTTGAATTCTGACTTCTGAAACAGAAATTCCGGTCCAATTACAAGCTCAAATAAAAAAATTCAACAACAAAGCTCAAATAAAAAAATTCACATGTTTATACCAGAAATTTTGTTTTTTATGGTAGGATTCTGAGTTTTTCGGGTAATCCAGTCTCAACTCTTTCGTTTTTTTCTTTGTTTCGATAAAGTTATTATTAGTTTGATAAATTTGTTCAATTAATTTCAGATTTAAGAAACTATTAAATAATAAATAATAAATAAATAAAATAAATATTGTACCTTTATCATTTTTTTGGCAGCAATACATTTTTTGGCATTTTTTGCATTTATTTTCGAACCGTTCGTTTTACCGCGGGAATTCAACGGTTGATCTACAACAAAATCATTCCAAATCTGATCTAGAATGATCAAGGTACAATATTGAACGTAACCAACATAAAAGTTCAGAAGTTTTATTATGTATGAGCTTTGGTCCAACACAAAATGTTTATGGCCATACGATGCTTCAATTTTCGATCAACTAGATGGATGGGTAAATGAAAACAAAATTTTATCAAACTTTCATGGAAGATGATAAATGCAATGCTCTTTGGTTTCAACGGCCTTGATTGGTCAACGGACGACATGTTTACGTGCGCCTTTATTAACTTAGAAAGCAAAAATATATGTTTCATGAGATATAAACTCTTGCCTTGTGAGTTAATGAATATGCACAAAAATATATCGTCTGTGGTTCAATCGGGACCGTTGAAATCAAAGAGCACTGCATTTATCATCTTCCATGAAAGTTTGATAAAATTTTGTTTTGATTTACCCATCCATCTAGTTGATCGAAAATTGAAGCATCGTATGGCCATAAACATTTCGTGTTGGATCAAAGCTCATACATAATAAAACTTCCAAACTTTTATGTTGGTTACGTTCAATATTGCACCTTGATCATTCTAGATCAGATTTGGAATGATTTTGTTGCAGATCGACCATTGAATTCCCGCGGTAAAACGAACGGTCCGAAAATAAATGCAAAAAATGCCAAAAAAATGCAAAAAAATGTATTGCTGTCAAAAAAAATGAAAAAAATGCTGTCAAAAAAATGATCAAGGTACAATATTTCTTTTATATGTCTAAAAAATGCAAAAAATGTTGTTATTGATCAGCTATTCATTTAGAAAAAAAATTATATGTATTGCTGTAAAAAAAAAATTCAAAAAATGCAAAAAAATACTTATTTATTTGATAAAAATAAAAAAATAAAAATAAACATGCAAAAAGTAAAAAAAATGTAAAAAGTTTGAAAATATATATTTTTATTTTTTTCCAAATTATTTGCTGCCTAATTTTATTTTGTATATGCACTTTTAAACTCACTCAATAAAATATTAAATAAAATATTAACTAAGCGAGTGACCCCACAAATCCTGCAATCCGATCACCTCAATAATTTCACACCCTTAGATATATCCTCTTACCAACGTCTAGATCTCTTTCATGTCATCAATTCGCTCCCTTTCCATTCAACTAATTAACTCGCTATTTTTTCCGCCACTGTCTCCAATTTTTTTTCCTCTTCCCGCTAATTTACGCCAAAACCGCTCGCCCAAATTTCTCTCCCGCTAAGTACCAAAATAATCTCCCTCACGTCTTCTCTCTCTCTCTGGTGGCCTCTCACAACAAAGACTCATCTCTCGCCTAAATTCCCTGTTGCGTACATTCAAACTGAGTGTGGTATTTGGTTGTAATTAATTTTGGAGTGCTTGAGTTTTTATTTAAATTGTACTTCTATTGATATTTGGGTTTTATTTAAATTGTATTTTGAATATTTTGGAGTGCTTGAGTTTTTATTTAAATTGTACTTCTATTGATATTTGGGTTTTATTTAAATTGTACTTTAAATACTTGAGTTTTTATTAAAGTGCTATAATTTCGCACTATGGCCCAATCAGAAGTCATAAATCGCAAGTCATAACAAAGTTCGTAAAGGTTTGAAATTGAGTTCGTAAAAAATTCGGTTCGAAATTGGGTTCGTTCGAAATTGAGTTCGTTCGAAATTAATTCAAACCAAACCTAGTTCGAAATTAATTCAAACCAAACTCAAACTGGAGGTAAATTCGATTCGGTTCGGTTTGTTTGCAGCCCTAATCATATCTAACGGTTTTATTTTGACTTTTAAGTTTTAAATTTTGAGGTATTAAAGTTTTTAAAAATAGAGACACAGTGGAGGTACAAAAAATTAAAGACATTTGAACCCTCATCCTAGATACATGTGCCTAATTATTCCATTGTCGGTCATTCTAGTCATGCCAAAAATGTACTATTTGTTCAATAGTTTTGATTGATGGATCTTTTACAGAATATAGCTCTTCTTTATGTACTAACAATGACGACTGAAAATAATTATCAAAATAAAAAAATAAAACTATTAACTAATTTTAATAGTTTGGATATGTTGTGTATAAATTTAGCGTAATATAGTAAAAAAAATTTTAGAAATTAAATAGTTTAATTTTGTCTGTAAGTGATACATGTAATCAAATGCATTGAAGTGTGACACGATCTATTAAAATATACTGAACATATTTCCAACTTAATTCATCTGTTGTCAAAATAAGTTTGATGGTCAATATCTCTCTATTTTTTTTTTTCAAGTCATTACAAAATTTACCTTATTTCTGCTGCACGGCTTGAGTATTTCTCATTTATTTTGTCATCGGAAGTCGAACTTTTTTTTTAACAGTATGCCACATTCTTTTTTATAATAACCCGTAGGTATATATTGCCATGCATAACATAGCGCTTACAGAGTGAGGCTATGGTGCTATGCATAGCACGGATGGCTAGTGTACTACGGCTCAATATGGTACTTTTTAAAATTCTAACGGTCGATCCGACCGTTCAATGTGATAACCATATGAATATGTACTTGCAAACTAAATTTTATATTTTTTCGAATTTTTTTACTATTTTTTCAGATAGGTAGAATTTTGATGGTCCAGAATTTTCAAAAAACACTGATTTTTCTACCTATCTGAAAAAATAGTAAAAAAATTCGAAAAAATATAAAATTTAGTTTGCAAGTACATATTCATATGGATATCACATTGAACGGTCGGATCAACCGTTAGGATTTTAAAAAGTACCATATTGAGCCGTAGTACACTAGCTAAGGGTGCTATGCATAGCACCATAGCCTCACTCGCGCTTGCAAATGATTGATAAAATTAATCTTAAAGAAAAATACAAAAGCATGACATAACAGCAAGGTTGAAGGTTCACTAAAGAAAATTAACCTAGCTAAAATAACAAAAGCATGAAATAATCATGGCCACTACCAGTATTAGCATCAATTTGATAAACCAAGCAATGGTGTACGGATGCGCAACCTGAGTACGTATTAATTTGTTTCTCTGTTTTTTCTGTGTATGCATGATTTGGTCAGTACAACAGCTCTCCGGTATTATCAACTTTGAACTTAATGATAACCTACGGGCCTTTAAAAAAAAAAAAAAAAAAAACAAAGCATTGAAGTAGCGTTATTTTAAATTTTTTTCAAAAAGGTCATGTTACATCAGTATCTACTTCTTTCTTTTTTTTGAAAAAAAATGTGAGTCAAGCCCACATTTAATTCCATTGATAATGGTAAAAGATTACAAGAGTTTTGTAACAAATATAAAGAAAAATGGAAATGCTCAAACAGCTGAGCCAGGAAAAAAATAAGTGAGTAAAGATGAAAAAGCAATAAAGACAGAAAATTAAAAAAACAGAAAACAGTAAATTTTAAAGAAATTTATGGCATTTGAGCCGAGACTCAGAGTTTTGCAAAAAGGCCCCCGGATTTGTTTTCCCCCTCCCAACTTCAACTTGAACTGTCAGTACCAGTCCGGTACTGAGTTGGTTGTGCCAGTATAGCAGTAGCTGCTGATTCCACTGTCTGTGATGCACCTCTCCCTTGTCAGAATTACCAGTAGCGTACTAGTAGCGTACCAGTACAACCCGGTATTCCTTGTCCCCGGTATCTACTGTTATTTTCAAGAATTAAATATGTGTTTCTTCATAGACGAAAACTTGTACCACTGGTCCACTGCACCAAGGCCTCAATATTTCAAAGCGTTAATTAACAGAAAAATAAGGAAAAATGGGATATTATAAAAGTAGAAAGTATGTAAATTGTATCGTCTTTTTTAATGGAATGTAGTCGCTGGCTTTCAAAAGTCCGAAAATAACTCAATTAGGACGACAAGATATTCAAAACAGAGGATTATATGGAGAAATCTTCTTAGCTCATAATTTGCATTTTACAACTCTATATTTCACGCTTTCAAAGGCTATACACAATATATAACTTTACTACTTACAAGATTAAACTTTTAGTTAAATCCTATATTGCTCTGCTTGGCCTACACCAAAGTAGCACATGTCGAAGTTGCCGGATCGAACAGTGCCGGCACAAGGTACTTCCTCCCATGAGCTCCGTTCGCGTTATAGCTTGCTCCGGTGGTGGGATCAACAAGCAAATTACCAGCATATCCTGAGAACGCTCCCTTCCCGTAGACACCGGCACACGCTGTTGCCGCCTCCAATGGTGCCTCCTTTGGGCCCTGGTAAAACCCGTCACCAAAAGGGTTTGTCACGGAACCGGCTATCATGCTCGCAAGATTAATCACCATGCCGTCCAACCCGACATCGGCGTTAGGCGCTACCAGTGCCGGTGTTTGTGGGCCGTAAATGGGCTTGTGAAATGGCCATGCACATTGGCCGGGGCACTGGGTTGCCGAGTTACCGACCCAGATATAGGTGTATCCAACTTCTTTGTTTGAGCCGTGGAGGCCGCACCGGCTCATGCAAAAACCTTCGACCGTGACGTCTTGGGCAGTGAAGACCAGCGCAATCCCGCCCTTTCTAGGCTTGGTATTAGCCGCAAGCTGGGAAATTTGCGACAGACTAAGGGATCGGCCTAAGGAGCACTTGTCATCTGTGATTTGGTTGGCAAGTAACATGTTGGTACTTTTCTGGCCATTGCTTTTGACAGTTTTAGAGAGATAAAATCTGTCGATGGTTTTCCACCACTGTGCGACGGATGGGTTTGGCGCTTGCGTGGTGGCTATTAATGAAAGGATAAAATCTGAGATAATCGATTTCTGAGCGGAAGTGAATTGGCCGTACCAGAGGACCGAGATAGGGATGTCTCCCTGGAGAACCGCCCCGTTGTGGTATGTTAGGAGGTCAGGCTCCGGTTGGTACAGCTCGGTTAGCTTTCTGGATTGAAATCCAATAGTTACACCTGCAAGGGATGCAAGCAGAGCAAGGAGCAGGGTGGTTTTAGATAGTATGCTTAGAGAAGACATTGTAATGTATGGTTGCTTCTTTTGATTGTGGTTTGTTTGCTTGAAGTGTTGGTTTAAGTTGTGAGGAAATGATGAGGGGGAGGGATGGATTTATATAAAGAGAGAAATGACGCGTGTGGATTGTGGAATGAATGGGGAGGATTCCTCTCAGCATCCTGCATTTATGATTAACAAAGAGAACCTGTTAGATGACACTATGGCAGCTGTGATCTCAATCTTTGTTTGATTCCTCCAGTCAAAGAGAGACTGTTAACTGTTTTGCCATCCTATAATTGAGTGACAAACCTTGGTTATAGTTGGTAAAGCTGCATGCCTGAATTCAGTGGATACGGATTCAGCTGCATAACAAGATAATGTTTTTTTTTTTTTTTTTTTTTTGTGGCCTAAGAGACAAGCAAGCTAAATAATAATTTTGTTTGTGGATCCCAACAAGCAATTGCGCCTCTTGTTTAGAGCGGTATTTTGTTGGGTTCGGCTGAAATTTGTTATCAGGCTTTGTTTTTGGTCTTTAAAGTGTGTCTATTATATTCTTATTTTCTTTGTGAGATTTCTTTACATGTATCAGGGGATATATCACAATTGATCCAAATATTATCTTGGGTTATCTATCAGGGTTCTGTAGTTAACGCTGATCAGCAGTCCGCAAAAAAAAAAAAATTTAATAGATTGCAAGAATAAATAAATAAATTAGTTATTTCTTGAAGTAGTAGACTTTGGTTAATACTAAAATCTATTAAATCAAATTAAATGAGTTAACAAGACAGAGTGGAAAAAATAGATATAGCAATTAATAATAAAAATAAATAAATAATAATTTAAGATAGTATGAATGAAGTTGTTTTATGCAGTCCAGTAAACATAGATTGCAACATAATCAGCAATTTCTTGGTCATTTTTCTCAACCCGATTCGGGGGTTTTATTGTGCTTGAACCACGAGACCGGTTGGGAAGCGAGGTGGAGAAGGCGTGGCCAATCACACCTCGGTACCAACCTTCGCCTATTCACAGTTAGAAGCAAATTCCGGTAAATTGTCTATGCTCTTTGTTCCGAAATTTTTATTTATGATAAATAGACAACAAAGAAAATTAAAAATGGAAAAAATTTAAAAATGAGAAGGTAGATCTATGATATAGCGTCCCGCAGGGATGTCATACCCAGACTCTGCCAAAAAAAAAAAAAAAAATTAAGTGGAACACCATACTATCGAGAAAAATCGAAAAAAATTGGAAAAAAAAAATAAGTGGGATGCAATACGGTATGGCGTCTCACTGTAGCATTTTTTTTAGATTTATGGTTTGAATTTATATAATGTTGCGTTATGTTATATTATGCTATATGATGTTTATGTATTGCGGATTAGTTATGTTAAGTTATGTACTTTGAACTTGTTATGCTATTTTTATGTAATTCAAATTTTTTATGTTATGCCTGAAACTAATTCATATCACTTGATATGTGATGGTATTTTTTTAAGTGATGTTATGTTCAAATCCACGAGGCAACAACTGATTTTAAAAGCTTATACATACTAAAATCAATTGTTGCCTCATAGATTTAAACATAACATAACATCACATAAAAAAATACCATCACATAACAAGTGATAAGAATTAGTTGCAGGCATAACATAAAAAATTTGAATTACATAAATATAACATAACAAGTTCAAAGTACATAATCATAACTATAGCATAGCATAACCTAACATAACTAGTCTATCACATAGCATAATATAATATAACATCACATAAATTTAAACCATAAATCTAAAAAAAGAAATGCTACAATGGAATGCCATACCATATGGCGTCCCACTTATTTATTTTTTATTTTTTACTTGTTTCTAATTTGCTGGATGGTATGGTGTCCCAGTTTTTTTTTTTTTATTGGGGTTGGATATGCGGGACGAATTCAGATCCAGACATCCAGTGAAGTAACCCAACTTTTGAGTTTTAGATCAGGACCGTCCGATTCGAATCCGCGAAAATTCATCTCCGAAATGAGCGCACACATCCCGACGACGAATTCAAATATATCTTGAGACGATCCCGAGCGACGAATTCGAATCGGACGGTCTCGATCCAAATCCCAAAGATTGAGTTACTTTACGGGATCCGGACTCATGCGGGACGCCATACCATAAATCTATCTTCTCATTTTTTAAATTTCTCCATGTCTTTTCTCATTTTTAATTTTTCTTTTTTTCTATTTATCATGAATAAAAATTCCGGCTCTTTGTTGTTATTCCGTTGTGATAGTGGAATTTTCTCTCTTTAAGTCGTGTATGGCTTTGATTTGTAGGACCGATTTAGGTTCTTGGTACCAATCTTGACTTGGGCTCTTCTTATGCCTTCTGAACATAAATCGGCCTTACGTGTTTCTTGCTTGAATTGTGTGAGTTCACTGGTACCATTCGGTACCAGGGACAATTCCCAACTGGTACGGATCTGTTATGATAGGGGCCCTTTTTGTAAAAATTGTTATGTTGTGGGATTTGTTTCATAAATTGTCATATAACCAAAATTACTTCTGTAATTTGAATTTTGTGATCAATTACTACGACAGAGTAATGCTAATGCGTATTATGCTAAAAAGATTGAGAGAGAAAAAAAAAATACACTATAACTCTATAAGAGTAAGGTAATTGATAATATTAAGTTTTTCGTTTTCGTTTTTATTTAGTTCTTAGTTTTAGCTTAGATTGACATTTCAAGGACATTTAGTAGGGGTGTCTTTGCTTTTCTGATTACATTGGTTCGTTTTATTTTTCATAACCTCTGTACATATCCGATCATGTAAACATTTTATATTTTTTTTCCATGGGTGGACTTTAGACTTTTCTTTTCGAAAAATAAAATTAGGATAAGACCCTCAACTCTAAAAGTAAAATTTGAGATTCAATCAAATAAAAAATACACATATATTTACTTCATTTTACATGAGTTATATATAAAAAAAATAGTTCAATTTCTTTAAAGGGAGATGGAGGTCTTTACCGTCTAAATTCTCTCCTTGTTATTACAAAAGATTATTTTTTTCCCATTCAAGTTTCAAACATGTATCTTCCACATATATGCGGAGCCAGACTTTCAGAATATGAAGGTCAAACATGAATGTGGATCAAGTATATAAATTTTTTTCACTACGAATGACGGTAAATACTATACACAATATTTTACTTTAAACTATATTAAAAATAAATTATAAATACAAAATTAAAAGTAGATTTGTCTCTGCTCTCATAAGAAGAGCGCTATCCTTTGCTATGAAACCATAGGCTGATTCTTGAAAATTAGTTATATTAAACTTGAAGTGATATCTCAGGTAGCTCAACAAGCAGGTAATATCGTACTGACACAGGGAGAGGATCGCATACGGTGGAAATGGGGAAATACAAAGAGTAGAACTAGGGTGTGATGTGCTCACTTTGGTGAGCACAACTCTACATAAACTATCAGATTCACTTCAAACGAGATGAATCTAACTGTTGAACCGATGTACTTTACGAGTGATGCATGTACATGCAAAATTTTGAATTTTTTGAATTCATTTAGTCTCAAGTCAAGTGGTCAAAATTGATGAAAAATGAATGATCCAAAATGAAATTGTTTTAATGCATTCAAAAAATTCTCAATTTTGACCAGTTGACTTGAGACTAAATGAATTCAAAAAATTCAAAATTTTGCATGTACGCCCATCACTCATAAAGTACATCGGTTTCAACAGTTGGATTAATCTCGTTTGTAGTGAATTCGATAGTTTATGTAGAGTTGTGCTCACCAAAGAGTTTGGTGAGCACATCACACCCTAGTTCTATTTAAATACAAATGTCTATTCCGCCAAATCCATTTATGACATGCTCATGGGAATTGGTAGAATAGTATCAAGAGATGTGACGTTATGGAGATATAAAATCCCAACTACTATCAAGGTATTTGTATTCCTCTTACTGAAGAAGAAAATACTAATGCAGGATGTTTTGCGGAGACGGAACATCGGTACTGCAACAAGATGTGTGGTGTTCAACTCAACTGCTATTGAAACAGCTAAGCACTTGATGTTTAAATGTGATTATTCAATTCAGATTTGGCAGGGGTTACAAGAACGATTGGGAATCAGGATCCTAGCGAATGGGCAAACAATTCAAGATATCTAGCTCAACTCTCTGCAGCTACAAGGCAATCGGTACTGGAAGAAAAACAGGCCGATACTGCTAAGTGGAGCTTGCTGGTTACTGTGGAAACACTGAAATGGAATCGTTTTTAATGACAGAAGAATGCTACCGAGAATTCTTATAGAAAGAATAATACATGAATTTGAGATGTGGGTAAAATATTGCTAGAATGGATTGGGTAGCGGGGCAGAACAGAGTAACTGTGATAGATACTCTGGTTGGATGTAATTTAACTTAATAATAAAATTTATTTGGCAGCCGCTGTCAAATTTTCAAAAAAAAAAAGATATTGATTGAATTTTAGCTTCAGTAAAAAGTTATAATCAAACAAAACTCAAACACACCAAATTTAACACAATCAATATAAATCATAAAACACATATTTAAAATATTTATTTGTTTTTACTTTTAATGTTTCGGAAATCAACTCCGGTCACGTTTTCACATCCCTCCTTTCTTCTCTCTCTCCTTTTTTTTTATGAAATTATATATTCTGAAACACTACGCCCCAAGTGTTAATTGGCACTCCGATTACTTCGTGTTCAATTTGGTGGAATCTCTCTCTAACAATACAATTATACAAAGCACATTTTTGATAATTAATTTGATTTCATGTAGGAGGTGGCTGCTATGCTTCTAGGCTTGTCTAGCCAAATTTGACTATGACGATATATAGAGCTTCATTCAAGTCGGCACTGGGAGGCACGTGCGGACTGTGGGGAACAGGGAACTGTACAGCTGTAATACAGTAAATACTTTTAAGGCATTACTGCCTTAGCAGTTAGCATGATGTTACTATTTTTTTTTTTTTTTTTAAATTTCCAGTGTGCCCATTTAAGCATGTGAAATAGCCAATTTTCCTATCACAATATCCAATATTTCCATACAATTTTAACATTCTTTCTTTTATACCCTTTTAATTATTTTAAAAATAAATTGACCAATTTATCCTTTGATTTTTACAGGACATCCATTATTTCTTCCTTCTTCCTTCTTCCTTCTTCCTTCTTCCCCGGTACGGATGATATCAGCTATTTTTTTTCACCATAGCAGAACTTGATGAAAAATGAATGATCCAAAATGAAATTGTTTTAATGCATTCAAAAAATCATCAATTTTGACCACTTGACTTGAGACTAAATGAATTCAAAACATTCAAAATTTTGCATGTACGCGCATCAATCGTAAAGCACATCGGTTTCAACGGTTGGATTAATCTCGTTTGAAGTGAATCCGATAGTTTATATAGAGTTGTACTCACCAAAGAGTTTAGTGAGCACATCACACCCTAGTTCTACTCTAGTAAATTAGTTACATATACAGTAGTTCATTATTGATCATAATAAAATAAAATTTATGGACGTATTATTATATAAATAAATTTACGGATCGACCTGTATTATAGACAAATATTTCTATTTTCAGAGTTTAAATAGTCAATTTAAATTCTTAAACATGATCGCTGTATGAAAATCTACTTATGCATCAAATTTTATATATTTTTTACAATTTTTTTCACAATTTTTTAGATAGAGAAAAAATACTACTTTTGAATGCTCCATAATTTTCAAATAAAGTGACTTTCGACCTATCTAAATAATAAAAATAAAAATCCAAGAAAGTGTAAAATTTGGTCAGTGATAACATTTTTATTTGAAGATGAACGATTAAAATCAACTGTTAGAACCTTAAATTTTTTTAAAGATATAAATTCATAACGTGGAAAATAGCCTATATAATGTGCATACTATGATAGCCTCACTCAAAATACATTATAGATCAAATTTTATGTAAATCAACGATATAAATCAACCGTCATTAATTAAATGTTCTAGATCATTCATGCATCACATGTCACCATTATTTATGCATAGTATAAATATCATATCATTAATATAATTATATAAAATTTAAGGCTAATTGTTATAAATAGTTAGAATTGTTTAAGACACATTAACAAGAAATTCGAATAGAAAAATATTATTAACCTAGAATTTTGAATGACAGTCCAATACCCAATTTATACCGAGTGCGTATCCTCTAAGATGTCTCAACTTTTGCGTGACCGACGTGTACGGTGCCTTTTAGGGATAGCGTACAATATTTGTGCTTTGAGATTTGTGTAAAACGTATTTGAACGGTTGAGATATTCTGAAAAAACACTCAAAGTTTGAGATATTTCGGAGGATGCGAAATTATCCGACATTTTTAAAAATACCCTAAGTTAAATATAAATTATTAAAAATACCCACGGTCCCAAATCTTTATTAAAAATACCCATACCGGCCAATTATTGGCCGGTACCGTTTAAATAGCCCAACCGGCCAATTATTGGCCGGTTCCGTAATTTTTTTTTTTTTTTTTTTGCCCAACCGGCCAATTATTGGCCGGTTCCTTAATATTTTTTTTATTTTTTTATTTTTTATTTTTTAGAGAAAATTTGCTAAAATGCTGAAATGAAATCTAACACAAAAAAATTGAATTGTTTTTTTAAATATTTGTTATAAAATACGCTACGAATAGGGCCGATTTTGTGTTAAAATACGGTAAATTACAATAATTATGCTAAAATAGGTAAATGTACTAAAATGCTGAAATTACAATAATTATGTAGAATTATGCTAAAGTATGGTAAATTATGCTAAATTACGTAAGAATAGTGATGATATCTTCACTGAGAAGGGGAAAAACGACGACGAAACTTCAAACGGTCATAAAACGGCGCTCGAGTGTCCGATTTCAGCAAATGACCACTTTTCGGAAAGCTTGCGAAAATGCGCATGCGTCCGGACTGGCTTTGCCAGTTTTCCAAATTCAGAATCGCCAAAAAATAAAGAGAAGGGCCTCAAAACTTCAGTTGAAGTTTCCGAATAAGATTTTCATTTCTATTCTCCAATCTACGTAGCTCAGTAAATTAGTTACATAATGAACTTGTAGAATACCAATTTTTATTATTTTTTGGAATTTTTTTACTATTTTTTATGTTTTATGAAAGATGGCACAAAATCGGCCATATTCATACGTAATTTAGCGTAATTTATCGTACTTTAGCATAATTCTACATAATTATTGTAATTTCAGCATTTTAGTACATTTACCTATTTTAGCATAATTATTGTAATTTACCGTATTTTAGCACAAAATCGGCCCTATTCGTAGCGTATTTTATAACAAATATTTAAAAAAACAATTCAATTTTTTTGTGTTAGATTTCATTTCAGCATTTTAGCAATTTTTCTCTAAACAAAAAAAAACAAAAAACAAAAATTACGGAACCGGCCAATAATTGGCCGGTTGGGCTATTTAAACGGTACCGGCTAATAATTGGCCGGTATGGATATTTTTAATAAAGATTTGGGACCGTGGGTATTTTTAATAATTTATATTTAACTTAGGGTATTTTTAAAGATGTCGGCGAAATTATACCGAAGACCGTTGAAAGTAAGCACGAGTTTCACAAACTCCAGTAAAACTCGCCTTCCAAATATTTGGAATGGTTTTTAAGTTTAACACACCTTCCAAATATATAATTGCAATGGATAGCCTTATTTAACTTGCAAAAGTTCATTTATGTCCCCCGTAAAACTAATACAATATTTGGAAGCCAATATAAAATTTGGGTCAATTGTGATATTTCCCCAGCTACCTCTCTCTATGATAAAGAAATCCCAAAAAGGAAATAAGAATAAGCACACTTTAGAGAAAAACAAAGCCCAATAACATTTCAGCCTAACCCAACAAAATGCCTCTCTAAACAAGAGGCTCAATTGCTTATTGCAATCGACAAAACAAAATTACTTTGTAATTAGCCTACTTGCCTCTTTGGCAAAAAGAAAAATATTTTGTAAATTTCACGCAGCTGAATTCAGATATGTAACCAAGGTTTTCATTCAATTATAGGATGGCAAAACAGTTAGTATTTAGTTTGACTGAAGGAATCAAATAAAGATTGAGATCACAGCTGCCATCTAAGAGGCTCTCTTTGTTAAACATCAATGCAGGATGCTGAGAGGAATCCTCCCCATTCATTCCACACGCGTCATTTCTCTCTTTATATAAATCCATCCCTTCCCCTCATCATTTCCTCACAACTAAAATCAACACTTCAAGCAAACAAACCACACTCAAAAGAAGCAACCATACAATTCTTTTTTCATTCCCTACAATGTCTTCTCCAAGCCTACTATCTAAAACCACTCTTCTCCTTGCTCTGCTTGCATCCCTTGCAAGTGTAACAATAGGATTTCAATCCAGAAAGCTAACCGAGCTGTACCAACCGCAACCCGACCTTCTAACGTACCACAACGGGGCTGTGCTCCGGGGAGACATCCCTATCTCGGTCCTCTGGTACGGCCAATTCACTTCCGCTCAGAAATCGATTATCTCAGATTTTATCCTTTCATTAATAGCCACCACGCAAGCGCCAAACCCATCCGTCGCACAGTGGAGGAAAACCATCGACAGATTTTATCTCTCTAAAACTGTCAAAAGCAATGGCCAGAAAAGTACCAACATGTTACTTGCCAACCAAATCACAGATGACAAGTGCTCCTTAGGCCGATCCCTTAGTCTGTCGCAAATTTCCCAGCTCGCGGCTAATACCAAGCCTAGAAAGGGCGGGATTGCGCTGGTCTTCACTGCCCAAGACGTCAAGGTCGACGGTTTTTGCATGAGCCGGTGCGGCCTCCACGGCTCAAACAAAGAAGTTGGATACACCTATATCTGGGTCGGTAACTCGGCAACCCAGTGCCCCGGCCAATGTGCATGGCCATTTCACAAGCCCATTTATGGCCCGCAAACATCGGCATTGGTGGCACCTAATGGCGATGTTGGGATGGATGGAATGGTGATTAATCTTGCGAGCATGATAGCTGGTGCCTTGACAAACCCTTTTGGTGACGGGTTTTACCAGGGCCCAAAGGAAGCGCCATTGGAGGCGGCAACAGCGTGTACCGGTGTTTACGGGAAGGGAGCATTCTCGGGATATGCTGGTAATCTGCTTGTGGACCCCACCACAGGAGCAAGCTATAATGCGAACGGAGCTCATGGGAGGAAGTACCTTGTGCCAGCACTGTTCGATCCAGCGACTTCGACCTGTGCTACTTTGGTGTAGGCCAAGCAGAGCAATATAGGATTTAACTGAAGTTTAGAGTTGTAAGAAGTAAAGTTATATATTGTGTATAGCCTTTGAAAGCGTGAAATATCGAGTTGTAAAATGCAAAATGTGAGCTAAGAAGATTTCTACTTCTACATACAATCCTCTGTTTTGAATATCTTGTTGTCCCAATTTGGCAATTTCTCTTAATTATATTTTCGGACATTTCACACTTATTGTTTTGAAAACCAGCGACTACATTCCATTAAATAAGACAACTCAATTTACATACTTTCTACTTTTATAATATCCCATTTTTTCTTATTTCTGTTAATTAACGCTACTTTGGAAAATGAGGATTTAGTGCAGTGGACCAGTGGTACAAGTTTTCGTCCACTAAAAAACACATGTTTAATTCTCCTAAATAATATATTAAAGTACTGATATAAGAGGACCTTTTTTCAAAATAAAATAAAATAAATAACGCTACTTTGATGCTTTGTTACTATCTCTAGCATAATTCACCGTTGCTTAGTTTTTTAGATGAAAAGGCCCGTAGCTAGGCTATCATTAAGTTTAAAGTTGATATTACCGGAGAGATGTTGTACTGGTACCATCATGCATACACAGAAAAAACAGAGAAACAAATTAATATGTGCTCAGTAGTGTTTTGAAGACGGACCGGTCCGGTTCACGGGTTTGACGGGTTGGACGGGTTCCACGGGTCTGATTTTCTGCCGCCAAACCCGCCCCGTGCTCAACCCGTGGTTCCCACGGTCAACGATCTGGTCCAGTCCGGTCCACGGTCCACCGGTCCGGGTCCTTGTTTTTTTTTTTACTGCTGTGATTTTTTCTTATTAAAATATTATTAGTATTAATTCAACCAAATGTTATAATATTAAAATATTATGGGTCATCTGTGTTCAAGGATCTGACTCAAACTTCTTTTTTTGTATTTTTCCTATTAAAATATTATTAGTATTCAATTCAACCAAATGTTATACTATTAAAATATTATTAGTGTTCAATTCATCTCGAATGTTTAAATGAATGTTAAATGTTATAATATTTTAATAGGAAACAAACAAATGTTTGAATGGTCTGAATGTTAAAAATTATAAAATTTGACGGTTCACTGGATAATTTAGCGGAAATAGGGTGGATTATTCAACAAAAATGAGCTATTTAAAACTGCTAGATAATTTTGTTCTGTATTATTACTGGATTATTCAGCGGTAAAGTTACTTTTAAAATTTTGTTAAAAACCATATTATTATTTTAATTCATTTATTTTATAGGTTAATAAAAATTTCGGAAAATTAACTCTTCTCTTGAAAAATCTTACCAATTGTACAGACTTTCATGAGAACTAGTGTTACTTTTCATATGGTTTTATCCAAAAAAATTTATTAGTTTACAAATGATTAATTGTCTAATTGGATATCCAATAATTCTTAGAGTGCAGTTTCTTTCCATCTTTCTTCTCATTTGTTTTTAAATGTTCCATCTTATTAATTTAAATATAGTGCAATCCCTATTGCGACATAAGAATAATTTTTTCAAGGTGAATTACGGAAGTACAAATTTTACTGGTAAGCTGATGTCATCTTCCCACTAACAATCGTATTAAAATAAAATAAAGTTTTTTTTTTACAACGCCTCCATCTAATGTGGAGATATTATCGTACAAAATAAAGTTTAGTTTTTTTTTTTTACTGCTGTGATTTTTTTTTTTATGGTAAAATACTAAAATATATTTTGTTGAGCATATATTGCTTTTATGCTAGATGTAACACAATCATATATTCCTTTTACATTTATGGTAAAATATATTTTGTTGATATCATATGCTCAATACTATTATTATAACATCATGTGTGTTACTTGCTCAATATATTCATAATGACTTTGAATGCTTACGCTATTTTTAATGAAAAGTTGAAATTTTATATGCTCATTATTTGTGTTCAATAATTTTATATACCTAATAATTTTATGAGGGATCCAATTACACTCTTTTTTTTTACACATCTTGACACTGTTTTTTTATAGGTCAATTTTGCGATTTCAAAATCTAAACAGTCGATCCAAAACATTCAACATGATCATCATATTAAAATGTGCTTGGAGATCAAATTTTACATTTTTTTTGAATTTTTTTACTATTTATTAAGATGGTTACAAAATCGTTGTTTTTCATTGGTATGCAAACAACAATTTTGTAACCATCTTAATAAATAGTAAAAAAAATTCAAAAAAAATGTAAAATTTGATCTCCAAGCACATTTTAATATATTCATCATGTTGAATGGTTTGGATCGACTATTTGGACTTTGAAAATGGTAGGTGTCAAAAATGTGTCGAAAAAAAGGGTGTAATCCGATCCCTCTAATTTTATATGCCTAATAATTTGTGTTAAAAAATGAAGGCATTTGATTTGAACATTCCTCTTCTTTAAATGAAAATGTGTAGGGTGAGACTTAGCTCGATGTTTAATAATGCAACATTAAAATAAAGTTATCAGTAAATCAATTCAAAGTATTTTAGTGCCAAAAAAAGAATAACTAATTGTGTTTATGTTTTAAAATAACAAAGACACAGGTGTTCTAAAATTAAAGTTTGAGATTTTGGTGGTCTAGAATTAAATTATTTGAATTCCGATTGGTAATTAAGATTAAAAGTTGGAGCAATGGAAATTAGAAACCAGAGTGTTCTTTTTTATCTAAATCTGAAATAAATCTGCTGTTATTACGATTCCAACCGTTTAAACTATTTCATACGCGAATCTCAACTAAGTTATTCATACACGAATAAAGACTAACAGTTGAGATTGGAATAACATGAACCAAGTAATAACATTAAGTATTTATATTTCCTAATATACATCTTATTGTACTAAAACAAATAAATAAATAGGCCGATCGGAATTTCTCTCCACAAATTAGTGAAGAGATGGGAAGCATAATGGGAATAAAAAAAACACCAATTCATTCATTCTGGATACAATACGGCTACTATATTTATTTTATTTTAATTATTTTATTAATTTAACACTTGTATTATATAAATTATATATATTATTTTTTATTATTTTATATATTGTATTTAGAGAGATACCGTTAGAACTAACGGTAAAATAGATTAAAAGGTTATAAATACTCCATGTAATAGATTAAAAGAAATATAACAAAATAGATCAATATCAATACAACAATTCATAACTCTCTCTGTCTCATACTTTCCTGTGAATCCTGTCTCATACTTCCGCTAAAAATAATAGTTACTACATAATAAAGAAGAGCCATATTCTGTAAAAGACCCATCAATCAGTACTATTGAAAAAAAATAGTACATTTTTGGCATGATAAGAATGACGACAATGGTATAATTAGGCACATATAAATAAGGATAAGGTTTCTTCTTCATAACATCAAGCAATGCATGATTTGATCTTCTTGGATTAAAATAAAAAAAGTTTTTTAGAATGACAGCCAATTATTGACACAGATATGCAAATGATTGGGACCAGTTACGTCCTGAAGCCATGTACTGCATGCACAGAATGAATCAGTCGCTATAATCAAGTCAAATCCTGAGTCAACACTCATTCTGTACATAATGAAAGTAATTGATCACCAAAAAACCCATGATGATAGCTCAACAAAAGGGGACGAGAGTTTCCAAGTAAGGTCTGGAGGAGTTAGATTTTTTAGAGTAGAACTAGGGTGTGATGTGCTCACCAAACTCTTTGGTGAGCACAACTCTACATAAACTATCGGATTCACTTCAAACGAGATTAATCCAACCGTTGAAACCGATGTACTTTACGAGTGATGGGCACACATGCAAAATTTTGAATTTTTTGAATTCATTTAGTCTCAAGTCAAGTGGTCAAAATTGAGAATTTTTTGAATGCATTAAAACAACTTCATTTTGGATCATTCATTTTTCATCAATTTTGACCACTTGACTTGAGACTAAATGAATTCAAAAAATTCAAAATTTTGCATGTACATGCATCACTCGTAAAGTACATCAGTTTCAACGGTTGGATTCATCTCATTTGAAGTGAATCCGATAGTTTATGTAGAGTTGTGCTCACCAAAGAGTTTGGTGAGCACATCACACCCTAGTTCTACTCTTATTATTAAAGTGAGGTCATAACCTCACCAATTTCATTTATAGAAACCAGCATTACAAAGATATGATACCAACTATTTGGTACCTATCTCTATGTACTTTACATTAATAAAACTTAAAGCATTAAACGACTAAGTAAAACTATTTCCCACATAAACTACTAATAAGTAAAACCTATGAGTATTTATAGGGTCTGAAACAACAACAACAACAACAACAACAAAGAGAACTGGCCATTAAATAGTCGGTTTGGGCATTTTTGAAAAAACCCAGTTAATGTGGATATATTTATTAATTGATAATTAACTTTGGATATTAATAAAAATGTCGGGGTATTGATGGAGCACAAGTTTATGATTATTCTTTTTAATTATTTATGTTATTGATGATATTGATAGGTTATTGGATTGATATCAGGTATTTGATATCTTACATGACTCACACACAAAGGAAGCAATGATAGGCTAAAGCAGTGTTGTAAATAACGGTATGCGGTCGTCGGACGGATGGGGTACCGTCAAGCGATTAATCGGTATGCGGCCGATTAATCGGAATTATGCGGACAATTTAGCGTTTTTATTAAATTTATGTATATATATCATAATTTATTAAAAATAATTTATTGAACACATTAAACTTATCAAATAAACTTAATCTAACTTAGTTTTATTATTATAACATAACACTACGCTTATTTCTTCTTAACACATAAATATTTTACATGTGTAAGTAACACATTTATTTAATGAAAAAATAAATTTGAGAATTAAGTTTTTTCAAATACTAATAACATATTATTTGAAATAAATGAAACATTCCAACATAAAATCACTAAACTTAGTTTATGATAACAACTTAATTTCATAAATGTATACGTCGTACTAATTGAAAAAATTACATTAGTAAGTAAGAAAAATATATGGTATATAAATAATAGAAGAAGAGTGAGGCTACAGTACTATGCATAGCACGGATTGGGCATTGCTACGGTTCAATATTTGAGTTTTCAAAATCCTAACGGTCGATCTGAACCGTTCAACATGATTATAAAATAAATATGTACTTGCAAACCAAATTTTACATTTTTTCGAATTTTTTTACTATTTTTTTAGATAGGTAGAAAATCACTTGATCTGAAAATTCTGGACCGATTAATCGGAATAAATGGCCGATTAATCGGAATAAACGGCTGATTAATCGGAATAAACGGCCGATTAATCGGAATAAACGGCCGATTAATCGTTCTCATCCGCTAATAGGCATCCGTTTAGTATATTCGTAACGGTTTGGCCGCCGTTAACGATTAAACGGCCGTTTATTCGGCCGTTAAGACCGTTTTTTACAACACTGGGCTAAAGTCCCAATAATAATAACTAATTAACAGGCCACCAACAATGGGCCCACATTATTTATCTCTGTGCACGTACGCAGCCCACATTCGTTGACATAGTGGGCCCCCTACCCGGCCCTGCTTTCATAAGACCATGCAATAGATCGCCAGCTGGCAATTCTTAGCCAATTGATTGTTCTCTTGTTATGATAACGCTTTGGTTTTAATGACTAATGGGATCCACACATTCAAGAAAAATCAAAGTCGACTGACTTCTGCATTTGCTTAGAATTAGGTGACGTTTACTACTTTGCGACTACAGATTAATTTAAAAATAGTCCCTATTCAGAATAGCGCAGGGCCATTTGTGTTTTGAGATTCGTGTAAATTTAAAAAATCAGTCTGAATCATCTCACTTTACATAACAGTGTTTCTGATAGTAATACAGAGGTTACGAATTTTGTACTTGTATTATACTCTATGATGAAATGAACTGTATTTTACTAGATCTGAATTCGGAGATGAGGTGAGATGTGGATGCGATGAATATCGAACTGAATATACAATTGCTGGTCTAAATAGTTCGAAATATATTTAGATTTATGTGGACGGGATAGATTCACAGAAAGTTTAAATTTGTACTAATCTTAAGTAATATGCACGATTTTAAAAACGAATCGGTTAGTTTATACCGATATCAAACTAAATTCGATTTGACGTTCTTCAGATATTCCTCAATTCTCATCAAATGATTTGTTAGTTCCAATTATTAATTTATTGAGATAGACTAATTATATATATAAATATTTTATATTGATAATTTTGAAATGTGTAATATCTGAACAGATATTTCAGAGGATGTGAAGTCGTTCACTTTATTGGATTTTCAAAATATCGAGATAAATAATATGGAAATATTATAATTATTTACGTCTGCCAAATTTTATAGGCTCAGTTTTAAAATACAAAATTAAATATGAGTTGCAAAGGCAAAGATTAATAATTATAATAATTTGAAAGGTGGAGATATTCTAAATATATTGCTGGTCAAAACCCTACGGCATCTATTTCCATTTTCCAACCTACCTATACCACTCTAAAGTCTAAATACATAACTATCTTGATGAGATGTTCCAATTATTGGAACGAAAGAGATAAGATTGGCATCTCTACACACGTGTAAGTCCTCTTGTTTCTCACGCCTAAATTGAGTATATAATTAATGTTGGATGCAATCATATATGTACAGGAATTAATCTCATCAGCACTCTGCGTAGAATCTACGAACACAAATATCCACAAAAGCATGTAATGTACGCCTTGTTTCTAATTTAGTAAAAAATCAATGACATTTTCAGAATACCAAACAAGATCAAAACCGTTTGTAAAGGTTGTACCAATAAGTTCGTTATACATATATCTTGCTCTTTTACGCAATCACACATCTATGGAATGCCCATAATTTTATTAGATAATCTCAGAAAATTTAGGAATTTGCTAATCAGTTCCTGGCAGAATAGAACATGTACCAGTACCGCATCCAGAGCTGGTGCCGATCTGGTACTGGTTCCCAACAGTCCCGCATTCTGATTTTCTACCTATTTACAACTCAATTTTTAAATGTATATCGACCGTTTTTACAGAATGATGGAAACACACATATAGCGGTGGTACACTGGTACCGAACAAAAGTGCCTCAACATAATTACAAGCTCGTACTTGACGCATCTTTAATTCAAAAATCTCACTATATAGGGAAAACTGAGCTGAGTTCATTTTTCTATTACGTATCTTCTATGTTGCATGGATACGGGTACGATACCTGTATTGGATATGATACCGGATACGGCGATGCGGCAATTTTCAACATAATAAGGGTATCGGCAATACGATATGAGTATCGATATGACAATACGATACGTATCGGATACGAGTACGGACCATATATGAAATATCGGGGTAACATAGCGTTTTTCTGATACATTTTTGGCTAAATAACAGGACCTATGAAATTAAAAAAATATATATTTATAAATCCAAATTAATATTAATATGCCAGAAAACCGACTTATCAAGAACTCGAAAAACAAAAAAAAAATATGTCAGAGAGATATAATAAAAAATTCAAATTTTGAAAAACTTAGTTGATGTCACTTGTCAATTCCAGAAATTTATTTTGATGGATTTGCTATTCTTTCCATGATTAGTTGCTCCCATGTCTATATTGACCTTGACCAATCATTTTCTTTTTCTTTAATGTAAACACCTTTCTTTTTTTTATAATATAATATCTCCGTTGAACACAAATATCATTCCGGAATTTAATTAATTGTTCCAAGTTCCAACTGGTATAAATCAAAATAAAACCATTGGTTTTTGACTCTTGACCAAATGATAGCCGACATAGAAGCCAAAATACCAATTGAATTGTGCATGTAATGATATGTCATACTGTAAGGCGTGCTACTAAAATAATGAATTAATTCTACAGCTGTTAAAACAGTAAAATTAACTTGTAATTAGCTGTTAAAACAGTAAAATCCATTTTTACTACCAGACCAAATGAAGTTACAATTTAGTCTGTTTATGGCCTTGGTCTGTTCTGATTTTGTCTATTTTCATCTCCACCCTTCAGATGAGAGCAAGAACATGGCGGAATTGCTGAATCAGGTCATAGAACAGCACAGAATTAGTGCGGTACAGACAAGACCACATGGAGGATTAATCTAGATTGACAAGAGACATGAGGACTTGCTCACATTTTGTTTTTAGATTCAACTTTCGTTCATTTTTCTTTTGTTTAACGCTGGTATACTACCAGCATTTGTAGGCTAGATTTACTTTCATTGTCATAGGGCTCAATCATATGGAAATCGTATCCTCTGCGGAGTCTTAACGTGTGGAGTCCTGCGGAGCTTTTAATCTGGTCCATTCGTTTTGATCAGACGGACCAGATCAGATCTTGTCCGAATGGAAAAGAAAAAAATTTGGCAGAAAGAGAGTATTTTAGCGGGCAGGATCTGATCTGGTCTATCCGATCAAAACGAACGGACCAGATTAAAAGCTCTGCAGGACTCCGCACGTTAAAACTCCGCAGAGAATACTGGTCCCAATCATATGAGCCCAATTGTGTTTTTCCTTGTACTACGTTACAACACTCTTACCCTTATTTTTCTTCAAAAAAAAAAAAAAATCTTAACTAGAATTTCTGGATTCAAATTAAGTACATTATATACTTGATTAAAAAATTAAAATAAAGCTCAAGAAAAATCTACACTATTTTGATATGCCAAGCGATCGAATTGTATGTCTGATCTTAAGCTCAGAATGTTGTTTTACATGGAGAGTTTTTTTTTTTCTGATCTTAAGCTCGGAATGTTGTTTTACATAGAGAGTTAAACGTGCATTCGTCCTATTTAATTATGTGCAAATGTCTTGATTTCTCAACGAAACTATAGTCTCGAAATAGAAAACATTCATTTCAAAAGAAATTAAGTGATACATCAATTTTTTTTCTTATATATGAATATGTGGAGGTGAACCGTGTGTATATATTTTTTTAAAACTTTCCAGTCTCCTCCCTCTCTATATAAAGGGGTCAAAGCCCAAAGCCCATTTTGCTGTTGCATGAAATGATTGAGTTTGAGACCGTGTACAATAAATAATTTAATTATAAGAGACGGATCGGATTATATCATTTTTGATGACACACTTTGATATTTATTATTTTCAAAGTCCAAACAGTCGATCCGAATCGTTCAACATGATCACCATATTAAAATGTGCTTGGAGATCAAATTTTACATTTTTTTGAATTTTTTTACTATTTATTAAGATGGTTACAAAATAGTTGTTTTCAGACCATTGAAAAACAGTGATTTTGTAACCATCTTAATAAATAGTAAAAAAATTCAAAAAAATGTAAAATTTGATCTCCAAGCACATTTTAATATGGTGATCATGTTGAACGGTTCGGATCGACTGTTTGGATTTTGAAATCGCAAAATTAACCTATAAAAAAAACGGTGTCGAAATGTGTCAAAAAAAAAGGGTGTAATTGGATCCCTCCTCTAATTCTAATTATGTTAATAACGGTCGCATCATCATTTGCAAGATTAATCAGAAAATAAAAGGGTTATCATGATTTAATTGTCGTAATTCAACTTTAAAAAAAAATCAGGAAGAAATTCCATATCTATGCTTTGTAAATTGTAACATTATTTAAAAAGTTTGATACCAAACAATACAACAGGAAATTCACAAATTTGGACTATCACAAAAGGTGAAAGTTAACAATATGATACATCAAGTCATGATAGTGTGCTATGAATATGAAAAGGTAAAACTATTAGTGCATACAATTTCAAAATTATGTTATTTATAGCAAATTTTCTTTGATGCCGTTCAATGCAACAAAATGAACCACTTAAGTTCTATCCACACAAAAATTAAATTAAATTAAATTAATAAAATGGTGAAGAAGGAAAACGAACAATGGAACGCCTTTATGCTTAATTCGGCCACATATTTATGTTTATATTCAGTTTATATTAAGAGGAGGGATCCAATTACACCATTTTTGGTGACACATCATGACACTGTTTGTTTTAGAGGTCAATTTTGCGATTTCAAAATTCAAACAGTCGATCTGAACCGTTCAACATGATCATCACCATATTAAAATGTGCTTGGAGATCAAATTTTACATTTTTTTGAATTTTTTTACTATTTATTAAGATGGTTACAAAATCGCTGTTTTTCAATGGTCTGAAAACAACGATTTTGTAACCATCTTAATAAATAGTAAAAAAATTCAAAAAAATGTAAAATTTAATCTCCAAGCACATTTTAATATGGTGATCATGTTGTACGGTTCGGATCGACTGTTTGGATTTTGAAAATGGTAGGTGTCAAAGTGTGTCACAAAAAATGGTGTAATTTGATCCCTCCTCTTATATTAATTGCCAAAGTATTATATATCTTCAGTCTACTATTCCATTGGAAATTTAATCACACATTGCCGACCTTGTACCGGCGACGACGTGTGTACAACATATATTCTCCTCATTTTCATCGCTCTATAATCTATGTATATATATACATATATAGCCCTCCTACTCTGATTCATTCAAGCTTAACCACCTTAATTTCTCTGGCATTTCAAGAAAAAAAAGAAATTTAAATGTTTCCAAAAATGGGGATTAATCTTCTCCACCTCTTTCCGCTTGTCCTCCTCCCACTTCTCGCAACCGCAAATATCCCGCATGAGCTGTTCCTCGTTCCGCCTGAGCCGTTGATCCTTGATTATCACAACGGGCCTCTTCTTACCGGCAACTACTCAGTCAACATCATCTGGTACGGCAACTTCACCGCTGCTCAGCGCGCCATTGTTGCTGACTTCATCACATCCCTCTCCGCCTCCACCCCAGCACCATCAGTCGCCTCGTGGTGGAAGACCATCTCCCTGTACAAAGGTGGTGGGGTCCGCATCACCCTTGGGAGTCAGTACTTCGACACGAAGCTTTCTTTTGGTAAATCTCTCACTCGGAAAAACCTGTCTCAATTGGCCACTAACAGTGGGACCCACCAGAAGTCTATCACTGCCATTTTCACGGCACCGTACGTGCTAGTAGAAGGTTTTTGTCTCGCAAGCTGTGGCATCCATAGATGGGCCTTGGGCGGCAAAAACAACGGAACCAAGTTCACCTATCTTTGGGCCGGGAATCCGGCAACACAGTGCCCCGGTGGGTGTGCATGGCCTTTCCACAGGCCGGTTTATGGGCCCCAGGACCCGCCCTTGATTGCACCAAATGGCGATGTTGGTATGGACGGCTTGATCATCCGTCTCGCAACCCTTTTAGCCGGTACAGCGACAAACCCTTATGGCGATGGGTATTTCCAAGGCGACAAGCTTGCTCCGCTTGAGGCCGTCACCGCTTGTCCTGGTGCTTTTGGAACCGGGTACTATTCAGGTTACCCTGGTACGCTTTTGATTGACAAGAAGACTGGTGCGAGCTATAATGCCAAAGGTTTAGCTGGTCGGAAGTATCTGATTCCTGGCATGTGGAACCCTAATACAAAGGAGTGCACCCCTCTCATTTAGAAGATGCCTGATGAGGATAGATCGATATATGTATAGATTATATATTATGCATATAATCTTTTTTGGTGTTTTTTTTTTGTTCTTCATTTTCTATTATTCTTCATTTATTTCTTTTATGTGACTTATTATGTAATGTATTCCTGTGCTTCTAGTAAGAAGCGCAAGAGAAATAATCCGGGACAGAGTTTAATTAAACTTCTCATTTATAAGTTCGTTTCTTTTTAATATATTGTGATTGGCAAAGCAGGTATTACATTTGGAGGCCTGAGTTCTAAGCTTGTCATTTATAAGTTCATCGTTTGATAGGCGCATTTCTCCAAACAAAAAACAAAAAAAAAACAAAAAAATCTATTTCACTCTTTTAATTTTAAAAAAAATTCCAATTCGTTTACCTATATTTGGAAAATTATGCATCCGCAGGATCCATGGATCTAATGAGCTGTGGTTGTGACCATGTCGACTATCAGGGCCGGTCCTGAAGATTTTGAGGTCCGGGGCGGGAGAAAAATTTAGACCCTTTATGTACAATTTTTTATCAAAATAATATTTGGAGAACTCCCCTATTATATTTATCTTTAGAAAAATTAATATTAGAATCTCTAATATGACCATTCTCAACAAGCAAATCTCTCAGTTGAATCTAAACCATCATACACTCTAGGATCATATATATTTATAGATAACGAAGAATCTAAGCACTCAGACACATCATTAATTTCTTCATTATTTTCACTAGTCTCATTTTCAATCACATTTGTTATTTATTTATTTATCTCATTTTTATTTTCAGACATATTTGTTGTTTCTTAATTTACCTCATTTTAATTTTCAGATATATTTTTTGTTTCTTCGTGCACCTCACTTTCAATTTGGTTTTCCAAAAACTTATTTTGTGGTTTAATTTTCTTCCAAAGTTTTTGAATAAAATATTTTTGAAGTTTTAGTTTTTCCTCCCTCTCTCTTTTTATGTTTCTTTTTTCGCTACCTAATGTATGGTTTCTAAGAAACATTGTTTTAAATAAAAATAAAACAGAGTAATATAATGATAGAACCTAGGTAATGAGGCAGATGTCGCACTAAGCCGCCGGCAGTCCAATCCAAAGGCCGTGTCGATGCGTCGATGCGTCGGCCTCGCCCTAACCAAACACCGCTTCCGTCTCCGCTTCGCACTCGCTATCGCAGAACCTATCAATTGTTGACTTTTGTTTGTCATCTTTGACCTATACAATTTTTTTTTTTAGGGGGGCCTGTTGGATTTTGGGGCCGGGGCTGTCGACTATTAGTGACAACCATGATGTTTGGATTTTAAAAATGTATTCGAATATCTGAATATCATTGAATTTTATACCTATATAAATATAACAATCAAAAGCCGGATTAGAACCTTCATTTTTTGAAAGTTCAAACAAACATTTATTTGACCAGATCTATCTAGTCGTGTGTATTGTTCTCAACTTGCAGACCCCATTTCTTGCTATTTAATAGTGTGATATATGGAGTCACAGGTGAAAACGGTATGAATAATATTCGAATCCGTATTCAATCTGTATTCGAAAAATTAGATGTGGATATCCGATATCCGAATATTCGTGTGGATCTGAATACTAATATGATTTTACATTTCAATTATCCGTATTTCAATAGTAGATATATATCATATATGAGGAGGGATCAAGTTACAACAATTTTGAGTTACAACAATGTTACAACAACCATTTTTTGCGATTTCAAAGTCCAAATCGTCGATCCAAACCGTTCAACATGATCTCCATAATAAAATGTGCTTCCAGATCAAATTTTACATTTTTTGAATTTTTTTTACTATTTATTAAGATGGGTACAAAATTTAATGGTCTGAATTTGACTAGTTTTTGTACCCATCTTAATAAATAGTAAAAAAATTCAAAAAAATGTAAAATTTGATCTGGAAGCACATTTTATTATGGAGATCATGTTGAACGGTTTGGATCGACGATTTGGACTTTGAAATCGCAAAAAATGGTTGTTGTAACATTGTTGTAACTCAAAATTGTTGTAACTTGATCCCTCCTCATCATATATTTTAATATATATTATGAAAAAATTATGTTATTCACCATTATAATTAGATAAATATTATGAATTTTAGAATTTTTTTATATTATTTTAATAAATATCCAATCCGATCCGTATCCAGCCGATATCCAATCTGTATCCATATTTGAAATTTTTTAAAAGAATATAGATAGGATTTTAATTACCACTGTCCGCTCCTTTTTCACCCCTGCACAAATGTCAATATATAAATTAGCTCTATGATCAAAATTGAAAAGTGCAATATCTGATTTTGAGAAAGGGAGATATTTAAATTTGGGGGAATTTCATGTATCCCCTCAAAACCTTCAATATTGCATATTTCCCCTCAAAAGTTTATAATTACAAATTTATCTTTCAAAATTACCAAAACTCACATATATACCCCCATTTATCAATCTTTTCCATTAATTTTAAATTCATCAACCTTCTAAATTAATAATTCTCATTTTACCCTTAAGAACTAAATGAATTAACGGAAGCTTCTACTGTATCTCTCTTCCATATTAAAAAACAAAACCCAGAGCGGTTCCCCGAAAATCATTTCCATGCTAAAAGCATATCACTCCTTAAGGGCCTGTTTGGTCGTTTACTGTGCGTGTGAGAAAAAAAAAATTTTGAGTGAATTTTTTTTTCCCACATGAACAGTAAAAATCAGTTCAAATCATGTGCCCATTCCTATGCCCAAGTGTCCGCCGAACAGGCCCTAATGGGTTGTTGTTTCGCATACAAATTTCTAAAACAGATAGCTCCTTGAAGCAACAAACAAATTTCAAATAATAATAAGTAAAACATACTAACCTAAAGCATACAAAACAGTAGTATGACAAACATGGCATACAAAACAGATTTCAATATATTTCATATAAAATTTTCCACTCAGCATAAACTGTTTCAGAGAAGAGAAGAAAGAAAACAACCTAAAACTGTTTACCATTCTATTCCTAAAGCATAGGGTCTGTGATATTTTTCAAATCCAAACATACAAAATGCAAGTATTACCAACCGTAATCACACAAAAAAAAAAAAAAAAAAGCTTATCACATTACAACAACAAGACAAACAAACATCAACTTTCTTTTTTATATTGCATGGTATCACACGGCTTCAACTTCTTACTCTGATGTGCTTGTGGATTCTTTCCTCGTCCCCTATGTATGATTGGATGGAAGCTAGAATAGCTATAATAGCTACTATTTGAGATTAATAGATGAGAATAGTGATTTTTGAAAGAGTGTGAGAATAGTGCTGATGTGGTGCTATTCGGATAGCGAAAATGTTGTTTGGATTGATCATTTAGAATAGTGATGAATAAAGTTATTATTTTATATATATATTCTTTGTAATTCAAGCTATTCCAACTTTTTTCTGAATTAGCGAAATAGCGTTGTTCTGAACTATTCCGAATAGCTATCAAGTTGTTTGGATTCACCCTATTCAGAATAGCATTGCTATTCTCAAAATAGTGTTATTCTTACGACACCCAAACACACCCAATTTATAGAAGAGAAGAGGTTGTCAGCATTTAAAAAACTTTAAGGGCATATCCATAAAATATTGAGAGTGAGGCTATGGTGCTATGCATAGCACCAATGGCTAGTGTACTACGGCTCAATATGGTACTTTTTAAAATCCTAACGGTCGATCCGACCGTTCAATGTGATATCCATATGAATATGTACTTGCAAACTAAATTTTATATTTTTTCGAATTTTTTTACTATTTTTTCAGATAGGTAGAAAAATCAGTGTTTTTTGAAAATTCTGGACCATCAAAATTCTACCTATCTGAAAAAATAGTAAAAAAATTCGAAAAAAATATAAAATTTAGTTTACAAGTACATATTCATATGGTTATCACATTGAACGGTCGGATCGACCGTTAGAATTTTAAAAAGTACCATATTGAGCCGTAGTACACTAGCCATCCGTGCTATGCATAGCACCGTAGCCTTACTCAAATATTGAGATTGAATTTCTTTAAAAAAATTAAAAATGAAAACACAAATAGGTTTAATTGATACCTCTTACTGGTGGAAAGCTGAGATGTATTTTGTGAGGTGTCATATTCAGATACTTGATATGTAGTAACAAGAGGTGTCGCGTGTCGGATTCTCTTAGGCTCGTCTGATGACACAATTTTGTTCTTTTTAAGCTGTCCAGGTGGACGTTATCAGAAGAAAAATGCAAAAACATGTATATTTTTACTTCTATATATAATATATATATACCTCCATGAACAATCTATATATGTGCATTCCCCGTACTAAACTTTGAAATGACTAAAATGAAACCATTCAAGATGATTGAATGGTATATCCAAAGCCAAGTAATATTCAGTAGAACATAATATTCATATTAATCTAATGGGTGGTGTTTGGTTGTGAACTAAAGCTAAGGTGACTTAAGTTGGTTATTTCAACTTAGGCCGGTCTAAATTATTTATGTTTGGTTGTGCCTAAAGTTATGAGGAGAGAGGTGAAATAGTTGAAGATGAATGACAGTGGATCCTAGTGGCTTAAAATTGAAGAAAATTTAAGGCACCTCCTGAGATGGTTTAATTTAGACTTATTTAAGCTGGACTAAATTTAAAATTATTTCATGTTAGGCCAGTCAATTTAAATTGCGTTTGGTGGAATAACAGTGGCCTAAAGCCTTTAGTCCACCTTTAGTCTAGGAAAGTGTAAAATAATAACAGCAAGCCAAAAAAAGATTCTCAAATAATTAGCAGCAAGACAGACTCGATAGCTTTCTAAATAACTTTAATTTAGTGGTCCACTGTGTTTCAACCCGAGGAATTCAAAACAAAAACAGACTCGTATCAGTATTCAGAACAGATTAGTACCAGTACTCAAAATAGACTCATGCCCTACTGTAATTACACATGCGCCGACTCAAAATCATAATTGAGCTTGCCTATATTCATCTATTGAAAAGATAAACAATTCCATTAAGCTTGCCATATCATATTCCCACACCGATCCACCAATTAACACAACTCAGCACAAATACCTGAATATAGACCTCAAAATCACAATTTTTAGATTTCGAAAAACAATCTCTATGCTCTCAAATTAAATTCTAAAATTGTCCATCTCAAAATAAAAATTCTGCCAAAAAATTAACACAGAACCTAAATTTCGGAACTTTCTCAATAGTGGGCGATTCGACCATGTTCTCCCATCTACTGTCTCAATATTTCCAAAAAGTTGCGTGTGGTTATAGGCTCACATGGAATCGCTGACAACCAAGTCTGAAGAATAGACACTGCGAGAGAGGGCTGATTCAACAACCGATCCCATAACGGAGAGGGGCAAGATAGAAAATGGAGAGGGCCGACGATGATTAGAGAGGCGCGAAGTGGGGAGAAGAAAATTGTGGCAGGAGAGTCCGGAGGATTTGGCGCGCACTCGGACGGAGAGATAAATGAAAGAGAAGGGTACAGTGGTCATAACTGAATTTTAGGGTCTTTAATATTATTATTTAATTATTTTAAGATAAATTTATATATTGCAGAATTGTAATGGGTAATGATATACCGAAAACATATCTATATTTGGCTAATATTTTAGTGTAAAATGGTACCAAATTTCAAGTATTTATCCCTGTTTAGTTCTATATTTCTTTATTTACATTAAATTGTGTTCCAATGATCAAGTTACTGCCGAGAATGTGTTTTTATGCAGAAATATCAAGAAAACAAGCCAATTTGCTTGCTGGCGGGCCACGAGACACATATAGCAGGTTGCCAGCCATCTGGGACTTAGCCGCAGAAAAGAAGAAGAACTGACTGAGATAATGGCGACCCGCGAACTAAACCTAACACCCCCCGAAGTCTACCTAGCGGGCCGTGACTCCTCTATGACGGAGCGCCACTTGCCAGCTACCAGAAACTCAAATACAAGAAAAAGGCAATAAATTAAGGATCTGGCGAGCCACCACCCCCATTGGAAACATAAAAACAGCTATAAAAACGCTCTTGGCTGAGAGATTCGCGCCCCACGATGTCCCAGCTTGCGGCCTGCCACTGCAGATTCCAACTTTATATACTGTTTGTATTTTGGCCACAATTTGGTCATACGAACTTCAAATTTGAGTGAACTAAAGCTTTAAAAATCCAGGAAACAAAGATCTACAACTTTCATGTTGTAAATTTATTCAAATTATAAAGTGGTGAGTCGCTACAGGCCTTGTAAGACAGTCATCAGCTTTGAAGACTATCAACTGTCCACCTTAATGAGGGGATTTGTTTCCCGATTTACTTGGCTCCCTCCTAAATGCTCACAAACTCCCATAAAACGTCTAGGAGAGCACCCGACATATCTAAGTTTGGCCCTAGGCCATTCTACACCTCTCTCTACCATTGTTCTTTCTCCATCTCTCTTAATCTTTCACGAAATCAAGGTAGGCCGACGGTAAATCAAGGAGTGACGGAAGGAGCGATAAGAGACGAAGCAAGAGGTCGGTTTTATCTTTTCTCTTCTTTATTTTCTGTCATTTAAGATGTCTTTTCCTTTGTTTTTCATGGATGTTAACGCACCTGTGAGAGGCTAGTTTACCTCTCTAGGGGCGACGACTCGTAAACTTGATGGATTAGCTTAAAATCTACCTACTTTGATGGTTATAATTTGTGAAATTGTTGTGCTTATTTTATTATTCTTGTGAATGTGTATTTGTGTACATGAGACTATCTCATTTTAGTTGAAATGGGGTTCTATTAGTACTTGATACCGAATATAGTAGCAAGGAATTAATCTTAGGATTTGGTATTAATTCTACCCTAGCTCTAAACCAAACCGGACCACAAGCACAATAATCTATAGTTTATGGCGAAAAACTAAACGTGAAGTCTAAAACTATTAGTTACGTTTATCAAGCTACTATCGGTACCGATAATGAAAAGCTAAACGCGAAGTGTCGGTAGTTGAGAGTAACTTGACTAGTTGGACCAACATCTTGACCAAACTTGTGACGAAAAACTAAACGTGAAGTCCAATATGGTTAAGACACGTAGTCAATTAGTGATAAACTAAACGTGAAACTTCTTGACTCAATATTTATACTAGAAACCACAATTACACAAACATGAATGCAAACCAAGTAGATTAGCTAATTCGGATAGTGAGCCGTAGCCCTTAGACCTCCCCAAATTTTTTTCAAACCACCATTTTAAGTTTATTACGTTTTAATTCACAACCAACTCTCTTCGGGCATTGAGCCCACAACACTATCGCGGCTTGTGACCTGAGTATGACTTGCGAACAAAACCCCTAATTTACTATTCTGCACTATTCTAGAATTAAAAATTAAACTAGTAATTAATATTGCTTCCTGTTGTCCTTGTGATCGACCCCGATACTACAATGAGAGGTTGTATGCTTGCAACCGATCGAAATTGAGTATTGGATATATAAATTTAAAAGCAAAAAAGAGTATTAAATCTAGAGGAGGGATCAAATTACACCTTTTTTTTGACACACTTTGACACCTACCATTTTCAAAGTCCAAATAGTCGATCCAAACCGTTCAGCATGATGGATATATTAAAATGTGCTTGGAGATCAAATTTTACATTTTTTTTAGAATTTTTTTACTATTTATTAAGATGGTTACAAAATCATTGTTTTCAGACCATTGAAAAACAACGATTTTGTAACCATCTTAATAAATAGTAAAAAAATTCAAAAAAATGTAAAATTTGATCTCCAAGCACATTTTAATATGATGATCATGTTGAACGGTTCGAATCGACTGTTTGGATTTTGAAATCACAAAATTGACATATAAAAAAATAGTGTTAAGATGTGTCAAAAAAAAGGATGTAATTGGATCCCTCCTCTTAAATCTATTCAAAAATACGTATACAAAATACTCATCAGGTAATTATGTGGGTTTTTGTAATTTTGAAGGATAAATATGTAATTATAAACTTTTGAGTGGGAAATACGTAATATTGAAGTTTTTGACGGGATACATGAAATTCCCCCTTTAAATTTCGTGGTGAGGTCAACAGCAACTTTTAAGGCTTTAGCAAAATAAGGCTTTTGTGAAATAATTATGTTCTACCGATCACGGAGTCGTATTCAAAATTAATTTCACAGCCCAATTCAGCCCATAACTCCCCATCAATTCATTTCGTTTGCTTTCTCAGGTTTCTTCCCAGTAAGCCTACGGGCCGTACAAGTATCATCTGTAGTACCGCATAAGTGGGCTCACTACTTTATGGTTCAGATTAACTAAAAAACGGTGCCTATTCGGAATTAGCTCAGAGACAGTATTATTTGTACTTTGAGATTCGTGCAAAGTTTAAAAAACGGTCTAGACACAATTACTCCACATAACAGTACCTGTAGTTCCTGGAGATAACAATATATTTGGAGGAGGGATCCAATTACACCTTTTTTGGTGACACATCATGACACCGTTTTTTATATAGGTCAATTTTGCGATTTCAAAATCCAAACAGTCGATCCGAACCGTTCAACATGATCACCATATTAAAATGTGCTTGGAGATCAAATTTTACATTTTTTTGAATTTTTTTACTATTTATTAAGATGGTTACAAAATCGATGTTTTTCAATGGTCCGAAAACAACGAATTTTGTAACCATCTTAATAAATAGCAAAAAAATTCAAAAACATGTAAAATTTGATCTCCAAGCACATTTTAATATATTCATCATGTTGAACGGTTTGGATCAACTATTTGGACTTTAAAAATGGTAGGTGTCAAAATGTGTCACCAAAAAAGATGTAATTGGATCCCTCCTCATATATTTGAGTATATCCAGTCGATTCTGTAACCGAATGCTCTGAGATAACAATATATTTGAGTATATCCAGGCTATCTGATCAGATCTGGACCATTCCGGCTCGAAGTGAAATGCACCGCCTTCTTTAATATTCAACAGATTGGACGGTCCAGATATAAACTCAAAATGTCTGTTACCTCTGGTGATATGAATTCGTCGTTTCTACTCAAACCTCCATTATTTTCTCTTCTTCTCTCCTTTCTTTCCAGCCATAGCAGCTAAGCGTTAGCACGCCGCCAGATTGTCAGAGAAACGAAACTATGTCTGATCTCAACGCCAACCCCGACCACGATCTCGATCACGAATCTTCTCCCTCCTCCCCCACTCCTCCCTCATCTGCCGCCACGTGTCGCAACTGTGGCGGTCCCACCTGTCGTCCTTCGCCTCCGACCCCTGCGCCATGGACTGAAGTCTCTCCTCCTCCTGCATACCGTCCGATCCGCGCTCCGGCGATCAACGCACCTATGAACACCGCCGCGATCGTCCTCGCTCCAGTTCCTCAACCCCTGCCTGTTCCCGTTGCAACCCCTCCGTACAACTTTCAAGTCCCATCTAAGCGAATCACCTCCGTCGATGACATTAGGCACTTCAACGAGTCACCCTCTGGCCGCCATTTCCTTGGATTCGTGGCCTCTCTATCACACTCAGTTCGCAGTCGCAAACTCTCCGACCCACTCCCGATCCCGCTCTCTCCAGTTCTTACCTCGCTTATCTCACTGTTACAAACCCTCTCCGACTGGATTGATCAGATCCCACCTCTACCACACCAGGCCCGGTATGGAAACCCAGCATACCGCCTCTGGCATGACCGCCTCGCAGCTCAAACCCCCTCCCTTCTCAAGCCAGTTCTCTCCACTGCTGATCTCCAAACGGCTGAGGTCGAACTGGTTCCTTACCTGCTTGATTCCTTTGGCAATGCCACTCGGATCGATTATGGGACCGGCCACGAGACCAATTTTGCAGCCTTTCTCTACTGCCTGGCCTGCCTCAACCTGATAAAAGAAGAGGATTACCCTGGTGTGGTCACCCGTGTGTTCATCACCTACCTTGACTTGATGCGCAAGTTGCAAGCAACCTACTTCCTTGAGCCAGCCGGGTCCCACGGGGTGTGGGGCCTGGACGACTACCATTTCCTTCCCTTCATATTTGGTTCGGCGCAGTTAATTGATCATAAGTACATGAAGCCGAAATCAATTCATAACCCTGACATACTGGAGAATTTTTCGAATGAATACATGTACCTGACTTGTGTGTCTTTTGTGAAGAAGGCAAAGAAGGGGGTTTTTGCTGAGCATTCGCCGATGCTGGATGACATTAGTGGGGTCGCACAGTGGAGTAAGGTGAATAGTGGGCTGCTTAAGATGTACAAAGCTGAGGTTCTAGAGAAGGTCCCAATCATGCAGCATTTCCTCTTTGGATCTCTTATCAAATGGTAAGTGTCTGATTATTTTTACTGATTGTGGTTGTTTAAATTTATTGATTTCATATATAATTGCTCAAGTGCCTTTTTTGGGGGCCGGGGGGAGGAGGGGTAGTTTTGATGCATCATTCATCATAGAATAAGAGTACTTGAATACAGGTTGGTTCGGTTGTGAAACCCTAATTAAAAATTACTGCAAATTAAATTCAACTTCGTAGACACTATTAATGATGAATTGGTTTGTTGCAGTATTTTTTTTAAGGGACTGGTTTTACAAAGTTTGATTTTCCTTTTATTTACTTTGCATAATGAAATAGTTCATCGCATAGATTTTATTGGGGATTTGATGCATTGTTGTAGAGTGGTTATGATTCTTACAAGTCTAGGAGACCAATAGTTAATAAAGAACCAGTGGTCTAGTGGCAAAGACACATGTTATCTGATATGGGAGGTCATGGGTTTAGAAGCCTTGATGGGGGAAATTCTTACATGGGTTTGAAAAGGGTGTTGGATGGCTCGACTCCCAACCCTCTCATTCAAAAATATTTAATGAACCTACAAAAAATTTAGAAGACTAAAAAGATTTTGTGTTGTTATTTGCACATTTTTCTATAAAAATCTAAAATTAGTGCAGTCTTTCGGTAGCTCTTCTCATGTATCTTGGATCAAGTACTAAAACTGACTGTTTCCTTTGATATATCTATAATGTTTTTTATTAAGATCTCTCTCTTCTTACATAAGATCAGCTTCTCAAGTGCAAAATTACAATGTTGAATGAACAGTATGTTTGTATACTTGTTTGTTTGAAATATAATTTTCAATTATGTCCATAAAAGATAATGGTGGTTCTTATTTTGCTTCATATTGATATTTTTGAATATAAAGTTTAGTATCTTGCCCGAAAGTTTGCTAGTTGTTTCAGCCTTCATTCAAGCAAACTTTTAGCTTACTGAAAGTTTTTGCATTTGTAACTAAGGTGTCCATCTTGAGGGGCAATTTGTTAGGGGTATAAATCACTGATTGTTTTAGTTTTTCTTTTCCAGACAGTAGCAATTTCATTCACTCTATCCAAATACAAATATTCTCTAATGACCCTGGAATCACTGTGCAAACATTTCATTTCAAATAAAACTCCAAACTATGTTTAGATATGCCTGACTAGCATGTGATTCATTGCTGTTTTTCCTGGAATCACTGTGCAAACATTCAACTTAACTCGGAACACCCTACCAAATCTAGCTTGAACTAGATAGTACTAATATTAATATAAATATTAATAATAAGTGGCATATCACCACAAGCGCACTGGAGAATTGAGATGTACTTGACCTGGCACTTTCATTTTGCTTTTAATTGTCCCTGACTCACTCTTTTCAGACCTGAACTGTACTTCCTTCTGTTCAAGTTAATGTACTGGTAAATTCAAGTTAAGGTACTGATAAAAAATTTTAAGTTAATGTACTGGTAAAATTTATGTTAATGTACCAGTAAGGTGGTACTAGAATCCTTGTTCCTTCTTTTGCTTCACTTTTACTTTATTATTTAGTCCTCTCATATTTTCTTGAATTGTCACATGCTACAGGGAGTGAAGTGATGGTGGCACAGAAATGCTTTCCTGTCTTTAAAGAAAGCTCTTTTTGTACAGATGCTATTGTAGGGGAGTTTGCTTTAATTTTTTCTGGGGCTTAGAGGAAAAATACAGTGCCTAGTATTTTTGCTTGATATGTGCTGAACAAAAGGTAGATTTTGTGAGACTACAAATTTATCATTTACTTAATCGCTGACCTTGTCATTCCCTGTCTGTTTAATATTATCTGCTTATTTTACATGAAATTTGATCTGACTGCTTTTGAGATGTTTCTTTTGGGATTATTTTGCACTTTCTATGTGCATCTTTGTTTTGACTTTTGAGAGCTTACTTTAAAGGGGAGGGATCGGTTAACGAATATTTATCTCAACAATTCCCAATTTTTCAAATGAGTTCGAATAAGATAGAAAACTAAAAAAATAAAATTATAGATATGCTGTTGGACATAGAGATAGTCTAATAATAAAATTTTAGAAATCAAATAATTTTTTGTTATATTTTACGAAACATTAATTTCAACAGTTTAAATTGTAGATCGTTTAATGAGTGTTATAGCATGCATTAAATTTCGTTTATTTTTATAGGAAAATAGGTAGATGATATGTTATGGTTATAACTTATAAGTGTTTCCCCTTGAAAATAGCCTGATAAATATTTTATTTACTCTTGAAAATAGTGGCAGCAGTCCCGCTAAGAAATATTAACTTTATAAGAGCCCAAAAAGGTCTTTACTGTTTCGAAATTAGAAGTTGTGGCAGCCCAAAGTGCATCGCCCAAGTTTGTCCTATTTGGAGATTGCCTGTTCATCCACGTGGATTCCTCGGTAGCATTAGATTATCAGCTACTGTGCAAGCCGATTTTTTTTTTAATAACCAAAAAAAAAAAAGACAGTGAAACAAAATCTGGTGAGAATTATGAAATGCTTTTGATTTGCTTTTGAGGTGTGTAAAAAACGGTTTGCGTTTGGTAGACAGATAAAGTACCGTTAAGTACTTAATCATTATGCAATTGATGAATATAATTTCTTTATACTATTTGACGCTCTTATTAATTAGTGTATGTAGAAGTATCCGTAGTAAATTAAAAAAATTAGTTATTGATCTATTTTAGGACAATATCTTTTTTTTTTTCTTTTGGTAATCTGTCCCTGGGGAATTAGGAGATAGTATGTTAATGATTATGTGCTTCATAAAAAAATTTAATAAAAATTCATAGCACCAAACATATAAGTTATTGATCTTATTTAGGACATAATATTTTTTTTAGTTGGGTTAAAGTGCCTTAGGAAATAAAAAAGGTTGTTTTACTTCTCATCATATTTTTATTTTCAAAGTTCAAACAGTCAATTCAAACTGGCTCAACATGATCGATGTATGAAAATGTGTCTGGAGATCAAATTTTACATTATTTTTTAAAACTATTATTTAAAAAAAAAAATTAATCACTGTTTCAAAAAAATTTGGACCATTAAAAACGGTGTTTTTCATAAATTCTAAAAATATAGTAAAAAATTTCCAAAATATTCAAAATTTGATCTCCAAGTACATTTTAATATGAAGATCATGTTAATAGTTCGGATTGACTGTTTAGATTTTGAAATCATAAAATATAAGTAGGAAGTAAAACAAGAGCTTTACTTCCTAAAAGACACGTAGCCCACCTCTCATTTTTTGTAATTTGTTACGTAATATGTTCATGGTTATATAGATCATAAGAAAATAAACAAAGTTCATGACACTAAGCATCATAAGCTATATAAATATGTTCATGATTATATATTTCATAAGAAAATTAAACAAAGTTCATGACACTATGATGCACGACAAATTTAAACCAAGTAAACCGATCTTCTTCGGAAGAGCTTCGTTTACATATAAAAAATAATAATTTTTTTTAATTTATTTAGTATCAAATATTGTTTAAATTTTTTAATTCATTCAGTGTTATGTAAAAGAACAGTAAATAATGTACATAAGATGTTAATGAATATATAGTTCATAAGAAAATTAAACAAAATTCACAACGCTTAACATCTTAATTCACAGTGAAAACTAAAAGTTTGATGACTATGCAAATTATGTTGCCGATTAATTAAAAACGCCCAACAAATCTATCTAATTGACCGTTTATTCATTCAAAACCATGAAATATTCTCAGCATATGGCATCCGTGACATTGAAATCTGATTAATTGCCTGCCAAAACTGTTTTTCTCGAATCCGACTCAGGCACCTTCTTGCTTTTCCGATTCCAGCCATTCAAATTTGTTGAGATTTGTGCATGAAAAAATTTCTTTATCGATATACGTAAATGAAAAATTTAAAAAGTTGGAATCAGAAAAGCAGAAAGCTGCTTTTTTCTAAAAAAAAAGCAGCAGAGTCAGATCCGTTTTTCTCACAACACAGATATTGATAGATAAATGGCGCTCCTAGCTGATCTTAAAGATTACCAATCAATTTACCATGCTTGATCAAGTCTTTCAACAACAGTTGCTCTTAAGTGCTTCTACCATATATTTTAAAAAAGACAGTTGCTCTTAAGCATAATGAAGATTAATCCATGTTATGTATTTTAGGTATTAGATTTTTAATCGATTAGATACACTTTTTCACTTTTAAATTTATAAAATCTTATTACACAATGAAAGGTCGATTGCAAGCATGCAACCTATCCTTATAGTAAAATCAAAGGGTTAAATAACGTTTATCGTGTCATAACGAAACAGCTGAAAAAACAACGCTGTGTCCATATAGCGCCGTTATAGCGCCATAGCTTTTATGGTCCGAAAAAGCTATAGTACCGCAATAGCATGCTATTTAGAACCTTGAGTAAAATAGATATCGATCCAAAGATAACGGAAAATATTACTTCTTACTAAATTAATGAATTCTAAAAAGGTGCAAATAAAGTAAATGGGGGTTGTTGCAAATTTGGTTTTGTGGGTTCAATACCCGATTGAGAGTTTAATTATAACAAAAGCAATTTAAACAAACAAATAAAAGGAGTTTTGTGTTTCAATACAGAGAGGTCTATGGGCTATTGGCATACAATCACTTGGTCAAATTCATACTTGTTTGGTTTCTAAATTCATGTTTGTATTGATGGGGTTTCTAAGCCTTAAATACCATTAAAAGTCACTTTCGTGAATTAATGACGTGCCTAAACAATTCGGGTTTCACGATTAAGTTCTTCACCCTAGCAGTTTAGACCATAAGCATAGGTTAGCATAGTTTATCCCTAAATACCAATACTTCACAATTAAGTCCTTCATACAATATTTGGTTCAATTCTAGAGGTCCTAATTAAATATGAGGCTTCACGATTAAGTCATTCACCTCAATTCAACTTTGTTCCTTGTGGTTCCGGACTAAGAATTAGATTTGGTCATTTCTAATCTCAAATTCTAGGGTTATTCATGTACATAATTTGGTACCATCAATTCTTGATCCAAATCTACTCGAGTTGATTAAACCTAAGCGGGACCTGAATTAACAAGCAACACAAATCACACAATTACATGAATAATAAAATCAACAAGAACAATCATGTAAGCAAACAATCATCATAAAAAAAAGCATCCAAGTAAAGTAGATTTTAACACAAGTTCATGCTTAAAGCCTAAGTCTCTAGAGAGAAAATCTAGTCTCTCATGGGTGCGCTAACATCTATAAGAAATATAAGAGAAAACATGATAAAACTAAGAAAAAACAAGAAAGAGAATAGAGTACACCAATCTCCTCACTTGTTGCCCTCGTCTTCACGATGTTCCGCTCGAGCAACCTTCAATCCTTCGCTCTAATCGGCTTGATTCACCCGAAAAAGGTAGAGGAGATGTAGAGAATTTTCTAGAATAAAAGCTAAAATAAATTCCTTCTCCTGCTGCCTCCCTGCCAATATATAGCAATTTTTGTGTCTTGGGAAGCAATCCCCCATAATATCGCAGCAAATCTGAGAAGATATCGCGAAATAAGGCAAGATTGGCATCAGTGCGGCCTCCCGTGCGACCTTCATAAATTCCATGCCGCCCGCACTAAAATTAGGAATTTGGCTGGTTTTTCGAAGGAAGAAGGTTTGTACGGCCCGCATAAAATGGGCTTTTTGGTTTGTCTGGCCCGCAATTAAAGGTTGTACTGACCGCAGAACTCTCTGGAAAAATTAGAGACTTCTTGATTTTAATTCCATAATTCTTTTTTCGCCGAATTTATTTCCGTGCGGCCCGCACAAAATTCGTGTGGCCCGCACCAACCTGTATTTTGCTCCATTTGCTCGATGTCTGCAATTTAAACAAGACAAAGACAGTAACTTGATTCTTTGGTGCATTATATACTAAACTAAGCTAAAATACAATGAATTTGGCACAGTTTTAGAGGTGAAACCCTAACCGAAAGTATATATAATTGAGACTTATCAATCCACAATGTCATGTTTGATTTGATTGTTGAGTAAGATGCGAATTAAATTATTTACTTCACACTTAAAGCCATCAGATAATATATAAAATAAAAAGTAAGATAGAATTACGACGAAGTTAAACCACATTTTCAGACAAATTAATTTATTTCACACTTCATCTATAGAGTTTATTATTATAAACAAAAAGTTCTTTTATAATTTATTTCTCATCCAGACATATTAATTTAAATTATTATTTAAACTGCTAAATGAAATGTAAAAAAATATAAAGTAAATAACTTAATTCTCCTGAAAAACCAAATATTTGTTAGTAAAAAAGATTATACGACTTTTTCTACAGCGAAGTGGAATGAAGATAAAAAATTTAAGAGCATGATTAAAATGCACCATTGGTTTTGTGCTTCAATCATGCTTCACATCCTTATCTTCGTTTTCAAGGTCCGAACAGTCGATCCGAACCGCTTACCATCATCTTCATATTAGAATGTACTTGGAGACCAAATTTTATATTTTTTTTGGAATATTTTTACTATTTTTTTAGATAGGTACAAAATTATTGTTTTCAGAAGATTCTGGACCATCCAAAAAAGTGATTTTGTACCTATCTAAAAAAATAGTGAAAAAATTCCAAAAAAATAAAATTTGGCCTCGAAGCACATTTTAATATGAAGATCATGTTGAGCGGTTCGGATCGATTGTTTGAACTTTTAAAATAGAAAAAGACGTGAAGCATTATTAGAACACAAAACCAATGGTGCATTTTAACTCTACTCAAAATTTAAATAACATTTAAAGTAAAAAAAAAAAAAATGAAGATATAGTCGGTAACATCACTAGGTGGTGACAAATCACCTGGCCCAGCAATTAGACTGGTAGGTGGGCAAATTTATGACCTTCTCATAGAAATTGCACAGAATAAATGTCCCACTTTTCTGTGCTTCAGTCCCTTCACAGATCAATACAACTTGTGCGGTGTCAACAACCCATTACACAGATCAGTTGTTCAGTTGACAAATGAATTATTCGGGTTCGGTTCAGCGGAGTTAAAAATTTATTATTCAAAAATAATTCTGATATAATTCGGGAATGATTCGGAATTGTCCGGATCAGAGATCTCAGTCCCACAAGAGAGCAAAAAAAAAAAGACTAAAAAAAAAATTCTGAAAAAAGTTCGGGAAAAATTCGCAAATAATTCTTAAAATTCAGAAAAAAAAATCGTAAAATTCGCGAATAATTCTAGAATCTTGTGAGTATAATTTAGAATTAGTACAACATGTTGAAACAACCCACTACACAGATGCCAACACCATATATAATAGGAGATCAGGAGTTACTGGAGAAAGTCTCAATCAGTAATTAAGGAGCAGAGACTTGCAGTAAATTATTATGTCATAAAAGCGTTTCAAAAGTGTCATTCTCTAGGGACACTCCTGCTTGCTTGTTGCTCTCTCAAAGGGTAAAAAAAAAAAATGGATTTGCCCTGGAGCACCAAATTAGAAATTTGTTCAAGTTTTCTTTTTCTTTGTGAATTGTAGTTCACTGCCGCACTTGTGTTACTGTCATTTCAAATAAAAAAAAATCTTTTTTGTTTTTTACCTTCGCAAATCTCTGTGAAAGTTGTGAGAAAAAATCGAACTCTCAACTTTTAAAGAACTACCGGTCCTAAATTTTTTTCCTGGCCAATTGTGCTACCTCTTCTTTCCAAATAAAAAAAAATCTTAATGCTAACTTTTGAGATGAGCCTAATATTTCTAGACTAGATAGTGTTCACATCAGTTATTGGATTGCTCAAAAAGTTAATCAATTTACATTGAAATATTACTATCATTTATTACTTTGTTAAAAGAAAAATTCTTTTAGTAGACATGACAATAAAAAATAAAAAAAACAGTAAATTAAGCACTGGTCTCTCCAGCATTGTCATGCCAGACAAAAAACACAACAGTTGTTTAACAGGAACTTGCGAAGGAAGAGTCATGTATCAGATACTATTGGCACCAATTAGTGCATGCTCAGTCTCAGACAGACATCCAAGCATAGATCATAGATGCATCATGCATGCCTATAATATTAGTTTCATTTTAACATGAAGCATGATTGTCAATTTTCCACAGTTGCAACGGTAGTGGAGCAGGAATTTGCAAATGTGCAAAGCAGGATGGGATTGGGATCTGGTATGAATAGAAATTAGATTAGAGGTTTGGGTCAGGGAAAGCTGCGGTGCATGTGAGAGCATGGGACCCATTTTTACACATTATTTGATTGTTTCCAGCTAACCGGCCATCTGTCATGCTCTATTTCAATTTCAATCTAGACTTGATTCATAGATGCTTCCAATTTACTCCCTTCTCACCCTCTGTACAACACAACTGGTACTGGTAGGCACCGTAGGCAACTAGGCATGTGGTTCCTTTGTAACTCTCTGTCTATAACATTTTGTGCTGCGGATCGCATAAAGGTTGGTCTATTCATAGTGATAACTTAATTGTTCGGGAAAGGTTCGGCGAGGTCAAAAATTCGTGATTCGGGAATAATTTGGGTATAATTCGGGAATGATTCGGAATAATCCGGATCAGAGATCTCAGTCCTACAAGCAAAAAAAAAAAACAAAAAAAAATGTTCTGGGAAAAATTCGGGAAAAATTCGCGAATAATTCGTAAAATTCGCGAATTATTCGGGTATAATTCGGTCAAAGTTCGGTCAACCGAATAATTCAGCGTTCGGTTCAGCATCACCATAAAAACGAATTATTCGGATATAATTCGGGTTAATTCGCGAATCTTGTCACTATGGGTCTATTATCACGAAATCATGTCAGAGAAGAAAAAAATTTTGATTGCATTTAGGAACATTTTTTTTTATATATTTAAGAGTAAAATAATTAAGAACTGATTTCCTAATGGAGGTTCAAACTATTGGAATTATAATATATATGTATCATTATTCATTTATATGAATGCTAAACTCATTTTTTTTTCTATATTTATGTTTAGCATATCTTTAAAATTCGCTTAATTAATTCAATGTTTATGGTTTTATTTGCGATTGAGTAAAAAAATGTAATAGTTTAATTTACATTAAAATAATTTTAATAAAACATTTTTACCAGAGCTTTGACTCTTTGACCATTTGTAACATTTCAAGATAATATCAATTTTAGATTGATTGTGCGTCTTAGTATCTTGTTGAGTTCATATCCTCTACAGTACCTCAAAAATTAAGTTTGAAATCCTGATCGTCCGATTAGAATATTCATACCAATACGAATTAAATGGTCCGAATTATTACTGTAATAAATCAAATTTGAATTTTTTGAAGCATATATTCTATTCTTCCTTTTTAGCTGAGCTAGAAACTAGCTAGCATTACAGCTTTCAAACATTAATTTTTTTTTTTCTCATATGAAATTGTGAACTTTTCCACCTTTTGAAAATTCTAGGCTAGAGTGGGAAAAACGTGCCGTGCCGTGACAAAAATTACGAGGGGTGGTCACGGCACGCGAGTCACAGCGTGACTCACGTGCCGTGACCGAACATGCGTTAGTCACGTTTGATCGCATTTAACGTTTTAAAAAAAAATACGAAACGATTCTTTAAAATTCAAATGTTTTAATTGAAATTTAAATGTAAATATTTTAATTAAAATAAAATTATACCTTATAGGAAGGTATGTTAGTGTATTGCCTCGTGACTGGCGTGTCGACCGTTCCATGACTTGCGTGTCCCGTGCCGTGTCGTGCCGTGACCAAGGCAATTTTCGTGCCGTGCCGTGCTGTGTCTTATTTGTCAACAATTGGTCACGACACGCGAATGATCACGGCACGGGACACGCGAGTCACAACACGCGAATGACACGTGTGCCGTGCCGTTCCATGACAGAGCCAGCTCCGGCGTGCCATTTTTCCCACTCTATTCTGGGCCATGCATGCTGATTGGTGCCTCTATTTTAAAAGCAACTCCCCAAGTCAAGGTTGTCGATATTTTTTATTCATTGGAGAAGTCTGTCCGTTCAAACCAGACCGGTTCAATTGAACCGGTCCCTTAAAATTCTTGAGTCCTAAACCTGGTTCACACCGAATGGGACCGATCTGATTTTACCTTTTCAGTATATTCCGTTAGGAATTTTTTTTTTTTATAAACCATACATAATTAAAAAAAATTAGAGAATCAATTTGATTGATTGGTTTTGTACAAAAATTACACCGTTTGTTTTTTGTGATGTCAAATAGGTTATTTGATACTGTAAAAAAATAAATGGTTGCTACCGAATAGTCTATTCGGTACCTGTGGTTTTTGTAAAAGACCAAACAATCAAGTTGATTCCCTAAAATTTGTTTTCTAATTTATGGTTTATAAAAAAAATTCCGGAGGTAGGGTATTACGGCCGTGTTGTGTTGAAATTTCTAGACGTGTTGTGCCATGCAGCATGATACCGAAAATGAACACAACACGTTTAATGGAACAACATAATTTGATACGGCGTGCTTCGTCGTACCGTACCAGTACTTAGACGTACCATGCCGATTTTTCCTTTTTAAGATATTGGTAAATCGTTACTTTAAAAATATATATATGTTAATGTTAAAAAATCTATAAAATTATTTTAAAAAATCGGAAAAAAATTAAATTAATTTTTTTTTTTGTAAGTTTAGTTTTTTTGTTTAATGTTATGTGGTATTTTTTGTTTCGGTATAATTTGTAAAACATTTATGAGTAACAAGATGGAAAAAATTATGAAACGTGTCGTATCGAATTCATATCTAGATTTGTCACGTCAGTACTTATACGTGTTGTGTGTAAACGTGTCGATTTTAAAAAACTGAGGACACAATACAGCTAAAGACACAGTATGGGCACGTCTTGACCATAGTAACAAGATTCGCGAATTATATCCGAATAATTCGTTTTTTTTGTGATGCCGAACCGAACGCCGAATTATTCGGTTGACCGAACTTTGACCGAATTATACCCGAATAATTTGCGAATTTTACGAACTTTTCCCGAATTTTTCCCAAAATATTTTTTTTTTTGTTTTTTTTTTTGCTTCCTTGTAGGCCTGAGATCTCTGATCCGGATTATTCTAAATCATTCCCGAATTATACCCGAATTATTCCCGTATCACGAATTTTTGACCTCGCCGAACCTTTCGCGAACAATTAAGTTGTCACTATGGTCTTAACATGCCACGTCTAACAAGACGTGTCGTGTTGTTAGTACGTACCGATACATGTGTCCGATATGCCGTGCTTTTGCAATACACTATCCGGAAGTCATATATTCGAGAAAATTTTATTTGTAAAAAATATTATTAAATAGTAGAGGAAAGAGAAAGAGTATTTTAAAATTTTCTTGCATAGAAATATTGATAAAATAATCACCGATTCAAATTTTTTTTTTTTTTCTGTTGCTTGGAATGCGCCTCCATCATGTATAGAAAAAACAATTGAAGTATGAAAAATTAATGCAGAGAATATAAAACAATTGAAAAAAAGAACAAAAAAAATATTTTGGATCGATACAAAATTTTCCGATCCAAAGTTTGAATAAATGAAATTTCTACTGATCTTTCTATAACTAATAAAATCAATATACTCTGATTCTTTCTTTTCATTATTTTAAGAACACATCAGTTATTGGATTGCTCAAAAGTTAATCAATTTTACATTTTTTGGAATTTTTTTACTATTTATTAAGCCACTTTGAAAATTGCTGATCCGGGTGAACAGTAAAAACAGTGCAACAAAATTCTGGACCATGTGATCAGCAATTTTCAAATTGGCTTAATAAATAGTAAAAAAATTCCAAAAATGTAAAATTTGGTCTGCAAGCACATTACAATATGTAGATCAACTTGAATGGTTCGGATCGACTGTTTGGACTTTGAAAATCCGAAAAGGAGCTCGAAGTAAAACGTTGGCTTTACTTTGCAAAGCACAATAGCCCATCTCATATATATGTGTGTGTGTGTGTGTGTGTGTGTGAGTAGAACTATGGTGTTCCTAAGCTCACCAAGCCCTTCGTGAGCCCGACTCTAAAACCTATCGAATTGACTTCAAATGACATTTTCAAACAGTTAGATGTTCAATCTATATTAAAATGTGCTTGAATCCTAAATTTAAATTTTTTGGAATTTTTTTACTATTTATTAAGATGGTTTGAAAATCGCTGTTTTCCAATGGTGCAGAATTTTAATAAAAACAGCGGTTTTCAAACCATCTTAATAAATAGTAAAAAAATTCTAAAAAAGGTAAAATTTGGTTGTGTGTGTGTGTGTGTGAGGAGGGATCCAATTACACTCTTTTTTTTGACACATCTTGACATTGTTTTTTTTATAGGCCAATTTTGCGATTTCAAAATCCAAACAGTCGATCCGAACCGTTCAACATGATCACCATATTAAAATGTGCTTGGAGATCAAATTTTACATTTTTTTTGAATTTTTTTACTATTTATTAAGATAGTTACAAAATCGCTGTTTTTCAATGGTATGAAAATAACGATTTTGTAACCATCTTAATAAATAGTAAAAAAATTCAAAAAAATGTAAAATTTGATCTCCAAGCACATTTTAATATATTCATCATGTTGAACGGTTGGATCAACTATTTGGACTTTGAAAATGGTAGGTGTTAAAGTGTGTCAAAAAAAAGGGTGTAATCCGATCCCTCCTCTCTCTCTCTCTCTATATATATATATATAATTTTATAATTTTATTTTTAATTATTCTGTATATGATAACGGGTAAGGAACAGTCTTTACTGTACTCTAATAAATGATATAAAAAATCATACTCGTACTCATCTTACCGAATATGATATGAGTTAAATAAACAAATAAAAAGATATAGTTAAGAGAAAGAGTGAGGCATTTGCCTACTGCCTCACAAAAAAGTTTGTAACAATATAGTTAACTTTTACTATAGATTTTTCAAAAAATAATTAAAATATTTTATACGTAAAAAAATTATTAGATATTACTCCAACATGAAACTATTCTTAGAGAGAGAGAAATAGAAGAAAGGAGAAAGTCTTTTTAAATCGAAACTTTCACTCTTATTATTAATTTTTTTTTTACTTTTTACAAGAATAAATACTATTTGTCTAGGAGCGGTGCTAGTTTTTTAAGTTATGGATGTCAAACGCTAATATAATGAGTCAATTATATAATTTTTTTCACGTTATGAATGAAGATCAATTCTACAATATCCATAACTTTTTACTCTAAACTATAGAAAATTATGTATAAATATAAATATTTTAAAAAGAAATGAAGATCAATTGATCCCATACATTAAACTTGTATCAGCCTCTATATTTATCTCTCTCATAAAATCAAATTACAATAAATTTATTTGTTCGACCCTTCAATCTCATAAAAGGATCATTTCTGAATGCATATGTTTGATTTTGCTTGCTGAGTATGCTTGGTCTATGGTAAACACACTTGACTATAAAAAAAGGAACAATTAGTTATTTGCCACTTCAAAACTTTCTAATTTTAAAAATGCCATTCCGAAATTTGAAATTGTAAAAATACCACTCTAAACTTTATTAATTCCTAAATTTGCCATTTATACTGTATTTTTATGCTATTTTTATTAAAAATTAACTGAAAAATACTGTTTTGGTATACGTATTTTTGTATTTCCGATTATACCCTTCATACAATTTCAAGGTTATTTGCCAAAACAGTATTTTTCAGTTAATTTTTAATAAAAATAGCATAAGAATACAGTATAAATGGCAAGATTAGAAATTAATGAAGTTTAGATTGGCATTTTTACAATTTCAAATTTTAGAATGCCATTTTTAGAATTAAAAAGTTTTGGAGTGACAAATAACTAATTTTTCGTATCTAAAAATCCGAAATGGACAATAAAACCTCCATTCCTAGTACGTTTAACTTTTTGACAAAAGTCACAAAACTATAACCTTTTTTATTACGCAAGTTTTTTTTTTTTCATGCACAGACTAACCGTGGATAATCACATTAAAATGAATACATGCAATCATTAATTATAACATAGAAGTCAGATAAAATCCTTTAGACAAAACACGTGGATTGACTAACAAGGAAATACACCCGGAGTAAAAGTTGGTGGTGCACAGTGATTCGTTGCATGCAATGCAATTTACATGCACGCCACGGTAAATTCCGGCTCGTGTATTTACTGTTACAATAACTAATGTACAAAAGGAAATAAATTCAGAAAATTTCAGAATACAATCAAAGTACAGTGCAGAATCTTTTATGCTTGTAAAGTGGGCCCCATCCTCTGCTCCCCACAGACAACAAACAAAGACCAGGTGCATTCATATTTTTTTGGCTCTAATAAAAAAAATAATAATTAATCTACTGCTACTCTTTCTCCCCTGTCCACGCTACCATTTTTTTAATACCAACACTGCCACCTCTACTATCCCTTTCTCCCCTTTTAACCTGGTTTTTTCACCTCTCATTGGTTCCCTTCTCTCGAGCTCTTTGTTTCTCTCTTTTCTCTCGCGATTTCTCTTCTCGCGTGGCAGATCCAACGAGCTCGGCTCCCGTTACCTTCCTTATTTGGTATTATTTTGTATCTTCTGCTTCCTACTTTCTAATTTTTCTTCTTCTTTTAATCTGTTAGGAAAAGATGATTAGAAAGCTCAGAGGTGTTTGCTTTTCTGTATCCTGCTCAGACACGATGCTTTTTTTAGTGAATTGAGTTCTCTTTTAATGTTCTGTGTTGATTTGGGGACAAGTGGGTCGGTGCCAATTGATGAAAAGGTTCGATCTTTCCTCTTTCATTTTTCCCTTTTCCTCCTGAAAGGAACAGGCTAGTGAGCTTCTTTTCCTGTAGCGTTTGTCTTCTTGTGGGAAGGTATCAGTGTGCTTTTCTCTCTTGATTTGAATTTCTATTCGCAACCGACCTTCCTTTCGATTTGCATGTTTTAGTGGATAGCCTCTGGTTTATGAGATTTTGATCTCAGCATTTCCTAGAGGTAATAGATTCTCCAAATGTATCTCCGTTTGTTTAATTTTTGTGTGCTCAATTCTTATTTTCTCGATCTAAAGTAGTTATCTTTTTATTTATTTTTTGTGCTCCCACTTTGTGTAAAATTATCTCTTCTCGCGTTTAGATATTCCCTATCCAACTTGCTTCTCACTTGACCAGTCAATTTATTTTTCCTTTTTGTTTCCCAATATTCATTGAATTTTATTTCAACAATTGTGTATTTGTTTTTTTCCATTTTGGGAGAAACAACAGCGCACCTAGTAGTCTGGTACTTTAGCTCACAAAACTAATTCATATCTCAAAGGAAAAATATTTTCTTGTAGCGATTTTTCAATTCCTGATGGTTTTGACAATTTCTTGTTCTAAACTCTGAGCTATTTAAAACTTAGCTGAATCGTTCGTCTGAATTGGTCTGGTTGTCTCTTTCTACCCTCTCTCGATTTATAAAATACTTGGCTCTTAAAAAAAAAAAAAAGATACCTCGGTATTGTCGCTAAGCAATTGAACCAGTGTTAGAAACATATCTTTCAATTTCCTAAATTAATCAGAACCAACAGCCTTTTTCTTTACCTTTTATAATTTCTCCAATCAATTGCAAAACAGGTCTCTATAACTAGACAAAAATGGGGGAGAGCAGTGAAATCAGGGGGTGGGAGGAGCTGATACCAGATGCGCTGGGGCTGATATTTCGCAACTTGTCACTCCAGGAGAGACTGACGGTGGTCCCACGGGTGTGCAAGTCGTGGGCCCATGCAGTGGCGGGGCCGTACAGCTGGCAGGATATCGATATCGAGGAGTGGAGTAAGCAATGTGAACCCGACAAGCTTGAGCGCATGCTCCACTTGCTTTTTTCCTGGAGTTGCCGATCATTTCACCGACTCTGCATCTCTGGCCTTCCTAATGATTCCCTTTTCTCCCTAATTGCTGATCAGTATGTTAATATGCATTAAATTTTTTTATTTCTGATTGTGGACATGTACTGAGGAAGTTATTTTTAGTAACATTTAATTCAATTATTTATTTGCAAAACAAAAAAGTCTTATTATTTCTTTCTACATTCTTCTTCAAAAATTAAACTATCTTAAAAATCTTAGAAAATAAGCTATCTTAGAAAAAAAAAAAAATTAAAAGTGGACCCGACTCATTGGATAATGACTAAAATGCCAAATTTTCAAGAGGTCTAGAACTTCGTATTTCTTTTGCGAGTTGAAATAGAGGACATGTTGGTGGAAAATTCTAAAAAAAAATGAAATTAAACTTCATGCTTGCCAATTTTGTAATTGGAATTTTTTCTAAAAGGGCTTATTGAGTTGTTACAATGCTGCACGATGTTTTCTTGGTTTGTACTTGCTGAATTTCATGTCGCAGATATTTCTTGCGCAGTCAGTAAAATAATTGAACTATTCTCTCAAGGAATGCAGACATAAATAAAACCTTTATTGTATTTGGCTTTGGTAATATATTTCAAAACCAAGATATCACCATTGATGACACGTGTTTGGTACAAAATATGATTACTATTTTTTAAATTTTTTTTATGAAGTGCTGGGGCCTTGAAGACATTAGAGCTACCGCGAAGCCAGATAACCGACTCGATGGTGGAGCAGGTGGCCCCACGGTTAGCCCGCATAACCTTTCTTGACGTAAGCTATTGCACGAAGATGGGCCCGCGAGCACTGGAGGCATTCGGTCGGAACTGTAGGTCGCTTGTGGGGCTAAGGCGCAGGATGTACCCCCTGGCAGTTGCTGACAAGGAGTCCCAGGACGAGGAGGCCCACGCCATCGCCTCCACCATGCCTAAGATTCGCCACTTAGAGACCGCTTATCTCCTCCTCTCCACCAATGGCGTGATCAAGATCCTCTCCAATTGTCGGTAATATTAGTACTTTTTGTTTATACTTTGGGGTTTTTATTATGAAATATAGGAGAACTCTCAAAAGAAACAAGTAACAGTATTGCGTACAAATGAAATGCAGGGAACTGGAGTTGCTAGACGTGAGGGGTTGCTGGGATGTGAATCTTGACGAGAAGGTGGTGAAGGAGAGGTACGGCAGGGTCAAAGTGCTGGGACCTGATGTGGTTGACCATTGCTATGAGCGCAACCTCTGGGAGGAGTGCTCCGATTCGGAATCGGTATACTCTTGGGAGACCATGGAGGAGGGAGATTTTGATCTTGATGATGCTAGTGATGGAGACGATGAGATTTGGGACGACGGTGATGGGCTCGAGAACTTGGAACTCAGGTTTTATGGTGGCGGGCCCCACGCGGATGCGTTTGCCGGATTCCATTGGCCTCCCTCTCCATGACCAAGTATGTGTGTATTGTTTGTAGTAGTGAGGGTAATTAGTTAGTGCTTTGGTTGTGTTGTTATTAGAGTTTTTAGAAGGGTTGAGTTGTGTGGCAACGAATGGAAGCATGCCTCTTCACAAAAATCGGTTTTATGTTGGCAACCACCTTTGCAGTTTTTAACTGTTAAGATTTTTTACTGTTTTTAAAAAGAACATTTTTTGGATCAACAGTTTTGCCTCATGTGTAATGTAAGAAGGAAAATGGTGCTAAATGAGGTTTCTGTTGATGCAAAAAAAAAGAGAAAAGGGAAAGTATCAAACCTTGGAAAGCTGTGATAATAATATTTTCCAAGGTTTTGTTGTAATTGAAATCATTAATGTCCCACTAAAAGTTACTGGGAGAAATACTAGGTGGTTGCTTTGTAATAAACCTAAATAGATCTTTTTCATTAAAAAAGAAGAAGAAGAGTGCTTGGGTTGTTTATTTGCAAAGTTGTCATGATTCGGTGGTTGTGAAGCTTTGCAACTGTTGCTTGGGTCTGTTTATTATGTGAATGTGTGTTGTGGTTTCTAGTTTGAACTTGAGTTGATTTATGTTAATGTAAACTTGAATGTTTGCATGAAACAAGTTGCTATTCTGAAGCTAATTTTAATCTAGCTTTGTTCAGAGCCTACAAGCGGAAATAGATGTAATATACTCCACCTTATCTGGTTGTATGTATTTATTTATTCTAAATTTAGAAACATTTAATGATTTCATTTCGTTTCAAGGAACTAGTAGACTGTTAGATGGGGTTGGACACATAATTATTTTTGTAGATTCAAATCTTGTGTTGTTTTCTAGATTCCAGTTTGTTTTTAAATCAGTTTGGAATCCACCCGTGCACTTGGTCTAATCTTCCTGTCACAGAATGTAATATACTAACTTTTAAAGTATTAGATGCGTATCATGTGCTAAATTTATGTTATATGTAAGATACTTGGTGCAGTTATCAAATATTTTCAAAGATCACAGAAAGATCACATCGACAGATTATTTTCCTTGTTAGATGGCTGTAATGGTTGTTATCTTTGAAGTGCTGACTTGGTTTTTTTGCTCTTAAATGGTTGTTTTCAGACCATTAAAAAACAACGATTTTATAACTATCTTAATAAATAGTAAAAATATTCAAAAAATATATAAAATTTGATCTCCAAATATATTTTAATATATCCATTATGTTAAATAGTTTGGATTGATTATTTGAATTTTGAAATCACAAAATTGACCTATAAAAAAATAGTATCAAGATATGTAAAAAAATAAATAAAGAATATTATTGAATCCCTCCTCTCAGTGGAATATCTGTAAAATGAACTTGCTACGACGACTCACCTAGGCCAATAATAATAAACGGATCACCCGCTTTAAATTCACATAAATATAGATTTGTATATGTTTTTTGAAGAGTGCTTGAATAAGAATGTAAGATAGTCTTCCAATTCAAATGACAGGAGTACAGCTCAATTCACCAAAAGTGATCAAACACACTGTAGCTAATCATCCCTGACATGCGTACAGCCTCTTTCAATAAGTGTAACTATAGTGAAATTTACTAAAGACAATTATACTACTTGTCAGACACCCATTTTCATGCAATGTGCTACTGTCACAAAATGCCAATTTCTTTGGTTAGTTGACAGATACGAGACAAGGAAATGGGCCAGGATTTACTGTTTCATTATTCCTTGCTCAAACATATCAAATATTATAAACGAAATAGAAACCACAAAATCATATCCTATACGCGAACTAGTCATAGACTCATAGTAGACAAAATAAAACAATAAGACACTAAATTATCCTAAAAGCTGGCAAATATTTATATATAAAATCCAGAGCATTCTTGTCATATTTCGCAGATGATGTAGAGAATGTCAGGTGAGAAGCTCATAGCTAAGCCGGAGCAGAGCTCAGAAGTACGGACTGTAACGTGTAGGCCTCCGGTACCGGGGTGCTCTCCTGCATCATTGAAAGGCTTTATCAGCAACAGGAAAAGAAATTCAAAAGTGACAACAACAATTCCGGCCAGATAAAATAAACTGAGATTGGTTAACAGTGCCAAGTTGCAAAGTCGAAATGCAAATGATTAAAAGAGTAGAGCCATCAAAGCACTCCCAGAGTAAATAAATAAAGGTATATAAAGAATTCTGAAACTGACCCATAACCATAGTAGGGTGCGTAGTATGGCGGTGGCATGAATGGTCTACCATAGCTGAAGTCCATGAAAGGATTGTAGCGCCTACCACGGTGCTTCTTCAATCCAGGCACATTTGTCCTCTTAGGTGCCACCTGCCAAAAAAGAATAATAAAACTTTTGATCTGTGCACACAACTTCATCAAACAATCTTAAATATGGGTATTTATACGGATAATTTTTAATCAGTTGGCAGGCTCAACAGCAAACATTTTTAACAAAGTAAAAGCAGAGGTACAATAGCGCACTTTGATCTGACGGCCATGTAACTCAGATTCATTAAGGAGAACAGCTTGTTGAACAGCCTCAACTTCCAGGAACTCCACATATGCGAAACCCTTTGGGTTCCCCCCCTTGTCAGTCAAGATAGTAACTCGGTTTACAGTTCCACAAGACTGGAAATGTTGCTGCAGTTCTTCAGGTGTGCATGCGTAGTCAACCTACATCAGTAGATAACCACAACTTATTAGGAACATATTACAAAAAAATGAAAACAGCATCAAACAAAATTGGGTACTGGTAATCCCAAATCAAATTAAAATACAAAAAGGCACAGCTAAGTTGTTTTTTTCAAATTAAAATAAATTTATAAAGGTAACTGCAATTTTTTTAAAATTATTTATAAGTATTAACAGAGTTCACTGAAAAAAGAATTGGCTGACCGCAGAAATTTGTAGAAGAAAAAGGAATACTTGCAAGTATTACAGAGTAAAATCTGCACTTACACTATATGCTCATTTTATCGAGCTTGAAGCACCACACCGAAAAGAGCCATATTTGCAAGTTTTTAAAAAACTGCAGGTATGGGAGCCAATTCTTTTTTTTTTATTCATGAACTTTTTTCAGTTTTCCTTTTCTTTTCTTCTAAAGTGCTTCTATCATAACTCTCAGAACTTAATCTTTTTTTGTAATCCTTTGCAAGATTTTTCTTTTAACCCCTTTTTTTTTTTTAATTTTCTGTTCTCTTCTCTTTCTTTTCTTCTTTTTTATATACTTTTTTTTTTTGGCAAACCCACAACTAAGACATGGCAGAGGTAAATGCATTCATGAGCAGAGATGATGACAAACTAGCCTGCGACCAACAATTATATAATAAACATTGTCAAGTACATTGAAAGAAATGAACTAGTAAAGCCTTAGAAAAGCGAAATTCCTAAAATGGAAGTCATCTGAAAGTTTAACTTAAGATGATTATGATGTTTGAAGGAAGTCCACTCAAAGAATACTCATCTTTACCATTCATAGTTGCCTCAATGTCATATTGTTAAAATATAACCCCATAAAGAATACTCGATCAATCAGAACACAGACAAGATTAACTACTAATACTTACGTAAAGGACATGATATTAATTTTTAACCCTGAAAGCACATTTATTAATTTATAACCTAGCACTGAAAATTGAAAAAAAAAATAAGACAATAGTTAGCTTAATTAATAAATACTAAGGTCATACCATTATATATGACCCCAAGCTGATAGTTATTAAGATATAGAGCGTAGCTATTCACTAGTTGAATATGACTCCCAAATTGATATTTATTAGATAGATATAGAGTGTATTGCTACTCACAAATAATGGCATCCACAGTATTACATACAGATCAAAATATGTACTCGAGATACAAGTCTGTATAGGAACTAATCGAGCATAATATGTACAGTATAGACTATATAGTACAGAAGAGTTTATTTGCTATGATGAAATACACAATAATATGAACACATCAAAATATGCAAGATAGATGCTATGGAAGCTTAATCCAGGGGTACATGTTCCTTAAGGCCCGGGCAGGGATTAAGATTTCGGGCAAAAGGAGGCTAAAGGAGGGGTTCTTAATCCTTGCTAGGGAATGTTTGGAAGGATTAAGTAACTAAGGAAGCTAAAGGAGGTGAAAGGAAGCTCAAGGAGGTTTAATCCTCCCTTGCTGAACGGCACCATAGGATAAGAATAGCATACTTACATTGCCAACGTAAACTGAACGGGAATCAATCTCTTCTTTCGCTGCTTGAGTATCAGCACTTGCTGGCTCTACAAAGCAATCCACAGGAGGTTGGATTAGACCACATATGTATACCTTAATCAATTATCCCTTTCAACTTTTAAACCATCTTAAATAGAGTATTATTTTTATCATCTTCCCTAACTCATTACACCTTTATACAACAACAACTACAACAAAAACAACAACCAAGCCTTTAGTCCCAATCAGCATTACACCTTTATATTCATTTAAAACAAAAAAAAAAGGATCTAAAACTTTATGGTTGTGCAAGTAATTGAAACAAAACAGTAAAAGTAATTAATATTAACATCTTCATAAAATGCATCAAAAAATTGAAATAGCAGGCACAATAATTCAACATCCCTCGATGATAAAATAGATTTAGAGAAATAAAATACACCAAAATTTATATCGGGTACCACTCCCATCTCCTTCTAATCAAAAACTCCAAACAAGAAAACATACCAAGAAAAAGATAGATCGAGGAAAACTACCTGTACCTACTCCCATCTCCTTCTCGACCTTGGACTGCATCTCGCGAAGAGCAGCCGCCTCCTCCTCCATTTCTCTAAGTTTCCTTTTCATCTCATCCAATTCTTGCATCTATTTACGATAGGAAAAGCTTTAGGTCATCGCACAAGTTACAACTAGGGTTAGGGTTTAAGAGATAGAAAGGACTTGAAAGCCTGATACCTTGACGGCGTCCTCCTCCGCCGGGTCCATGTCGACGTCGCCGCCGTCAACGGGGATCTCCTGTCCGTACACCTCGTGTTCTTCTTGATCCATCGATCGGGTTTCTATTTTCTTCTCTTTCTTGATCTCTTCCCCTCTCCTGTAATCTCCAACCCAAGATCGGTGGAGAGCGCAGTTATGGATTCATCCTACGCTTTAAACAGCAATTTAACAAGGATTTTGGGTCAAAGAGACAAATTGGACTAACTGGCTGGGCTCAGGGCCTCAGGTGATCCTCTTTAGACTACAAAACTCAAATCGCTAGTGATATAATTTGTATTTTCAATAAGATAAATTGGGCCTAACTGGGCTTATGTCCATTTGATCCTCTAAGACCGCAATACCCGCCAGTTGAAATTCGGATCCTAAAGTTGAGCTTAGATCCTGACCGTCCAATCAAAAGCTGCACAAATATTAAAAGACTGAATTTATCTCAAGTCGGATTAGTCCGGATCCAAATCAAAATTTTGAGGCATTTCAACAATCCGGATCCAGCATTCCAGCACCTGTTGACTATTGTCCAGAACTCTTTCTCTACTAACTGGAACCTTCTAGCGGCTAACGGCTCCAGAAGCTTCCACACTCCTCTATGGCCCCTTCCGCAAGATCCCGCATTCAGGCTCTTTATAAACCCTCGCTCTCTGCTGTCATTATCCCACCGTGAAAAGTAGAAAAGGATCTTAATTAGTATCTTACTCTCTAGTTTGATTGATCGATTCGCGAACAATGGCAGCATTGATCGCTTCCAGAAGAGCTCACCTCTCAAAGCTTCTAGAAAAGCTCGCCTCCTCCCCTCTCCGTCCGGTATCGGCTGCTCCGTCGATAACTCGCTCATTCAACACCAATGCTCAGCTCAGGGAGTATGATGAGGATGGTCATGTAGATCACCGCCGGCATGATGGTGAAGATGCTTCTCTCTCCCGTCGCCGTGGCAGTGATGCCGCATCATTCCCTGGCTTTTTCTCAGGTAGTTGTTATCTCATTCCTTCTCACATCAGACATAAACCTGCCATGAATTTACCTTTTTCTATTTAATTTTGCACATCAGCCATATTTTAAGTCTTTTTTTATTTTAATTTAGTAATGTAGCACACTAGCACTTCTATTTGAGCATGTTTTGGTGGCTCCTTTGGCGTTTATTTTACCAAGCCTTAAATTTTAGTACAAGCAAAAGACTTAAAGAACTATTTATTATTTGTGATAGATGTGTTTGATCCTTTCAACACAACAAGGAGCCTTAGCCAGGTGCTAAACATGATGGATCAGATGCTTGACAATCCGTTCACCGCTGCCAGTCGTGCTGGGTTTGGAAATCTGAGACGGGGCTGGGAAACAAGAGAGGACAATGATGCAATTTACTTGAGGGTCGACATGCCTGGTCTGGGGAAAGAGCATGTCAAGGTCTGGGCCGAGCAAAACACACTAGTGATCAAGGGTGAAGGCGAGAAAGAGCCCGGTGAAGACGAGCTGAGTCGCAAGTACGGGGGCCGCATTGACCTGCCAGTTGAGTATTGTAGGATGGATCAGATCAAGGCGGAGATGAAGAATGGAGTGCTCAAGGTGGTTGTGCCAAAGGTGAAAGCAGAGGAACGCAAGGATGTTTTTGAGGTCAATATTCAGTGATTGGCAGCTATAGTTAGCGTTCTCTGTTTTTATTTTTATTTTTGTTCTGCAATGCAACAGCTCTGTTTTGTTTGTGGTGATGGTTGCTTGGTTTCGGTTTTAAGAGAAGAATTTTTAACCTTTTTTGTCTTTTCGGTTGTAGGAAGAAAATAATGTTCTGTTGTACGCAATTCTGTTGATCATGTACTGATAAAGTAGTGTTATTGCTATTGCTATTTGGGACTAACAATGGTATTTCTTTCTTGTTATGAAATTACTTCGATATTTTCGACAGCTAATACATTGATTGACAATTCGGTGAATTATTTACACTTAATTAGAATTTAAAATTTAAACTTGGATTGTAAGTAAAATTATGCATCCATCATGCGTTACGAAAAAATATCACTGGGCCCCTTAAAGAGAGGATAATTGGATAAAAAGCAGGGTTCAGTTAAGTGGAAAATACATGTCGGAAAAATAGGCTAATGAAATCAAGAACTGTTAAAAGCTTTAAAATAAAATCTCGCTGCGTTCGTACATTCATCAATATTGCAATTATCAGGTAATTAACCAAGAATAAATTAACCAATACATGGATTAAGAGTTTAAATTCACTGTAATGTTAAGTGATGCCACCAGTAACAGGTTGGTACATGAGGTCAACTTTTAAGGCGAAAAAGTAAAGATATCATAAATATTTACGAAATATAGCAACAGAGAAAGTGGAAGGCTTAATCATCTTTCAATAATCAACTCATGTTAAGTATGTTTTTGTATTAATATTAAACCTACAAAGAACTCAGATGTGTAAAATTTCAAAAGATCTAGCAACATGTTACCTCATGATCGCGCAAAATTTGATCATACATGTATACCGGATCAATTTAACTATTATTATTAACAGAAATAGAGGAAAGAGAAATATGAATCTTGTTTTATTCTTTTATGTAAATGTACATAGCTGCTGTCTCATCTATATATAGACATGAGTTGTCTTTGCCTTGATCTATTCTGTTACATCTATAATTATTTTGTTACATCGCTAATTTTGTTTTATTCCGTTTTGCTCGGGAGTGTAAGGGCATGAAGTTTGATGAATGAGATGAGGGAATTGCTTGAGAATAGGTTTGAACTCTGTCCCTCTATCGGATCACAAAATCTTGATATTTGTGCCTAAAAGATTCTCAATTTGGGCTTTGTAACAAGCAAAGATATATGGGACCTCATTTTTATTTTTCATGAAATATACTCAAGTAAAACAGAAAAAATCATTAATAAAGCTCACATAATACCGAAATCCATTTATTGAATTAATAGGGGAAGGTCCTAAAATATCAGAATGCACAATTTCTAAAGGAGAAAAAGTAGTAGAAATAGAAGAAGAAAATGACAACTTATGAGATTTTGCCATTTACATGGAGACATTTTATTGGAACTACATGGTAAATTTTGCGAATTTAGTAAATGCAAAGTGGTAGATGTGGATGGATGCCCTAGTCTCGCATGCCATAAGTCGGCCGATGCACGAATCCCAATGAAATCCTTAGGAGAAGAAGGAATGCTTCAAAGGGATCAAGAAAAGACCATTAGTGCATTTCGTTTGGATAAGGGTAGTCTTCGTGTGGAGGTCCTTGAAAACACAAGAAGAAGACGTGAATTCAACAATCAAATGAGAGTTATCATGAAGTAATTGAGAAAGACTAATCAAATTTTTGGAGAATTTAGATACATGAAGTATGTTGTGGAGATTTATGGGATGATTAGAAATTGTAAAAGAAGAAAAACCGATGTTTGAGATTAAGAGACCTTCACCGTTACCAATTTGAAGATTATCGGTGCCTTCATATATAAGCATAGAATGAGGAGAGGTTATTGATGTTACTTGTGACATGATTGGTGGCACTCGAGTCTAAGATCCATTCGGCATTATTTTCATCATACATCTCGGCTGGTTCGGTTGGTTGAGTAAGATAGGCATGGAATGTAGAAGGCTGATGTTGTGCCGAACTAGAATTGGAGATAGAATAGTCTGTGTCCTCTGAAAATCTATGGTAGCAAATCTTGGTAGTATGGCCGATCTTGAAACAAATTTGACACTACAGTTTGGGAGGTCTTGGGCCATTGCTAGCAGGTCTGTAAGCAGCTAAATTAAAACCATTAGGCCTGGGTTGTTGGATCGGGTACGGGGACCTGGGCTAGTAACGGGTATAATAGTTACCGAGTCGGTATTGAGGTCTTACTGCGGATCCCTGGAAATTGGATCGGATAGCAAAGGCAGCGGGAGATTCTAGAGAAGGAAGAGATGGCGTTACCGATTGCCCTTGAAGGAGTGACTCATAGGAGAGAAGCAAGCCGTGAATGCCGGAGAAAGTCAGTGGTGAATGCCAACTAGCGGTGATAACAGCAATGACAAACGGATTGTACTCGGCTCCAAGGCTATTGAGCACGGAAGAAACCAGATCGTCGTATGTCAGAGGTGCTCCGATAAATGCCAGTTCATCATAAAGTTGGCGCATCCTCTGTAAGTACTCAGAATAGGAAAGGGATCCTTTAGTTGTAGACTGTAACTGTCGGCGGAGGTCTGTCAGTCGGGCTCTTGAGGTGGCGGAGAAGATTTGAGTCATATTTGTCCATAGCTCAGCCGTTGTGGCGCAAGAAACGACCTGAGCTTGAATCGGCTCGGTTAGGGATAATCTGATCCATGCAAGAAGCAGCTGGTCCTGGCGCACTGAGATGTCTCCATTTCTTGCACGATCTATACCAGTACCAGCTGTCACTGGAGCAGGCTCGATGTACTTCTCAAGATTATAACCATAGATGACTGGTAACATATGGAAATTAGGTAAGAAAGTTAGTATGAGATAGCTTTGTGGTAATCGGTAGATTCAAGGTAATAATTGATTCAATTTGATCGATTTGGGTTTGATTAGTAGCATTTGCCATTAGATTCTCTGGGGACCAGTATCCTCTGTGGAGTCGTGCGGAGCTTTTAATCTAGTCCGTTCGTTTTGATCGAACGGACCGATCAGATCTTATCGGGCAGGAGAATTTTTGTTTTTTTTTCAATTCGGGCAAGATCTAATATGATCCGTCCGATCAAAACAAACGGACCAGATTAAAAGCTCCGCACGACTCCGCAGGGGATAACTCCAAGGAGGATACGAATTCGAGTCTCTGATACCATATTAACAGAAATAGAGAAAAGAGAAATCTGAATCTTGTTTTATTCTTTTATGTAAATGTACATAGCTGCTGTCTCATTTATATATAGACAGTTGTCTTTGCCTTGATCTATTTTGTTACATCGCTAATTATAAAGCTAACTGCCTATTACACTTCTAACTGCATCTCTAACCATAATTTGGTTATAACAAACTATTCTAGTCAATGTATTGACTGTGCTATTAACTATCGCAACTAACAATCATAAAAAAAAATCGATGCGCAATCTTCGCAACTTACAATTTTGTTTGCACTTTTGCAACCTCCAATTATGTACAATGTTCTAAGTTCAACAAATACAAGCATCAGGTTGGTGTCAGTAACTATTAATATTCTACTGTTGATTCAATTCAACACAATCAAAATCTTAAGTTGTACGTATACCAGAGAAAAATGAACATGAGTATGAACAATCAGGGTAATTAATTTACATAATGCTGCATATTTGTTCCACAAAATTATATATTATAACTTTACTGCTAGACCTACACAAAGCGTTTTTTTTATAGATAAAAATTAAAAATCAAGCTGGTCAACTGTAAATATCTACAAGGCATTTCTCTGTTAATTGAGTTTAAAACTCGCATTCTCACTTAAGTAGTGATATTTTTAAACACCAGATTAATAACTGATTTTCTAATTAAACAGTTTTAGTTGTATATATTAAATTATTAACTGCAAAGGTAGTCTATTGTGCTCTGTTGAAATATAAAAAATGATTCAAAATTAATTAAATTTAAATGAGATGTCACACAAATTATTAAAATTGACTTAAATTTCAAAAGCTCTGTTCTCCTACAATTAAATTAGTAACCGGAGGCGTCCACATCAGCACGCGCGGAATAAAACTCCGATAGAATGATAGATAGAGAGAGATGGGTGCGGATGGATATCCACAACAATAATCTTTACGGACATCTAACTTGGACTCTTTGGGACTTCACAGCTCAAATATCAACTGATGAGATTTCAAAAGGCATTCTATGAGTCGGTACTGGTGTAGCATCTGGTAATGGTAGGCACCTTTTGGCACAGGTTTGTGGCAATCGTGTTTTTTGAGGCCCAATAACAACAAATTGTACTGTACTTCTCCATAAGCCCATGGGCCTTAAAAAAACAAATACGAGGCCTCCCTCCTGAGCAGCTTCCAGAGAAATCTGTTAGGGGGACCGACTAGAGATCTCTAGCAGCTCCTACACTTTTCACGAAATTACGTTTCTTCTCTGGAGAAATCTAGAGAGATATAAACCAAGCTTCCCTTCCCTATAAATAGCATCTCATTTGGAATGCATCACCATCAAAAAGAAAGAAAGAAATAAAGAACTCAATTCCTGAATTAATCAGTACTTCTCAGTTCTCACATTTCCAACTAAACAAACACAATGTCTCTTATCAGGAGCAACATCTTCGATCCATTCTCGCGCGATCTCTGGGATCCATTTCAGGGCTTCCCATTCAATAACTCCCGGTCCCTCGCTACAACCGATGAAACATCTTCCTTCGCAAATGCGCGCATTGACTGGAAGGAGACCCCAGAAGCGCATGTCTTCAAAGCCGACCTCCCCGGTGTCAAGAAGGAGGAGGTGAAGGTGGAGGTGGAGGAAGGCAACGTGTTAAAAATAAGTGGCGAGCGTAGCAGGGAGAAGGAGGAAAAGAACGACAAGTGGCACCATGTGGAACGGAGCAGCGGCAAGTTCTTGAGGAGGTTCAGGCTGCCTGAGAATGCGAAGGTTGATCAGGTGAAGGCGGCCATGGAGAATGGTGTGCTTACTGTCACTGTGCCTAAAGAGAAGGTGAAGAAGCCTGTGGCCAAGGCCATTGAAATCTCTGGTTAATTTAATTTTAATTTAATTTGGCCATGATCAATCAAGGATGATATTATGTGTGTATGGTAATTTGTGGTTTATCCTTGGGTTTCTTTGTTATGGATGTTGTGTTGTATGGTTGCTTAATTAGGTTTTGAGGAGATGTGATGCTTGATCCGGGTGTCTAGTTGGATTGTAATGTAATTGGCGATTAATAAACTACTATAGCTTTTTATAAATTATGTGTTTATATTTCTTTTTCTTTTTTATAACTGTGTGAGTTAATCTGTTAATCTCACCTAACGTGCGTGGGTTAATTTTTTGTTTTTATAGAAGTCGTGTCTGTTAATTAATAGGTACTTTCTATTTGATGACGAAAAAGGGCAAAAAAAGAAAAAGAAAAGAGTGCTCAACGTTCTGTTCAGTGATATGTAAGAATGTTTTGACGAGTAATACAATTTTTGGTAGCACCTACCAAGTTTCTCAGAAAAAAAAAAAAATTGGTTGTTGTTTTGTTAAATTGTGAGTTTTATATTCAAACTGACAGATTAAATGTATATATACAATTGAAAAATCAGAATGGTTAAATAAATGGGGCCCTATCATTTGATGAGTTTTATTTTGGGGGAAATTTCATGTATACCCAAAAAAAAAAAATCATTTGATGAGTTTTATTTTGGGGAAAATTTCATGTAATATCCAAAAAAAAAAACACTACTAAAATATGTCACTAAAAATTAATATATCACTACTAAAAATATATCACTATTTAGGAAAGATAAAAAGTGACTATTGTCAAGAATTACACTGGTAAATTGAGTGTATTGGTATTATTGAGAAAAAGTGACTATTTAGGAAAGATAAAAAGTGACTATTGTCAAGAATTACACTGGTAAATTGAGTGTATTGGAATTATACAATTTACCTTCATTAAGAAAAACTATTAGTATGTTTAAAAAAACCACGATACACAATTTAATTTTTTAATGAAGGTTAAAACAAATATTCTATAGAAATTTAAAATGAATTTTTATGGAAAAGATAATACATTTAATTTTTTTAGTTTTTATGGAAAAGACAATGCACATTTAATTTTTTAATGAAGGATAGAATAATATTCTATAAATTTAAAATGAGTTGTTATGGGAAAGACAATATAATGGATAAATTTGTGGGTAAATATGTAATTATAAATTTTATTAAAACAGATAAATTTGTTGTAAATATGTAATTAGAAATTTTAGAAGAGGAAAAAATACGTAATTTTAAAGTTTTTGAGGACTATGCATAAATTCTCCCTTTATTTTAACAGTTGAGCGTGGCATAGAGGCCTTCACTTCTGTGCTCGTGGTTCTAGGCTTCTAGGACGCAAGTGCGGCAGCAGCTATTTAAAATCATTCAAAATAACAATTTTGTCTAATTTCATTATAGTTAAAAAAATAAACTTTATATTCTGAAAATCAAACCATCATTAATATCAAATTAATATCTTACATTATACATCTTGTGTTCAAAGTAGTTCATATCGTAATGATCGTTGGTTTTGAATTGATTTCCGGCGAAAGAGAGGAATTATATTATGTTCACCAACATTTTTAATATTTTCAAATGATTTTAAGAATAAGCTAGCTTTATATAAATAATAAATAAAATTAATAACATATTTCAAAAAAAAAATTGTAAGATTTTTTTTATCTTAACAAAAATATTACTAAATATTTTATTAATTATTATTAATAGATTATGATCCATAGTTATAGCTTTATGTATGAAGCTTGTAGAAACATTTTGAGTTAAAACTCGGGATGAACATCCCGCTAAAAAATTCAATGAGCGTAATTATAATATCGGATTGATGCCTGCTATATTCTTTTGATAGATTAAATAACCAGATCTTTTTTACATTTTCCTCAGTTTTTTTTTCTCAAGGAAATTACTCATTTACTTCTAACTCAAAATAAAATAAAAAAATTGATTTGGTGCAAAAAGTAGTTATGCATTCAAGCAAAATGGACCAATTTAATGCGCTTTTTAAAGCATTTATGCAAATAGTTGTTGGGAAACACAGATTATGTTTTATCTAAAGTAAATCTTCAAATTATCCTAGTCTTGCAGAATGAGGTATCATATGTCTTCAGATTTTTTTTATTCTACAAGCATGTGTCAGTAGATCGTATAACATAGACAATACAAATATTGAGAGATGCTTGACACAGTGTTAAATGTCTTGCTATCAAATATGCGAAACGTATGTTGAAACTTTAATTTGAAAACTCAAAATTATTAATTCAATAAATTTGCTTAAATCTTCTTTTGTAATATTTAGAAGAGGAGGGATCCGATTATACTATTTTTGAGTTACTACAAAGTTATCCTCCACATTTTCTACATTTTTAAAGTTCAAATCGTTGATCCAAACCATTCAACATGATTATCTAAATAAAATGTGCTTGCAGATCAAATTTTACATTTTTTTGAATTTTTTTAGTATTTATTAAGTATTTTACAAAAACTAGTCAAATTCAGACCATTGAATTTTGTACCCATCTTAATAAACAGTAAAAAAAATTCAAAAAAAATGTAAAATTTGATCTGCAAGCACATTTTATTTAGATAATCATGTTGAACGGTTTGGATCGACGATTTGCACTTTGAAAATGTAAAATATGAGGAGGATAACTTTGTGGTAACTCAAAAGTGTGTAATCGGATCCCTCCTCTATTTAGAAAGCTTGAGGGTTATGTTGATTTTGGGAGTTTCTGAGGAGAAAAATTATTGAAAAAGCATTTCATTAATCTTACTAACGCAGTTTTTATCGCTATATATATTACAAACTATCTATGTTACTGTTTTTGTACTAAGTTACCATTTATATCTTTGGTACCTATGTACAATGTACCTATTATTGAATATATGCAAGGAGACCCCTTTAACTCATTGATTTAATCTTAGTCCTCTAATTCTATATCTATGATGATTATTAATCTAAGATCCTATATCATATTTCTCAACACTCCCCCTCAAGCTTGGAATGTATATATCTTACAATCCTAGCTTGCTTGAATTTTTTTCAAATGGACTCGGGTCCAAGCCTTTGGTGAAGATATGCGCTAGTTGATCTTCACTTTTAACGTATGGTGTTTCTATTTTCTTTGCTTGAACATTTTCTCTAATGAAGTGGCAATCCACTTTTTTAAGTTTGGTTCGCTCATAGAATCCGATTCGATGCGATATGTCGTGCGGAGTTGTTATCGCAATACATCTTCATTGGTTGATCACATTCAATGACCATGCCATTGAGTAGTTGTTTCATCCAAGTTAATTCACTTGCAGTTGATGCCATGGCACGATATTCTGCCTCCGCGCTAGATCGTGCCACAACATTTTGTTTCTTGGTTTTTCATGTGACTAAGTTTCCGCCTACAAATGTACAAAAACCGGTAATGAATTTCCTATCGAAACTTCCGACCCAATCTGCATCGGAATAGCCACATATGATATTAGAATTATTATTTTTCATCCAAATTCCTTTGCAGAAATTTTTCTTTAAATACCTCTAAATGCGGAGTTCTTGGTGAGTGCATGAACTTACTAATTTGGCTTACGGAAAATGAAATATCCAGACGGGTGACTGTTAGGTAAATTAATTTTCCGACTAGCCTTTGAAATTGGTTTATGTCTTTTATCGGTTCACCATCCTCACTATTTAATTTACACTTGTTATCAATTGGGGTAGATATCGGTTTGCACCCTAATTTACCGGTTTCTTTCAAGAGGTCTAAAGTATATTTTCTTTGAGAAATAAAAAGTCCCAACTTTGAATATGCTACCTCTATTTCTAGAAAATATTTTAAATATTCAAGGTCTTTGATGTCAAATTTTTTCTTTTAATTGACTTTTAACTTTTTTAATTTCCTCTATGCTATTTTCGGCAACTATAATATCATCTACATATACTAATACAAGGGTTATGTTTTTTTCATCATTTTTAGTAAACAAAGAATGATCAGCACTACTAATTTTAAAGTTGCAAGAATTTAAATAAGAGCTAAGTTTTCCATACCAAGCCCGTGGAGATTGATTTATTTAACCTACAAACTAGATTAGAATTGTTTTCCAATTTATGACCGGGTGGTAGGTTCATATATACATCTTCTTCAAGTGTTCCTTGAAGAAATGTGTTTTTTACATCCATTTGGTACAAGTCTCAATTGTTGTTTACTGCAATAGAAAATAAAATTCTAACGATATTCATTTTTGCTACCGAGGCAAATGTTTCATTGTAATCTATCTCATATGTTTGAGTGTACCATTTGGCCACCAATCTTGCTTTGTACCGTTCTATAGTACCATCACTATTATATTTGGTTTTGTATATCCATTTGAAACCAACGGGTTTTTTATTTTTTGGTAATTGTACAATTACCCATGTCTCATTTTTTCAAGAGTTTTTATCTCTTCTTTCATGGCTTTACACCATACCGGATTGGTTATGGCTTCTTGATAATTGTTTGGTTCTAGTTCTTTCTCAATGGAGGTGAGAAATGCATTATAAGAAGAAGAAATATTTTCATATGATATGAATTTTTGTATGAGATATTGAACTGTATAAGTTACAAAATCTCTAAGTCTAGTGGATGGTAGATGTGTTCTTACGGACCGTCTAACTTCTAAATTTTCTTCTCTCACTGTCATTAGTAAGAATGTTGTCTATTATTTCTTCAAAGTTATTTGTCTCAATCTCATGGTTGGCATCTTGTGTAAATACTTGATCATCTCTATGAGGTAGTACCGAACTTATTTGGTCATTTGTATGTGGTTTTTCACTCATTTCCATTTCTTTGAAGTATGGCTCATCTTCACAAAATATAACATCCCTAGATGTAAATATTTTTTTTGTAATAGGGTCATAACACTTATATCATTTTTTATATGAGGAGTATGCTAGAAAAATAGTTTTTGTTGACATATAGTCAAATTTATCTTTTCTCTTAATTTTTACAAAGCATACACAATCAAACACTCTTAAATAATCAAAATTAATTTTTCGTTGGTAAAGAATTTCTATTTGACTTTTATTTTTTTAAATAACACTTGGCAATCTATTTATTAAATGAGTAACGCAAAGGATGGCATCCGACCAAAATCTTTTTGGAACATTATTTTGAAATAATAATGCACGTGTCATTTCTAATAGGTGTCTATTTTTTCTTTTCAACACCCCATTTTGTCCAAGAGTGTTTATGCAAGTTGTTTGATATATAATTTCTTTTTCTTTGAAAAAAGTTGTAAATTTTTTTTCACAAATTCCGTTACGTTATCCGATCTAAAAATTTTAAGTTTTGCATCAAATTGATTTTTTATGAGACAGAAATTTTTTAAAGCAATTAAAAACCTCATATTTTGATTTTAGTAAATACAACCAGGTAGCTCTAGAGAAATCATCAATAAATATAACAAAATATTTGAATCAATTATAAGAATTAATTAGAGCTGGGCCCCATACATCGGAGTGGACTAAATTAAACAATGCTTCACTTTTGCTTTTTGATTGAGAAAAGGAAGCTTTGTTTGTTTTGCCAATTTGCATATATCGCAATTAATACAATTTTGGAAAGAAAAATCTAGTGCACTATTTAAAATCTTGTCGGACGGATGCCCAAGCCTCTTGTGCCAAATGTCGTGATTAATGGATTTTGCGGAAGCATAAAAATTCGATTCTTGTAAATTCAAAAGATAGTGTCCATTTTTAAGAAAACCTTCCCCAATCTTCCTCCCGATTTTCCATTCCTGAAAGATAACATTTTTGTAAGAGAAGGTTGCGTTACAATTAAAATCATGTGTTAATTTTTTTACCGAAAGTAAATTTATGGAAATTTTTTTTAGATATAAGACATTATTAATTTTCTTGCTACAAATATTAGTTTCTCCTACACCATCTATTTGTGCTTTCATAGTGTTGGCTACTAACACATATTGATTGCTTTTGGTTATAACCAAATTGGTAAGAAGGTTTTTATTTCTGAATATATGATCGGTAGCACTGCTATCTATAATTATTTGATTATACAAATTTAAATTTTTTGAGTGAGAAACAATACCACAAGTGTTGTTTGAATTTTGCTTGGAGAACCTGACATAGAGCTGCTAAAAAAGCTGCTGCATCGGATCTGACCCGCTTGACCCGCCAACGTCCGACCCACCAGACCCGTTTGAGTTAAAGGCTAGTTTACTTGAACCGGTTGGTTTATTTGATGAATTGAGACCAGTTTGGGCAGAATAGCCTCCACGCGGCTCCCTTTCTTTCTCTTTTTTCTTTCCTTCGTTCCAATCCATCGCTCCTCCTTCCTTCTTCGAATCCCACCACTTTGGCATGAGATGTGGGTGAAGAAAATAACATTTCTTGGCTTGATGACCCTCTTTTTTTTGCACTGGGAACACTTATCTCCCTTGGTACTTAGCCGATTTGAGTAATTTTGAAAGTTAGGGTTTTTTCCAAAATTGGGGTTTTTTGTGGCGAAGCTATGGGTTTTGTGTGCCTCGCTGCCACCGACTTGTGGATCACCCATAAAAGCCGTCGGCTTTCTTCTTGCTCCACTATGGTGGCAATTTGGGCAAAAGAGGGGAGAGTGGTTGTTAAGAGGAGTTGTGACTTCACGGCTTCATAGCTCGGATTGAGACCCACGAGGTATTGAAAAACTTTGTCCTCTTCTTCCCTCTAGATTGCTACCGGATCTGTTATGGGTGGTCGATAAACTCAAAGTTCGTGCCATTTCTTTTTAAGAGCACCCAGGTACTCTGTGTTACTCATTGACCCTTGTTGTTCTTGTTGGATTTCTTGTTTTAATCGATAGATGTGGGAATAGTTGTTTTGTTGGCCGTACATGGGTTTTACTCCTCATAATTCGAACGTTGTTTCGTGACCAAAGAACAGATCTGAGATCATTGGCTCCATGCATTGCATGAGCCATGTCATGACTCTGTCATTTTTTTATTGCCACTGTCTTGTTGCCTTTTTTTCATCATTAGTTTCTTCGCCTTTTTTGCTGGTTTGGGTTTTTTGGAATCTCCTGTGATGAATTCTACAACCTCTCTTCCACTGAGAGACAGTTTTGTGGAACTTGTCCATGAGAGATAGTTTTGATCGTTGAGCAATGAGTTTGTAAGTTTGGAGATATTGGTAGCTTCACTAGAGTGTTGCCTCTCTGACGTCATTGTTTTGTTATGCTAGATTTTTATTTATGGGTTTTGATTTTGCTTATGTATGTACCAGTTTTACTGGTAAGGTTTTGTGGGATTTTTTTTCGGTCATAGAGACAGAGGCTCTGATACCATGTTGATTTTGAGATTTTCTGAAGAGAGAAATTATGATGGGAAAAAGTATTTCATTGATCTTACTATTGTTTTATCGCTATATATATTACAAACTATCTATGTTACCGTTTATGTACTAAGTTACTGTTTGTACCTTTGGTACCTATGTACAGTGTATCTATTATTGAATATATGCAAGGAGACTCCTTTAACTCCTTGATTTAATTATAGCCCTCTAATTTTAGATCTATGATGATTATTAATCTGAGATCCTAGACTCAACAGTTAAATTGAAAATCTCATATCAAGTTAATTTGAACTCCGTTACTTTTTCTGAACGGTTATTAGAAATAAGAAAGGTCATTAAACCTTAATGGCACCTTTTAATCCCTCATTAATCTGTTCTTTAAAATATCCTAATTAGTCGCATCTTTTCTCTCACTCTCAATGATCGAATATATGTCTCGAGAGATATAACCGTTTTAATCTGAACCTCAAACATATGCCTCTCCTCTTTGTTGTGTATCGGGAGAGAGAAATAAAAAATAAAATCTCTTTTCTTAATTTAATCCCACAAAACATTTTCTATTTATCTTCATGGACTAAATTCTAATCTATGCTGGATATTGCAGAGGTATTGTCAGTTATTTCCATAGTGTGTTTAAGGAGCAACAACTCCAGATTATCTTAGTTGCGATTTCATCTTGCACGATGAGATGAAATACGCTTAAGGATAGTATTTGTTACACGATTCAGATAACATTGTTTCAACTTGATTTATTTTATCTTTTAATTTATTTACTATCCGAATTATTCTGAAAATTTTTCCCAGTAATCTTAAGCGTATTCCTTATTCGAATAGTAATTATTTTGATGAATCTTATGATAATTATTATCTTGAGGAGGGAAAAGGATGTGCTCTCTAGCTAAGCGGTTGGCGACAAGAAAGGCGATTCTTGAGACTATCAGGCTACGGAACTTGCATGAAGCAAACCTCGCACAGATCTACGCAAATGTGGTGGTCGGTAAGAATCCAGTGGTTCCCAAGGTTCCAGTTAAATAAAGCAAGTCTCAAACTCCAACATTAATGGTGGTGCAGCTTTTTTACCAAGGCAAAATAGAATGCATGCCGTAGTCTCTAAAAAACAATAATGAGACCACGTGTTAGTGTATAGAAAACAGTCTAATCTGGTCCAAGTTCGGTTCACGGTCCTAGACGGTCCGCTCCACTCAATCCGGTTTAGAAGAGGACGGTCCAGATTCTTGATTGGATCCATGGTCCCGACCCACACAGGTCTATACGGTCCGGTCCGATTCGGTTATTTTTTTTTTGTAACCAATTGTTTTTAAGTTTCAAATAATATGAGGGGTATGGACAGGTGAGGAGGGGTAAAGGTGCGGGTTAGAGAGGGTTAGGTGCGAGTTAGGGGGGTAAAGGGGGTTATTAGGGGTTATTGGAGGGGGGTTAAAGGGGGTTAGGGTTGGTCCGGTGTCCGGGTTTTGCACGGTCCGGGCTAGCTCGGTCCACGGGTCTTGATCCTCTCAGGTTGGCACGGTTCGATTGAAGAAACTTAAGCAAAACCTCTGCTAGACCCGTCCCGGGAACAGTCTGGACTGCCTCGCCCCTACCTTCCCCGGTCCCACAGGTTTTACGGACCGATTCTGGACCGGTCGGGTTTTTTCAATACACTAGCTACGGTACTATGCATAGCGCACAACAATCCTTATATGATACAATATATTTGTTTTCGGTCGATCTGAAACGTTCAACATAATCTCTATATGAAAATGTAGTTGGAGATCAAATTTTCTATTTTTGAGAATTTTTTTTTACTATCTGTTGAGATAGGTAAAAATTATTTGATCTAAAAATTTTGGATCATTCAAAATTAGTGATTTTCTACCTATCAGAAGAATAATAAATAGTTAAAAAAATATAAAATTTAGTAATTATATACATTTTCTTTTAAAAATCATATTGAGTAGTTTTGATTGACCATTTAAACTTTAAAAATAAAGATATTAAGTCATAGTACAGACTGATCTGTACTGTGCATACTGCATAGTAGCATAGCCTCGCTCTTATACTTGTACTAATGTAATTTCTTCCGAAATTTTTATATATAAGAAAATAAATTAAAAAAATATTAAAAATAAGAAACTGTTCTCGGGATTTCGAAAAATAAGAAGGCAGGCGTATGCCATGGCGTCCCACTGGGACGCCATGGCATACTCCAGCCCGTCGGAAAAAAACGGAAAAAAAAAAAAAATTTAATAATACGGGACGCCATGGCATATCCCGACCCTGGGAAAAAAAAAAACATATAGGGACGCCATGGCATATCCCGACCAGGGGAAAAAACGTAAAAAAAAAAAAAAAAAAATTTTAAAAACGGGACGCCATGCCATACTCCGGCCCTAAAAAAATAAAAAATAAATCAATTTTTTTTTTCTGCTGTGTTCAGTTAGAAATGCAATAATTTTGATCAGATTCAAAATTCATTTTAGAGAAAATGGCTACATGGATTTTTGTGTTCTTTATATCAAAATAAAGGTATGAAAGTCTAGTTTCCAGATAATATAATTTCTCTATACAAAAATATTACAGATTGGTACAGTTTTAGCGATTAATTGACAGAGGTCAGAATTCAGAAAAGCTGAAATTCCAGTGAGCAGTCCTATAATTTTGATCAGATTCAAAATTCATTTTAGAGAAAATGGCTACATGTATTTTTGTGTTATTTATATCAAAATAAAGGTATGAAAGTCTAGTTTCCAGATAATATATTTCTCTATACAAAAATGTTACAGATTGATACAGTTTTAGCGATTAATTGACAGAGGTCAGAATTCAGAAAAGCTGAAATTTCAGTGAGCAGTTCTATAATTTTGACCAGATTCAAAATTCAATTTAGAAAAAATGGCTACATGGATTTTTGTGTTCTTTATATCAAAATAAAGGTATGAAAGTCTAGTTTCCAGATAATATAATTTCTCTATACAAAAATATTACAGATTGGTACAGTTTTAGCGATTAATTGACAGAGGTCAGAATTCAGAAAAGCTGAAATTCCAGTCAGCAGTCCTATAATTTTGACCAGATTCAAAATTCATTTTAGAGAAAATGGCTACATGGATTTTTGTGTTATTTATATCAAAATAAAGGTATGAAAGTCTAGTTTCCAGATAATATATTTCTCTATACAAAAATGTTACAGATTGGTACAGTTTTAGCGATTAATTGACAGAGGTCAGAATTCAGAAAAGCTGAAATTCCAGTGAGCAGTCCAATAATTTTGATCAGATTCAAAATTCATTTTAGAGAAACTGGCTACATGGATATTTGTATTATTTATATAAAAATAAAGGTATGAAAGTCTAGTTTCCAGATAATATAATTTTCCTATATAAAAATATTATAGATTGGTACAGTTTTAGCGATTAATTGACAGAGGTCAGAATTATTGGATTTCTGACTGGAATTTCAGTTTTTCTGAATTCTGACCTCTGTCAATTAATCGCTAAAACTGTACCAATCTGTAATATTTTTGTATAGATAAATTATATTATCTGGAAACTAGACTTTCATACCTTTATTTTTATATAAAGAACACAAAAATTCATGTAGCCATTTTTTCTAAATTGAATTTTGAATCTGGTCAAAATTATAGGACTGCTCACTGGAATTTCAGCTTTTCTGAATTCTGACCTCTGTCAATTAATCGCTAAAACTGTACCAATCTGTAATATTTTTGTATAGAGAAATTATATTATCTGGAAACTAGACTTTCATACCTTTATTTTGATATAAAGAACACAAAAATCCATGTAGTCATTTTCTCTAAAATGAATTTTGAATCTGATCAAAATTATTGGATTTCTAACTGAACACAGCAGAAAAAAAAAAATTTATTTTTTTATTTTTTTTAGGGCCCTAGTATGGCATGGCGTCCCGTTTTTTAATTTTTTTATTTTTTTTTTTTTTTTTTTTTACGTTTTTTCCCCTGGTCGGGATATGCCATGGCGTCCCTATATGTTTTTTTTTTTTCCCGGGTCGGGATATGCCATGGCGTCCCGTATTTTTAATTTTTTTTTTTTCCGACGGGCTGGAGTATGACATGGCGTCCCACTGGGACGCCATGGCATACGCCTGACTTCTTATTTTTCGAAATCCCGGGAACAGTTTCTTATTTTTAATATTTTTTTAATTTATTTTCTTATATATAAAAATTTCGGTAATTTCTTTGTTCACATCAGACAGTATCTGACAGGTACCAGGAAAACTATAAATTTATTTTATGAGACAGTCTCACATTGTTTGCATTGTTTCATTTTCATAGGGCTCTGTTACTAATTATTGAGCCCGCAAACTAAACCGAAATTTACAACAAATATTACTGTACTATTTTCTAAGCCCATGGGCCTTTATTAATACCATTTCACATTTCACGAAATAAAAATAAACTAAAAACCCAAAAACAAATACGAGGTTTTCTGAGCAGCTTCCAGAGAAGTCTGTTACCAGGGGACCGAGTAGAGATTTCTAGCAGCTCCTACACTAGTCACGAAATTATAGAAAGAAGAGCGTACCGTTTAGCCCCGGTTCTTCTCTGGAGAATTCCAGAGAGATATAAACCAAGCTTCCCCTTTCCTATAAATAGCATCTCAGTTGGAGTGCATCACAATCAGAAAGAAATCAAACAAAGAAAATAACTCAATTCCTGATTTCATCGGTACTTCTCAGTTCTTACACTTCCAACTAAAGAAACACAAAAATGTCTCTCATCAGAAGCAACATCTTCGATCCATTCTCGCTCGATCTCTGGGACCCGTTCCAGGGTTTTCCTTTCAACAACTCCCGGTCCCTCGCTACAACCGATGAAACATCTTCCTTCGCAAATGCGCGCATTGACTGGAAGGAGACCCCAGAAGCGCATGTCTTCAAAGCCGACCTCCCCGGTGTCAAGAAAGAAGAGGTGAAGGTGGAGGTGGAGGAAGGCAACGTGTTGAAAATAAGCGGCGAGCGCAGCAGGGAGAAGGAGGAGAAGAACGACAAGTGGCACCATGTGGAGCGAAGCAGTGGCAAGTTCTTGAGGAGGTTCAGGCTGCCTGAGAATGCGAAGGTCGATCAGGTTAAGGCAGCAATGGAGAATGGCGTTCTTACTGTCACTGTGCCAAAAGAGGAGGTGAAGAAGCCTGCTGTCAAGGCCATTGAAATCTCTGGTTAATTAATTTAATTGAATTTAACTTGGTCATCAATGAAGGATAATATTTTGTGTGTATGTTTTGTGGTTTATCTATCCTTGTTGGTTTCTTTGTTATGGATGGATGCTGTTGTGTTGTATAATGCTTAGTTCTTGAGATGTGATGTTGTATTGTTGTAATCAATGTTTGATCCATGACTTGTTGGTTAGTAATTGATTTTACATTTCATAGAATAGCTTCACATCGAAAAAAAAAAAAAACACAATTTCTGCTTTAGAAATAGATGGCCAAATTTCTACTAATATACCAGAGATCAGTAAGCATATTTCTCAATATTATAAAAACTAGAACAAATACAAGAGGACAGGGATTTCACCAATGTAGAGTTTGAACAGTGGTCAGCTTGTAGGAAATGCCTCGATGACATTTACTTAGAGGAAGAATTATATTGGAAAGTTCGATCTAAACAAACTTGGTTAGAAGAAGGAGATGGTAACACCAAATTTTTTCATAGAACAGCTTCACATCGGAAAAAAAAAAACACTTATTTCTGCTTTAGAAATAGATGGCCAAATTTCTACTAATATACCAGAGATCAGTAAGCATATTTCTCAATATTATAAATCCATTTTTGGGGTTCCCGGGAGTAAATATGCATCTTTAGAGTCTAATTTTTGGGATCAAGCTGAGTTGGTCACACAGGAGGAAAACAATGCTTTAATACAACCTTTTTCTGAAATGGGGCTCCTGGCCCCGATGGGTTTACGTTTAAATTCTATCAATATTTTTGGGACTTAGTTAAATGTGACTTGATGACCTTAGTAGATTCATTTTTTCTTCACCAAGTTGACTTAGCTAAGCTTAACAAAGCATCTGTCTGCTTGATACCTAAAGAAGCTGATGCTATTCACATTAAACAATTTCGTCCCATAAGTCTCGTTAACTGTAGTTTTAAAATAATATCGAAGTTGTTGACCAAGCGTCTTGAATTAATCATTGATAGACTCATAGATGTTACACAAGCGGCTTTTATTAAAGGTAAGATATAGGTATATCTTAGATAATGTAGTGTATTAAAGGTAGGTATATCTTAGATAATGTAGTGTTAGGCCACGAAATTATTCATTACTGTCACATGGTTAAACAAAAAGGGGGTAGTTATTAAAGTGGATTTCGAGAAAGCTTATGACAAAATTAATTGGGTTTTTTTGGAAGAAATGCTTATCAGTAGGGGATTTCACCAGATATGGATACAATGGATTATGAATTGGCTTAACAGTTCACAAACTAGTATAAATATCAATGGAAATCTAACACCTCTCTTCCCTTGTAAAAGAGGTGTGCGTCAAGGTGACCCGTTATCTCCATTTATGTTTATACTAGCTTCTGACTGTTTATGCAAGATTTTTACTAAAGCTAGAAATTCAGCAGTTATCAAAGGATTGGGCCCCCCATGTTTTCAAGGTTCTGCAATGACCAATGGTCACTATGCAGACGATACCATTCTATTTTTAGAAGCTACTCCCATTAATATCATTAATACTTGGTGGGCTATGCAATCTTTTGAAGCTGTGTCAGGAATCAAGGTTAATCTACAAAAAACTGAACTCATCCCTATTAATATAGATAATGCCAGTGAATTAGCTGCTCTCTTTCATTGCTTTGTAGGAAAGTTTCCTCTTAAATATTTAGGCATTCCACTTTTAGATTCCAAGTTATCTACTTATGATTGGGGTTTCATGTTAGATAAAGTGACTAAAAAATTACAACATTGGAAGGGTAAAATGATATCCTTGGGAGGGAGACTTACATTGTTAAATTCAGTTTTGACTGCCGTGCCTCTATATACCTTGTCTTTATATAGAATACCTAAAACTATACTTCTCCACATTGACAAATTAAGGAGAGTTTTTCTATGGCAGGGGGCTAGTCCTATTAAAAGACGTTATCATTTAGCCAATTGGGAACTAGCTTGTCAACCAAAGCAACATGGGGGTCTAGGTGTATTAGATCTTAACATCATGAACATATCTCTTTTACTAAAATGGTGGTGGAAATTAAAGAATAATTCATACTCTAGTCTTTGGACAATCGTAGTGCTGTACAAATATTATACTGGCCCTCATATTTTGAAATGGTCATCTTGGTGGAAAGATATACAACAACTAGAATATATTGGACAAATGAGTGTATGGTATCAGATAGGTTTAGAAAGTCAAGTATCGTTTTGGAATGATATATGGGTTGACCAATGTACTTTAGCAATTGCCTACCCTCAATTATACTATTTGTGTTTACAACCTCATATTTCTGTACATGAGGTTTTTAACTCCCAAGGTGAGGTGATAAAATTTAGACGACCACTATCAGGGGTGCTTGCTGCTGAATGGACTGAAATTTTACGACTCATTAGTGTCACAGCCTTTACTCATGCTCGGGATAAGATTTCTTGGAAATGGGACCCATCTTCCAAATTTTCTGTTCACTCTTTATATGAATTCTTAGTTTTTAGGGGGTTTCTAATGTTAAGTATGCAATATGGTGGAAGTTACATATCCCTCCTAAGATAAGAGTCTTTATGTGGTTATTGTCTAATAGAAATTTTTTGACTAAACAACGCTTAGTTAACAGGGGCTGGCTTGGGTCTAATCAATGTCACTTTTGTGGGGCAGTGGAAACAGTGCGACACTTGTTTGTCACATGTCCTTTTGTTCGGACTATCTGGTTCTGGATGGGAAAATTCCAAGGGGTTTACATGTCTTGGTCCAACTTTGATGATATATTAACCTTTGTTCATACTTTAAATTCTAAACAAAAAACAGCTGCTCTTGTAGTGATTAGTGCCATCTGTTGGTCTGTGTGGAAACATCGAAATGATGTTTGCTTTGAGGGAATTGCCCCCAAATCTAATAGATCCCTCATCTTCCTTATACTTTCTTTACTTCATTATTGGTCAGGAAATATAAAGGATGCTGTGGTGCAGGAGCTGCAGTCTTGGACCCCTGAAGAGGTTAAGGACATTCCGCTCCGAGAGTGGGCTGCAACATCCGAGTGTGTGCTGTTTGATGAGGACATTCCTAATGCTGAGGTTGCTTAGTTGTCATCTTACTGTTTTTTGCTGTTTTATATATCAAGTTGTGTTTTGTCATAAATCTATAGTTTGCAACTTGTTATAATGTTCTTCTGCCTTTTATTGTGTTTTAGTTTTGGGGTCATATGGGTCGGGTATGCTGAGGTTTGCAAGTTTTTGCGGGATGTTTTTTGCTGTTGCTAGATGTGTAATTAAACTCCTTTTGCTAATGCAAATGGGCAATTTTGCCTTTTAAAAAAAAAACATTCCGTACTGGTGGGTTAAATTTTTATATTTTTGCAATGCCGTGTGTCAATCAATCTTTAGGTACTACTTAGTGTAGGGCTGTACAAAAAGCTTGTGACTCGTGAGTCGCTCAAACTCAACTTGCTAACGAACTCGTTAATAACTCGTTCATTTAAAATTTGAGTTAGTTTGACTCGAGTTGAGTAACTCGTTTAACTCATGAGTTGAGTTCGAGTTGGGCTCAACTTTCTCATTACAACTCGTGGACTCGTTTTGCTTGTTAAATCGTTGTGGATTGTTTGTTAATTCAATATTTACTCATCATATTATTACATAACAACAGTCATCAGTTCAAGTATTCATTATTACATAACAACAGTTATAAGTTCAAGTGTTCAATATTTCAACACCTTAAACGAGTTGACTCACGAGTCACGAGCTAACTCGAGTTGCGAGTTGAGTTCGAGCTCGGCTCAGTATTCTCAACTCGACTATCTTTCGAGTTAAATTCGAGTTATTCATAACTCGAGTTAACTCGGCACTTTAGCAGCCCTACACATATCTGATATCTCTCCTTTATTCTTTTTTTTTTTGTGTGGTCAACAATAATGTACTAATATGAGAAATTTTATTTAAATAGATGAATTTCAAAGTCCATATAACTCAAATATGAGAAATTGTATTTTTTTTTAATTAGTATTTGTATTTTAAAGTTCATATAACTCAATTATTTGATAATTATTTATTTTGTATTTATATTCATAGATTATTCCCCGTATTTGCTTAAGACGAATTTAATTTTAAATTTTGGTATGTTTACTGTATTTGTACTTATATATACTTATTTTTCAATGAAATACGAATTTGATATTTAACATTATCCGCTCCGAATTCGCTTCTGATTGAATTATTGAGCTCTCTGGTCTGTGAATTCGCTCCGCACATGTTTTACTTGAGAGGCCCTGCTTGTGGAGTTGGTGCTATTCTTATGCGTATTTAAAGAATCAGTTTTGGGTCTTTGCTTTGCTTTCTGTTTACTTCTCTTTTCACATGCATTTTGAAATTGGGCCAACTTTACATTTTCTCAACAAGCCTGCATTGGACACCGCCCAAATGAACATTACTGTATTTCTTTTTTTCACAGCTCAATTATTTAAATTTTCCGATGCGGCAGTTTCTAAATTAATTTGAGAGATGTAGATAAATTTCTTATTTAGCAACTCTGCTCAATAATTTCTTAATAAGAAATTGTTTATAAACTCTGACGTGGCGAAAAATGAATCGCTGAATTTCTCTTCTCCCGCACCGCTAGCGCGCTCTCTCTCTCTCCTAACAAAAATTCCTTTCCGAGCCAACCCAACTTAAGGGAAGCTGATTTTTTTTCCGGCCATGGTTATCGATTTTTACGAGCCAAATGGAAGCTGCTCACTTATTTTTTCCGCATTCCTTTTCTGAAAATACCATCTCAAAATAATCTCAAAATTCACGCCACTTTATTCTCTTCAAAATATCAACTCAATCGCTGATTTTTTTCAACGAATTTCTCCGACGATTATACAGATGATCTTAGAGCCAATCCAAAAGCTGCGAAATAAAATAAGAAGCGAAGTACATCTTCTAAAACCTGCCGCTTTTAATTCGAAATCAGAGTTGTGCATCCAAAGCTACTAATTTTGATTTTGAGGTCGATAATTTTGAGGCTGCTTTTAATCTTACGGGAATAGAGGACTTGGTCTCAAAAAGGGCACTGGTGCGCGTCGCTTTCTAATTCTCAAAAAGGGACTTGGTTTTGTTACAAGTCACAACAAGAGGTTTTAAATGTGAAATAAAAATTCGACTTGGAGAGGAGAACAAAATGACAGCAAAGAGAGGGAGAGGGAGAGACTGAGAGATAGACTGCAATTGGTTTTGTAGGAACAGAAATCATGATTTTGCTTTCAAAGAGCCGCCGCAGCTCTTCTCGCTGCCTTTGCCCATTCCTGAATGGCCTCAAGGTTAGATTTTTTAGGAACAGAAATCATGATTTTGGTTCAAGTGAGGCTGATTTGGATTAAAATGGTGAAATTGAGCTCACTTAGCAGATAGTTTCGATTGTCTACATCTACAGAATCTACCTTCAAGCAAGGTACAATCAATTTATTATATGTTATTAGTAATTGTTCATTGTTGTTATTGGTACCAGTATAAGATGATAAGATCAGTTCAAGCCTTAACCATCTTTGGAAATTCAAATCTTTAGTTTGAAGTTCTAAAGTTTGAATCATATCCATGTTAATTCACAGGATACATGTTTTAGCCAACAACGGTTGAACTGCCATACTGGCAATTGTTGCCTCAGCATATAATTAATGGTCAAGATAAATGCTTAGATGCAAACAAGTCAAATGTTGTTACCAGGCTTGTTGCTGGCATCATCGGCCACTATGCCTCAGGATCAAAGCTTGTTGCAGTTAAATAATAGAAAAGAATGTATTTGAAAGTCATAATGCATCAGAAAAGCAGATTCATGAAATTTGAGTAGAAAAATATGGATGATGTGAATGCACAACAGGGAAAATTGTTTTCTTTTGTTTAACTAACCTGGAATTTTTCAAGGGAGCTTCCTTTGGGTCAGAGCTATGTACCAAATCAGCTTCTTGTAAGTTTTATATTGTTCTTGTTTATATAAAAAAATTATTTTCTCTATTAAAAACATCTTTGATACGAGAAAATGATTATGTTGTCATTCCTCATAAATAAGCCACATCAGCAGTAAGAAATGATGATGTTAACATTTAGCTACTGGTCTTCTTCATTCCCTTATAAATACTTGGGCGATTAACAGTAGCACACACGGTTTAACAAGAAGATTTAGAGAAAGATTGATCCAATGGATAGTCAAAACACGAACGGGTTGTCATGGGTTGATCAATGGGATACCGGCAACTACCTGACAGCAACACCGAAAGAAGAGTCGAGAACAAAGAGAATGCAAAAGGTCACGGCAAAGGCGAAGGCCTCGGCCTCGAATGGGGTAAAGAAGATCAAGAAAGGTACGATGGCCGGTGTACAATGGATCAAGGACAAGTATCGATCGGCAGAGAAAATCCGAAAGGAACTAACTAGTGTGCTTAATTGAATCAAGATTTGATCATCCTTCTCTTTTGGTTTCTGTTAATTTGTTTAGTGATTGATTTATTGATCCATCCATTTTTCCAATAATTAATTTCTGTTGATATATGTTTATTCATTGCTTGATCAAAAATAATATGTATCTTTGTAACTAAATTAATTTCTCTGTGTCCTATCAAAAGTTATTAGAATTGGATTGAATGAACATTAGGAATTAGCCAAAATGCTGGAATAAAAAAACAGAGCAAAAGAAAGGAATGAGGAATGTGAAAACAATGAAATCAGTTCAGTCAAGTACTGGTACTGTTGTAATACCGCGACAAGTATGTAAAAACGATAAAACTAATACAACTCAGAATTGCCAGAAACAAGTAATACTTGTCGAGCCGTGCCTCTCTTGGATCATTAGAAAACCAACCGCCCTTATTACTATCTCCCTTGGCAGTGACTACTTGTAATATGTCAATTAAAAAGGCACTGAGAAAACTCCCGAAACCAAAGACGCTCGAGTAAAGCGCAATGCCGATTGTTCGCATTGTACTAGGCACCTCGCTGTAGAAAAACTCGTTCATCCCGACCACAGTAAATAAGTCGGAGACGCCTAGCAAAACATACTGTGGAAGCAACCAAAATATCGTCAAATCTATTCCCCTTTCTCTACATTCATACAACCTCTTCGACTCGACCAACGTTGCAATAAACATGGCTACTATGGACAAGAACATGCCGATCCCAATCCTTTGTAGCACAGTGATTCCTTTCTCTTCGCGTGTTATGACGCGCAGCAGAGGAACGAGCATCTTGTCATAGAGAGGCATGAGAAGAATGATGGAGATTGTTATTGCGCTCTGAAGCATGGCGGGGGGCACGACAAAAGAGGCGCCGATCCTGTGGTGCATCCACATGCCTTGTTTTGTGAAGAACGTGAGCGGCTGTTGAAAATTCACCGCAAACATCAGCAGCATAGCCCATATCGGCAATAGTCGAGCTATCGTCTTGGCCACACTCGGAAGGGGTTCTTCCAATTTAATGATTGAATCGATACCGATACCGTCGCCTTTCATGCTACTTAGGTCATTAAGGGGTTTCGCTTGTAACCTACAAAGATAAAATAAAATTTCAGTAAATTTTCTGTGACCTTTATTTAAATTTAATTGAGAATTAGTTTTCATTACTAAAATCATACTCCAATTCAACAGCCACTTCGTCGTCGTCGTCGTCATCTCTAAATGGCAACCGCACCTTTCGTGCAATTACACTTGAGGCGACATCCTTGACGAACCGAACAACACTCTCGAAAGGAGGGCTTTTATGTGCTTTTCTCTTGTTGTACACGTAAAGCCTCGCTCCACATATGAACGAACTAACGGACAGGGCCATGACACCACTTGGGATAGCAAATCCAAGCCCCCAACCGATCGTGTCTTGCACATAAGACATGATGGAATTGCCGAAAAGAGAACCGGTACAGATTCCAAAATACCACCATTGGAAGAACAGGCTCTTCACTTTGCTCTTTTCCTCCTCTGACTCATAGGCCGAGTCATCATCGTCGTCATCCTCATCCATTTGTAATTGATCAGCTCCGAAGGCTTGTAGCGAGGGATTGTAGCCGCCTTGGCCGATGGAAATCAAGTAGAGAGGTAGAAATAGAGACGAACATGGCATCCATGCTTGGAGCAATGCCCATAAAGTTAAACCAATCAAGCCCTGATATAATGTCACAAGAGAAATTAATCAGATAGTTTTGTTCTATAAGAGACTGAATGTAATTCAATCCATTTCTAATTTTTCAAAAGTTCTAACCACAACATAAAGCAGAGAAGAGGTTGCAATGACGGAGTAGCGGTCCCAGAAGGAATCGGTGACAACAGCGCTGAGCAGAGGCAGCATGAAGTTGACGCCACTCCATGTGCTTACACTCCTCGCCGCCGATGAAGTGCTCATCTGTACCACCTCTGTCAAGTATGTCAACAGATTCGACGACACCCCCTTGAACGCAAATCTCTCCACACTTGCCACCACTACAAACTCCATATATCAATTGAAAAAATTTAAATTCATGTACTAACTAAAATTCATTTATAAAATCACAGAGTCCCTTTACCTATAATGAGAATACATGACTTGCTTAGCCTAGTTGCTCGGGGCCTATCCATGGCATTAATTTCTTCTCCTTTGCAATAGCACTAGCAAGAGCACTGGCTGATATATAGGAAATAAGACAAAACGTTAGGAAAAGCATGCATGGTATGGTGGGGGCATTGTTTTTTATTAATATAATTTCTTATCCTTTGCAATAGCACTAGCATTGTTTTTCATTAATATAATTGTGTCACAAAATTCATGTTGATCGAGTTTCTTGCTACCCCTTAATTAACAGCGGGGAAAGGAGTCTAAAAATTATTATAATGTACAATGAAGTCAGATATGAGTACATCTAGATGGTTGTTCAAAAAGATCAAAACATTTGTTCTGAGAAAGGTGGAAATTGCATTTTACTTTTTTTTTATTGTTTATATATTGTATTAATTCTAGAAACTTGGAGATCATGAGTTATGTTTTGGTCAGCCTTCAATCCTAAAATCTAAATAAATATTTCTTCACGATCTCATACTTATATTAATTTTTTTTTTTTTTAAGAAAAGGCTAAAAAGCCCGTTTCATATTAATGAAACAAAGTTAAGTTACAAGACACACAGACGTATTTGCCCAAAACAAAGCACCTCAGCATTACTAAAGTTTCACGGACACTATTTGATTGTGGGTTCACTTAAAAATCCTATATTAATAAATAGTTAACTAGTATCGTGCCCGTGCGTTGCAACGGAATATATGATAAGATAACAAAAATAAATTATCATACAAAATGACAAATTTTCATAAAAAAAAAAAATTAGAAATATATTCTAGATTTATCACAGTAATATGTATAGAAATAAGTAGATAAATAAGGAAGTAAACAAAAAATTGATTTGCATTGTGATCCGCCTTATATACAATTTCAATTGGAAATGGAGAAATAAGGAAACAAAAAACAGATGCATTGTGATCTGCCGTATATAATTTTAATTGAAGAAAACGGAGAAAACGGAGAATTATATCACTAAATTTTTAATTGTGATCACATACTACCACATTGAAGAAAACGGAGAATTATATACGGCAGATCACATACTACCACATTGAAGAAAACGGAGAATTATATCACTAAATTTTTGAATCTGTTTAATTTTAATTGTAACGCATCGATCGTGTGGTAGTATGTGCGGCGAGTATGTTTGTATCTAAATTTAAACTTCTACACATAAAGCAGATGCATTTAATCAAAATAAGATAGATTATGTGATTGGAGAGCTGAGATTAAATCTAAAAATTAATCTTTCAATCGTAGCCGTTGGCAGATCGGACATCCAACGTGCTTAATAATGAAATGGAGATGTATATTAAATTATTAATGGATTGGCCCAGATTTAGATTCTATCTTTAGCAGATATCAGTATGGTGCTTACGCATTGTAAATCTTGTTTGGATGATATAAATAAACCACCTGAATTAATTAAACCTCTGAATCCTATGCGAATTCTTCATATGTTACTTTTTATATACCATTTGAAATTACAATCAATGCCGTCTCTCTCTCTCTCTCTCTCGATCTCTCTCGAATTCAGGTCCAGTGCAACACAATTCGTGCCGCCTCTCTCTCTCTTTCACTCCCTTTCTGTTTGGTATTTTCCCCTAGAATACAAATTCATTTGTAATTTCTAAAAAAAAAAAAAAATACAATGTCACTTTCTTAACAGAGACTGAAATATAAACGTCGGCGTGTACGTAAAAAAGTAACATCAGGTCACATCAAAATGATAATTTTTTTAATGACTAAATTTATATGTGCTATATATGTATATATATAGAGTAGAACTAGGGTGCTCCTAAGCTCACCAAGCTCTTTGTGAGCGCGACTCTAAAACCTATCGAATTGACTTCAAACAACATTTTCAAACCGTTAGATGTTCAATCTATATTAAAATGTACTTGAAGACCAAATTTTACATTTTTTGAAATTTTTTTACTATTTATTAAGATGGTTTGAAAATCGTTGTTTTTATTAAAATTCTGCACCATTGGAAAACAGCGATTTTCAAACCATCTTAATAAATAGTAAAAAAATTCCAAAAAATGTAAAATTTGGTCTCCAAGCTTATTTTAATATAGATTGAACATCTAACAGTTTGGAAATGTCGTTTGAAGTCAATTCGATAGGTTTTCGAGTCGCGCTCACGGAAGGGCTTGGTGAGCTTAGGAGCACCCTAGTTCTACTCTATATATATACACACACACACACAGTAGAACTAGGGTATTCCTAAGTTCACCAAGCCCCTTCGTGAACTCAACTCTAATATCTATCGGATTGGCTTCAAACGACGAATCCAAACCATTGAAATCCTTCTACCTTACGAGTGATGTGTCTACATGTGAAAATTTTCAAATTTAAATTAGTTTTGTATAGAGTCAAGTGGTCAAAAGGCGACCAAAAAATGAATACATTAAAATTAATTTATAAACCTTCTAATTTTAACCACTTGACCTTATACTAAATTAATTCGAAAGTTTAAAATTTTCACATGTAGACGCATCACCCGTAAGATAGAAGGATTTCAACGGTTTGGATTCACCGTTTGAAACCAATCCGATAGATTTTAGAGTTGAGTTCACGAAGGGACTTAGTGAACTTAGGAACACCCTAGTTCTACTATATATATATATATATATATATAGAGTATGGCTAATTTGCTTCCAGCAGCATTTCGGCCGAGGTGCTTACGGGGGCATATCTTGTAATTTGATGTTCAAATAACAAATTTAAACTGTTAGATATTCAATCTATATTAAAATCTACTTGGAGACCAAATTTTACATTTTTTGAAATTTTTTTACTATTTTTTAAGCTGGTTTGAAAACCGCTGTTTTCAATGCTTCAGAAATTTAATAAAAACAGCGGTTTTCAAACCAGCTTAAAAAATAGTAAAAAAATTCCAAAAAATGTAAAATTTGGTCTCGAAGTAGATTTTAATATAGATTGAACATCTAACGGTTTGAATTTGTTGTTTGAACATCAAATTGCAAGATATGCCCCCGTAAGCATCTCACCGAAATGCTGCCGGCAGCAACTTAGCCACTCCCTATATATATAGAGAGAGAGAGAGAGAGATCGACTATGGTGAGTTGTGAAGTAAAACGTCGTTTTACTTCACGCTCATACTCCATTTTGAAAATCTAAACGACCGATCCGAACCGCTCAACATGTTCTCCATATTGAAATGTGCTTGGAGACCAAATTTTACATTTTTTGGAATTTTTTTACTATTTATTAAGCTACTTTGAAAATCGCAGATCCGGGTGAACAGTAAAAAACAGTAAAAAATTCTGGACCATTCAATCAGCGATTTTCAAAGTGGCTTAATAAATAGTAAAAAAATTCCAAAAAATATAAAATTTGGTCTCCAAGCACATTTCAATATGGAGAACATGTTTAGCGGTTCGGATCGGTTGTTTAGATTTTCAAAATAAAAATATGAGCGTGAAGTAAAAATGACATCTTACTTCGCAACTCACCATAGCCCAGCTCTATATATATATATATATATTCAGAGGATTATTTTAATGACTAAATTTAAAATCTGGTCGTTTACGCTACCAACGGTCCACAGATAAAGTTTTTTTTTTTTATGTTAATTTTTCTCCTTCCTAGAGCAAGTCCGTAGATAATTAAATTTATTAATTCAACACGAAAATATTGCACCAATTATATATACAATAATTTACCTCAGTCCACCTCATGATTTACAACATTAAACCTAACAATTTTTATGTTTTTTACTCGACAAAAGGGGGAAACAGAACTTAGAGAATTATTTTGTAGATTGGATCAATCTTGTACTAATGCATCTTAGAAATATAAGGTGAAAAATATTAAAAAAAAGTACATAATTATATATTTTAATTAGTAGGGAGGGCACTCTTAGGTTCGCTTAAGCACATCATAACTTGAATCTAGCTTGAAACTCGCTCGATTAGAATTTGGTTAGATAGATTTCAAGTCAGATATTATAATATTTAAAGATTAAAGGTTGTAAGTTTAAAATTCAAATAAAAAAAGTTTTTATGAAAATTGAAATTTAAAAGATTAGACCTCCGTCTTTCTCTCAAAGAACACAAAATTTAGATATAATAACATCTAATTAAAGTTGATAATAAATAGAAATATAGAATATAAATTTTGAAAAGAAAAAACAACATTACGTACGATAGCTTTCGGTATAGCTACGCTATAATCGCTATTTAGAACCTTAGTTAGAATCAACCGTCCACACTCCATCCAGCCCACATATCAATGCCATCCGTTATATATACACCTTCCCCTCCCCTCCCTCCAATGCACCTCATCAACATATCACCTTAATTAATTAGTTCTCTAGAGCAACACATACGCACTACTACTGATATCCATGGCCTCTCTTAACCAAGACCAACAAGCTTTACTTCAGAACATCTCCTCTCTCTATGACTCTCTTTCCACCCTTCCCTCTCTCCTTCCCTCACCTCAAGTTAACTCGCTCTTTACCGAACTAGTCACGGCATGCATCCCTCCATCCGAGATTGATGTCTCCAAACTCGACATGGAAGCGCAACAAATGCGCTTGAAACTGATTGACTTATGCAGCAATGGAGAGGGTTTGTTAGAGAATCACTACTCTGACATCTTAGCCTCATACGAAAACCCGTTAGACCATCTCTCGCTTTTTCCTTACTATACCAATTACCTCAAACTTAGTCAGTTGGAGTTTGAACTCCTTTCAGAGCATGTTAACGGCATCCCAATGCGTGTCGCCTTTATCGGGTCAGGTCCTTTACCTCTTAGCTTGCTCGTTCTGGCTACCTACCATATGACGACCACACGGTTTCACGGGTATGATCGAGAGCCATCTGCTACAATCCATGCCCGTAAGCTGTTAAAATCCGATGCTGACATGGCATCTCGAGTTGAGTTTCGCACTGCAAATGTCATGTCTCTGACACATGTGCTGTCATCATACGATGTGGTTTTCTTGGCCGCACTGGTTGGGATAGACCAAGAAGAGAAGGCAAGAGTTATAGAGCACCTGAATAGGTACATGGCTGTTGGGTCAGTTTTGGTGGTGCGCAGTGCACACGGTGCGAGGGGGTTCTTGTACCCAGTGGTGGGGTCAGATGAGCTAAAGGGGTTTGAGGTGGCGTCGATTTACCACCCGCAAGATGAGGTGGTCAACTCAGTGATTGTTGCTAAGAAGTTGCCATCGGTGCATGCGCACGTGCACTTGCCGGGTGAGGTGGCGCCGGTGCAAGGAGGGTTGCCTCTGAGGACTCGCTGCTGTTGTGAGAGAGAGGCGATCATGGTGAGTGGATGCAAGATGGAAGAGCTGGCCAGAGAGGAGCTTCAATCTTAATTAATGAATAACCCAATATTATTCAAGTGAGATTTGTTTAACCTATATATTTTCTATTTTCTGAACCTTTACAATTTGTCAATTGTATGTGGTGGGGTGCTTTATGTTTATTTTTCTTTTTCTTTTTCTTTTTCTCGTGTTTAAGGAATAACTCAATATTGTGGTCCTCTAATTACTGTTATTTGTGTGGATCATACAACATGGTTAAAAATTAAAATGGTGCAACTTGCTTTATAAGTATAGCACTTAATTAATTCGCTATGTTTATTAATTATTCTGTTTCTTGACTCTATATATTTTGTGGCGTTACGAGACCGATGTGTATGAACAGTTGAACTGTTGAGGTCTTGACTTTTAATTTCCCCTTTAATTTCTTGTTGATAATTTCTTATGATATCATCACTAAATTTTATGACCTGTTTGTTATACGTCAACTATCTATGGAAAAGATCAAAAGAAATAAATTAATGTCGTCTGGCCACGTCAAAAAAATTGTGTCATAATTAAACAAACATAATATTTCACATCAGCAAGAATAAATTTTCATGTATATCAACGGTTTATTAATACTTTTCAAGATTTCATTTTCATAAAGGTTTCTATTTTATTTTTGGAATCATTTAATATAAAAAAATATAGATGGTTCATATTTACATAAAAATCACTGTAACTGACTTAACATGTCGATCTGATACATTATACATGCATTAATATCAGGGTTTTAAATAACGCGCTATAGCGCCGTTATAACATTTTCGGATCATAAAAGCTATGGCGCTATAACACACTATAGCGGCACAATATGACAATAGCGTTATTTTTTTAACCATTCTGCTATGACGATTATTGATATTTAAACCTTTGATTAATATTCTAATCGGAGGTTTTTTTTTCGATACAGACAAAAATATATAACATATACAGGTGCTACTTTTGAATGCCAAGTGATGGGATTGTAACGAATCAAAAAGCTTATATATTTTTAGAACATAAATTTTGTTTTTTTATGAAAAATTGTCATTTTGTATGAGAATTTATTTTTGTTATCTTATCATGCCCGTGCGTTGCAACGGGAATATCACTACAAGAATCACTAAGTGCATTTTCATATTTATTCCCCTCCTCAAACATAGGTTCCTTATTCTTATTTATTTACAGTTTTTTTACTATGATTTGTAACAGTAAGCTTGTTTATTTTAGAATCACTAAGTGCTCAGCTCTTTGCCCCACAAAACGTAGTATAAAGCCCAGATGCCTCCATTTACTACTGTAAGCACTACTTACACATAAATCTTCTCCTCAATTTATATCCTTCTATTTGGTACAGTAAACAAACAAATAATAATTGCATGTATTGAAAGTTAAATGACACATCACTACAGGAAAAACACTCATCTGCGACCGACCAAATCGGTCGCAGATAAGTATGTCGCCGATCGCAGATGACAAAGCCGGTCGCAGAAGACAGAAATCGGTCGCAAATGTAACGGTCGCAGTTGGCTGCGTCGCTGATACCCTTCCTGCTGACGTCACCGGTCGTAGATGGTTGTGGCACCGGTCTCAGATGAATCATCAACGACCAATCAGATCAGTCTCTAATAGTATATGTTGACGTGGCAGGGAGACCATCAGAGACCGAATAAACGGTCGCTGATGAGACCATTGTTGGTCGCAGAAGTTGTTTTTTTTTTGTTGCTGCTGTTTTTTTTTAGTTGCTGTTTGTTTTCTTTTCCTCGTTCTGTTCATTTATATTTCTTCCGCCCCAATTAGTACGAAACATATCAAACAATTCACAAGCAATTTAATTGGTACGTACCAAACAATTCACAAAACGACATAAACATAAAATATCTAAAGTATACATAAGCATGAAATAACAAATATCTAAAGTATCACATAAAAATAAAATATCTAAAGTACGATATAGTAACAAACATGATATGTCTAAAACTCATCTCTCATATCATCCCTCATCTCCCATATCATCCCCGCTGTCATCCTGATCATCGGGGTTCGATGCATAGTGCGAGATAGAACCTCCCTGCAAGAATATAACTAACATTTTTATGATGTCTTTATTGGATTCAAACATACTAAAAAATTGGATTTCGTACCTGATGAGACGAAGAACGTCCCATGCTACGCCTGAACTCGTCCATGAATTGAGTGATCTGTGGTTGAAGCACGCCCAACACTTGACTTGAAATCGCATTTATGTCTTCTTGCCTTAGAGGAGGCGGCGCCGAAGAATATGATTGTGATTGCGATTACGATTGCGCAGAAGTTTGGGACCCACCTGGACGATACAGCGATGTGGTCTTGTCTGAAACATTATCTTAAGATAATTAATATTACGCCCAAAAAAATACAAATTTACAATTTTAAGTATGTATATTTTACCTAAAGCACCGAGACCATAGTTATCACCGTGAGCATTATTCTCTGTGTTGCCGTACCAGATGTCTGCGTTAAAAGAGGGCCAAAGGGCTCAATCAGACCCTCTTTTCTATTTTTCTAAAGGTGAGATTCAAGCCTTAATTGATGTCCTTGACCTGGTACTGTAATCTTAAATCACTACCAAATTTTAACTTAGTTAAAAGAGGACACAATTTCAGGTATACCCCTCCAAAATGTCAGAACTGTCAAACCCTTCAAAAGTAAGATGTATCATCTAGAATGCTTAGAAGAAAAAGAGCATATACCCCTATAAAATGTAAAATACATCTTGCATAACCTTCTGTAACTCTTTACTTCAAGAAAAACCCAGAATACCCTTTTCTTCTCAATGTTTTTGTCAATGCAAAATGATAATAAAAAGGAGGTGATTTGGTACTTTCTTAAGAATTAACTCTGCCGAGCAACTTTCTGTTTTTTTTTCATTATTTGCAAACTAAGACCATCAATTAAATAGTTTTTGCAAAAACAAGATGCATTCACATATTTGCAATTAGCACCTCATTTTTTTTTTTCTAATCAAACCTTACTGTTGGAAAAGAGTTGAGTTGATAAAAGATATAATTACTTGACAATCTTGACAATCAACTCCACAAGAATTGATATTAAAGAAAAGATGTGCAGTCATAGATATAGGTTGCATATTACACCAAGTTCAATTTGAATCCATTTATGCTATTCATCAAGGATTTAGTAATAAAAATTGATTTTTGAAATACATGGGCACGAAACCTTCCACTATACACCTAATGCATAATATGTATATTTTATAGATAGCAACTACAGTTTTGCAATTTTAATAGATCTATGTCAAATTCTCAAATAAAGATGATTCAGTTCCCAGAATCCATTATTTTCATTCAATCAAGTTGCTTTCTAGGTCTTAGAACCCTACATTTCCTTTTAGTTAGTTTGGTATTACATTATACTTAATTTGGTTTACAGAAATTGCCCTACTAGTACGTACATGTTGTATATGCTGGGTGTTTATGTGGTTAAAATTTGCAATAGAACCTTGATCAATGTAAATGAATTCATTTTTTCCTCTGTAGCATCCCTGCTGCAATTGTTTTATTTATTTATTTTTTTGTTTTTTATGAAAGTAGGTATTTAATGCAGTGAAGTCAAAGGTCACTGAATTAAGTACAAAAGTTCTATATTTTTAAAAATACAAAAGTTCTATTTTTATATATTTTTAATAAAAATAGCAGCAAAAAGTAAGATATGAGGCACATTTATTATTTTTCTTGCGTTTTAATTGTCAAAAATAGAAGAAAAGAGGAATAAAATATAAGGGGATGTAATTACACATCAACTTCCATACCCTATCATCTTTTAATCTATTTTACTCAATTAAGCACACCTTTCCATTTGTTTAAAGTGACAGAAAAGAGAGAGGAAGGCAGTGAAGCCAAAAATGCATATTTTTATGTATATATTTGAACTAAAAAGGGAAAAGAGGGAATGAATATTATTAAATATTGTTATGTTCTATATTACCTGTGCCTTTTTTGCTCTCGCGGAACACAATTGCCCCGTCTCCTTATTGGTATGCGTCGGCGTGAACAGCTCGTCAGACCACCTGGGCTCGCGGTGGTATTCATTCTCCTATGATGAATAAACATTTCAATCCAAATAAAATTACCAAGATTAGTTCGAGTAAACTGAAATAGAAATTAATTGTTTTGAAGAAATAAAACATCTTACGAATCTTTGTTTGTAAACCAGCATATTTACGGAGCCTGTGGCTGCAAATGAACTCCAGAATTGACCCGATTTTGTTGATTCTGCTCGCTCCGCCTAGCAAAATCTTCGGAGCACCAATAGTCGCACAATTTGGGCCAGTTATTCGCCGTTATCCAGTCATATGTGCTTGGCACCCCTTGGTCCTTCCACTCCAGAATGCTATCTCCGTACCTAGTTTTCGCTTCTCCTCTGCACTTGTGAAGCATGTTTTGGAGAGTTTTGTTGGCTATGCTACTGAATGTCTTCCATGCCAGATCCATATCTTCACCTGGAGGAAACTGATAGTGCTTCTACATGCATCATTAAAAAGTCGTTGGTTAGCTTAAAAAGAGACACATTAGGTTGCCAATTTTAAAAATGAGATTTTACTCACCAAAAACTCATCTTGGACCTCTTGTTTAGTTCTCTCAGGATAGTCATCAAATTTTGTACACACGGGTATGGTGGGTAATCTAGTTTTCTCAGGATAGTGGAAACATGTGCATTGCGAGATTACTTTATTGACATTTTGGGTCGCTATCAACAAATCTCCAATGAAAGATCTGCAAACAAAATTACTTAAAACCACCACAAATGGAGATTTCCTACATGCACAAAAATTCACAAAAAATGAATTTTACCTATAACCCTCCCGACGAATCACTGGTCTATCCTCCGGCGCCTTCGGCGGCGAGATGTATGCATTTCAGCCACGTGGAGGGCGCTTGGATCCACTTGATGATGCCGCCTTCTCCTTCCCCTTTCTGCTCGGCATACCTGCAATGGAGTTTGTAAAAAAATTAGTTTTTAATGACAATTCCAAAAAAAATAATAAATTACTTAAATGTTTTTTTCATTTACAAATAAATTAGAAGTTATTGACCTAATTTCTCATTTGACGTTGGTTTTTCTTGACCTTTTTTTACTTTTCGGTTCATTACTTAAGTCTTCTATTGTTACTTCCTCAGGAGCGGCCCCATCAACGAAAAGACTTGGTTGATTCAATTCATCCTCAGCACGAACTACAAATTCCGTGGGTGGGCCATCTTCTTGAAAGAACGCATCTCCATCGAACAAAATAAGCTATGAATTTAAACGTACGTACCAGAGATATCGAGAGAGATGACGCTTCCCTTGCCTTGATTAGTACTACATAAAATAAATTGCACACAAGATCAAAACTAAACTTAAAGTTATGCCTTACGCACTATTTCGACACTTCAATGAAATAATGACATTAAATATTAATAGGTCCAAACTCATTAGTCTTTTGGGGCTTACACACGGCCGGTGTACAATCCTATTCCACTCTTTGAATGCTATGTCTCAGTAGTGAAGAAATGTATGTGGATTTAGTATTTAAGAAAAATTCGGCAGCATTTCTCCTTATTTCCCCGAGTACGCGTTAGAAACACAGCCTTTTGGACATGTAATTCAATACGTACTCGTAGGAACAACAAAGAAAAATGATACCAAATTTATCTTAAATACTAGATCCACATGCATTTCTTCACATCCTAGATGAGACAAAGCATTCAAAGAGCAGTCCCAAAACGGGGATTATTCAAAATTAATCCCTATTGGATTAATTTTGAACGGGTATAAACCTAAAAGGCATACTACATGTTCCGATTTAGTTGGATCATAACATAATATTAATAACCAATGAATTGTAGTACACAATTAATAATATAATTAACCAGCATAAAATTAAGAAAGAGAGAAAACTTGCCTAATTACAAGCAATTATACCCTTGAAGATCGAGTTTTGTCTTCTCCTTCTTTCTTCCCAAGATTAAACTAACTTCTACAACTCCTAAAACCAATTAGTGCAATTAGCTTTTAAAACATGCAAATCTGTCATGTATACCAAATTACCATATGTAGTGTAGTATAGTACTACATATATATCAACAGTGCACTACTTACTGCCATGCAAGTCAAAACAAGAAATCCATGTTATTATACTAACTAGGATATGTCTACCAATTAATCATACACTAGGCAAAGTATAAAACAGTGGTAATGTAGCAAGCATAGCAAGACACAGAGAAACAAAATATATTAATTAAAGTATTAAGCATAGCATAGCATAGCAAGTATTAAGCATAGCATAGCAAGCATACCAATTAAAGTAGAGTCCAATTAATTTTCTTTTTTGTTTAGCTAATCACCAAAAGGGAATGAAATATATTAGTAATATCTTTCTTTTAGATAAACAGTCCAGGCAATGTTGCTTATGCCTTGTCATGGCTATTTTTATCATGTTTCCATTTACTTTTAAAACTATTTAGTTAGAAAAATCTAAGCCAACTCAAATCAAATGAAGGAAAAAATAATGCTCACTATCAGTAAACCATGCATACTGGTACAAGTACAACAAGTGTAATGTTCATTACATCTATGAAATTTCTGCTAATGCTTATTACTTGCCATCAGGCTTCAAATCTCACTATTTGTTTGCACAGATTCAATTGAGAAAATGATGCTTGACATGCCTAATGCAAAAGAGATAAATATTTTTTTTTTAGTTCACTTAATAAGAACCGTTAGTCCGTTACAGAAGATGGATAACTAATCAATAGTTTGGATACAAAATTAAGTAAAGAAGGTTGTCAATGTCAACAAAACGTAAAGAATTAAACAGATGGCGGGACAACTAATAAGTTAATTGCACCTTGTTAATTATAAGTCAGACAACGAGAAAAAGAAACCAACGATCGACAAAAGGATATATGGATACAGTGTTAAGACCTAAAAGTAATCATGCATGAAAAAACTCCTTGTACCTTTAGAAACATTCATTGATGGTATCAATTTTTTAAATTAATTCTCTCAGCTCAGCTTCACCCAAATGGATTTGTTCTGAGCTATCTCTATAATATTTTTTTTAATCTTTTATTCTCCATGGAACTGATACTGAAAGAAGGTACTAATTGGAACAGGTGGAGACTATGCTGGATTGTATTGAGGATTGTTTGAAGGGAAAATATTAGTTATACTAGATTAATTACAGAAGGAAGAACATGCCATTAAATTGAGCACTTAGTGATATTATCTTATATTTCAAAGAAAAGTATATCATTGGGCATAAAGTATGCTGCCTGCTCAATGTTACCATTTACTTTTAATACATACTACATGTTAGGATACTATATTACTTATGCATGCACACAGCCGCACAATAATCTATTGATCTGTGAATTGTAGAACGAACGACAGTTTTGCATCACAAAAGGCAACATTCATTTTTAAGAATAATAGTCCAGCCCTTGCAAAACATCAGTCTTACATGTTTAATCTTAGTGGGCTTGCTAAACTAAACCATTTTTTACTGTATGAATTCGAATAAAGAAATGTTTATAGCTAAGCCATCTAGATTAAATTAGACTCATAACTAAGAATAATAGTGTCTGGTAGATAAATAAATAACGGTTAAACTTTATAAGGGCGACTAAGTCAAAAGTCCAGCCATTCAAGGTCTACGATACAACAAGTATGAATTCGTTTTGAGACTAATAAAGCCGAGTATTTAAGACTTTAAAAATTGTATAGAGGAGGGGCCTATACCGTGTCTACCAAAAGTTGTAGTATTCCAACATTAATAAGCAACACTAAAATGATGACAGTATGCCAAGATTCAAAAATACATAAACAAATAGATATGCAAAATTGGTTCATGTCAAGATATGCAAAATTTGTCAATTGTAAAACGTTTTTTTTTCCTCTTATACAAGTAAAATATTAATAAAAACAAGAATACTACATGAGATGCTGGTTACCTATTTCCAGCCCCTTTGATGTTTTTGCCAATATTTTTAACTAGTTCTTCTAGAATTCTATCTTTCTCCCTTCATAATTCTCCATCATCAGCCCCTTTGGAATTTCTGAAAAGCCATCCACAACAAAAACAAAGAAGCAAGAATTAAATTTTTTAATTAAAAGGAAAACAGCTTAACTACCTCAAGGAATATTTCTGAAAGAAATACATCCTGGCTCACCTCTGAATATCTAGTAGGATAAAAAAAATTGACCAAAATGAGTGGTGCAGTATAGGCATTTAGCAACAAAGTTTGAAACAAAACTTAAAACTTTCTCTGGTCTTAGGATATTTAATTCATGGAAAACAAGATTGCAAGTTTTCTAGTTGTACCCAAGAGAACTGCAATAATTGGTTAGATCCTGGCAAAGAGCCTTGTCGACACCTCCTACTCATATTGACCCTCCTTTTATCCTCTCAGATAACAGTTCTTATTCTAGACCCATGGAAAAAAAAAAGCAAATACTGGTGTGACCCTGCCAAGAAATGACTTAAATGTCAAAACAAAAATCAAATTATTTGAGATATAATTCCTCCATTTGGCTTTACATTTTTAATTTCTATAATAAAAATGGAGGAATTACGTTCGGCTGCTGTTGAAATACCTGACTGAATCACAAAGCTGAAAACTTGAATCAATGAATTTTTTTTGAAGGTTAGCGACGAATGGTCGCTAACGATATATTGATATATGAAAAAGTTATTTACAAAACAGTGTTATGCCATGGTATCCAACAGATAACCAAACAATAACAACCAAAGATAAAAGATAAAGAGAAAGAGTAAAAACGGAAGGTAAAGGACAGAAGACAAAAAAAGAATTAGCTCGCGCTTATGGCCTGTAAAAGGATGCAATAGGCCCCCGCAACATTGCACCTCCCGTGTGATTTATGCATGAACTGACCATGCATTAACATCCAAGATTGTATCAATGAATTAGCCAAACAATTGAAATACCTGACTGAGTAGAATGAGGATCAGGCGGAGTTGGGAGGAGAGGTCAGGCGGAGTTGGGCGGCATATCAGGCAGCGGTAATCTGGAGCATATCAAGTGAGAGAGAGAGAGGGGAACAATGGCGGCGGCGATCACGCGGCAGGGTCGGGGCGCGGCGCTAGGTCGGGTGCACGGCGAGTTAGTTTTTCAGATCAAGTGAGAGAGAGAGAGGAACAACAGCGGCGGTGAACTTGGCAGGATAGAGAGAGGAACAACGGCGCGGCGGCGGGGTCGGGGCGCGCGGCTGTTTTTTTTTTAGCTAAACCTAAAACGCGCGCGGGGGATAGACAGAGAAGAAAAAGATTGGCGCGGTTTTTTAGGAGGACCGTTCTGCGACCGAGACATATCGGACGCTGAAGGCTCTGTGCGCCGGTCTCTGGAGGAGTCGTCTCCAATACATTTATTTTTTTATTTTTTATTGTTTTATGGGGGTTCTTCAGAGACCGGCGACCTAATCGGTCGCAGATACCGGTTTAGGTTTTGTTGTAATGCATAGTCACAATAAAATTTCTCGCATTATTGATTATACGAAGCAATCTTGCAATAATAGTAGCAAAAGTTTCTAGTATTTATTGTTACCAGCCATAACCACACTCGATATATGGATATGATAATAGGTAGTTTAGGCAAATTTTCATAAATATATATATTTTTTTAAATCTTTCTAAGCATAGAAAAAGAACAACAATGTCAACAAAATTTCCTGCTGCTTTGTGCTTCTATGAATTTTTCTTGGTTTTATTGGAGGGCTTCTATGATATTCAAAGGATCGTGGATTAGATCTGTATATAAACAAAATTGAAAATATATTCTAGATTTTCCACGGCAATATGTGTAGAAACAAAGTAAGAGAAATAAGAAAATTAGAAAAAAAAAAATCAATTCGTTGTGATCCATATAGAAACGCAGAAGAAGTTTGAAAACAAAGAAATAAGAAAACAGAAGGTGGAGTCTACTCCATTGAAGATGGAGGAATAAGGAAACGGAGAAATATATTGCTAAATTTTGGACCCTACTCAATTTTAATTGTAACGTATCGTGTGGCAGTACGTGTGGTGAGTTTTTTGTAACTAAATTTAGACTTCTACACATAAAACATATGTATTTAATCAAAAGAAGACAGATTATGTAATTGGAGGGCTGAGATTAAATCCGAAATTTTATCTTTCAATCGTAGCCGTTGGCAGATCGGACACCCAACGTGCTTAATAATAGAATGGAGATACGTTGTTTCGCACAAAATGTATAATTGTGTGGTTATTACAGACAATGAGGAGTAATTACAATATAAAGTATTCTCACCATGTATCTATCTTATGAGTAGAACCAAGGTGCTCTTAAGCTCACCAAGCCCTCCGTGAGCTTAACTCAAAAACCTATCAATCCGACTTCAAACGACATTTACAAACCGTTAGATATTCAATCTATATTAAAATGTGCTTGGAGACCAAATTTTATATTTTTTGAAATTTTTTTACTATTTATTAAGCCGGTTTGAAAACCGCTGTTTTCTAATGGTGCAGAATTTTAATAAAAATAGCAGTTTTCAAACCGGCTTAATAAATAGTAAAAAAAATTCCAAAAAATGTAAAATTTGGTCTCCAAGCACATTTTAATATAGATTGAACATCTAACGGTTTGAAAATGATGTTTGAAGTAGGATTGATAGGTTTTTGATTTAAGCTCACGGAGAGCTTGGTGAGCTTAAGAGCACCTTAGTTCTACTCCTATCTTATTATCACGAACTCATTTTATCAATTGTTATGATTTGAATGAAAAACTCATTCAACAATATTTTTAATTTGTGTTAGACTCAATGAAATCAAGAACACTTAATTGGTAAATTTATTTTACTTAGGAAAAATATGGTGTAAATAAAATTACCTAATATATCTTGTCTATTTCTAATTATCTTTATGTAATGTATTGCTTGAAAAATGTCAAAAATTTGTAATGAAATTTTTATTATGTTTATCAATTTATCTTTGAGCGTATGCTTGAAAGAGGTAGTTTTGTTAATGTATTGCTTGAAGGAGGTAGTTTTGTTAATTTTTATATTGTTAACTTTACTTTGAGTGGGCCTTCAGTACACAAAAAAATGTAATTAGTCATTATTGATTTGATCAGATGGTTGTCATTTAATTAAAAAATTGTCTGATAGCGATATTATTGTAATTATACATCTAACATAATATCCAAAGAGAATCATGGTTAGCTATGTGATGATGTTTCCAACTTGGAGCATACCACTGGGAAGTTTATCTTTCATTTTATTTTATTTTCCTTTTATGTGGTGTTTATATTATGGATTTTGGATCAGTAGTTATATTTTTTTTTCAGGTGATGATTAGAAATGGATGTTGGGTCAGTTGGAGTAGTGTTTTGTTATGTATTATATCTAGTACAAAATAATTAAACTTAATGAGTGATGAAATTTTTCCAATTTGAAAGAAGTGGAGCTAATAGAAAATATATAATCAAAGCCATTGCAGTATGGGACAAAAAAAAAGTAGATTCATCTACACCACCTAATATTATAGTCCATATCTCATATTATGTATCTTGAAATCCTATTATAGTACGTATCTCATATTATGTATCTTGAAATTCTATTATAGTACGTATCTCATATTATTGATCTTAAAATCATAATACTTATATATCTACTAACAATTACTAACACTGTATGCCATAAAACCTATACTGTGAATACTATTATTATTATTTATTACATATATCCCATCAACTACCTACTACTATTAATATTAAAAGCAGAATAAGATAGCTTGCACCACTAAACTACAGAGTATGAGGTTATGGCAAAAAGCAGAATATGAGATCCTGCACCATCTAAACTATAGAGTATGAGGCTCAGGATAAAGGAAGTAAATTACCTAAAGTAAAGTATGAGGCTAAGGAAAAAAGTAAGTATATTATCTAAACTATAGAGTATGAGGTTAAATATATCTAAGGTTCATAAAATAAAATAGAGTATGAGGTAAGTATATAGTATGAGATTGGGCTGATACATAAAAGTATAGAGTAGGAATATGATATAGTAAGTAGATAGTATGAGTCATATTTATCCCCCATGTACACCGACGTACAAGCAAAAGAATATACAACAAAATTTATTCCCATATATAAAAGTCATTACCATGTTTACTTAATCAATGCATTTGCCGAGAAAAAAAATGTCGAACGAGGAAACCAAAAAGACCACCCATAAAAACTAACAACAAAAATAACAGTTGCGGCGGAGCCGCAAGAAGGTTACTAGTTATCACTCAATCTATAAAGTCAGTAGAGGCTAGCACTTGCCAATATAGTTGGATTTGAGGATAAATTCACAATATTTTGCCATAGAAAGTTCAAGGACTAGAGAGATCCTATTTCGACTATTCAATAGAGCTCTAGAAAGTCTAGTTTAGAATGGTTTCAGGTTTGTTTAAACTTTGGAAATAATCCCCTATTTATGAGAAACAAGAGTGACTATCGGCCTGTCAAAATCCAATAAACTATTGCAACTGTTAACGCACTAGTTGCAACGATTAGTAGTTTAGTGCCACTTCAACGGTTTTTTAATACCATTGCAACGGTTTATGCAAATTCTAATTATATATAATCGTTTGTATTGTCAAAAAACCAACTGTTATGTCAAAAATTGTAAAAACTATAATTTAAACAATCCAGCAAACCGAGGAATGATGTGTTCAATATAGAAGATATCGTTGTTAACTCTGGATTATAGAGGTTAAACCGTTGCAACCCTGAATTCCAAAAGTCAATCGTTGCAACTGTTTAACTTACTCGTTGACCAGCTGAAATAATTGTTGACCGTCACATAATTTTAAACATAACCATTTCTAACTAGAATAATTATTTCAGTAGCCACGCTACAGTACGCGCACTGTACGCGCTACAGTACCCGCACTGTTATTTTAGGAAAATTCATATATCATATGTAGTTCATTGTATAGGTATAAATACCTGCCCTGTTTGAGCTATATACTTTACAGCGTTACTATTAAAATTTGTGAAACAAAATTACAGTTTTGGAACAGTTGCGGTCCCCACATGCCGTTTGAGTGGTCCCCTAATGCGGGTACGACACGAGAATTTTTCAAGAAAATGTGCGGGTATAGTTATTTTAAGAAAATTCATATATCATATGTAGTTCATTGTATAGGTATAAATACTTGCCCTATTTGAGCTATATACTTCACAGTGTTACTATTAAAATTTGTAAAACAAAATTACAATTTTGGAATAGTTGCGGTCCCCACAAGCAGTTATGGCAGTTTAGGTGTGGGTACTGTGCGGATACTGTAGCGCGGGTACTCATATCAGCTTCCTTCTAACTATTGAGCCTAACATTTCATGGGTTTTATTTTAGGGAAAAGATTTATTTCCCCATTCATCCCCCAATCATTAATTATCTAGGGGACCACAACTTCAAGCACAAAAAGACAAAAGAAAACGCGTATCAATCCTTAATTACGTGGGGACCGCTAATTAACTGGGGGGGCGCTTATATTTGAAAAAATTTACAACTGACGCGCGCAAATATGTATACTTATACACGTGTATTAACATCTAATATATCAAGTATTCATGTCTAAGATATCAAGTTTTTCTTTAAAAAAATAGACATCAACTTTATTTTATCTCTCTAATCAAATACTCATCTTTTACACGTTTTTAAAGGTGAATTTTTTTCTTCGTTCAATCTCGCCAATATTTCTGACGATTTGTGATGAAATTTGCGAATCTAAAACCACAAGCGTCTTCTATGCAATTTTCTCTTTCAAATGAGATCCATGATGAAGTACTTTTGAGTTATCCGTCGCGCAAGTATTCATACCTCGCAGTGCAAAGATTCATATCTCGTTGTGCAAGTATTCATACCACGTCGAGCAAGTATTCATACCTCGTCGAACAAGTATTCATACCTAATATATCAAGTATTTCAGAAAATGAAATTGGATACATCACATGCCCATCTTTTACACGTTTTTAGAGGTGGGTCCTCCAAGTAGTCAATGGTCCCTCAATTACGTAGAAGATGTTTGTGATTTTAGATTCACATAATTCTTCACAGATCGTCAGAAATATGAGCGAAATTAAACAGAGAAAAATAACTCACCTCTAAAAACATGTAAAAGATGAGTGTGTGATGAGAGAGAAAAACGAAGTTGATATATCCATTTTCTAGAAATACTTGGTATCTTATATATGAATACTTGTATTATGAGGTATGAATACTTGCTCGACGATGTATGAAAATTTACACAACGAGGTATGAATACTTGCACGACGAGGTATGAATACTTGTACGACGGACAACCCCAAAGTATGTCATCATGGATCTTATTTGAAAGAGAAAATTGCGTAGAATACGTTCGTGATTTTAGATTCGCAAAATTTCACACAGATCGTCAAATATATTGGCAAGATTGAATGGAGAAAAAAAAACACCTCTAAAACGTATAAAAGATGGGTGTGTAATGATATGTCCAGTTTTTTTTTCAAAAAACTTGATATCTTAGGTATGAATACTTAATGCATAATATATTAACACTTACATGCATAGGTATCTATATTTACGTGCGTCAATTGTAAAATCTATCAAATATTAGGCGGTCCCCCAAGTAGTTAGTGGTCCCCCCAGTTAATGAGCGGTCCCCCAAAGTAGTTAATGACTGGGGATGTGAATGGGGGAAATGAACTGGGAGATAGTTAGTCGATCCCTTTATTTTAACAGTTGAGCCTGTCAAATGCAGTTAGCGGCAACAACTATTCAGAATGAACTTTAACAAATTCACCGTAGAATTTAATTTGATTACTTTGACAATAACTTAATTTGGTAATTTTAACAATTATTTAAAATAAATTTGTCTTAGAATCTTATAAGCCAGTGTTGCAGAGCTGTATATCTCAAAACTAGTTTGCTATTCTAATATACTTATTTGAAATCACAACTTCAAACTATAATCATAAAAACCAAATAAAGATAACAAGTCGGAAGCTAAATACAAATTTTATGTTTATAATATTAGAATCTAATTTAAATGACGTTTTGATGAATTTTTATAACCAAATGATAGTTAAATTGTATAAAAGTTAACATACAATCAATTTGTAAATTAAATAACATACTCATTACATCTTTTCATTTATTTTTTTGTTTGAACTTGACAATATTATTAAAATTTTATTGGTAGTGGGTCTCAGTCCATAATTTTGTCTTCTATAAAATTATGAACATTATACAAATCTAATTTTGAGTTCGATAAGTATAACCGAATCCAGGATCCACTTTTTGAATTTTGACCATCCTGGCAGAATGATAATTTATAAGAAAACTAAATTATCTCCTCCATTTTTTAGATTAACATTTTAAATTTTAAAAAGGTTAATTAACTTTATCATTTTTTATATCTTCCTTCAACTTTTTTTTGTAAAGCGCAACCTTACAAAATACTAGGCTTAAAACCAAATTGAATTACTATGACCTTTTTACATGTACCTGAGCTCCATTTTGTTTAAAAAATTAAGATTATCAATGTTATCATTTTTAAACAAATACCCATACTCAGAACCATAAATTACAACCAGCGGATCTAAAAAATCAATATCAGTTTATTAAAAAAAATTAATTAAATATCAAATTCCATTGCAATAACATGATATCACATATATATATCATTTTAGCAGCAACAGAATAGAACTAAAAGATATATATATAAAAAAAAACAACATAAAACAGCATTAATCAATAGAACAAATTAATGAGTCCTGACATGGTATCGATTTTCTTGAATCAGAAACCGCAGAACTCCTGTTTGTTGGGCTGCCCGGCATAGGCGAGACTGGTGCATGCCCGATCGCAAGCCGCAGCGCACTCTTCCTTGCTGGCATCTTTCACATTCATGCACTGGTCCTTCATGCACGGACAGAAGCAATCGCCTTCTTCCCGAGCATGCACTGTGGGGTCCACCATGGCTGTTGCAAGCAAGACAACCAACATTATGCTGATCGTAACATTGTTTCGGAAGGCCATTATTTGTGGATGCTCTTCAACTTATTCCTTCAGTCCCGCAGATTGCTTACGGGTTCTTTCTCTTTTCTCTCTGTTTTGTGTGTTCGATTTCGCATGCTATTTATTGCGGAATGGCTGGTGGTAAAGGGGGGGAGGCTAAAACGGAGAAAATTTGGCGCGAAAAATGTGGGGTGGTTAAATGTTCGTTACAAGATAGCTGTCAAGAGTGGTCAAAGAGAAAAACAGGAAAAATTTAAATGCCGTTTCTATTTTCTAAGAAAAAGGAAAATGAAAAACTTTTTTCCTCGTGCTTTTTGAAATATTGGGATGTTTTATGGTAAACTTGGCCTCTGCACTTGGGTCACAAAAAAAAATTTCATTTCATTATTTATTTTTTGTGGACCTGTGTCTTAATTGAAGGCATCAAAATTCTCCAACTATACATTGTCTAAGTGATACCATATGCTAACAGAGACGAGTCTGTATCTTCTAAAGTAATGTAAAATTTAAGTTTGGAATCCGAACGTTGGATCAAAATCCGAATCGATCCGAACTTAGAAATTTATAAAACTTCTTTAATATTTGTGTCAATTCGAAAAGGACAGTCTAATTTTTTTAATGCAATAACTCAAACTATGGAGATAGACAGGGCAGTAGATTGTTGGAGACATTTATGTACAAAAACCAATTGTTACATGAGGAGGGATCTAATTGCACTATTTTTTTTAATACATCTTAACGCTGTTTTTTTATAAGTCAACTTTACAATTTCAAAGTCTAAATAGTCGATCCGAACCGTTCAACATGATGGATATATTAAAATGTGCTTGGAGATCAAATTTTTCATTTTTTTGAATTTTTTTACTATTTATTAAGATGGTAAAAAAATTCAAAAAAATGTAAAATTTGATCTCCAAGCACATTTTAATATATCAATCATGTTGAACGGTTTGGATCGACTATTTTGACTTTGAAATGGTAGGTGTCAAAATGTGTCAAAAAAAAGGTGTAATCTGATCCCTCTTGTTATATTAGGGTTAAAAACTTAAAATGCACTATTTGTTTTGTGCTCCAATCATGCTCCCATCTTTTTCTCTGTTTTCAAAGTTCGAACAATCGATCTGAACTGCTCAATATGATCTTCATATTAAAATGTGCTTAGAGACAAAATTTTATATTTTTCGAAATTGTTTTATATATTTTTAGATAGGTACAAAATCACTATTTTGGATGGTCCAGAATCTTCTGAAAACAGTAATTTTGTACCTATCTAAAAAATTAGTAAAAAAATTTCAAAAAATATAAAATTTGGTCTCCAAGCACATTTTAATACAAAGATCATAGTGAACGATTCGGATAGACTGTTCAGACTTTGAAAATGAAAATAAGAATGTGGAGCATAATTGAAGCACAAAACCAATAGTGCATTTTAACTCTACTCTTGAAATTTATATGACCCATGAGCCATCACTGATCTCTTAAAAAAAAGCCTCTTCTTGGATCTGGGCCGGAGCACCATTTATTATTTTACGCCGTTATGGATTAGATACGTGACTTCTATACGTCTGTTTTAAATCAAATGGCCTACGAAGAATTTGTAATATTCTGTACACTTAACAGTTAACACAATAACACTAACGATAATTGTTAACGATTATGTACTGTTTGTAATATTTGGAAAAACTAAGAAGGCAAATGTGCAATGCACATAGGCCCTTCGTTGTTTTTATTTTTAGATGATAAGGCCGAGGCACAACTGAATATTTACACATTCAAACAGATAAAAGCACAAAAGAGAGACCTAGATATCAACCGCATCTTTCTTTCTTTATTCCATATGCAACGGTTACTTACAATAAACCCCTCTTTTCAACACCCACCACTTCCATTTTTCCCCTTCTAGGCTCTAGCAAGGAGGAAAAAAAAAAGACCAAAAAAAATATTTCCTCCTCTCATCTATATACAAAATAAGCCCCTCTAAAATAGCCATTATTCAGTTAATATAAAAACAAATAAGATAAATAACCAACTTATACATCTACCTAGTGTTTACCTGTAGTAGCCATTTTTTCCTATGTATATGATTTTAAGAAGATCTAGACCCATACGAGGCCGTATCTACAAGTCAGAGGAACTTGATTGGCACAAACAATCCGGCAGAGGGTTCTCATAAAACACTTCTTCAGACCGAAATCTCTCTCTTCCCCTCGTGCCAGGAACAGCGCCCTTTCTCTTACGTGGAGATCCTTGTCTGTTTAATTTTACATATGATTGTGTTAGTATTTAAAGATAAGAGATCATGTTTCACATCCTTTGAGATCATCCAACCCCACTTCAAATTTCAGATCTATTCTAGTTCAAGAAGTAAACAATTTCCTTTTCTTTTCTTGTAAAAAACTAGTCATTGATGCAGAATAAAATCCTATATTTCACTAAAAGATAACTCCTTAATATCATGACTTGCCGGGATTTCTGCTTAGGGACCAAAGTCGAAATTTTGAAGTTTTGTAGGGAACGAGATTGAAAGCGGGTTATATTTTTACAGAAAGATTAAAAGGACCAAATGTTTAATTCATTCAAAAATAATAGAAAGATAAAATACCTCCTTCGATGAATCTCAGTAATTCTATCAGAAAGTTTTGGCCCTTCGCTGAGCTGTCCATGATCAACTTTATCAAACAAATGTACAAGCGCTTTCCTGCATTAAAAAAAAAAAAAAGTTATACTTGACTAACATGAAGCTTCAGAAAGTAACTAAAAAAATGGTATCAAAAATGGAAATCTAACCTGTCTGGAATGATGGTTTTTCTATGGCCCAGGAACCGTCGGTGACCCTCAACAGCACGTGCCATGTTACCAGAATAAGATGGAATAAAAACATTGCTTTCTACTGAAACGATATAATCTAGAGCAGCCATTTGAGATGCGTACTTGCTGAAAGGTCTCAGTTCTTCCTCCGATGCAAGTTTTTCCTTCACAAGGATTTTATATTATATTATTTTCAATAACACAATAAAGAAATTAGGTTTTAGAAATATGGTGCTTGCACAAACTAATCCAAAATTTTGAACTTGCAAATCAAACCAAACAAAAAAAAATATTTGCAATTAACACCAAATCATTTGGGTTCGAACTTGGCCTCAGATGATATGGCGAGGGAAAAGGGAGGGAGGGGCTTTTTGTGTGTGTGAGAGAGAGAGAGAGGGAGTTGGGGCAAATTTGTTGTTTCACTAATTTGCAAATATAAGATTGAAGGTGCCTTTTCCAAACACAAGTAAATATACAGGTACTAATCACAAATTATATACCTTGCTCATTAAAATAGGATAGCGAGACTCCAAATCGGCCATGCGAGTTTGACCACCGTATATCTCACCAGCCGCTATGTATATCGGTGTGTTAGATGGATATCCTAGTGAAGAGAGAAATACGCCAACTTCCTTGGGAGTTAGGGGACAGTAGCCTCTCGCCCTTTGTTCTAACGGGTCAATTTCTTTCACCTTCCAATAGGTTATGTTTTCTCTATATCATTTGAAATTAATGTTCAGCTCATGCAAAAATTACATGTGATAGTTTTATGTTCTGCACAAGAAAGAAAAAAGGTTGCAAATAAAACCAAAAGTTTTCAACATCTGCAAGCACCATGATTAATATTGACTATTGGGCCAGTAATTTTACAAGGTTTCAGATTGAACTAAAAAAAGTAAAGGAACTTCAAGCGTTGTGTTCAAATTTTACATCAAGTTGTCTGAAGATTTAGTGAGGTAATACAAAAAGGTTGAGTGCGCATTTTGATGAATATTTGTTTTACTTGACTGAGGTTTTTTGCTCAGTATTATTTGCATTTAGTGAGTACCTGATTGCAGTGAGTTCGTCAGATTCCATTTCAGATAAACCATATGTGCACCCGCTGAAAGCCAACATGTCCTTCTCATACCGTAAGTGAAGTGCGATGTATGGGCCAAACGACTTCATTCTATCAACCAGTAACTGCAAGTGGTGTTACAAAAGGTACATTAATTTCATGAAATTAGAAGACGACCTAAAGGCATTAACAGTGCAGTGGAAGTGTATAGATATATTAAACCAACCTTTCCTAGAGCCTCAATTGGAGGAGCAAACCTAAGAGCCTCGTAAAAGGCCCGGCAACGTAATTTTTGAATTTCAGGGGGTAAATTGTTATTGGCCAGTCGAGCATCCGATTTAGCAGCTCTTATAACCTAGATTTGTGAAAGAAAAAACAATCAGAGGAAATATAATTCATACATATTTGAAAATAACTTCTTAGAATAAGATGTGAAATTCACCTGATAGTTGTTCCATAAGTGAAAGATTTCCCTTTGATAGTAATCAACTGATGACCAGCTTGTAAAATATTTTACTGCTCTCTTTGCCTTTGCAAATTCAAGAGGTAACTTCTTCACGATTTTAATATCATTCACCAACAAGGCGAGGAAATGTTCCTCGTCAAAAACATCTGCAAATTTACTGTTTTACCAAGTTCAGACAGTTAGCATGAACGTATTGTTCAAGTAATGCATCTTAATTTGTGAATTTCCAACCATAGTGTATTAGTGTGGATATTTATTGTACCTTGTGTCTTGCCAAAATGAATTTTTGTCAAGCTTTGGAATAACAAGGGTAGCATTTAGTAAACGTGCGACCACCACCATGTCACTAATCTGACAAACAAGAAAACTGTGTCAGAGATTTCACAAAACAAACATGTTTTAAGCATGTCAGAAAAATAAAAAATTTAGCTCCAATGAACTTGCCTGGCATGCAAGGGTTGAACCAATTGTGAAGTGATTATTAGCACAGATAAATCACAGTCAACAAAAAAAAAACCTAAAAATCACCATCAGCCCAGAATAAAATAACCAAAAAATGGCCTCAATTAACCGAATGTTTAAGCCAGTTAAACATTATGCACTTAACCAGTGAAGTGACAATTAGCACAGATAAATCATTGTCAACACCCCCCCCCCCCCCCCCCCCCAAAAAAAAAAATATAAATAAAACCCCATCATCCTAGAATAAAAGAAATAATCAAACATATGGCCTCAATTAATCAACTAAAGCACCAAGTTCATTTCTTTTTGAAAGTATAACAAATAAATTATTTTTTTACAGAGTTACAACATACCCCTGCCTTCATCTGATTCAACCCACCATTGGCATGCACAAGCAAATATCCCCTTGATTCACCAGGAGCTGAATGCAAAGGAAAAAGAAATGAAATGAGAACCAGATAACACAGCACTACATAGAATCCTCAAAACATTACAAGTTGATTACGTACGCAAATAGGAGGAACCGGGGGCGACACATGGCACGAATCCACGGCTCGACGGTGCCTTCCAGAGCTTCTCGAACTCAGCTGAGGTGGCCCAATCACTGCCATCCAACTGTCAAAGCTAGAGTGGTGAAACAGTATAAAGAGATTCCATGATTGGTTCGACTAAGACCTCACACTACCTATCCCCACCCCCCTCCAAGAATAAATAAAAATGAAAACGAAATTGTTCTAAATCCACAATCAAGAACTGTAATGTAATATAAATAGAGTAATCAACCTTACGAGACCGAGAATAATCAATAAATTTGGAGAGCTGGGGAGGAGATAGCTCTTGGGTCCAGCGCAGCTCTTCCGTGGGAGCATTCCATCTCTAAAATAACACGAACCAACAGCATAAAATGTGAAAATCAACCTAAATTTGACTTAAATATGAAATCTTGATTAAAATACTCGTCGAAAAGAGAACTAAGAAATAAATTAGCCACCTTAGATAGCTTGTTAATGCCGGAGGAGGAGGAGGAGGAAGGGGCTTTAGAGGAAGGCAACACGTGTCCAGAAAGAAGCGCCACTGTGGCGACAGTAACCAGGGCGCAGGTTAACAAGCACCGCGGTATAGACATCCTGCTTGGCCTTAACCTGCGCCGCTGCGCCATCTCTCTCTCTCTCTCCGAGATTAATCTTCGTGTCTCTTGTAGTCTTGTTTTATGTTCTTGTCAAGAGAGGTTTGTATGTGAAGCTATACACACCGCTCGGTTCTTTGTTCCTTGGTTCAGTGCGCAAAGCTGTAAAAGGGAAAAGAGAAGAGAAGAGACGGAGAAGCGAGAGAGAAAAAGTAAGATATAATAAAAAAAGAACGAAAGAAATGTTTGTCGCTGAGAGAAAGATATTAAGATAACCAGATTGCATTAACTATTCTCTATAGGGCAGAAAGAATGTGTGATGCTTAACCTACGAATAACTTCTACTAATTTCTACGAGAGTAAAATCTGACGGTACTGATTGTTTGAGCTTAATATATGCATACGGCCTCTGATCTCAAGAAAAAGAGAAGTAGATATATATGAGTAGAAATAACTCGTAGTCCGCTGCCGTAGTTTGCCATTATGAAATTACTATGATATGCTGAATCATTTAATTCGAATGGCAAGGACCTGGAAAGCTTCCTAAAAAAATCACAACATAATCTGATGCGTTTATTCCGACATTTTAAAAATGGATAAAGATTTTTTTCCCCGGCTATACCCCATTCATCCTCCAATCATTAATTATCTAGGGAACCACAACTTCAAACATAAAGAGACAAAAGAAAACGTGTATCAATCATTAATTACGTGTGGGATCACTAATTAACTAGGAAATTGCTTATATTTGAAAATTTTTACAACTGACGCGCATAAGTATTCATATATAGTACATCAAATATTCATATATAATACATTAAGTATTCATACCTAAGATATCAAGTATTTAAAAAAAAACTGGATACATCACTCACCCATTTTTTACACGTTTTTAGAGGTGGTTTTTTTTTTCTCCGTTCACTCTAACCAATATTTCTGACAATCTATAAAGAATTTTGCGAATTTAAAATCACAAATGTCTTCTACGCAATTTTCTCTTTCAAATGAGATCCATGATGAAGTACTTTTGAGTTATCCGTCACGCAAGTATTCATACCTCATAAAATTATTTATATCTCGTCGTGCAAGTATTCATACCACGTCGAACAAGTATTCATACCTAAGATATCAAGTAAAAAATGATTGAGTGGTAATGAAATTTTAATCGGTAAAAAATGAGTGAATGATGTGTCCAGTTTTTTATTTGTGAAATACTGATGAGGTATGAATACTTGAATGACAAGGTATGAATACTTGTGCAACGGACAACTCGAAAGTATGTCATCATGGATCTCATTTGAAAGAGAAAATTACATAGAAGACGTTCGTGGTTTTAGATTTGCAAAATTCCTCACAGATTGTCAGAAATATTGGTTAGAGTGAACGGAGAAAAAAAATCACCTCTAAAAACGTGTATAAGATGGGTAAGTGATATGTCCAGTTTTTTTTTTAAAATACTTGATATCTTAGATATGAATACTTTATATATTATATATGAATACTTGATGTATTACATATGAATACTTGCACTCGCCGCGATAATGACGCGTTTTATTTTGTCTTTTAGCGCTGAAATTTGTGGTCCCCTCTTAATTAGTGGTCAACAAAGATAGTTATTGACTGGGGGATGAATGGGGGATAGGAACTGGGAGATAGTTAGTCGGTCCCTTTAAAAATACCCAAGCTTCAATATGTTTCACTAAAAATGTCCACACCCACTCGAGATTTTTTAAAATGTCCAAACCGGCCATTTAATGGCCGGTCCCGATTAAAAAGCCCACCGGTCCCCCTTTTTTTTTTCTTTTTTTTTAGAGACAAATAGCTAAAATGATAAAATATAACACTAAAAAATCGAATTTTATTTTCCTTTGTCAAATTATTTTTTGATAGCATATTTATACTAAAATACGCTAAATCCCTTTGTCAAATTATGTTAATTTCTGCTGATTTACACTAAATTACTTGAAATTATGTTAATTTTTTTTAAGAGACAAATAGCTAAAATACTGAAATATAACACTAAAAAATTGAATTTTTTAAAATATTTGTTAGATTACTTTTTTGATATATAATTAGCATATTTATACTAAAATACGCTAAATTACTTGAAATTTTATTAATTTATGCTAAATTACACTAAATTACTTGAAATTACAATAATTATGTAGAATTATGCTAAAATACGGTAAATTACGCTAAATTACATATGAATAGGAATGATATCTTCACTGAGAAGGCGAAAAACAATGACGAAACTTCAAACGACCATAAAACGGCGCTCGAGTGTCCGATTTCAGCAAATGACCACTTTTCAGAAAGCTTGTGAAAATACGCATGCGTCAGAACCGGCAATGCCGGATTTCCAAATTCATAATTGCCAAAAAACAAAGGGAAGAGTCTCAAAACTTCAGTTGAAGTTTCCGATTAAGATTTTCATTTCTATTGTTCAATCTACGTAGCTCAGTAAATTAGTTATATAATGAACTTGTAGAATACCAATTTTTATTATTTTTGGAATTTGTTTACTATTTTTTATGATTTATGAAATATGGCACAAAATAGGCCCTATTCATACGTAATTTAGCGTAATTTACCGTATTTTAGCATAATTCTACATAATTATTGTAATTTCAAGTAATTTAGTGTAAATCAACATAAATTAACATAATTTGAAGTAATTTAGCGTATTTTAGTATAAATATGCTAATTATATATCAAAAAAGTAATCTAACAAATATTTAAAAAAAATTGATTTTTAAGTGTTATATTTCAGCATTTTAGCTATTTGTCTCTTAAAAAAAATTAACATAATTTCAAATAATTTAGTGTAAATCAGCATAAATTAACATAATTTGACAAAGGGATTTAGCGTATTTTGGTATAAATATGCTATCAAAGAAGTAATTTGACAAAGGAAAAAAAATTCGATTTTTTAGTGTTATATTCAGCATTTTAGCTATTTGTCTCTAAAAAAACAAAAAAAAAACGGGGGAACCGGCCATTAAATGGCTGGTTGGGCTTTTTAATCGGGACCGCCATTACATGGCCGGTTTGGGCATTTTTAAAAATCCCGAGTGAGTATGGGCATTTTTAGCGAAACATATTGAACCATGGGTATTTTTAAAAATGTCGGCGTTTATTTCAAATCAGATGGTTCAAATTACTTGCAATAATTAATTAAAATTGTTCATTTGGCTGTATTTTGACGAGTGGTTGAATGATTAATTTCAATTATTTTTTTTGTTTTTTTAAGTTCATTGTGTATAAGATCAAGAGATTGCAAAAAAAAAAAATTCATTCATTCATTTTTTTAATATTATTTTTTCACCGCTTGAGATCAAAATCAGTGATTCATATTTGTTATTTAAGAACAATTCAAGAAATTTTAAACTTAAAATCATAAACTATGTTAGCAAGAATAAGGTTATACTAACCTTGCTTAACTGCCTCCTTAATTTGCAAGAATATCACATAAAGATATTAACATGAATATTCTTTTCCTAGATTGAAATCCATAGGAAATTCAGAATCCTCTTTATCTGGTATGATAAAATAGATGAATCTAGATTATTCATGAGAATTTGATTTGAACCGTAAAATTTTAAATTAAAAGATCCAATACTCATTGCGTTGGTGTTTGGATCATCAAAAGAGTAATAGAACAATAGCATTGTTCAGGTTAGTAAATGAAACAGTACGAGAAGAATACTAATTTGAATCATGCGAGAAAAGTACAAATATTTATGAGTGAGGCTACGGTACTATGCATAGCACGAATGCGTCCATGGTACGGCTCAATATTTGAGTTTTCAAAATTTTAACGGTCGATCCGAACCGTTCAACGTGATTTTCACATAAATATGTACTTGCAAACCAAATTTTATATTTTTACTATTCTTTTAGATAGGTAGAAAATCACTGTTTTTGGATGGTCCAGAATTTTCAGATCAAGTGATTTTCTAAATTACACTAAATTATGCTAAATTACAATAATTATGTAAAATTATGCTAAAATACGGTAAATTACACTAAATTAATTCCTAATTCACTTTGGATATAAATAAAAATGTCGGTTATACATGGGATGGATGTAAAAATTGTAAATCTATGGGGCTATTTAAATTCGATTGAATTAATTAACATAACATTAAATAGAGCATGGGGATTTTAACCTTTGCATCACAAGTCCATAATCATGTCATAGATCAAATCTAAGGGCCTGTTCGGCAGCACAGTGGGCTGGGAATTGGGCACGGGAATTTTTTTTTTGAACTGATTTTTACTGTTCACGTGGGAAAAAAAAATTCAGTCTAAGTGATTTTTTTTTTTTTCCCACGTGAACAGTAAAAATTAGAGAGCAGCTGAACAGATCCTAGTAAATGGTGATGTGCATGATTCTTGGCAAAGCATTGCATGTGAGCCGCACGTGCATCTTTTGTTTGGTTGTTCTCGCCATTGACGAAATTGGCACTCATTGTGGCTTCTAGCAATCGAGGTCAAGGTTACTATTTACGTTAATGATTAATAATTAACATTATCTTTCATTGAAATTGTCGAATAGTCATATCGGATCTAACCGAGAGGAAACCATAAAATTATGATAGAATGTTGAATAAATAAAGAAAATTAATTAAGATAGAGTGCTGGATAGATATTTGTTTTGTAATTTATCTACGAGAGAAGTTAATAGGTGATGGGCTAGGGTGAGTCATGGAGTAAAACAAGTTTGTACTCTACGTCTCATTATTTTCATTTTGAAAATCCAAACAACCGATCCATTGGTCCAGAATTTTTTACTGTTTTCTACTTGTTCACCCGGATCAGCGATTTTCAAAGTGGTTTAATAAATAGTAAAAAAAAAATCCAAAAAACGTAAAATTTGGTCTCCAAGCACATTTCAATATGGAGATCATGTTGAGCGGTTCGGATCGATTGTTTGAATTTTTCAAAATGAATATATTGCGTGGAGTACAAACTTGTTTTACTCCATAGCTCATCCTAGCCCATCCCAAGTTAATAGTATTTTTTTTGTTGTAACAATTAAAATTTTTAAAGGATATTTTTTAATTTATAAGGAGTATATATTAAAATTTATGAGAGAATTGATTTTTGAGCATTGTATGAGAATAATTTCATTTAATGTAGAAGCCAAAATTATATGAAATGAGTAAATTTTAGAGGGTTTGATTTGGCAAGTCGGAGTATATATTGGTAATATATATTTTTTTACGAAAGAGTTTCAGTACATTCAACAATTTTTAGATGTTATTTTCAAGAATTGAATCTAAATTTTTCTTAACAGAAATGATAACTCGTGTCCCTTCACTGAGCCCGCAATTTTATACATCAATAATATATGTTTTTAAATATTTTAATTTTATTAATAAAATAATTTGAGACAAATAAATTAATTTTGTTTTGAGTTAAGAAAGAGTTGAAATATTTTTTTTTAGTCTATGATACTATGCATAGCACGGATTGGTCCGTACTACGGATCAATATTTGTTTTCAAAATTCTAACGGTCGATCCAAACCGTTCAACATGATTTCCATATGAGAATACTTGTAGGCTAAATTTTCTATTTTAAAAAAAAATTACTATTTTTTTAGATAGGTATAAAATCATTATTTTTGGATGGTCCAGAATTTTCAGATCAAGTGATTTTCAACCTATCTTAAAATATAGTAAAAAATTTGAAAAAATATAAAATTTAGTTTGCAAGTTCATATTCATGTGGAAATCACGTTGAACGGTTCGGATCGACGATTAGAATTTTCAAAATAAAAATATAACTCAGTAGTACGGACTAATCCGTGCTTTGCATAGTAACATAAACTCACTCTCTTTTTTTCTATAAAATTCATGAAAAACAGATTCTCAATTTTGCAAACACTTGACCCTTTATATTCTTTTTTTTTTTTTGTATAAACACCGTTTGTTTGTCGGTGTTCACTGTTCACCTCCTATAGAAAATTAACAAGTACCTTTTCCTGAAAGATCAAAAGGGACCTAAAACGAGGAGAAATTATTAAAAGCTGAAAACAGAAAGACTGTCTCACGCGGTCATGCCACGTGGAGAGAGACACGGTTCTCGAAGCGCACCACGAAGCCACGTATCAGAGAATAAATGACAAGAGGCGTACGATTGGGACCAAATTTTGACCTCGGCTCTTTAAACCAATCCATGTGGATCCAATGCTTCTGTTAAAGAAGAATTCCGAGTAGGTCTGATGGGCATCGACCTACTTTAGTTTGATAGATGTGATGACCATCCGATCAGCATCAAGATTCGTGCACTCTGCATCAAAATTTGTGCGAGTCTGAATCAATTTCCGTGCGTACAGATTTAATGCTAATCATACGATGCTAGAGTTAATTGAACCTAAAAGTAGGTCCGATGCCCATCAGACCTACTCTCTCGTTAAAGAAACAGAGACAGTGCAGTGTATTACTGACAGCACAAGGAGAATTTCTAAAGAGCATCTACAGCGATGGAATAAAAAAATTAACTACCGCTATATAGTCATTAAAAAAATTAATTAGATGCGCAATTTTATATCGTGCATCTCCGCAATTATTATTGATTTCATTTTTCATCCACATCAGTAGCGAAGAGAGCGGACAAAACAAACGGAGCGAATAGGAATAAAATGTTTCGCCAGGTGTTCAAAAGAAAATGTTTTCTTTTAAAGTAAACTTGCTAATTTAGAAATTGTGGTATATCCCAGCAATTATATTAGCAATTAACACATCAAATTAGCAATTTAAAAGATATCACCGTTGTAGATGCTCTAAGTCTCGACTGATGTCTGATCTAAGCCGATGATTGGCATCAAGGTATCTGCGGATGATGCAGATTCACGTAGCAGTTAAGATTAGTGCATATTTAATTTGCTCGTACATTTCTCGATACATATCAGACGGTTTAGACCGGACAAATTTCAGTATGGCGTTCGTTCAAAGATGAGAAACATGTCCAAAGTCATTTGGATATACTTCTATCCAAAATTGACAGACCACACAATTATATCTTATCAAAATTGATCAAATTAATACTAAGAGAGGTTTCTTTGACGTTAGTCCCTCTCTGTTAAGCAAAAAGGGAACCAAATTCCTTGTCTTATTTCTTCTTTCTATTCTAATTTGAAATCAAATTACGAGCAGAGCAACGATAGAGAAAATTTCTCCTCACTCTTTGCGTTGCTGATTTCATCTTCATTTATCTTTCTTTGTTAAAAGTTACTAGATTAGATTCAAGACTTAACGAGAAAATAGTTGAAGGCTAGCGATCTAGACACTAAAACACTACCATAGTTGGGTGAGATGAACAACGAGATCTTCTCTCCGTCCTCGAGTCCCAAGCGCAAATCACATTGCTTCCGCTCAGAAAAGTGTTGTCGGCAAAATTTGAAGAGGCGATCTGGTGCAAGAAGAAAGTGCAACCAAAAGAAAGAAAATTTTTTTTTTTTTTGTTTTGGCTTAATGAAGATAGACTGATGTAAAAGATATTCCTATTAGTGTTAATTTGATCAACTGTAATAGATGTTATTAGAGGCGGATCTAGTAAGAAGCTATGGGGGTCAATTGACCCTCATTTATTTTCAATTTTTTTTTATAATTATACATAAATTTATGTATATTTTAAAGTAAAATGCTATATAACTATAAAATTAATCCCTATTCGCAGTGTAAATTTTTTATATAATTGACCACATTCAAATTTAACCTCCATATCTTAAAAGTCTAATTTTGTCCCTGAATGTGATTGTGTAGTCTGGAGATGTTTTGAAAAGAAGTTTTGTCCAAATAACTGACAAGTTCTCAACCTTTCACTGAAATCCTCCCCTCTTTTCCTGCTCCTGCTCCTGATAATGACAAGTTTCAATAAACATCAAACTGAAATCTGCATGATGTCCGGCATAAGCCGTGAGATTTACACGAACAGTTTATATTTAGAATTTACAAAAAAAAAAAGATTTATGCAGATTTAAATCGGCTCGTACGGTCAACGCAGATTATACAGTTTAAAATGTTTGTTCGATGCACATTAGAAACCCCCATCTCCCTACTGAATTCACACGCGCAACTACCTTACCATTTGAGTTTGATTCTGGTCCGTTCATTTTATATTGACACAAATCATAAAACTTCACGTGAATTTCCAAATAAGTCAGGACTGATCGATTCTTATTCAGATCGAACGGTCTGATTCGAAATCCACTGATTACGTTATCCCACTACAGAGTCTTAATTCTTATTCAGATCTGTCAGTGACTTGTCGCACCAATAAATAGTATTTAGATGCCGTAGAATATCAGAATAGGAAAATGAGATGCCTTGGACCGGAGATTAGGAACAGGATCCTCTTCTAAAACGGAGATCAAGTCAGTAGATACGCACCGAATTACATTAACTCCTATTCATCGAATTCCTAAAATACAGTACATCTCGAGTTACATTTTATTCATGGAATGAGAGTAGGTCCGATGCCCATCGGACCTAGCTTGGTTCGATGGGTGTGATGACGATCCGATCTGCATCAAGATTCATTTGATATGCATCAAAATCCGTGCAAATCTGTATTGATTTCCGTGCACATAGATCTTGATGCTAATCGTACGGTGATAAAACTAATTGAACCTAACTGTAGGTCCGATGCCCATCGGACCTACTCCTATCTCTTTATTCATTCAATCTGTACTAATATTGCTTACAATACCAAATGAAATTAAATCATAACCGGTCCCGTGTGAAGAGACATCTCACCATAAATTGGAATGTTAGTTGCGATTCCTCCAAAAATCACAGAGAAGACCTAGCTAGCAAATCGATAAAAGTATTTTGTTTTCATGCCACCTATAAGGAGAAATAATTTACATCTAGCGAACCGTGTCCACCAACTAGAGTGAGTGGATCGATGGTTGGATAAAAGAAATGTGGTGAAATAATTGTTTTTTGTATTGTAGAGATTTATTTAGGATCAAATTATAACGAAATTAGATTGAAATTTTGCTTCGGCAAAGAAACTGTATAGGTGAGGTGCGTTTACGTCCAAATTTGTATGAAAAAAAAAAAACAGAGAGAAAAAATAATTCCCCAATTAAAATATTTTCTTAATAAGTATATCAGTTAATATACCAAAAGAATTAGATAAATTGATAAATTTCAGTCAAAATATTAAGAAAAAAATATTGAGCTCTTCTATTATTATTTTTTTCATAAGAAGATTGGGATTAATTCACCTAACACTTTGATGTTAACAAAAAAAATTCATACAAAATTCAAACCCGCAACCTCCCACACGAAGAGCATTATCTTTTATTACTATATCAAAAACTAGTTCATTGAAGAGTCGGGCTACTATAATATCAATGTTATTTCAGTTGTAATGACATTGTCTCCAAAATAAATCAAATGAGTATCAAACAATGAATCCAAAATCATCGTAAACCGATCTACTCATATACATGCAAAATTTACAAAATTTTGAATTCATTGTGTACAAAAGCAGGTGGTAAAAAAATAATGAAAAATAAATGCATTAAAATTAACTTAAAAACCTTCTTCTATCTTTTTTTTTTCTTTTATTAATTATCTTACTTTCCGAAATAAAAAAATCAATTTGTCAAAGTTGAGATTGATATAAAGCTCGGATAATGAAATGCAGTAAAACACAGCTAAACTAATATTGTTTGGATTTATTTTACGAACCATAATAAAAAAAAAATCAAAATCTAGGAAACTAACAAGATGGTTTTTTTTTTACAAAAACTGTTAAGTACCGAATAGGTTATTCGGTACCTCTTATTTAAATCCAAGAGATACCGAATAGCATATTCCGTATCTCCTAAGTTTGCCTTTTTATTTGACAATGTCTACAGAAAATATGTATTCTTCATGTACCGAATAAGGCTATTTGGTCCCAACCCGAATTCGCCACAGAACTATGGAAGCAAAAACTTACAAAAAAAAAATACATGTACTGAATAGCCTATTTGGTACAAGAATATTCTATAGAAAGCTGCATAGTTAGTAGTGAAAAAAATATAACATGAGAGATATCAAATAGGCTATATATCTCTTAAATTTAAATGGGACGTACAATAACTTATTAGATACTTATGATTTTTTTTATGATTTTTATAAAATAAAAAAGAAACTATCATGTTGGTTCCTACCTTTTAATTATGGTTTATAAAAAAATTCATGATTTTTTGTGTGCATCTCGTAGTGTGTGAAGTACTTTAGAACAAATAAAAGATGCATGGAATTCACAACTGCGTGCCTTAACAATTAAACATTTTTTTGTTGATTAAAGAGCTTCTCGTTGATCATTCCAACAAGATAATTGCAAATTTTTTTCCACTGTCTTGTCTTTTAAGCAAACAATTAGATCTTTTGACTCTGTATAGTTCACTGGAAATTTTTTATTCATAGAATTATTAAATTCAGATGTAAGAAATAAAAAGTTTGTCTCATTTTCAACAAATATAGAAATATCAGACTCATTGAGTCCAATCCAAATATATGGATCGGACTCATTGGATCCGATTCATTGGTATTTTTATTTTTTTTAAATTAGGTGCCGATAGGAAATATATATATATATATATAGAGAGAGAGAGAGAGAGAGAGGAGGGTTTCAATACCTCATGTCCGAACTACTCAACACGATGTCCATACTAAAATATGCTTGGAGATCAAATTTTATAATTTTTGGAAATTTTTTACTAATTTTTAAGATAGGTACAAAATCACTGTTTTTGGAACCTATCTAAAACAGTGATTTTGTACCTATCTAAAAAAATACCAAAAATTACAAAATTTGGTCTCCAAGCATATTTTAATATGGATATCATGTTGAGCGGTTCGGATTGACAATTTAGGTTTTGAAAATGAAGATATTAAATATGAGGCATTATGAGGTATGAAAAAACATGAGGTATTGGAACCCTCCTCATATATATATATATATTAATGGATCTGGACCATTGAGTCCGATTCATATATTTGAATCAGACTCAATGTATCAGATCTTTCTATATTTATTGAAAACGAGACACTCTTTCTAAAGATAAATAATTTCCGAGCTCACTTATTGGAGGAAACAAATTCGGATAAAATGAGAAAAATAAGCATTGTGATTTAGGTTTTTTTCTTCTTCTATTGTTTTTGCTAACTTTCAATTTTTGTGTTGTACCATTTGAATTGGGAATTTGGTGGGATGTATTTGTTTTGGATGAATATACATCATAAAATTGTTCGCGATGAAATTCTCACAAAATTATTATAATTTTGAGAATATATTGCCGTACATGAAGGTATATATTTAAGGGTTTGTTCGGTTGTTACGAGATTATGTGTGATGAGATTTCTCAACTACGAGAATTCACAAATTAATTTACAAAAATCCATACCATCAGCATGTACTGGGAAGTGCTGAAATGAATGTTCAATTGTATCTTTAAAATAGTTGTGAAAAATATTGATTTGTTTTTAAAATACGCATATATATTCAAATTATATTATTTATATCGACATTAATTTACTAGAACCAAAATTAAGTAAATTTAAAAATTTCATAAAAAATATTCAAATAAACAAAAAATACTAAAATAAAAATTTAGTAAATAAAAAAAATTCAAGTTGTAAAATGATGGACATATAAAAGTAAAAGATTAATTACTAGTTTAAGAATAAAGTATTATGTTTACTTTTCAATTTCTTCACATAAAAATATTTGAAAGAAACAATTATATTTGAGAAAAATAAAAGAATAAGTAAACTCGAGAACAATATAAGAAAAAGATGGAGTTGCAATCCCATAAGAAAAAAAAAAACAATTAAGTCCGAGCAAAAAAAAAATCCACTAATTTAAAAAAGGTGGTTGGAATATGGAAGGAAATTTATTCCCAATCCAAGAAAAATTAACAAGCTAGACGATCGCTAATTGGAAAAACTTTTCTATATACGAGGTTGCTTTTTCCAAAAAAAATTATGAAAATATGACTAGCCAAAACAGGTCCAGATTAGTCCTATGTATTTGATACTAATATATCTATACGATATGTATATGAGATGTATCGGAATCAGAATCGTATTTTATTTCTTTTAATATTTATATAAATGTTATAGGAAGAAAATTCATACCTCATAATACCTCATATTTTATATCATATTTTATTTCATTGTTTTTAATGCTCAAATTGTCAATCTGAACCGAACATGAAATCCATATTAAAATATGTTTGGATACCAAATTTTATAATTTTTGTAAATTTTTTACTATTTTTTTAGATAGGTACAAAATCACTGTTTTTTATTTTGAACGATAAAAAAATAGTAATTTTGTACCTATCTTAAAAAACAGTAATAAATTTAAAAAAAAATTAAAATTTCATCCCCAAACATATTTTAGTATGAATATCATGTTGAACAGTTCACATCGACAATTTAGAATTTGAGAATTAACATATTAAATGCGAGGCATGATGAGGTATAAAAGGCATGGGTATTAGAACCCTCTTCTATTTCAAAATAAAATATATGATTTTATGTATACAGTAATAAAGTATGCTTACATCAAAATAAACAAGCTAATCGCAGATTGATTTTTAAATAAAATCCCATAATAGTATAGCATAATTAGTTTTATTTTTTAATTTTTGAAAAAAAAATGTTGAACAATTTATAATTTTCTCCTTATATCGTGTCATTTGTTTAGACCATGGACCCACTTCCCTTCTTCACCACTTAACAAAATTTCTCCTCACAAAAAATATTTGCTGAAATTTTAACGCATTATCCCAGTGTACAGTGCAAAGTAGAAGCACTGAGCATTGATTGGTATTTTTAAAACAAACTTTTATTAATATATTTTTGACAGGAAGCAAGCATGCATGATACTAATTCCTATGTAAAGTGAGTGAGCGCTGAGTCTGAGCCGCATAATCAGCAATTGATGGGAAGTACGGGCAGAAAAGGAATAGTACAGTTAGGAGAAAATTTTTAGAAAATTTTTAGAATTGATGGTTATTTAGGGTCCGTTTGGAAAAATTACTGTTCATGTAAGAAAAAAAAATTTACTTAAGACTCAGAGTTAATTTTTTTTTCCCACGTGAACAGTAATTTTTCAGTTCTATTTTACCCATTTGTGTGCCCATTCCCTTGGGCCGAACAGGGCCATAAAGGTTGAGAGTTCAATTCCCCTCATGATCAGAGACGAACGTAGAAATTCTGTAGGGGAGTAGAAATCGGATTTAGGATTTAAGATTTAGAATTTAGGATTTAGATTTTAGTACTTCCCATCAATTGCTAATCGGGTACTTTGAGAAGCACTAAGCATTATGTTGATGGGAAGTACGGGCAGCTTACCGCTTGACCAGCTGTTTAACAATCATTAGCAAAGGGGGACAGCAGGTGGGTCCTAAAGTGAAAAGAGAACTTGGAAGAATCTACAAAGAAAAGAAAAGAAGAAACAACGGAGCGAACAAAAACCAGCCTTAGATGAAAGGAACGTGGGATGGGATGACGTGGCCCAGTTGGACGAGGGACAAAAAGGTTAGCACACAGTACACTTAGAGTGGAGAGGTTCTAACCTGGTTCTATCTGGATTTTATGAGACGATCAAGGATTACACTATCTGCAGCGGGTCACTAACATAGCAATAAATTCTGAAATTTGAGAAAAATTCTACAAGGTCTAAAACTTGTAGTTAAATAAAACACGGATATAATTCGATAATAATTTGTTCGTTTACATTGCAAATAATAAAAAAATATAAAAATATCTTTACGAGTATGAATATAATAAGTCCATAAATTTTGTAATATTTGATCAACAAAGTTTTTATTTAAGTCGGCTCTCTACTAATATTGCCACATTTATTTGTTAAAATTTAGATCAACATGAAAAAAGTCCGTACAATTTTTTAGTCGTCGTATCAATCTATTAGTTAATTTCATTTTTCTCAACGTCTCAATATTTGAATGTCTATTCTAACATTATGATCACCTCGCAACTTTATACAAGTATATGCATTTTTTAAGCTCAACACTTGTAGCGTTCATGAATAATTGCTTGGTAATTTCCAGTGTTTACATATATTCTATTTTTCTACAAAAAGTTGATAAAAGAAGGCAACATGATTAGTAGATGTAATTTTACGAAACACATTTTTTCATATTTACGTCTTAATGTGATCAGAAAAGATCTCCAAACATATATGAAAAAGTCAAAGAGAAGAGTTGTATTCTTTGTCCAAAAAAATAGTTTATACAAAATTTTCGAAAATTTCACAAATAATATTTTTATTATACAAATAAATTATGAATTAATATATTTTTTTGGCTAACTGATAACTAAGGTATTCTTTTTAGCTAAAGAGCTTGTATTCTTTTTAACTAAAGAACTTGAATTTTGTTCCTCTACTTTTTAATTTCATAATAATTTTTTCAAAAAAATTTATATGTCAATTTAAACGGTTAGTAGTGATCTATGTTATTTTCTCCACGTGCACAAAAAATATTATCACTTTTTTATTTTGTTTTTATATAAATCAGTAAGTCGAAAAATCAACGTCCAAAATTTATGAAAGCTTAACGCCGATCAAAACAAATTCGAAATGTCATAATCTTTTACATGCGCATTGAGAGAATAAGATAAATCAAATCGAACGGTTTTATTTTAACATTTAACTTCTAAATTTTAAATTATTAATATTTAGAAAATAGAGGAACAAGAAATGAAGACATTAGAAAGCGAGGTAGACCAGTTGGCTAGAAAAACTTTAGAACTATTGGTTATTCAAAATTTGAGAGTTTAATTCCAAAGTTTTTAGAAAAAAAGAAATGAAAACATTGAAATCTTCTCTCTCCGTAAAATCTGTTAAACAGGGTGACTCGGTTCACGCATTCCAGTCCCTTCACCGGCCCCACAGGATGAATAGGCTTGAAATGATTCCTTGCTCGTCGATTTATGTTTCATTCACGTGACAACACGAACCACGAAACAACTTAAGTTCCACCGACTGGTGTTGCTTTACTGTTTCTTGCCTTGCCCCTTCTGGGCCCCATAAGACAGTGTCACAGTAGCAACTTGTAACAGAATGTTGCCCGTTTAGATTGCGCAGATGAGGCTCGTTTTTTTTTTTTTTTGAAAAAATGGGATCTTCTTTCTTTGAAAAAAATGGGATTTTCTTTCTTTGAAAAAAATGGGATTTTCTTTCTTTGAAAAAAATGGGATTTTCTTTCATTAGAAATCAGAAAGTCAATAGTTAGCCAACTCCAAAACTCTGGAGCAGAAACATATACATCAACTGATACACACCAGTACCATACAAAATACAGTAAAACAAACTAAATATAGCCTAATACATCACCAAAAGCTACCAAGACACTGCAAATACCAGTACTGATAAAAACACACAAAAATACTAGAAATCAGTCCAACAACTATTTAGATATCCTATTTGAAGCATAGAGGTTCATTCTCCTAGATCCTGAAGTGTTGGTATAGCCCCAACGTCGGTCATATCCCCCTCTGTTAGATCCACCTCTTCTCCTAATGGAATCAGAACCTGACATGGCATATCATTAGTGCTCAAGGGAGGAATTAAGAAAAAATGTAGTAAATAACCATTATTCAATGATTTGCACCAGAAAGTTGTTAAAGAGATAATCTTTGAACCCACAGCCTGCAAAGTAGGAACAGAAGAATTTTGAAAATATATCTTATTCCTCTCAAGCCTAAGACACCACAAAACAGCTCCTCGAACAAGTTCTACCAAAGGCTTGTCTTTGAGGGGTATAAGAGCATTTATAAACCATATATCATCTATAGTAAAACCATCAAAAATAAAATTATTGTGTGCTACAATCCATCTCCAAATTTGAAATATAAAAGGGCAACAAACAAAAAGATGATCAGTAGGCTCAAAAGCACCACAAAAAGAACATGCTGTATCACATACCCAACCTTTATTTATTAGATTTTTCTTAGTAAGAAGTTTATTACTCTTGAGAAGGTAAAGAAAAATCTTAATTTTAAGAGGGATTTTAGAAGACCAAATTGATGTAAATTCATTGTTAACCACCCCTCCATATTCAAGCCAAAGATAGTAAGAGTGTACAAAAACATTTCCTTTAGAGAACCATCTCCATAATAAAGAGTCAGGTAAACTAGAATTAGGGTGACAGTCATGTAACATAGTGGACAAGGCATTCCACTCAATAAATAGAACACCCGTTAGTTGTCTGGTAAAAGAAAGCTGTAAAGAACTCTGAAGAAAAGCTTCAATAACCAACAAATCAGGATCCACTGCAATATATTAAATAAGTTTGGATATAAACTAGCAAGGGTATGTTCTGAAAACCATCTATCAGTCCAAAATTGAATAGTAGAACCATTTTCTAATTTCCTAGAAAAGAAAAATATTTAACAAAATCTTTTATTTACAAAAATAAAAGGGTGAAATAGAGTCTCGAATTAAATTATTCTAAATAAATTTTCAGAATACAATATTGAAATTCCTCACTAAAATAGTCTCAGACTCTCAATTAATTGTCGCATGCGGGCCATCCAATTAGAAAATGGGTCGGGTTATAGTCAATTTCTATTGAGTCCGGATTTGGGATTGTGGATTTAGACTGAAACGAAACTTGGGCTGGGCTGCAGTAGTGTCAAGGACAAGTATCCTCTCCAATATTGTAAAAGATTCCCGATTAATTCTCAGGCGCTTTGAGATTCGGGCGGGGCAATATTATTGGGCTTTGAGATTCGTGCCAAGTTAAAAAGAACGGTCCAAATCCAGTAATTCTAAAAGATTCTCTATTACGGTACCGGGGAGGATCTAAATTCGTAGTGTCAAACGGTCAATAATTCAAGAAGGAAAATGTTTTGAATAAAAATTAAAATATTTCAAGAAGGAAAATGTTTTGAATAACAATATTTTCTTTATTTACTCAGAAATGATTTTTGAACCAAGATCAATAACTCAGATCTAAAATATATATATTTTTTTTCCAATAACACACAAAGAAACATTTTAATTTTCTTACGGTCGCAAAAAATCCGGCCTGAAAAATGTTGATATGGATTATTTGTGTAGTATTTCTAATAAATCAAATTATATAGTATTTCATCTATTTAATATATAAAATATTTCTAATATTTCAATACAATAAATAAATAAATTATATTTTCTGTTTAATTAAAAAAAATCAGAAAAAACTAAAATCGTGAATTAAATTCACGGTTTTAGCCTAAAACCTAAAAAAAAGATTTCCGGTTTTCCAAAACCGTGGATTTGTTCTGCGGTTTTGGAGGGGTTAAAACCGTAGACTTAATTTGCAGAAAGTTGGTCCAAAACCGTGAAATAAAATTGCGGTTTGGGCAATTTTTGAAATCTTGTCAAACAGGATGTAGAATTCGAATTTTTTTTATTTTAGATATTAATAAAAATTTCGGGATAAATCGTATCCTTGGATCCTGATTTTTATAAAAACCTCAGCACGTACAAATATGGACACTACACAAGTACATAGCGAATCCGCATCCTCGGCATTAACTTTTGAGTTAATTTCCAAACCGTTCGATCAGAGGATACGAATTCCTACATGGCTAGGCTTGCCATATTTCCTATGTCGTGACACGTCAAATCGGGTAATTTATCTTTTTTCATGCATATATTTTTCTAATTCAGAAAATTAGAACTCAAATTTTTGAAACAAAACAGAACCATAAACTGATTGCCATGATAAAAATTTAGAACAAATCTATGGGTGCGTTCCTTGCGTTAAATTTTCACAGGAGCTATTGAAAGTCAGAAGGAAAATCACAATTAACCTAGTGACTAAGATAATACTTTCATACAGTCGTATATTCGTTATCAAATTAATATTTCTTTTATAAATATTTAAAGTTGAAAAACAATATCTCATCTTTATTTTAAAAAAATGTTTCCACATTGTTTGTTTTATATGTTTCCGGTGAATAACCATTGAAAACATATAAATAATTGCTTATTCGATATATATGATGTGATTTGATTAGAAACCGAACAAGAAAGCAACAAAACATTCAGCATCAATGACTCGAAACAAGACTCCTAAATACTTGAACAAACAACAAAATCCAACATCATCTATGAAAGACTACAAAAAACGAAAAAAACAGTCCAACGAAACCGAACTAGAAAATAGTATATGTTTCCGGTGAATAAGCATTGAAAATATATCAATAATTGTTCATTCAATATTATATGATGTGATTTCACTAGAAACCGAACTAGAAAGCAACAAAACATCATCCACGACTCCTAAATACTTGAACAACCAACAAAATCCAACATCATCTATGAAAGACTACAAAAAGTTTGCACAACTAGACATAAGATATTCTAACACACAGTGCATCATTACAAAATTCAAGCACATCAAAATAATGCAACACGAGAATTGCTTATCGCTTCTTGGAGACACCAACAGTCTTACCCCTGCGGCCAGTGGTCTTGGTGTGCTGTCCGCGCACACGCAGGCCCCAGTAGTGACGCAGCCCACGGTGATTCCTGCATTGCAAAACAATATTGACATTATAAACTCCTACTTGAATTATTAAATCTAATTTCCCTCGCGCTGAATGTCCCCCTCTAATACTTCATCACATGATTTGAAGCATCATCATATATTTCAAAACACATTGATTAATCTCTAGAACAAAAGTTACAATCCGAATTGACTTCTGTGGCCAACCTCTGCTGCTACTGAATGATTAATGTTTTCAGTAACAGACTTCAAACTCCATCTGATGAAGTTATTAACCTGATCTTAAAAATATGAAGGGAATGAATTAACTATGGCTGTGAAGACATTTTAACCTGATCTTCTTGAGGCGCTCAAGATCATCCCTGAGCTTCATGTCAAGGTTGTTGGAGACAACCTGGGAGAAACGGCCATCCTTGTAATCCTTCTGCCTGTTCAGGAACCAGTCAGGGACCTTGAAAGCACGTGGGTTTGCCACCACTGTCATGAGGCGCTCCATCTCGTCAGCCTTCAACTCCCCAGCTCTGCAATTTGTGAAAATAAGATGAAGAAAACAACATCAACCAATTGCAACAAAAATGCTGTATGAAACTTATGTTGCTTTGAATTAACCAGCATTCATTACTACATAAATTACACAGTGCTCGCAGAGAATTTGTACAAGGATTTAAAACCGGATAAGTTAATAATTAAGCACTCAGCAAAAGGTATTTCATCCTCTGGCACCCCTAACATTAATTAAGACTGGATTATAACAAACCTCATTCGTTTAAAAGAGATGTCCAGTAAGTTCAAAGAGGAGGAATTATTACTGTTTCCATCCAACCTGACTGATAACTCATAATGATGCAAATTACAGTTTATAATAAGAAAAAACTGAATTTCCCAGCAAAGATTCCAGTTTTACTAATTATTTATGAAAGCTTTCTAATTGTTACCGGATACCTATATAGTACATAATGTTAACAGATTCCTATTTGTTCGAATAACCATCTAAAAGTTCACTAAAACAATTGCCAGACATACATGTATTTAACAAGCAACTTATCTAATAACTCTACTAGGAACCAATTATATAAATTTCAGGAAAAGGAAATTAAAATCAATCTTAACCATAACAGTTGGGAACAACCACAAGGCCAGATTAAAAAAAAAATTCAAATTTCAACTAATTGCCCAATCAGATTATAATCCGATCTATAAAAGAATGAGAGCGTTAATTAACTACAAGCCACACCAGAAAATTAAACTAACCCAGATCTACCCAGGGTCCAAACCTCTAGCTTCCAAACAGCAAACCGAAATCGAAGTCCAGAGAAAAATAACTACAATAAATGATACAATGGACTACAAGTACCTCTTGTTCATGTCGATATCAGCCTTCTTGCAGACGATGTTAGCGAATCTGCGACCGATACCCTTGATGCTGGTCAAGGCAAACATGATCTTCTGCTTGCCATCGACGTTAGTGTTGAGAAGACGGAGAATGTGCTGGAAATCTTCGTTCGCGATCAAAGACTGCAAAAAAAGGATATACAAACAATTAAAAACCAGATGCGAATAAATTAGAGCTAAAAGGAGTAGAACCAACCATGGTGGCCGCCGGTAGGGTTTTGCGTTGGAGTCTTGGAGGAGTGTTTCGGGACAGGATTGCTGCGCTATACGAGTCGTAGGGTTTTCGCCGTCAGAGAGGAGTGCTGCGTTATCCGAGCTGAGAGGCCTAGCCCAGTGTAATTTTGGGTGTTTCGCGCAGGGACCCTATACGCTCATCTTTTAAATCCGGTCCCTCAAATTTGAGGTTGGATCCGGACAGTCAGAACCCGGACAAATTCGGCTAGAATTCACTCAGTATGAATGGATCCGTATTTCTTCTGCAATTAGAAAATAACAGTCTGAATTTAGTTTTAACTGAATTAAAAATAATCGGTACCTATTATAAATATAGGGATCAGTTTTGAGATTCGTGTCAAAGTTAACAAACATTATAAATTTTATAATCCGACAATTTTATTAATATCCAAAGCTAAAATGCTGAAATATAACACTAAAAAATCAATTTTTTTTTTATATTTGTTAGATTACTTTTTTGATATATAATTAGCATATTTATGCTAAAATATGTTAAATTATTTGAAATTATGTTAAATTACGCTGAATTACAGTAAATTACGCTAAATTATAATAATTATGTTAAATTATGCTAAAATACAGGAAATTACGCTAAATTACGTATGAATAGGGCCGATTTTGTGCTATCTTTCATAAATCATAAAAAATAGTAAAAAAAATTCAAAAATTTCAAAAATTAGTATTCTGCAAGTTCATTACATAACTAATTTAGTGAGTTACGTAGATTGAATAATAGAAATGAAAATCTTAATCGGAAACTTCAACTGAAGTTTTGAGGCTCTTCCTTTTGTTTTTTGGCAATTTTGAATTGTAAAATTCTGCTTTGGAGACACTAACGCATGCGTATTTTTGCAAGCTTTCCAAAAAGTAGTCATTTGCTGAAATTGGACACTCAAGCGCTGTTTTATGGCCGTTTGAAGTTTCGTCGTCGTTTTTCACCTTCTCCGTAAAGATATCGGCCCTATTCATACGTAATTTAGCATAATTTACTGTATTAAAGCATAATTTAACATAATTATTGTAACTTATAATTTAGTGTAATTCAGCGTAATTTAACATAATTTCAGTAATTTAGCGTATTTTAGTATAAATATGCTAATTATATATCAAAAAAGTAATCTAACAAATATTTAAAAAAAAATCGATTTTTTAGTGTTATATTTCAGCATTTTAGCTATTTGTCTCTAAAAAAAAAGAGGAAGGTACCGGCCAAAACCGGCCAGAAAATGGCCGGTATGGACATTTTTAATAAAACCAATTGATTCTGAACATATTTATTAATTTGTAATTAACTTTGGATATTAATAAAATTGTCAGTTTTCTAATTGTAGCTCGAGTAATGCAAGAGGATATAGGAATTTTCTAATTGTACCTCAAATAATCTGAGGAAATACAGAGTGCTCCGAACCGCTTAATATGATCTCCATGTTAAAATGTATTGAAGACCAACTTTTATATTTGTTTTTGAAACTTTTTACTATTTGAAAATAAAAATAAAAATATAAAGAATAATTGAAGCACGAAAATAATGAGATATTTGTATATTAAAAAACCACTAAAAGATTCAATCACTTTTTTTATAGATTCCATTTGTGTACGTGTCTGGTAAACACTCAAGGACTCAACAAAGTGTTGAATTGTGTCATAATCTACTTGTCTGTTTTACTAGATTTGCAAAACATATACATGTTAAATTTTACAGTTTCTTGTCTTGAGATATTATGCAGGTTCATGACGATATAAATTGCTAAATATATATCAATGATGCATGATTAATTGCAATACTAATCAAGGATGAGTCATGAAGAACCAAACAAAAGACTTAGAAGCATCACCTCAAGATTAGGTCTAGAAATATGTAAAATTGGTAAAGTAAACTTGAGATTGAGGTATTTTGCACAAACCGCTACAACGGTTAAATAGCCGTTACAACCAGTGTTCTAAATAGCGCGCTATAGCGTTTTTGGACCCCAAACGCTACGCTATGACATCAAAATGCGCTATTTGCGCTATGGCCGCTACAGCACTATAGCGGTCCGCTATTTGCACTATTTGCACTATACAATATGGGTTTTTTTTTTTAAGCAATTTATATGGGTTTTAAATAAAGATAAAAAAAAATCTCAAACCGAAATTGAATTTGTTGCTACTTGCTACAGATCAATCAATTTGAAATTGGGAATAGAAATTGAAATTTGAATAGAAAAAAGTCCAAACCGAAATTAAAATTTGAATAAAAAAAATAGATTATGTCATGAATCATGATGCTTAAGATATTTTTAATAGGAAAAATGATAGTTTATGATATTACTATGGATATTTTGAATCGCAATTTGGACTTTGTACGGGTTCAATATGAATATTATAATTTCTTAATTACTTTGGTGTTATTTATTATTCTATGAGACTTTAGATAATGTTGATATTTAGTACAAATATTGAATATACGAAATGTAAAAAAAAAACGCTATTTGGAATAGCTTCCGCTATAGCGACGCTATTCGTTATAGCTTTTTTTTTAGCCTTCCCGCTACGACGCTATAAATGCTATTTAGAACCTTGGTTACAACATAATAATTCATAATTCAAAATGCACAGCGAAATCGATTTAATCCGTTGTGACAACTGTTGCAACGGAACCTCGGAACTTCCAGAGAGTTTCCATTGTAGCGACCGTTGTAACGCTTATAAGCGTTAGGGTCTCCCAGCGCAGCCAAACCTGCTATCTGGGGTTAACCGTTGTAACGCCTAATCTACCGTTGCAACGGTTGATGCCAGATACCTTATTTTGTTTCTCTCTCTATTAATATAACCAAAATATAAGTTTCGATCATCTCTCTAGCCACCTCTAACTACAATATTTCGAATTCCTTTGAGATTTAGAAAAAGTCATTGTTGCTTGTGCACACAACTTCAATATTCATACAACAATCTCAAGCATACTCAACCATAATCAATCTTGTGTAAGAAGTAGAGTGATCCGTTTGTGATCATCTCGTTTGTTTCATATTTTTGAGCCTTTAGTGCTCGTGAGCCATTTCCGTGCTCGGGCTGAGTGATTCCCAAGCTTTTTAAAGGCTCACCGGTTCCACCTTGTACTCATTTCTCATTAGGTAAAGAAAGGCCGAACTCTTCTATTTATTTTACGTGCCGAACTCCGTAAACAACTCTTGTCAAGTGTCTCTAAACTCTTCTATTTATTTTACGCACACTTATTTAGTTTAAAGTTATTCTAGTTTCCGCCAAGAGTAACTCATACACACGATAGTTAAAATAACCTCTTGCATCCAATGTATTCCGCGTGAATTGGAATTCTCAGACTCTTATATAATCTCTATTTATAACGAGGAGAGTTAAATGCCTTCATTTTTTGCGCCTCCATCTTGCCTCTATTTTTAAAACTTAAATAACTCAAAAATTAAAATCATAAACACCAAAATAAAACCGTTAGATGTGATCTATATTATTTTCTCTATGTGCTCATAAAAAAATTATCAAATTTCGGTTTTGTTTTTTATGTGAATCTATAAGTTGAAAAATCAACGTCTATAAATTATCCACATTAGTACATTTTTACAAGCTCTTGATGACAACCAAAATAAAGTTGAAATGTCATAATTTTTTATTCATGTATAGATAAAATTATGTAGATCGTATCCAACGGTTTTAAATTGTGACTTATTAAAGTTTTTAAAAATAGAAACATGATAGAGACATAAAATGAAAACATTTGAACCCTCCTCGTTTATAATTCATTTATAGATAAGGTCTGTGATTATTTTTCTTATTACCCACGTTAAATTTCGATATAATTCTCATTTGTAGGACTCCTAACGGTAAATTGTATCATTGAATCTTGATTTTTCTAAAGACCTTAGCAAGCACAAATATGGACACTACAAACAGAAGCAGAGTTATCCTTTCAAGTTATGAGAGTCAAACGTAAATATGGGTCAATCATATTAAAAAAAAAGTTTACTGTAAATGAAGATCATTTTACACCACCCATAATATTTTACTATGAATTTTATAAAAAAATAAAGCACAAATAATTTTTTTTGAAAAAAATAGAGATCAATTGATCTCCATTTTTTATTGTAGCTCTGCCACTTACTACAGAGTTAGTTTTGTCAATTTTTTTTTATGTCATGGCAGTCGAATCGAGTAATTTATATTTTTTTTCTATGTATATATTTTTGTAATTCAGAGAAAAAAATCTCAAAAATTTCGAAACAAGAAAGAATCACAGGGAACGAAAGATGGTAATTTGCACAAAGTGATAATTTCTTGTGGTTATGCATGAATAATTGAACCTCAACTATCAGAATTGTATATATTATGCCGTTCGTTACATTGCAATTAATTGTTTTGTTAGTACCAACAAAACATGCTTTCTAAATTGCCTTTTCTGTTCTTGCTTTTGTTTTCCTGACATGAAGTATGCATCTTTATGTAGCCACCAGGAGCACACAGCTGTTTTGCTTGAGTTTTTAAAAGCGTTATTTCTTCAAAAAAAAAAATCAATTATTTTAGACCAACACTGCACATCTATGTTACTCGGATACTTCAGATTAGGATCCGTACCTGTATCGGACACGTATCGGATACGAGTATGATACGCACTGATATGAGTACGATACGGTACCGATATGTGTCAAATACGCCAGCTAACATATCAGCTTGCATGGCGTATTCTTACTTAGCTGATACGGTCGCTAATACGTGTTAACACTGCACCGATACGCTATATCTGGACCGCACCATACATCTTTACCACTACAATAACTCATGTTTGTTGTTAGAAACGAGTTTATTCTTATTCAAGTGTCAAATTGTTCAACGGGTTGTCAAAGCTCGTCCAAACTCGGCTCAGCTGTATTAATGTAAACTGATCCGAACTGAGTTTCGGACCTGAATAATATAACAACGCATGTCCAATTATTGTTCGACCCATTTGTCCACTGTTCAATTAGCAGGCCTATCTAAGAGTTTGCTATATTTGCCAAAATATTAATGAAGAAGAAAGGGAGGTTTGCTTTGGGTAAAGACGGTGATCCCTTCGGTATATCCAGTTATAAATTTGATCCAGAATTGATCTGTAGTCTTATGAAATTGTTTTTATAGATACTGAGATGCTATTTTCAGTTATTTAAAGTCCATTTTGGAAACAAATTATGAGATCGTTTAGACTCAAACTTTGACAAATTTACATGCTAAAACATCTCTTATTTATTTTTTATTTTTCCAGCAAGCAGGTATGTTCGTTTTCAATCTAGCTAGAGCATGAGAAATTCTGATATATAAAACATAAAATATAATTGCGTTTTAAAACATAATGTTTTTCTCACATATTTTAATTGGAAATACTACATACAGCTTTAACTTTTATTTATCTAATACACTTTATTTCTTTTACAATTTTATTTATCAACCAATTATGCAACGTTGAACTCGTACAATTTTAATATTTTGTTGCTTGTTCGTTGTTTAAGTATTGTTAAATGTTTTAATTGCATGTACAATTCTAAAAATTTCTATGCAATTATGACAAGGCTGAATTTGAAGCATTAATAACAATGAATGAATTACACCTTATTTTTTAGATGAAACCAGTACCTACTAATAAGAATCAAAATTCAACATTTTCCACGTTAATAAGAAAATTCAGCATTGACATAAAGTTTTTGAAATAAAGGAAAAAAAAAAAATATTCTACATTTGTTTCCCTAGTACAACATATACGCAAAAAATCTGTGATAAAAATATTTTTTACCGACGATATCTTCGCGGATACTCTTGACGGTAATACCGATACGCTTGAAAATAACAATTTCTGTCGGTGTAACCCGACAATAGTTACTTTTTACTCACAGAATGTATTCTTCCATCATTAATACTCTTTCGTATATATTCTTACGACCATTACCATACTGTTCATGGCTGTGATTCCATCATTTTATGATGGAAGAAATAAGTCAACAATTATTTATTTAAAATTAATGAGTAATCAATAGGAATGTACACAAATCACCTAATGATTGGATATGTTACATCACAATACAGTTTCATAACAGCACAGCACGTGTGCTGGTTATATGTTGTGATCATTCGCATTATGTAACCAGTCTTAATTAGCATGACACTGCCCGACACACAAACTGGTATGGTTACGATATGTCATGTGATCACGTGAGTCACGCGTGATCAGGACCGTTGGATCTTAACATAATGGTGAATTTTGAATAAAGTAACTTAATTATGAAAAAATAGTTAAACATAACTAAACGTGTCAAACGTGACCAATCACGTTTGGACACAACACGTGTGGTCAGTGGCAGAGACACATGAAGCCCAGCAGTGGACACTTGCCGACCTTGGCTCAAAACAAAATAAAAAAATATACCTCTATTTTTATACCTTAGTCAGAAAAATTTATTACTTAGAACACAAAAGTTACAAGAAATTTTCTACCCTGAAAATGTTTCTCCAAATTATGCTTCTATTTTTATTTTTTTTCTCAAAAAAATTATAATAGTATACTTAATTTAAAAATAATTATGGAATTATGTCTCGCTCTGAAATTTTGCTCGATACTGCTGATTATCTTGGCTACGCCATTGCATGTGGTCATAGCATAACTTATGTGCCAATACAGCACAATACAGCACGTCAAAATTTAACTTTAATTACAGTAGATACGACACGTGACTTAAGTCATAGTGTAACTAATTACGGCACGTTATTTATTTAATTACATCCCTAGAACAACTCTAGCACTGCTCAACGAAATCTTGCACATAAACGAACGACATTGTAGGTGTAAAATTTGCGGCAAAGGAGCCATCCGTGATAAACATATTAACTAATAATTGACCGTTGATTCGTCAACCATACTTGATAGTGTCGTATAAAATTTGAGAACTTATTCCCTTTTGTCAATTAATTCATGCATTTCTGTCTGGTGTGACATCATCGACACGTCATATTCTCCTCATGACATCATTGACACGTCATATTATCCCAGTGACATCATTGACACGTCATATTCTCCCGGTGACATCATTGACACGTCATATTCTCCCAGTGACGTTTCAAACTGTCTTCCCGGTTTCATGTAAAGGCTATATATAAGAAATGAAGAAATGCATTTTAAAAGACCAAACTAAGAATACAAAACTAGAAAATAACACTATTTATCATTTGTTCAAAGAAAAGAAACAGAAAAGCTGAGGATGGTAGAAAACGCAGAAATTGTCATTGTAGGAGGAGGAATCGCTGGTCTGGCAACAGCTGTGGCTCTAAAAAGGGTCGGATTCCAGGCACAGGTTTTGGAGCGGCACCATGAGCTCCGAGCTGGCGGCACGGCCCTCGGTCTATTTCCCAATGCCTGGTTTGCACTGAGAGCGCTTGGTGTGGATCATAAACTCACAAATACTTACCAAATCTTCACAAAGTACCTCAATCTTTCAATTTGCTTAAAATTATTATACTTTCATCTTATAACACTTGAAGTCTAATTATTTTTCAGTTCAGTAAATGATTGTTTGCTTGTTGTTGTATCAGAGCATTGACTACAAACTTGGAAACAGGAGCTTCTCAAGAGATGGTCTTGCCAATGAAGAAGGATAGGTAATTGAATTCATCTCTAAATAAAATTTGTTAATTTCAAACTTATAAGATATGATCACTAATATAAATTATCATGACAGTTATTATTTTAATATAATGTTCTGAATTTATGTCCGTTAGTTTACCAATTTTGTGTTTATTTGGTGCAAAAGGGGAGATGATATTGGTGTGAGATATGTTAAAAGAGAGGATTTGCTCAAGGCGCTAGCAGAAGAGTTGCCACCGGATACAATTAGGTTTTCATCTAAGCTAATCTCAATTAAGAGCGAAACTCTAGAAGATTCTTCAAAAATTACTGCCCTGCATTTAGATGATGGTACCATTATTAAAGCTAAGGTATAATACAAAGCTTGTGAACTCAAGTTCCTGATTTCAACGTGTTAAATTCAGTAAAGTAGAGAAGTAACGCTGGTACTGTGCAACACCTAATGCTACTGTTCAAGCTTTCATACGAGCTGCTGACATAGTGAACTAATGTGTTTGTAATTCTCTTACAAAAAGGCAAAACATATTTAATATTGTTTTTCCGATTTATATATTAAATCTCAAGGAAGATATTTCATATTTTATCTGAACCCTTCATGTTGTATAGGTGGTGATAGGATGTGATGGGGTCCACTCTGCAGTGGCCCAGTGGTTGGGCCTATCTCAGCCGTTGAATTCGGGTCGATCGGCAGCATACGGGCTATCGGTATTTCCAGAAGACCATGGATTTGAAATGATGGTGTGGCAGTATTTAGGCGTCGGCATCCGGGCTGGATTCATGCCTCTCAACTCCAGGGAACTCTACTGGTTCTTTCTCCATGATTCCTCTTCCTTAGGTGAGAATATATTATTTCATTTCCCCCCGTTTTTTTTTATTCTTTCATACTACTTTTCATGAATGATGGTGTAATTTAAAAATATACCACTTTATTCTAACTAATTATACACAAAATGTTTCAGAACAAGATGTATCAAGGAGTCCTGAAATGATACTGAAGGAAATAACAGACAATTTAGCGAAAAACTTCCCTTCTGATTTCCTTACCGTCGCCAAGCGCACAGATCTCTCTACTCTGTCATGGGCCCCACTCCGATTTCGCGTACCATGGAATGTAGCCTTAGGCAAAGCTCAAGACGGCAATGTCACTGTTGCCGGTGATGCGATGCACCCCATGACGCCTGATCTCGGCCAGGGCGGTTGCTCAGCACTTGAGGATGCTGTTGTCCTTGCACGATGCCTCAGTCAATCTCATACATCGGCAACCAATGATAAACAGTGGGTGGAGAAAGGGTTGAAGCGGTACTAATTTCAACTATTTTGTTATTCACATACATTCATGATACATGTTTTATGTGAACAGAACTATAGACAATCTGATTAAAACAGATGTAAACTGAGCTGATGCTCAAGAATAAAATTAGTTAGTAATTTACTAATGCTCCAAAAATAGTCCAACATACTTAAAATGAACCTATTATGATAATTTAACCAGTTAGTATGATCAAATATTGTACAAAATCGAGGTGGGACAGTACCCAGCAGCACCGGTACGGTACTGGTACAGTCTTATAAAAAAAAATATGCCTTTACTGGTACGGTACTGGTATGAGTTGGGATGTAGTCAGTCATGGACCAGTACACCACATATGCCCTTACTGATAAAAAAAGGCTGTTACAATTGATGGAGACTCAAAACTGTACTGGACCGGTACAGGATACTGCTGGTACGATAGGAAGAAGAACCAGGGACCTCTGGTGTAAAAATAGCAACTTCTAAAGGCTGTTTCTTTTATATCTGTTTTTTCTGTCAGTTTTGATTCACCCATTAAAGGACTTCTTTTTTACTTGCTTTAATTTTTTTTCCAATTTATTTTATGGTTTCAAGCTTAATTGTTTTGAGCATTTTAAATTTCTGTAAATCGTGGATACAATTTTCTAACTGCAATTATCAATTAAATATGGGCTTGAGGCTTGAGCCTTATTTTTCCTCAAAACAAATATTGTAAAAGATCTCGTCTAAATGTTAATTACAGGTATGTGGACGAGAGGAAGTGGAGAGTGGCAGGTCTGGTTGCGGGTTCATGGTTATCTGGATGGGGGCAACAAAGCGGTTGCGGTGCGCAAAAGTGGTGGTCAGGTGCCACCAGATGGTTCAGGGACCGGTGTCTCTACAAGTTTGTACTGCCTTGGTTGGCAGATTTGGTTTGGAAAGATTGTGGAGATTTGAGCTCTCCGGTCAAGCAACAAGTTGGATCGACATGAAATTTGTTACTTCAGTCAAATTGATGATTTCTTTTCATATTTGGGTGTTAAGTTTACAATTCTTTGGTATGGCATATTTGAAAATAAAGTGTGTTGAATAAAGTTCGATTGGGGACTTATTAGTCAACAGGGGATGTATAGATATATTATTGTTCTTTGTAAAGAAATACGATTGTTCCTAATTATTTTATGATGAAATTAATTGATAAAAGTGCTGCTAAGGCCTGTTTCAATTCATACAACTGAAATAGTAGATTTGGATTACGGAATTATTAAAGTTTTTATAGGCTTATCTAGTACTGTACTATCGGTGCTTTGCTAATTGTTATGGATGGTTCATTGAATATCCAACCCGGAAAATTTAATAAAAAATTTATGCCGGGAAGTCAAATTTTGGTTTCTTATGCAATATTTCAATACGTGCTTAATCAGATCCAAAACAGGACTTCGTTGTATATATCATTTCCTTTCTAATAATTAAGCAGAAAAAGTGCACTTTGTAGGCTAGTAGAGCTTAAAAAAAAAAACGGTGATCGAACAATACACAACTTTTTTCTAAGAAGATCGTTTTGATAAAGATCATTTATCCAAAAGTACCTTTCTAGAATTATTCTCTTCTTGAGTATGAAAACAATGAAAAATTACTCTATGCTAATATAGATGTATATCAGCAATGCAATAGATAAAATGCTAAATCACCACTTCCTAATATTTTATTTAGGGGTGTTAATATTACAGAACGCCAGTGTAGGGACAGATTGGGAGCATTTTGTTTGGAATTAGTTAGTGGGAGGTCATGATTCATGAATAATTAATATATAGTTGTCACATGTCATGTTTGATTGTGGAGTAAAGTTAAAGAAGATTAAATTGCGTACTCCATGTGTTTTAAGAGCTCTCCAGTTAATTAACTGATACATTAACAACAAGTAAGCATTGTAAACTAACAAATTAACAAAATTTAATTTAGAAGTTGTTAATATAAAAGTATATAAAAATGCGAGTATTTCAACAAAAAGAACGATAAAAGGGAATGCAAATAGGAATGTAGACAAAATCTTTTATTGCTCTAGATTTGAAATTTTAAAACACAACAATTACATTTTGCAGCTTAATATTTTGATCAGATGATACAATTTTTTAAATGAGGATTCCATTAACCCCGAGCCCGACACCTTTTGCATGGTTCTTGACCTCTTCAGAAATAAAACCTGTATTTCTCCGCCAAAAAACTTAATCCATCCCCCATATAGGTAACGGTTTCAGACTATAAAAAAAATGAGCATATGCAAGGCCTTCATAAACATAAATCAAAACTGCACTACATTAAATGTTTGACTGTGGCATATTACTTAAGTCCTTTCACCGTTGATTCCTTTTAAATTTCTTTGAACCATTTGAATTCTTGAAATGATGCCTCTCCATCATCTTCCCCATCATCCTCTCCCCTCCTCCTTTTCTTGTTTGTAAAACTCTCCTTTATTTTCTGCAAAATTACAAAAGTGTTCAAAAAATTGCGAAGGGGCAAAACATTGACTTTCTAAGATTAGGAATGATAGTTTTGTACTTATTTCATACCATTTGTGACATTCTCTTAGCATCAGACACTCGTTCAAGGAGCATAAGCACTTCGGCTTCCTCTGCAGGATACTCCTCAAGCTTCTTGCCTACACCAAAAGAGGGATAGGAAAATTCCCATATGCAAAAACCTTGTACAAGTGGTAATTGAACAACAACGGATATCCAGGATTACTATTAATAGGTGCTAGATTGGCTCGTTATTTGACATTTTTTCACTCATTAGTGATTTATTGAATGTGATTTGCTAAATTGAGGCACAAATATGTTGCATCTACTTATATACTCAAATCCACCAGAGAAAATGTTCATACCAATGAGCTGTTCAATCTGCAAATACCACTCGACCTCGTATTGGTTGACAAGTGCTACAGCAAGCCCAGATCTCCCTGCACGTGCAGTTCTACCAACACGATGTATGTAATCCTGAATTATAACAATAATAGTGAAAGTGAAAATATTATATCCACAAAAGACAAAAGCATACGGAAACTAAGCCCAGATGTACAGTAGAAAACCAATTCGAGTTAACTATACCATGGGTTAAGGTATAAGAGATTAACATCAAGATTTAAAAACATTAAATTACGAACCTTAGAATTTGTTGGGATATCATAATTGATAACCACATCAACAGAAGGGATATCAAGACCTCTACTTGCAACGTCTGTACATATGAGAATATTGCATTCTCCTGCCTTAAACTTCGTCAAAGCTCCCAACCGCTTGGCCTGTAAAAGAAAATTTCAGCACAAAGTTAGATCTTCAATTATTTAACTGTGAAAACAAAATAATTCAAAGCAAACAAACCTGGCTCATCTGACCACTAATGGGGATAGCCTTTAGACCGAGATTTCGAAGTATAAGAGCGAGGATCCTTGTCGCTTCGCATGTTCTTGTGAAAACCATGGAGGTACTGCCTGGCATCTCGGTCAAAATATATACCAAATAACAGTCCTGAAAGCAAATAAGAAATATATGCATGGTTAGAAAGTTAGAAAAACTGACAATTTGACTGTCGGGATCTCTAGATTCCTTGACAACAGCTAAATAGCATACAAATCTAGAGCTTAATGTTAACTTTTTTTTAATATAATACGGCAAAGTCCAATCAATCTGATACTTTTCCTCAATAAAAATGAGAACAGAACAAAATATTTAGTTTAGTTTAACAGGTCTGGATACTTTTTAACACAGTGCAGACCCAGCCTAAATCAGAACGATTGTCACCAAAGCGAGAGAGAGAAAACAGTTGGTAAAAGAGAGAACCTTGTATTTAGCAGGAACAAAGCGAAACTGTTGCTTAAGAGTGTCGACGGTAGAGTACTTTGAGGCAGACTCTATCTGGATTAATATCAAGAGGGAATAAAATCATTAATACAGAAATTAATAGAATAACCTTACAGCTTTAAACAAAGAATTAAATGGATACAAGCCAAATATCATGAGGTAGAGGCTAGACCTTGACAGGGTTCCGGAGACATGCCCGTTGTAGCTTATTGACCTGAGAAAAAGGAATGAGAATGACTTTCCAACAAATCAAAATTTAAAATTTAACTGAAAAGTTAACAACAAAACTCAAAGACAACGAGAAAGCTACCCAGCAATGATCACTTTCTTATCTTCACAAATATTTGCCAAAACAAGAATGATTACAAAAAATTCCAAACAAGAAATTACAAGGAATATTCACAAGATTTAATATGACTAATAGATGATTAAAAAGTCCAGTTAGCATATAAAACATAATTAAGCTGTCATTATGAAGCCAATTTATCTACATGGACGAAAAAGTACATTTACAACATAAAAAGGCCTGTATATCATGATAAATTAATATTGACATGGCCTATGTAATGGTTTAGGTTATTGATGATTCTTGTAATTTTGCACGTCTTCAATGATATTTTATGTTTTCTGGGGCACACTTGATATTTACGAGGCTTTACAGGAAATTAGATAAATTCAGCCAAATAGAAATAAAATCACAAAAAAAAAAAAAACAATTTAACTTTTTGGTGAAATTACCTTGTTAGTCATAGTAGCAGAAAATAGATACGTTCTTCTCTCCTTGGGAATAGCCTTGAGTATATCATCAATGGCTTTCTCAAAGTCCATGTTTAGCAACCTATCGGCCTCATCCAACACCTATTCATATCACAAGAAGAGTAAAATATCAATGATTTTACTAAGTTGAAGACAATTGTTCACATTCCTACAGCTGATATGCATCAAGAAACATAGAAGATGTTAAAAATAAAATTCAATTTTTACTACAATTTGCTTCGCTAAATACAAACAGGTAAAAGAGACTTTACCAAGTATTTCAATGTCCGAAGGCTAAAACCTTTTGTGTTGGTCAGATGATCCAAAAGGCGACCGGGAGTAGCCACCTAAAAAGAAAAGGAAATAATATCAAATTGTTTGTGTAAACATGTTATTCTGCATTACAATAAAATTGTAATCTTCTTGTAAGAAACCTAAAAAGGGTTAATAGCTACCACTATATGTGGCCGCTTTCCAAGTGATAAGGCTTGCTGCACCATATCCACTCCGCCAACAAGCTAAATTTGATTAGAAACAAAAAAAAACATTAGTTTCGTTTAGGTTTTGTCAGGGGAAAACAACTACATCAGTAGCTTACTATAATTACTAAAACAACAAACAGAAATAGATTGCTTTCTTCTAAAACAAAGAGGTAAAAAAATGAGAGAAAAATAACAATTACTCACAACAGAGCACTTGACTCCAATTCCTGATCCCAGAGCCTCAAACTGCTCGCCTATTTGAATTGCCAATTCCCTATATTAAACAAGAAAAGAGAGTACAGTTTTAGTAAGAAACTAATAATTGAAATAACAAATTAAAAAACATCAAGTGAGACAAACCTAGTCGGAGAAAGCACGCAGGCAAAAAACGGACTCTTATGTTCAAGTAAAGACTGGAGAATCGGAAGTGCAAAAGCACCAGTCTTCCCTGAGCCAGTCTGTGCTAGACCAATTAAGTCTTTTCCTGATTAAATAAAAAAAAAGATACACAAAATCTGTTTATACCAAGTCCGTATGCTTAAAGTGGTAGATACACCCCAATTATTCCTTGAACACAAATTTCATTGAACCATCCTGAATTGAGCAAATATACATTAACTAAGACCCGAGTTAGAATGCACAATTAAAAACACAAATAAACAAGTTAAAAAATAACCATGAGGCCAGGAAGATAGGGTTGGTATATGCAAGTTGCAAGTATCATTGAGACCACCAATCATATTTGTGTATGAGAATGGTTCATTAAAATGTGGGAATACAAGATTGAGCACTAATCAGGGCGAAACTGGGGTCAATTTTTTTGCATTTATTCATAAATAAGGTATAAATGATACTTAATTACATAACTAAAAAACAGCGTAACCAATTTCAAAGTCTCAAATCACGGGGACAAATATTGTTCAAATTGAATTTGGCACCAAACAATAACTATTATAAATACTCGTCGATGTGAAAAGAGTTTACCTTCAAGCGCATAAGGGATTGCCTCAGCTTGGATTTTGGAAGGATTCTTCCAGTTCAAGCTCTCACATGCCTCTACCAGCTCTACGCATACCCCAAGCTCCGAAAATGTCTTCTTCTCCTCCTCCTTCTCCTTCACTAGATCCTCCGCCATGGGTTCTGAAGCTCAGTAAGAGAGAAATAAAAAGAGGCGGAGACGAAAGAAAAGGTATAAAACCCTAAACACGGAGAACGCGAAGAAAGAGAGACGGAGCTAAGAGATGATATGAAAAGAACAAAGATCGAGCACCCACCGGGGTTTCGGAGTAGGAATGAAAAATGGAGGTACAAGAGCGGCGGAGAGAGGGGTTTATGGCTGGGATTTGGAGAACTCAATGAAAGACGCCGACAAGTTTATGGCTTTTGTATATTCGCAGGTACCTGACTTAAATTGAAGCGGACGGCCCAGATTTATTCTCAGCCGGTGCCTATTCGGTATAACACAGGGCTCAGTATTATTTTTGCTTTGAGATTCACGCCATGTTAAAAGAACGATTATGAATCGTCAGTTTCAATTGTCGTTAGTCAGGTAACCTGAGGGGATGTGAATTCTCTGAAGAAAAGAGGAAAGCCGAATTCATTAGGGCGGAGAGGGTAGCGTCAACCAAAACTTAAAACCGAACCGCAATAGATGATCATTCTACTTCGATTCAGAGGTTTCCGGATAGGCTACTAATAGGTCCCTTATTCTCTGGTGTATGGGCTATGGTTAGGCCCATAAGAAAGGCAATATTTTGATTTTAACTCGACGCGGATGATTAAGTGAGATGGGCCGTCTTTCTGCGGACGTGGAATGTTAAGGCTACGTGCTGGAGGAAGAGTAAGTTAGGCTATCTTTGTATATTTTTCTCAAACACTGCACTGGATCATCACAAAGAAAAAAGGAAAATAATAAATCTTCCACACAATGATCCGTAGTCGAATATATTTTCTCTTCAATGATATTAGTTATCAAATTTTTATTTCAATCAATAAGTGACAAAATTACACAATACAAAGGTCAATAATTTATTCGCCTTGTGCACTAATTAATTTTGTGTCAACATGGATATACGGTTTTGATAATAGGCCTGAAACTCATATTGGGCCGTAATAGCCCAAAGGTCAATGAGCCTATCAATTCTAGGGGTGCAAACGGGTCGGATATTACCCGTCCGAATCCGGATCCGTATCCAAATTTTTGCGGATTCGGATTCGGATGCGGATATTTTTATGCTGATTCGGATACGGATACGGTTTGAGTTCGGAATCGGATACGGATACGGATACGGATAATTATCCGTATCTGTATAATTTAGTATTTCGGATATCCGTATAATTTAGTATTCCAGTGATATTTCATAGTGATATTCCAGTGATAATTTAGTATACGGATACTGTTGTGGTTATGTATATTTTTAAGTAAAGTTATGTTGGTATTTTTAAGTAAAGTTGTGTTGGTATTTTTAGGTATAGTTATGTTGGTATTTTTAAGTAAAGTTATGTTGATAATTTAGTACACGGATACTGTTGTGTTGGTATTTTTAAGTAAAGTTATGGTTATGTTGGTGAATTTTAGTTAATTAGATGTGTATTTTATAATGACGTAACAAGTTAATTAGATATATATTTTGAATTAGAAATATGAATTATATTCATATCCGTATTCGTATTCGAAAATATCCGATCCGTATCTGTATCCGTTTAATATCCAATCCGTATCCGTATTAGATTAGTATCCGATCCGTACCCGTATCCGAAAAAAAAATACAGATACAGATATGGGTTGACCACTGTCCAATCCGTGTCCAATCCGTATCCGATCCGTTTGCACCCCTAATCAATTCACATAACTGCAGACAGCTCCGACATTTCGAAAATACTGTACGCTCTTCGTATAATTCATTTTTATTGAATATTTTAATGAATTTTCGTAGTTTTTATTTTTTTACCATCAATTTAAAATGGAAACTGACAATGATCCACAGACGAATATTATTTTTTTTCATACAAAATAAAACTAGTTATCAAACTTTTATTTCCAATAATACAAAAGGCGAAGAAGTATATCTATTTTATGATTTTTTTTCTTCAAATAAAAGAAAAATGGTTCTTTCAAACTGTTCTATACTCAACCTATGTGAAAACTGAAAACTGCCTAATCTGTTACGGTAACATATCATCTTCTAATTGGTAGTTTGATTAGTTGATTATCTAAATATTATGAAGTAGATTGTGTTATAATACTATTTTTGTTGTTTTTGTTATCATGCTTTATCTAGTATCCAATTATCTAATGGGTTTGGACCCGATTATCTATTTAAATTTGATTCAATAATTTCTTGCCCTACCCTGATCAAAATTCTGCATCCGCCCCTGGCTGTAATAGACGAAAGATAACCAGTAGAAAATGAAATACAACTAGTAGAAGATTAAAGACAACTAGTAGAAGGTGAAAAACAATTAAAATAAGATGAAAGAAAACCAGTAAAACTTGAAAGAAAACTAGTACAAGATGAAAAACAAATAGAAGAAGATGAAATACAACCAGTAGACAACAAGTAGAAGATTAAAGACAACTAGTAGAAGGTGAAAGACAACTAGAAGAAGGTGAAAGACAACCAGTAGAACTTGAAAAACAACCACTACAGGTGAAAGACTACTAGAAGAAGATAAAATACATCTAGAAGAATATGAAATATAACTAGAAGAAAATGAAATATAACATGTAGTAGACGAAAGGCAACCGGTAGAACATGAAAGACGTCCAATATAAGCTAAAAGACAACTAGTAGAAGGTGAAAGATAACTAGAAGAAAATGAAAGACAACCAGATAAATGATAACTAGAAGAAAATGAAATACAATTAGAAGAAAATGAAATACAATTAGAAGAAGATGAAATACAACTAGTAGAAGATGAAATACAACTAGTATAATGTAAAAGCCAACTAGTAGAACAAGAAAGACAACCAGTATAAAGTGCAAGACCACTAGAAGAAGATGAAATACTACTAAAATAATATGAAATACAACTAGAAGAAGATGAAATATAACCTATAGTAAAGCCAACTAGTAGAACAAGAAATATAACCAGTACAAGATGAAAAACAACTAGAAAAAGATGAAATACAACTAGAATAAGATGAATACAACATGTAGTTATTTTACTAGATGTTTCGATTTTTAGATAATATGATTACGAAGCATCAACATATCCCTTCCCTTAAAATATTAAGAATAAAGAAACACATCCTACCTTTCACATATGAAACATTGTCTTTTTGTCATTAAAAACTTAAGGTGGGTCTCTTTTTTTTTTTTTAATTGAATGTGATGATATATTAGTTACAACGTTTTGAACGAGCCGCTAAAATATGTGTGCTTAATTAATCACTGATTGCTATCCAAAATTTACATCCCGAAATCCGAAATATTGTGCATGCAAAACGAGACTGGATTCGTGATATTTCCGAAACAAAGCAGGGAGATACAAACAAAAACGGTATCACGCGCCGCGGTACGACCCCATTTTCTCTTTGTCTGTGTAATCAAAAGCAGTGCCTCTTTTGCTGTCCAAAGTTGAATCTACATGTAAATTACTAGTAAATTATTTGAAAAAAGTTATTAGATTTGCTTGGTATTTGGTATTTGATCATAATGCCTTTAGAAAGTAATCTTAAGACCATGATTGGAGCAAAAAGCTACCACAAAGTCTCCTTTGTTGCATGTGCTGTGGCTCTTGACTCTTAAAATAGCCTAAAATATGTATGTATAAAACCTTAAGAATATATGCTGATCTTTCAGATTTTGGTAATTCAGGCTTATGAAATACACTTCCTCAAATGTTGAATTGAATCATGAATGCATGATTTACCAAATTTTTTTTGAAAGAAAAGGGCTCAAATATATCAGTATTAGTTTGAATGTGAAACTAACTAGAGGAGGGTTCAAATGCACTATGATTTTGTGCTTTAATATGCTCAACATTTTTTTTCTTTATTTTCAAAGTCTGAACAGTCGATCCGAACCGCTCAACATGATCAGCATAATAAAATATGTTTGAAGATCAAATTTCATATGTTTTAGAATTTTTTTACTATTTTTTTAGATAGGTACAAAATCACTATTTTAAGGAGATTTTGGACCATATGAAAAAGTGATATTGTACCTATGTAAAGAAATAGTAAATTTTTTTTAAAATATAAAATTTGGTCTCCAAGAATATTTTATTATGAAGATCATGTTAAGCAGTTTAGATCGACTGTTCAGATTTTAAAAACAGAAATAAATAATGTAGAGCATGTTTGAAGAACAAAATCACCGTGCATTCTGAACCCTCAAATATTTCAGGAGATAAATTGCTGTTTTCCTGATAGAATATAAAAAGATGTGCATTAGTATAGAGTAGGTAGCTAGCTTCTACTTGGGATTTAAACTTCTAAGAGCTATCTATGTGTCTTATTTATAAAACCAATTCAGCCTTTGAAGTACTGATGCAACTTTTTCGGATTCTCACTCCCCCCCAAAACTTTTTTAACCTCCTCTAATAAAGGGTGGATTCTCTCCAATGCAAAATAATTTATTGGATCTTTTCTTAAGATTTGAACCATTGGATCTGAAATTAATGGTTTAAGATCTTTTTAGATCCATTGAATTAAATCTGGAACATAGGGGAGGAACTTAAAAGTGTTAAGGCCCTCTGAGGCTCTGACCCCTCCCTCTTGCTGAGTGCGTATCCTCTGAGATATCTCAACTTTTGCGTGACCGACGTGTCCGGTGCCTATTCGGAGATAGCGAAGAGGCCAGTATTATTTGTGCTTTGAGATTCGTACAGAACGTATTTCAACGGTTGATATTTTCCTAAAAAACACACAAAAGTTGAGATATCTCAGAGGATTCAAATTCCCTCTTGTCTCCCACTGATACCTTCTCAGTTCTTACATAGAGAGGGAGAGTTCGCTTTTATTTTCTTTACAGAGAAAACAGAGCCTTAGCTCTCTGTGTCAACGACAAGCTCTGCTCCACTTCCCACTGTGCTCTCTCTCTTTCTCTCTCTACTCATAAAACACAGATTTTGAGAAATCAAAGCGCCATCATTACATTCACAACAAAAGAAAGAAAATACAAGACTAATGGCGGCACTCTCGGCGTTTCTACCGCCAACCCTGCTTCTCCTCCTCTTCTTCTTTCCACGCCAATCTCTTTGCCTGGTATATACTCTCTCTCTCTCTCTCTCTCTCGCTCGCTCGCTCACTCTAGCCCGATACAATGCACCTTCGTTTTTGGTCCATGGAAATTCAATCTCATAAGTCATAACCTTCCTCTCTTTTTACCAGAATGCATGACACATGAGCTTGAACCACATTCAAGAAATAACTAACACTTGCGCGATTTTTTAAAGCAGAAATTCAGGCCAGACCGGCTGATTGTCCCGGACCCATCACCTGAGACATTCACACCGAGTGGTGCACCGGCTCCAACAAGCGGTAGAGATCTCCCAAAGCTTCCATCAGAGGGTCATAGTGCTTTGAGCCCGGTAGGGTACTCGTACGACCCGGTACGACCGGTAACCGAGCCCACACCGTCAGCGGCACCATCACCTGAAGCTGGAGGTGCAGTACCTTTTATAAGTAGCAATCCAGCTGTGCCACTTCCCACTGGTATTACTGACACTGCTACTATTTTACCGTTGCCTGCTCCTGGTGGTGATCATGCACTGGTATATGCTCCTTTTTCTTTAAAAAAATTCGTTGTTCTGATTCTACGGTTTGAACTGGTAATTTTTAATTGGTGTCCAGTATGGTAATGTAACTTTTATTTTTACAAAAAATAATACAACAGGGTCTAAGAAATGGCTTATTTTTTGTTTTAGTTGCAAAGTTTTTATTTTGTACCCTGATGTTATGAGGATTTTTATATTGTTACTCTACATTTATATGATGGAATACACCAAGGCCCAAGCCAGGATTTTTTTTGTATTTATTCTACAATATGCAATTATATCAAAATTATAAAATTATAAAATTAATATTGTTTAGAACAAAAATCATGAACACTGACCTGAAGTACTTGCAAATAAAAAAATTAGGGATCAACATTGGAAGAGATGACACTTGAGGGACCATTTCTGTAGTTTATTATTAAATTTTGTCAAAGCAAAAAAAAATGGTGCACTAAATTTGTTCTTTCTGTTGCATTTGTGATTCAAGGAAAAGCTCTTAACTAAAGAAGTAAAGTAAATTTATTTAAAGACAATCACTTTGTATACTTTTGTTTTCTCTTTTTCTGAATTTATAGTTATATGACATTTCTAAGTATTGCATTGATCATTTTTGTTCTTCCTTTTAATCTTCTTTACATCTCCAACATTACTTGTTCTTTCACCTTTAACCCTTTCCGTTTCTTTTCTTTTTCTCCTTTTTGTAGGCCACAGGACAAGGATCACTGATACAAATCCAGTTTATGTGGGCAGTGTTTTTAATAATTTTATCTTTTTGGGCTAGTGCATGAACGATCTGTATGTAAACTAGAAAAATGTAATATCCAGGTTTTTATATTAGGTCCTTTTCATATTCCATTTTTTTTCTTTACTTTGTAGAGCCTCTATGGAATTAAAATGAATATAAAAAATGCATCTCTTGAGGCAAGCTCTCAGTTCTTCTCCAATGGTATGAACTGCATTAAATGATCATAACAAATGTGATAGTTCAAAATTATAAAAATTGTTTTACATACATGGCTAAATTATCCAATATCAAACTGTTCCAGTTCCAATTTGCTGCAGACGATTTGATCTGAAATGAATGGTCCAGATTTAATCGGAAGTGTTGATTCAAATGTATACCATTGGAGGTAAACCGATGGACAATGAAGTTCACATTGAAAAACTTACATGTTGGTTCAAGGCCTTGTGTTTAGTGTCATAAATGAAAAAGGCAACATGTTTGGGGTTTCGGATTTATTAAGTTGGTTTAAAATTTAAATTTAAATGGGCATGCAGCACGAAAATATTTGCTTGGGGTTCTTTTCCCTTTCCAATGCGGCGGGCTGGGTTTAGGAGTCCCAAACCGCTCTTTTTGCATGAATCTCGATAAAAATCAATAATTGAATGAGAAAAAACATGAACCTGCCTTCAGAAATCATAACCAATAAGTAATTGAGTATTTACATGTGGCAAGTATGTATTTAAATAAATTTAGATTTTTACATAAAAATAAAAAAATATAAAAAATATAAAAGATGGTTAAAATAAAAAGGAATAAAACAGATTATTTGATTGCAGAGCTGATATTCAATTCGAAATTTCATCTCTTAATCACAACTGTTGACGGATCAAAACACCTACGTGCTTAATATAAGAATGGAGATGCCAGATATAAGTTTTGAAAATTAAAAGTATGGATGTAGAGTATTTTAAGTGGACTTAAAATGTTGATTAACATTAACAAAAGAATACTTAGGACCGTACATAATATATATACTCAGCAAATTATTGAGCCGATTTTTTATTAATAAAAAAATAAAAAAGGTTAGATTTTTATGAAATCTTGATTTTTAGAAAGAATGGGATAATCTATCCCGTCTGCCGGACAAGAGAAACTATGATGTCGACCAATTAATCGTAACCATAATCTCAAATCAGAACACGAATTAACTAAACAAAAAAAATTTACCGATGCATCATTTGCTGTTGCTCTTCCGCCTCGTCAAAATTTCCTAAACTTTCTAGCCATTACCTTCTGAACTTAAAGTAAATGTAAACTAGTTCTAAGTTCAGGAAATTAAAATGCTTATTATGTAATGGTTTATTTTTGAATGTAAACAAGTTATAAGTTCTAGCCATTACCTTCTGAACTTTCTAGCCATTACCTTCTGACTTGTTTACATATTTCCTGAACTTAAAATGCTTATTATGCAATGACATTATTCCTCGTCAGGACTTAGACGCAAATATACATTCGTATTATAAGTTATAATTGTTTTGGAAAATTAGTGATTGAATCGGTTTAATCATCAATCCAATCAATAAATCATTGATTCAAACTTTTACGAAGTCGATGTCCGATCCAGTTCTAACAACATTGAAACATATACATTATAAATATTAATCTTTCAAGTTTATTTTCTATAATGACAAAGAGATTCAAAATCGTTTAAAATAATGTATGTATGTAATACTGTATTTTCAAACTCCCCCCCTTAGAATTAGAAAATTTTCTACAGCTTAAACAAGTACTTGGGTAAAGAAATATTTCATATTCGAGAGTTCCACCTTTTTTTTTTTTAATTATTGATCGAGAGTTCCACTTGATTGTTAGAAACCGTTCTAGGTCAAGCTTACGAACTTCTAGTTAATATTAAGTTCATATATTTGTACTCAATTATAATAAAAATACGCCTAAGACCAAATTAAATAGCCCGGAAGAAAGAATATGCAAGGGAAAAAAATCCATAAAGAATTATATATATTAAGTGCAAGGGCTACAAATTACTACCAAAGATGAGAAGGCAGTAAGTTAATAGTATGTTATGACTTTTGATTGTGCAGCACTTCTCCTAGCAGCAACAACATAATTCCATGTTTGATGTTAGTAATTTACAACACAGACACAGACACAGACACGGAAACAGAAAATAGCACAATAAAACATCAATTCATCAATCCATTATCCGACTATAGCTCAAAATTGGATATAAATAAATTTTCATGTTAAGAGAAACCATCTGAGCCATAACAAACTAGATATGAGTGTGAAATATCAGCGTTTCAGGTTAGCACCTCTATAGAGGTAAATGATGATTCACCACCAGCTGCTGAAGAAGTTCAGAGCATTCTATAATTTCATCCTTAAAAGTTTCTCCCTCTAAATTGCATTTCCTGCTGAAACAGATAAAAGAAATGTTATTATTCAAGATGTTTTACAAAGTAAAATGATAACACAGATTAATTAAGCGCTGAATGAAATATGATCATAAGCAACACAAGTTACAATTTGCAATCTAAATCAAACTAGTGGACTTACAGGGGGTGTGTAAGTCTGCATAAAGTAAACAGGTCGAGGTTGAGGTTGGCCCATCATCATTTGCTGCCCGTACTGTACCTATGTAGTGTAATAAAAAAGAAAGTTTAACTACTATAACTAAATGGGAAACATCCAAGATATATGTATGTTGGAGAAGAAAGATATTACATGTGTACAAAAAAATATAAAGGTTCCCTAAAAATGTCTCCCGTGTTTGCTTGTTACTTGGTTTTTGTCCATACATACGTCGCTTTGGGAAACAATTTCATATTAGAAGCTCATTAAATTTAATTCAGCCATAGAACCCAATTAAGGGGGAATTTCATGTTTGCCCCTCAAAAACCATGAAATTACGTACTTCCCCCTCTAAAAATTCATAACATCATATTTACCCCTCTCAATTTCAAAAACTCATAAATTTACCCAATTTATTGCCTTTTTTATTAATACTCATTTTAAATTTAGAAAATCCCCATTTAAACCTCTATTAAAGAAATTAAAATACGTAGTTTGTTTAAGAAAAATGTTTAGTCTTCTAATTGGTCAGTTTCTAAGGGCAAATAGTTTACTTCTCTACTTGTGAGGCATACACAATGACGGTTAGGCATACGCTTGTGTGCACGTCACAAGTAAGAAAATGAGCCATTTGCCCTCCCAACCGGTCAATTAGAAGGTTGAACATTTCTCTTAAACATGCTACAGATTATTGTTTTTAATGAAGGGTAAAATGGGTACTTTATATATTTAAAAAAATTGGGTAAATTTGCGAGTTCTTTAAATTTAGAGGGATATATATGATATTAAGAATTTTAGGGGGGTAAGTACATAATTTCGAGGTTTTTGAGGGGCATACATATAATTTCCCCAATTAAATATTGCTTCACCCAAAAAAAATGAAAGTGAAGATAACAATATCTTACAGGAGGTGCATTAGGTGGCACGTAAGCTTGTTGCAAAGGTACACCAGCTTGGGGATTGTATACGAATTGTTGCTGAGCACCAAAAGGCGCTCCCATCTGTAAAATTCAAAGAGCAAGGTTATTTTTATAAGAACGAACAACAGTTTAAAAAAAAAAACAATATCACATGACAACAAACTGATAACCAAAAAGGAACTACTAAAATATTTGGTTCATCTTAAAGTCATCAATATTTTATAACCTTTGTCAGTCATTGTTCTCCACATTTTAAATTTTTTTGTCAGTGTTTCGATATGCTAAGCAAAATGAATTGTTTCAGCCATGATAAGAAATTGATGAGTAAAAGTCCTTGCAGTTCTTTGCAACATGCACATAAAAAATCGTAAAAACAGAAAGATAAAGAAAGCAAATAGACTTAAAAATTGATGTTCAACAACTTACTCCCATGGCCATAGGAACAGTATGCATGTGCTGGACAGGAGCAACATTTGGTTGATAATAGAAAGAGGTATCTGGTACAGCTGGCGCTTGAGGCCTCAAATTTGATACTGGCATAAAGCTCCTTGCATTTGGATTTAGCTTGAATTCCTGTTTCATATCACATTTACATGACGTCAAAACTAACTTAACTGTCTATGTAATGCACAGAACAATTTAATAAAAAGAAGTTTACCATTACCTTAGCATTAGGGTTGAGTGATGATTTGTCAGAAGCAAGGGATGCAACAGAGGAGGTTCGAGATAAGCCACCAACTCTCTCAGAAGCATTGGAGGTTGAGCTACCGGGCCGCACAGACCAGGTATTTGGTGGCTCAGTTGTAGGCCCCGCTTTACCAGATGAGAATGAATCAAAAGGTTCATGCTCTGATGTTTTACATGATTTGCTTTTCTTCACATCTGATGATATTTAATTATTGAATATTAGCTTGGTGATAATAGGAGCCTACTGAAATGCTTAACAAGTCTATCTATGTTATACACTGACCTTCAGAAGCCGATGCTTTCTCGTCATCAGAGGGCTACAGCAAATGAATTCTGATTAGTAGGTAGCACAATAGTTTAGTTACAGTACTAATTAATGTGCTATTTAAATGACTAACCTTAATGTCTGGAATTGCATTGTCAGTGCACTTTTCACTATCATCTTTTATCTTCTTTTCCTCAGACCTATATTTGTACAACACATGAAAAAGAACTATTTAGTTAAAAAAGGAAAATAATTGCTTCAACAAAATAAAAGTAGCAGTTGCCTCTCCACGTATTAAAGGTGACATCTTTATATGTCAAGTAGGATACTTTATGAGAAGAGATAAATTCTAGGATATCAGAAAAGAATGAAGCAAACAAACCTGGCATTCTCATCAATTGTCACTGATTTATTTTCAACAGAGTCAGAAGTTAGCATGCTTCCAAAGTCAGTATAATCAACATCCTGCAATAAATTAGATGATATTTTCATATTCTTTTCTCAAAAACTCCATGTAACATTACAAATAATAAAATAGCATTCCCAGTTACCACAGACGAAGTAGATAAATCAAGAGGTGTGTCAACAATAGTGGAACCAAGTGCTTCAACACTTTCATTTTGGGTCTCAGTTGGCCTCCTCCAGCTGTCCGTCTGTGACTCTCGTGACCGCCAGCTGTCAGTTTGCACCTCCCGGCCCCTCCAGCTGTCTCTTACTACAGCCGAGTACCGCAACTCCTCATCTATATCCACGTTGTCGAGAAAATTGATGCCTCTTTCCTGCATGAACAGCACAGTTATTAAACAAAAGGAATCACAAGGGGCTTGTCAGTATATGGAGATATTTAAGAGATTCTTAACATGATGGCAAAAGTTAGTTTTTAATAAAACGTATAAAAACAGATAAAGATTTACAAGCTCCACCTCAGCTAAATGCAGATCATCAGTATCTTCACCCTCAATTTCTCTGGCCAATTTAGAGGCGCGCATTTCAAGGTCTCTCATGTGAGGCCCTTTCACCAGCTTAGTGGTATAGATCTCCTCATTAAAGGTGCTCTTCACCCCGAACAATACCTCGTTGGTCTCAAACTGGTCCCAATTCCTTCATCCAAGGCAAGCACAGTTAAACACCAAAGTACACTTTATATATGCATAAACAGAACTATCAAAATAATATCGATTTTTAAACTGACCTGGACCATTTTCTGCCACCATACATAGTCTCCAGTTCAAGACAGTCTGATTCATCTCCATCAGGGGCCCACCTCTCCAGTTCTCGCTCCTCTACGTGGCGTGATTGAGATATTACTGAGTCAATCAACAGGTCTTTTTTCTTCTCAGAAGCATTCCCAGCACTCATTAGTTCCTCGATCGTCAGAGCAACATCCTGTAACCAATAATAAATGCATGTATAAAATAAAAAAATGCCTATAACTGGAAATACTGGTCTTGGCTCAGCTTATGGTCCAGTTGACGTTCTTTTTTCCTTCAAATTGACATGTCATTCCCAAATCAACAGTAATCAGAAATGCTGACCTCGACCCATCCTTTCCTAACAGTTGACCAAGGTCAAATATTCCGTTGATAATTATAAATGCATGTATAAAATAAGAAAAATGCCTATGACTGGATATACTAGTCTTTGCTCAGCTTACGGTCCAGTTAACTTTCTTTTTTCCTTCAAATTGACATGTCATTCCCAAACCAGCAGGAATCAGAAATGCTGACCTCGACCCATCCTTTCCTAACAGTTGACCAAGGTCAAATATTACGTTGATGTTGCCATACTGTCAAGTTCTTTTGGTCTTGAAATACATATTAGATTTCCATTATTATTTTTTTGTATCTTTATAATGAGCTAAATGGGAGTTCAGTCTTTTCTATAACAAAAGTTTGCAATTAAAATTGCCAAAAAATGAAAGTAAAGTCAAACTCAGTTCAAGATATTGGACCTGACACAGTTGGTCAGATCAACAAATGTGGGCACCAAACTTGAGAAAAATAAATGAATAGCAGGTTATGTAGTAGGATTTATAGTACCTTGGCTACAATTTGGACTACTACTCGTGATGGTATAACCATTGTTTGAGGCTTCTTAACAACTTCTGACGGGGACTTCTGGCCTCGAGCAGAACTCCCTTTTGTAATTTGTGCCATTTTTAATACCACACCTACAATAAGAAGTAAAAATTTAGGTGTGGGCAACAATGAATGTAAAAATAAAACCATGAATGTAAAAAGGAGCAAAAAAATTACCGAAATCTTTGTCGGCATTTGCTGCATGGAAGATCCCAGAAATAACTGATCCATTTTTAACATGCACCTCAACTGGCAAACCAGTAAGATAAGTCATGACATACATTAGCCGGTCACGAGATGGACTGGCGTGAGTCAATTTGCTGCCATTCACAGTGCCTGAAATGAAATATTTCACCAATCATATACATGTTCAGAATATATCAGACCTACTCTGAAACTTCCACTTAAGTTTTAACAATCTCAGTGTTGCTTCTAAACTAAAGTATACCCCCATAACTAGCAAGTATTATTCACACAGTTATAAACATTGTTCTGCTCTCCCACGATCAGAGTATGGTAGAAATATATGTTCTACACATTTTAATTTTTTTTCAATAACAACATCTAACAAACGGCATTTTAACAAGGGAAAAACAGATATCATAACATAAAACCACCATAGTTCAAAGTTTGGACCAAGAAATGTTCAAGTTATCAGATGTGACAATACTACAAAACCAGAAGAAACAAAGAACAAAAGGAATGCAATGTAAATGTAAGTAGCTCAATAATACCAAGTCAACAGTGCTAATCTCATACCAGTATACCAGTTATTTAACTTCACTAATAAGTAATAAGCTAATTGTCACCAACCAACTAATCATCAAGCAAAGATAACCACCAAATAGCCAAAACTGGTTATTAAATTAATAAATCTAGCTAGTTCTGCAATGATCTATATTAATAGTCACCTGATGACTTGGCAGAAGAATGGGGCTTATTATCCCTTTCGCCTCTTCTTGGGCCAAATCCATTGGCCGAAGCTCTAGGAGCTACAACTTGTTGATTGCTCATTCTCTCACTGTCTAAACAATTAAGAATCAAGCACATAATCAGTATCTAATTATATATTAGTAATTAAATGCAATCAAGAACACTTAAAAATGTCTATTTCTTGCTCAGAAGTCTGAAGTAAGTGTCAGGTCTCTGGAAAGATTAGATTTCTTTGGTCTTAAATTTCTGCTACCTTTCAGGTTCTTCACAACTGGATTTGGGGAAAACCGGATAACCATAATCACCTCAACAGTATTATAATACTAGTGTAGAATAGGGAAACTATACTGTAATGCTTGGGTCTGGTACTTGTGTAGTGCAATAAGTACAAGGTGCATTATTCTAACAAATAGATTGCAATAGATTTGTTTAGGTCTGTAATGAACCAAAGATCCAAAGGACTAGGCCACAAACTTTTCAAACAATACTTAATTAACTAGTTTATGTAAAACGAATACTATACAAACAATTACCAAATGTTAAATTTGACTAATAACCTCACAGACCCTAGCTTCAACTGTGAAAAACAAATTTAAGTCCGAAATACAATATAGGCATCTTAAGAAACAAAAAAAGGAAGATTAACTCTCTAAATACAGAAACTCTGCATCAGCATTAACTTAAAATTGTTACATAGGGATATCAGGCTTCATTCCTTTACGATTGAGCTATTGTTTTGAGGAGTACAATCAGAGAAAAGGTCTAATATGGCAAAGAGGGAAGGATCAAGGGTTACTAGAAACTTACAAAAGCTCGATCAGGCAACCCCAAGAGCTTAAAATCATCGCATAATCTGTACATAACTACTACGTTAGGGTTTTACCTTGTAATTCGCCCCTCGGGAGAAATCGATCTCGCAGGAACACCCTTTGATTTCGAAAAAATCGACGCGCACGAAGATAAATAAGGATGAAGAAAGATCAAGGACAACGGATCCAGAGAGAAAAGTGCGCAAGCGATAAAGCGATCGATCAAAGAAGGGGAGAAGGGATAGATGTGAGCGCAAGAGGTAACCCTAGGTCCCTAACTTGTTTTTCTTTTTAGCCGGGATAATTTTTGGGTGTTGTTCTTTTTTATCCCAGGAAGGGCTGCTATTCCTGGAATACCTGGAGAATTACCTTTTATTAGAGTGGAATAGTGGAATTAGATATGTTGGGGTTCCGGAATAAGTAGAGACCGCGTGATCCGACCTATTCGCCCCGATCCAGTTAGTTCAGGATTCAGATCCTCTATAGTACTCTCGTCTTTTTTTAGTCGTTGACTGGTATCTCGTACTACCTAACTTCACTTTCCTGCTATTTTGTGGAAATTCAATGGGGGGAGTTGAGAAACTTCTATTATTAGAAGAAAAAATAATATAAAAAAACTAAATGTGTATATGACACTTTTAGACTGCTCCAATTAAATACGAGGAAATTAAGGTGTAGAACGAAGAATAGAGGGAGAAATAATTAGAAAATAGAAGAACTAGGTGGGTTGTTTGTAATTAAATGTATTAATTAATGTTTCTGAAAAGGGTGCTACTATATATATATGAGTATATAATAATGATACCGACAGAGTCTAAATTAATCTATCAACAAATTTGTCTCTCTAATAATCTCTAATAATCTCTAATAATCAACAAATTTGTCACCTGGCAGCTGCTGCCTGGCTTTCAAAAAAATAATCTCTCTCTCTCTTTATTATTTTTTCCCCATTTTTAAATACTTACTAATATAATAATTAATTGTTACCGCGCTGCTTATTAATACAATTAACAAATAAATTTCATTGAACTATTTTCTTCCTTTTATGGATTTTAAATGTAGGAAAAAAATATTTTGTATCCAATGCTAATATCTTTTACTTACAATTATTTTTTTGAGTAAAGATTGAAGGTCAAGTCACTAAACTATTTAATATCTACAAATAGATTATCTATCTGAATTTTCACTCAGAAACATTACCTTTGTAACTTTGTTGACTTGTAATTATTAATAGCGAACGCATTGCTTATTAATACATTTAACAAGTAACTCACTGGATATTAAAAAAAACATGAACCAATCATTGGGTTTGTTTGAAGTGTTAATATTTTGACTTGCAATAATTGTTAATGTTTTCTCTAACGGCATCTAAAGGGGGTGAATATGGAGCAGCTGTTTAAAATTTAAAGCCTATAACTTGTAACTGTCGGTCGTATAGACAAGTTCAAAAATCGTTCATGTGTTCAAGTATATCTATCTACGTGAAGTTCTTGACGGAATGAAGAACTTATGAATTTAAATAAATAAAGTGCAATAAAGTAAATAGATAGAGTTAGAGAAATTAACACAAGAGTTGATAACAGAGTTCGGCCAACTGAAGGATCTACTTCTCCGGGGCAACGCAACCAAAACTAGACTTGCCTTTCTATTATCCAATGCAGAAGGGAATACAAGTTGGAACCGGCGAGACAACACTCCAACAACCCAAATAATAGAGAGATGAGCACTACAGGCTCAAGTAAAGAAGTGAGCACACACGGCTCAGAAGTAAGGACAACGACTTGGAATATGTGAGCAACAAAAGACTTTAAGTCCAGACAATCACTTACTTTCACTCTGATCTCACACTGATCAATTTAGATGAAGTATATTTGAGATTGCTGAAAAGATAATTGAAGTTTAGACACAAGCAAAAATGGACTTGGCTAAACCTCTCAAATAATTTCTAAAGTGTAAGTTTTGTGAGAGTATTATTTATCAATCTTAGACAGACGACATAGCCCACTATTTATAATGAGATTCAAAGGGTTTGCCAACGGCTCTATGTAGATCACGAGATCTACGGAATAAAATATTAGCCTATTTTGCTTGTGCCTAGTTTCTAGTATTGACCGGCCTGGTTAATTTGAACTTTGAATTGGACTTCTAGCCATGCAACAACTAGACTCAGGTAGTCACAACCTCATATCTACTTTACCATATTTTTGGATATAAATTAAAAATGATAAAACAAAATGGTAAAATATGATCTTCATGATTCAGCATATCGTCAATATCTGACATTTCAAATGGCTCGTGTGAATCATCCATCAGATCATCATGTATCAAATCATTCCTTGTAGCTCGAGTAGATTATGTAACCGATTATCTTGTACAACTTGTCACGTCAACTTGTCATGATATGTATCTTTGACTTGCTTTGACCTTCGGACATAACAACTAAACATGCATACATCTCAAACAAAAAAACTGTAAAATTCAATATTTATATATTTTGCAAATTAGTCAAACAGCACAAAAAATTGCTTACAACAACAATTAACACCCCGCTTGTTAATACAAGTAACAGATTAGTTTCAATTTAATTATTTTCTTCCTTTTATGGATTTTAAAAACAGGAATCAATCATTTGGATTTATAAAGTGTTAATACAATCAACAAATAACATTCATGGGATTTATCATTTGGGTTGATGAGGTAGTGTTAAACATTTGCTCGCAATTATTAATTGTTAACACAGTGCTTGTTAATATAATTATCATATAAGTTTTAATTTAACTATTTCCTATAATGGATTTAAAAAGTAAGAATAAATTTCATATGAAGTGTTAATACTTTCGCTTGCAATTATTAATTATTAACAAGAGAACTTTCAATTGAACTCTTCCATTCATTATACAAATTAAAAAGGCATGAATAAATTGTTTGGGTTTGTAAAGTGTTAAGTGTTAATACTTTGGCTTGTTAATTAATCTTCAAGGCGCCGCTTGTTAATATAATAAAACACAAAACATTGATTCCAACACTTCCTTTCTTGTCATGGATTTTAAAAGCAGGAATTAATCATTTGGATATATAAAGTTTTAATTGTTAATTAATCAGTTAACACACTGCTTGTTAGTACAATTAAAAGATAAGTTTCGATTTAACTATTTCCAAATTAATTGTTAATTCCTTCTGATTGAACTTTAAGCTAGCATTTTAATACCTGCAATGCAACCCAAATTGTTTGCATTCAGTCGAAATATGTATATATATTGCATTGTTGCCGAAAGTTCCATGAATTTTATACACGTTTGATTCCATTTTTTTTAGGGTAAGTTGTTATGCGAGATCCCATGCAATGGTGTTTCGCTATACAATTATATTTCAGCCTTATTATTTGATTTTATTTGTATATCCTGAACCTACGATTTCGCTTCGAAATTAGTTGGTGGCTTCAAAAGAAGTCAGGCAAATTGTGAATTCACTTCTTCTCGTACGTTGCTTTCATATACAACACCTCTGACAACATCCAGATTATCCCACATATATAATTATGTACACACTAGGTGCTTCATGTTGCGGCTTTGCCGCAACCGTTGTGGTGTTGCTGTGTGTGGAGGTTACGTTGATGTTGATGGTGTTGTCAATGTAGGAATGCAAATATGTAGATTAGAAGAAGTGGAAGAACTTGCATTTAGCAGTTATCGAAAAGGCAATATTTACAAGAAAAGGCATCTCCATATTTGATCTCTATATGGGAGTCACCAGTATTGATTTCTTGTGGAAATATTTTATGGTGAATGTTTTTTTCTCGGAACATATGGTTGACTGAAGTGGAATTTTCCTAAATGTACAATGTGGAGAAAAACATGAATAATTGAAAATATGTAAATGCAGGAGGGAATTAACTTCGGAAAAGAAGCTTGCTGGAGTTGCATCTTTTTACTTCTGTTTTATTCCTTTGTTTGATTCCACATAGTCATCACCCTTCAGCTATATTCTTATTGTTTTTTTACTATTAATAAAAAAATCGGCCGAGTCAACATCTCTCGCCACGTTGCTGTAGCTGTATAATAGGTGGAATATCATAATACGGAAAAAAAAATGTAACTAATTTTTTCTTATCTAATTATAGGACAAAGAGAAATGTAAAAAGGAAGCATACTGCATACCTTGATACCTTTTTAGTGGATTTATTTGTCTGGCATGAGAACATAGGAAGCTTTGTTTTTCGAGATGCAAGTAGAATTTCATTTGGCCCTTTGGTTATTTAGAGTTGATATCACCTAAGGTAGCATAATATTTGTGTAGATTCAGATCACAAAAATTAACAAATGATTCATTGGTATGTGAATATTGGATATGTCGTGCGATAGTTATTTTTTAAATGCTGAAAATAGAAAAATCGAAATATATCTTGTACATCCATCATGTACTATTCACTTGCCAAAAAATTGGGCATGGAAAGTAAAATGAATTCAGATACAGTCGGGTACCTGACCTAGTACAATGAGATCCAGACCCTTTATGTCAATCTTGCACGAATCTCACCCAAATAATAACTAACTATCACCTAGGTTGAACAACCTCCAGCCATGAAAAGGTTAGTTCCTAGATTAAACGACATCAAGCCATAAGAAGTTTCAATCTTTGCAAAGAGAAATTACCAAAGAAGATGTTAGCTGTTGATGGTTTGAAATATATATTGAGATATTTCAGGGGAATGGGGCCATGACAGTATAAATACTGATAAATGCATAATTAATATTTCAAAATAAATATGTAAAATTTTGCGGAGGTTGATTTTATCTTTCTGTCATTGACAATAGTAAATCAAATTTTATTATTTTTCCTACGTTTTAAAGTCAATGCCCCTGTTGAGAGTTTTGAAAACTAATATATTGATAATAGTCTACTAACAGATTCTTGGTCTATTTAATTCATATATGCTAGATATGTACTGTGGATATATACAGTAACCAAAGTAGTAGAAGTTTATATCTCACCTCATGCATCTAAGGAAGAGCCACGAAAATCAATCACTTGGTGCTGAAAAGATAAGCTTGCTTGTTCTCTCTTCTGGCTGTCAAAGAAATTTTGGAGAAGTGAAAGAGGGAGGCTATGGTAATATGCATATTATGGGTTGACCTGTGCAATGGGTTCATATTTCTGTTTTTGTAAGTTCAAGCAGACTATGGATTCATATCCGTAGCCCAACTCCCGTCTTGGTACCGAGATATACCTAATTCTCTTTGCTTGACAGCTATATTTCATTTCTTTTAGAGAAATATAGAAGAGGAACCGGTAAATTTCCATGAGAATTGGTGGTCACGTGTTAAAAGATGCTAGGAATTAAGATATCGTTGGAGTTCATTTTGTATTCTTGAAATTTCATTCTTTGTTTTTCTTATTGTGTACTTGATTTGAGTTTCTACTGAAGAATATCGCGAAATAATACACATGAATATTATAGAGAAGGTGGAATGAATTGCTCTACTGTTACTACCAAGGGCATTTTAGAGAATTTTCCAATGAAAATCATATATCCCAAATGGTTCTGATTCTATGTTTGAAATTTGCACACCATATAGAACATGTTTAGATGCATATAATTTGTATTTCTACATATTTCTTTAGGTAATATATGAAGGGAAATAATCATATCAATTCTCATCTGGAAACATAAAGAACAGGTTGACTTTACATTTGATCAGAGTTGAAGAAATTGAATTACGATGGAGAAAAAAAGTTGTACCTTTATAGCTACGCATATGCACCTTCCTTTAATACTTTAAGATTGTAGTCTCCCACTTTGTAGTCATGGAAATCAAACGTAGAGAGAAACAACAAATATTATAACAAAACAGAGATGATTCTGAATAACAGTTAATAAGGATGGATTTATTCTTCCATTTTGGAAGCTTTAAATTCGATTGATATAAATTTAGATACGTATTATATTTTTAATGCCAGATTAACACAATGTAAATTGCTACATATTTAGCTTTAAATCTCTTAGGACATCAAATGGTACGGTATTAATTGTAAACAATGAAAAAGGAGAGGTGTTTCTACACACTGCAAATGGAGGAAAAAAAGAGAGGAAAGAAGTAATTGTGAAGAATTCTAAGGGATACTGTAAATCGCCCGTTCAATAGACAAACACGTTCACTATTTCGTGTTGAATCTGTTCAGTCGCGTATTTTTGGAACGATCTCTTTTGTACTTTACATTGAGGAGGAATTAATTTCATTTCTTACGAAGGCTAATTTTTTTTATATATAAAGATGCAATCTCAAAATAGTACAATGCCTAGTGTGTTGCTTGCTGCCCTTTTGTTGTATAAAATCCAAAATCTGTACCTTTTTTGTTTTTATTTGGTGGACTTATACTTGACTATAACATTCTGAGCATTATCTGTTGCACCATGAGACCATATTTCTATTTTCTACAAGTGTAATTTTTTTTGCAGTGTACCAGCATAATTGATCTAGAAGTCAAATACTAAGAATGATACAAACGCAACTGAGAAAAGTTTTTACCTTGCCTGTAATTTTGCTCCTTTGCTCTTCAATGATGCTTCCTACGCCGACCGACTTGATTCTTGCTCACTGCACGTAATAGAAATTTCGTTCAACTTGAAACTGAAACCGGTACCAGTCCCAGGGCCTTATTTATTTATACTAATGATTGTGATACCTTGTCGAATCAGTACTGAACATTCCTGAATTTATTAACACTAGTACGATCGCCTTTTAATTTTTTGGTGCACTCAATTGACTGAATTTGAGTTGTGGGGACCTAATTGAAAAATATGCATATTTCCCTCAGAAATAATCCAATAATGTCATATGAGAGTAAAACAGGAGGTTCACCCTTTTCAGGGTCCTAGAGCTGTGTAAACCTCAATTTTTGGACTCGATCATCATCAGGTAATATCAAATCTAAACCAAATCAAATTAATTTCAAGGGAAAATGGACTCAGACAGATATAGCCTATTTCAATCACGCATTATCCACAACACAACTGACAATTGAAGCTAAGATTAAATCCTCACAGCCAAATTTAATAATCACAATTTGTGTTAGGTGATGCAAAAGCTGGAATAAAATCAATTAAATTTCAGGGAAAATGGGGTCAGATAGAATATGGCTTTATCAATCATGAATTATCTGAAACAGAACTGACATTGTAAGCTAGGTTTGATTAGTACTCAAACTTTCTGACAGCTGACTATGAATGTTGGTTGGAGGCAGTCGATTTTGTTGCCAAAATAGTGAAGTGGTTGTAGAAATTACTGACCTTGAGAGGAATCATACCATACGAGCGGGAAGAACCGAAGCTAGAGGAGGCAAGGAGGCTAAATCACAGCGAGAAGCTTAGCCGCTGCTCAGAATAGGGGAAGAGGGAAATGAGCGGCAGGAATGAGAGGAAGTGTGAAGTCGGTGATCTGAAGAGTGGAAAATACCGACGAAAATCGCAAATGAGGAGGCGCTGAAAGCGAAGAGGGACACGTTGCGGGCAACGGCTACGTGGCGATCGCTGAGGGAGAGGAGGCTCCCACAGTCAGGAACGTGAGTGGTGCAAAGCAAGAAATTGATGTGTTTGGGTAAAATCGCGGGCGAGATTTTGATGATTTTGGGCAAAATCGCTGGAGACGGAGTTGTATAATTGTAGATGACGGCAGATGAGATAGGAGCGAACTGATCTGATACATTGATGAATGATCGGACGGCAGATAAAGGGGGAGGCACTATTCATTGCTGACATCACAGGACATCCAAAATTAAGGATGTATAATTTGAACAACGAGGGGGTGCACGAGGATGTCAAGAACGCGTATCCTCTCCATTAACTCAAAAGAGAATCTTTTGAGTTAATGAATTTTAAACGGAGTCAATTTGACTCCTACCTATAACATAGGAGGACTTTCAATATTAGTGTGAATCTAGTCCACACGAATCTTAAAACAGATTTGACGTTTAAGATTCATTAACTTTAAAGATTCTTTTTTGAGTTAATGCAGATGATACAAATTCCATGTTGACAAGTAGAGCACGGGCGATATATCAGACAAATGGAAATGCATGCAAACCTAGGTGTGTCAAGAGTACAGTACGGATCGGATGAAGACATTTTTATTTTTATATATATTTGTATGTATTAGATTTAGTCTTATTCATACTTTACCCTTAATTAGAGGTGGAAGTACATTTAAGAAATGAAGGTCAATTGGCCTCATATATTTTCAAAATTTATGTACATGTACATGATTTTCTATATAGGTTGGAGTAAAATGGTATGAGTACTATAAAATTGATCTCCATTTGCAGCATGAATATTTTATATGATTGATCTCATTCATATTTGACGTCCATAGTATGAAAGTTTGGCTTTGCCCCTGCCCTTGATTACCTGTTAAGTTTTGACTTTATCCATACCCTACCCTTACCCGTTAAGTTTTTACCTTACATATACCCTAATCTTATCTGCTAAGAAAACGGATCACGAAACAAATAACAGTTATTTATTAAAATAATAGTTTATGTAATTTAATAAAAATTTAACAGTCTATTATTTTTCGCATCATAATTGATTCGTGATGGCCCAACCGGTCATGCCAAACTATAAACATATTCTTATATGTAAACTTCTGGTTTACAATATTATGTGTTTTAATTGTACTAATATATGTGTAGTACAAGCCGGAGAAAAACATAGACAATTTTTCCAATATGCATTTTTCATCTGATATTATACTAGTAATATAAAGATATTCAATATTTTCTTCATTAGTTGTCTCAACATGATATCCATTTCGGCAGATATCCTTAAAACTTAACAAATTCCTTTGAGACTTAGAATATAATACATCATCAATATAAATTTTTATTCCTCCATGTAATAAAAAAAACTGCTCATCCGGACCTTTCAATCAATTTGTACTACCCAAAATAGTACTAACATTTGCTTCTTACGTTACTAAATAAAATAAATACAATTATGCATACACTTAACGAAAATTGAGCTAAAAAAATGGCTTCGGGCCAATTAATAAAATTGAGAATTTATGATTAATAGATGACTTCGGGCCATTTGATAAAGTTGAGAATTTATTATTAACAGATGGCTTCGGGCTATTTGATATTAACATAATATAAAATAAACATAACATTAACTTTGATACACGTTATTCATATGGCTTCAGGCCATTTCATTAACATAATATAATGTAAGGTAACATATAAATATTATTTTTTATGCATCATATAAAGCTTGTTGAAATCTTTTTCAAGAAGATTTATTGAAATACTCTCAATATAAAATTTGTATATCATATAAATCTTCTTTAGGAAGATTTTTTGAAATCTTCTTATAAATCTCTCTCTCTCTCTATATATATATCAAGGTTCTAAATAGCGTTTATAGCGTCGTAGCGGGAAGGCTAAAAAAAAAGCTATAGCGAATAGCGTCGCTATAGCGAATAGCGTTTTTTTTTACATTTCGTATATTCAATATTTGTACTAAATATCAACATTATCTAAGGTCTCATAGAACAATAAATAACACCAAAGTAATTAAAAAATTATAATATTCATATTGAACCCGTACAAAGTCCAAATTGCGGTTCAAAATATCCATAGTAATATCATAAACTATCGATTTTTCCTATTAAAAATATCTTAAGCATCATGATTCATGACATAATCTATTTTTTTTTTCTATTCAAATTTTAATTTCGGTTTGGACTTTTTTTCTATTCAAATTTCAATTTCTATTCCCAATTTCAAATTGATTTATTTGTAGCAAGTAGCAACAAATTCAATTTCGGTTTGAGATTTTTTTTATCTTTATTTAAAACCCATATAAATTGCTTAAAAAAAAAACTCATATTGTATAGCGCAAATAGCGGACCGCTATAGCGCTATAGCGGCCGTAGCGCATTTTGATGTCGTAGCGTAGCGTTTGGGGTCCAAAAACGCTATAGCGGCGCTATAGCGCGCTATTTAGAACACTGATATATATATAAAGAGAGAGAAAGAGAGAGATTGGTTAATATTAAAACGTTTGTTTCTAGGCTGTAGAACAAACGCTTCAGTTTTTACATTTTGAAAGTTCAAACAGTCGATCCAAACCGTTCAATATTAAATCCATATTAAAATGTGCTTAAAGACCAAATTTTGCATTTTTTGGAACTTTTTTACTATTTATTAAATCAGCTTTAAAATCGTTGTTTTCAATGATTCAGAAATTTTTCACTGTTTATTAAAATCAGCTATTTTAAAACTGGCTTAATAAATAGTAAAAAAATTACAAAATTTGGTCTCCAAGCACATTTTAATATAGAGATCACATCTAACGTTTTGGATCGACCATTTGGACTTTAAAAATAAAAAAATCAATTGGTTGCACTACGGCTCCGGAACAATTAGAGTGGCTAATATCAAAACGTTTACATCAAGGCCCTCGTGTAACCAAGTCGTTTTCAGATTTTCAAATTCCAAACGGTCGATCCAAACCGTTAGATGTTCAATCTATATTAAAATCTGCTTGGAGACCAAATTTTACATTTTTTGGAATTTTTTTACTATTTATTAAGCCACTTTGAAAATTGTTGATCCGAGTGAACAGTAAAAACAGTGCAACCAAATTCTGGACCATGTGATCAGCAATTTTCAAAGTGGCTTAATAAATAGTAAAAAAATTCCAAAAAATGTAAAATTTGGTCTTCAAGCATATTTTAATATAGAGATCACATCTAACGGTTTAGATCGACCGTTTGGACTTTGAAATCTGAAAACGACTTGGTTGCACGAGGACCTTGGTGCAAATATTTTGATATTAGCCACTCGCTATATATATATATATATATATATATATATATATATATATATATATATAAAACAAGTATGCGGTAATAATATGTGGCTGCATATGCGGAACCACATATATGGACTGCATAGGGATTTCTATGTAGAATTCATCGCATACACATATGCGGCTGCATAAACTGTTAAACATGATCTCTATTTAAAAATGTACTTAAAGACAAAACTTTATATTTGTTAGAATTTTTTTACTACTTATTTAAACAGGTAGAAAATAACATAATTTAAAAATTCTGATCATTCGAAAGTAATAATTTTTTATCTATCTCAAAATATAATAAAAAAAATATTAAAATCTATAAAATTTTATTTCTAAATATATTTTCATATAAAAATTATATTTAACAGTTTATATCAACAGTTTAATTTTAAAAATAAATATATTAATTCATAGTATGAACCAATCAAATACATATTATCACATCCTCACTCATTTTCTTGCGGACTTGCTCGGCTTACTCACCGGCTAAGGATCCCTGTGCTTCAACCTTTACTCACTGACAAGCTGGTCCGGATAAACCTTCCCCTCATATAAGCGGTGCAGTCATCGTCAGGTGAACAGATCGAATACATCTTCTCTTGCTGGGGTGAGAGACTAAGAGAGTCCGTTATGGTCAAAACTATCAAAAGCTTAAAGGACATGTGCACCAGGCACAATATACGTATAATAACTTAGTAATATTAGGGGTGTCTGAGAACTAGCTTTTGGTCTAGTGACAACGGTAATGCTTTCCGTGTGAGAGGTCGTAGGTTCGAAATCCAAAAGAGACAATTTTTTATAGATATTTAATAGTTGGATAGCTTGACCTTCAAACTTTACTCAAAAAAAATATTAGGGGTGTCAATGACATCCTTTTATCTGTTTATCTGACCCGTACCGTATTTGATAAGAGCACGAGTAAGATTTTTATATAAATTTATCCGGTACGGGTACGGGTAAAGATTTGTTTTCTGTTATAACGGGTAAGAGTACGGGTAAACCCTATTCCGTAACTATTACCCGATCAAGTTATTATAATATAAAAAATATATATTATATATATTAATGAGGAATGAATATTCATTCTCCAATTACTCTTGGTAGTTGTGTTACACTTAATTAAATATTAAAATACGTAAATAAATGTGTGAAATGAATGTTTTTTATTGTTTTAATTATTATATTAGCATTACATGTTATTTACCCGCTACCGTTTTGTTATCCGACAACCATAACGAGTACAGATAGGATATGGATAAGATAATTCATAACGGATAATAATAGAATACGGATAAAAATAATTTATAACGAATACAAGTATATAAATGGTTCCACCCAACTCTTACCGTAGCCATTGACACCCCTAACTAATATATGAGGAGGGTTCAAATGCACCGTAATTTTTGTGCTCCAATATGCTCCACATCCTTTGTCTCCATTTTCAAAGTGCGAACAGTTGATCCGAACCGCTCAACATGATCTTCATAATAACATATGCTTGGAGACCAAATTTTATATTTTTTAGCATTTTTTTACTATTTTTTTAGATAGGTACAAAATCATTTTTTAAGGAGATACTAGACCATTCGATAAAGTGATATTGTACCTATGTAAAAAAATAGTAAAAAAATTCTAAAAAATATAAATTTGGTCTCCAAGCATATTTTATTATGAAGATTATGTTGAGTGGTTCGGATTGACTGTTCGGACTTTAAAAATAGAGATAAAGGATGTGGAGCATATTGGAGCACAAAAATTATGGTGCATTTGAACCCTCCTCCTAATATATATGTTACCAATATTTTAACATTCCGAATAGTTCATCTACACCAGGTGTAAGCAAATATTCCACTTCCATCCATCCTCTTGCGCTTGAGGTTATTATATAAGAAGGCAAAGTATTTATCAAGGCCTTGCCTTGTCTCTGCTCTCTCTGCTCTCCTCTCTTGAAACCTATCTATCCAACACACTCTTAATTATATACAGCTTCACAAAGAGAAAGAGAGAAACACAATGGGTGGGTGTTTCAGCTTGCCAGATCGTGCCACAGAAAATCCCGTCAATGGCCAGCCTCAGCAAGCTGGTACCGCTCGAAGGGCAAAGTCTCTGTGTCAATCCATTTGTGACTTCTTCATGGAGGTACATTTTCTCTTTTGATCCCTCCTTTTGTTCTATTTTCTTTTTCCTGTTCTTGTTTTTTCTTGCCAAGAATATATATGAAATGTAGCGTGCATTTTTCTAATTCAATTGGTGCAAATGTGAATTTTCAGTGCTTTTATTCAAGATGGTGCACTGGAGGATTCGGCAACTCGATGGTACATAAATTCTTGGCCTGTTTATTTATTTTTCTCTATTTTTCCTTATGAGTACTCAGGTGGCCAAGATTTTCTCGCTTCAAAATTAAGAAAAAAAAGAAAGTTCATTATACACCTTTTATTCAATATTTCATGCTTTTGCGTCTTTGTTTTTGGTGGTTCTTTTATTTGAAACTTTCATTAAGAGGCTAGAGTTGCTGCATTGTAATTAAAGAGACCATCATTATTAACACAATTTTCCCTACTAATATGATAAATAAAAAATTTAGTTATTTGCCACGGATCAAGCACATCATGTTAATTTCAATATAATTAACATTAGGTTTCTCATGAAAAAAATAAGAATTTTTAGTTTGTGTGGTAAAAGTGAATCAGGTGGCGCATGCATGTGATGTCCGGAGTATCTCTCTTTTGAGAGAAAGGAATATTTTTGCCAATACTTTTTTATTCCTTTGGATTGTACCTAAGTTCGACTAGCATTTTCATAATTGCACCTCTGTTTTTTATTTGATGATAATTGTCGCATTTCTCCATTTGTCTTTGCATGCGTATTAGACTATATTAGCTTTACAGTATTCTTTGGTTTCTGTCAGGTAACAGCTACGTATAATATTCCTCCAAATGCAACCCAGAATCCCCACAACCAAAGATCGGACCCCACAAATGCAACCCAGAATTCCCATAACGAAAGATCCGACCCTCCAAATGCAACCCAGAATCCCCACAACAAAAGATCGGACCCAACAAATGCAACCCGGAATCGTCATAACAAAAGATCCGACCCTCCAAATGCAACCCAGAATCCCCATAATGAAAGATCCGACCTGTTAGGTGAACTCGAGAAATCTCTGATGGAGGTTACCGCTGTTAGCAAAAAAAATAAGCAGAGGGCATCTGATTTGATCCGGAAACTGGACTTGCTAAATGAAATCTCTTTGATCAAGACTCACAATCCCGATAACAAAAAATCTGACCCTCTAGGTGAAACCAAAACATCTCTGGATCAGGAGAAACTGTCAAATGCCGAGGTGGTTACTACTGCTACCAAAGAACAAGAAAATGGAGCTTCTGCTTTGAACCTGAATGCAGGAACTGGAGTTGAAGGAAGTGAAGTTGCTGGAAATGGAGCTGATGAGGGTCCATCTAGTGCTAATTGAGAATTATCTGAAAAGAGGAGGTTTTATTTATTGTTGGTCAAGTCTTAGGAGTTTATGATAAATATTTGAATGTAGTCAGACTCTATGTTCGCTATTGGATATTGATTGTACTATCTAAAATGCTAGAATTTTGAGACAAATTACTTGGTCGTTGGTATTAGATTGGGTGCTAAAAAATAGTTCTTACTGTTTCATTGCATGTTCAATCCTAGTAAAGTATCGTCATTGCAACCTTAAAAAAAAAACGTATCGTCATTGCAGAATATACATGTGATTATTTTTTTGTGTTTGATAATGAGTGATACTGATGCACATAGTCAGATGGTAAAAAAATTAAGTTGACAGATAAATAATTTTCTTACATAATTGAACACACATTTTTTTTTTGAAAAAAGGCAAAAATGCCCGTTTCATTGATTGAAACATGTAATTACAACAGCTTATAAAAGAGAAAAAAGAAAAAAAATACAAGATACACCCACAATACTAGATATCTCTATTGCGCCTTCTAAGCCAACAACACAAAATCCTACCCAATCAGTAAAGAATTTGACTAAACTAATGTATATCATTTCTAACTCACATCTAGCAACAATATTTTCACCACACCTTCTCAACATCAGAATTTCTAACCCACAAAATTGGTACCAATGTTACCTCTCATCTCTTCTCGCTCAGTGCCCTTTGTTGCTACCCGTTTGAATTGGACACTTTTTTTCTCTCTACTAAGGGTCATTTGGTTCAGCTCTAGGGAGCCAGATTTGGCCTTTTTTTAGTTCGAGCAATCTGACTTATCCAAGAATCATGATCCACTGGAGTTACTGGTACATAAATCACTTGTATTGGTGGTGTATTGGTCTTAGCTGATTTGGTAACAACAGCTTCTTATTTTTTCACTGAAGTTACTGTGACAGGCTCACCTCTATTAGATGTCCCTTCATCAGCTTCACACGTCCCCAATGCAACTGTGATACCTGCCATTGCTTTCAGTAGTGCCAACTATTGCTTTATTGCTGTTAACTCCGTCTCCAATCTCTTGATTGAATCTATAACCAATACCTCGTAGTAAACGGGTATGGGCTTCTTGACTGACTCGGGTCCAATGTTAGAGGGCATGAGTAGTTTTGTTGTCAGATCGTCGGTCAGAGATGGCTTCACTGTCAGATTGTCGGTCGGAGGTGGCTTCGCTGTCAGATTGTCGGTCGGAGGTCGCTTCGCTGTCAGATTGTCTGTCGGAGGTGGCTTCACCGCAATCATCGCACGACAGCGCGACGAGCGATGACCTATTCTATTACAAGCATAGCACAAGACATCATTTAGGCAATCTGACGCTCGATGACCACAATCGCCACATCTGAAACAAAGAGATAGTCGCCTAAGTGACTCTATTTTGGACCGCACAAGCTCAGTTCGATCGAATCGACACTGTTGCTCTCCTTGAGAATCGGATTGCCACAAGAAAGATCGTCCAGTCACCTTGAATGATTGTTGATAGGGCTGCTGGATCTTCTCCACGATCGTTGCCACAGCGTGAGATAATGCCCAGAGAGATGGTTCAAGCTCCGCCAAAGGCCAGAAGCGATTAGACGCCATTAGTGAACTAGCTACAGTATTGCTTGAGTCCTCAAGAGTTAGTCGAAAGACTCCATTAATGGAGAATAGAGATCAATTGCAGATTCGCTGGTGTTTTTTGGGGATTTTTGTTGGAATATTTGATCGGTTTTCAGATCGCCTCAAAATCGCCCCTATTGGGCTCCACAGCGAAGAGTTGTTAGCATTCTCAAACCCGCCAAGCTACCAAATAAGCACTGTCGGGATATATCGATTTGATGGGTGTAAAGTCTATAGATGCCGACATTATGCCTTAAACCTTCTTGCACAATTCCAGGTATGAAAGATTTCCGAGTTAGACAACTTTGAGTTTTGAGGGAAAAGAAGAGGTCGGAAGATTGATGGAATTGTAGGAGAGGAGGGAAGGAAAAGAAAAGAAGAGAGACGAGTCTGAAATATTGTCAACGGTACGGACGGGTCGGATGCAAAGATTGATGGAATTGATGGAATTGAACACACATTTGCATCTCCAACTTCATTTGTTGCGTAATTAGTTTGTCCATCAGACTTCTCTAAAGTAACCGAATCATTCTCAACCTCTGTTTTTTTATTTTTTTTATTTTTATGAATTAGCACTTTTAGTACTATTCTCAGTCCGATCCCTATATTCTTCTTCAATATAAATACACACTAACACAACAATGATTAATATAAACCAGTGACAAAACTGTGCCTGTGAATCCATACAGGTCAACCTCAATCCATAATTACTTGATATATTTATTGTTTTATGAACAATACCCAACAATTTGACATTGATAAAGGCACAACATGGGTGAGAAAATATGACGATTAAGTTTCAATTGACTGATGGAGTCGTGACAGATGAAATTTAAGCACTCAATCTAAATAAAATTAATGGTCCATAACCATTTTACTAATCGTTACATAGAAAGAGTAATCGAAAAGTCTAACCTGGTGAAATCTAAAATGCAATATCTAAGCCTGCATAAAGTAGTAAATTTGACATGTTTATGTTCATATGGCATAAAGTAGTAAATTTGGTGAAATCTAACTCGGTGGAGACCAGGAATGACATGTTCATAAGGCAGAACAAACTTATCCACAAACTTCTCATCAGTTGGCGTTAAAAAAGTAGTAAATTTCAGATTTGCCGGAGGAGGTTCTTTCGATATCAGAAGCTTTCTAACAATGTTCCAGGGAATCAACATGTTCTCCAAGCTGTAAGTGAGCATAGATGGATTTCGGATTACATCCAACTTATCACAACCAGCTTCCTTCATCAGGAACTCCATTTTGCTGCTTACCAGCTTCTCTGGTAACGCCAACAACAGAGGGGCCTTACTAATCATAAGTGCTACCTCTTCTTGTGAAAGCCCAAAACTTGTCAAGTTATTTAGCCATGCATCTACTGTGCATTGGTTCTGTAAGCAGACAGCATTCAATGCATTGATAACAGAGCGGATTCAATTCTCTGGCGTTAACCAAATTCTCAGAAGATAAACTTTTGCGCTAACCAAATTCTCAGAATGATCATTTTAAAATCTTACCGAATTATTCTTAAATTCTGAATTTATTACTTACGGAGAAAATAAAAACTAGTATTGGCGTGTGCCTTTTTTTGTGGAGCTCTGATACCATGAAAACGTAAAGAGAGAATGTAATAGAAATGATTATATTCCTATTGTTAATCCATAACACAAGTACAGAGGGTTATTTATAGCTTTGTAATTACAGCCTGTAATTTGCTAACAAAAAGCTCTAACAAATCCTAATAGAATGCTCTAACAACCTTCGACTAAGTCAAGGGTTGTGTGCTATCTCTAACACTTCGTCTTCAGCTGATGGAGGAATCAATATGCCTTCCTGCTAAAAGAAACAAAAAGATATTGTAACATGTCACATGGAAGGGAAAGAGGTGAAATGCAGTGCTGCGGTGATTGATCACACCAATTGACAAATACCAGTAATGAATTCATTCAAGTATTATTAAAATGCATTTGAATAAGAAAAATACAAACAAAAAGAAATTTAAAAAGCATATTAGAATAACTGCCATTGATAAACAGAGGATTTAATTAATATTATTATTTTATTTTTTTTATATTGCTTCAGTTTGGAAAGCATAAAAAGTACAGTAATTGTTATTTCTCCAAAAATCATAGATTAAACTGCCCGTGTCAAAATATCAACTAAAAACGTAGCGTTTTATATGAATCTAACTTTACGTACTTATTATTTTCTTGTTTTTCTTACCTAGTAGTTAGTATGCATGTGAGTGCCTACTAAAAAATTTATTCAAAATAAAGAAAAAATTCCAAGAAGTGCAATATATTTACTAACATTAATTATACTGAAATATACAAGACTTGCTCGATCAAGGAGAAAGAACTTAACAATGTAATCATTTTGGGTTTTCATATGAGTAAAGAAAAATGTGGAACTTAACAACTACTGTAGCCTCTTTTCTTGAACAATTATAATATTCTTGAGTAAGAAATAAGTAGTTGTTTGGAAAAAAAAAAAAAGTAATATGAGGATCTTGTTGAGTAAGAACCAAGAACAAAGATGCAGACAGCGTGAAATAAAAGGTGGAAAATGTACATTAATTTTTTCTTTCATGCGAGAAAATCTTGTTACACGAGTACTTAATACAAAAACAGAGAGAAAGAAAAATAAAAAGAGCAACCGAATAGGAGAAGAAAATGGAGAACAAGTGGGGAACAGAGGAAGTACCTCGTCGCCAGATCCTCCAATGCAAGGAAGGCACTGAGAAATTCACATTTGCACGAATTCAATTAGAAAAATGCACGCCGCAATTCATATATTCTTGGCAAGAAAAAGCAAGAACAGGAAAAAGAATTTACCTCCTTGAAGAAGTCATAAATGGATTGACACAGAGTCACTCGAACTGCACCAGGCTGCTGATGCTGATCGTCGACCGGAATTTGGATCACATTTTCTGTGGTGGCATTTTGTCTCTCCGGTATGTCATGCTCGTTCTGCAAGCTGAAACACCCACCCATTGTGTTTCTTTCTTTCTCTTTGCGAAGCTGTAGATAATTTAAGAGTGTTGGATAGATAGGTTTCAAGAGTGGAGATCAGAGAGCATGCGGAGACGGGACTGATGCATATACTTGCCTTCTTATATAACAGCACAGGCCACAGGTGCAAGAGAATGGTATGATAATATTTTTAGCTATACGCCTATACCTGGTGTATGAACCATTGGGAATGTTACATGCTGGGTCAGGGGTGGAGAGATCTTTGAGAAATGGGGATAAAAAATGTACAAGGAAAAAAAGTCTCAATAGTTTAATAACATAATATTTTTAATAAATTAAATATTAATAATTTCAACATTTACATACTTCAAGTAGAAAAGTCTCAATAGTTCAAGTTGTACACATTGTACAATAGTCAATTTTTTTTTGAAAAAGAATGAGGTCAAACATATAAAATCTTCATAAAAAGTATGGGGATCAATTTATGGTACTGGTAGCAATTTACTATAAAATATGAGTGAGGCTATGGTGCTATGCATAGCACCAATGGCTAGTGTACTACGGCTCAATATGGTACTTTTTAAAATTCTAACGGTCGATCCGACCGTTCAATGTGATATCCATATGAATATGTACTTGCAAAATAAATTTTATATTTTTCCGAATTTTTTTACTATTTTTTTAGATAGGTAGAAAAATCAGTGTTTTTTGAAAATTCTGGACCATCAAAATTCTACCTATCTGAAAAAATAGTAAAAAAATTCGAAAAAATATAAAATTTAGTTTGCAAGTACATATTCATATGGTTATCACATTGAACGGTCGGATTGACCGTTAGGATTTTAAAAAGTACCATATTGAGCCGTAGTACACTAGCCATCCGTGCTATGCATAGCACCATATAGCCTCACTCATAAAATATATAACAACACTATACAGTGATAACTTGTTTTTGAAAAAATACGAGGGTCAATTAATTGACCCTCATTTGATGAATGTCTCTCCGCCTCTGTGCTAGACACTTGGTAATATTTGTGAGCGTAGTAGTGTTTGAGAGGTTTATTAATTAATTACTATTTTGGGATAATTGCTTATGCTAAAACAATTTAATATTTAATCAAGTCATTAAGGGCATGCTTGATGGTTTGAATCGAAGATGTGTATGTGGTTGTGTGCTCGTTTCTACAAGTTAATTGTTAAATTTAAAAAAAATTAAGAACCAAGTTACTTTATCCCTTTAAATTAGATATTACCTTTACTCTTCGTACTGAGGTTGTTATTTTACAATTAGTACTTTGATTAAAATTATGCAATCGTCGATGCTCTATTCATGAACTAGATTTAATATTTCTGTTGTTTCTAAGAACTGAATTAGTATCATTTATTGTGCCCCGTAGAGGTGTCAATGGGTACGATACAGGTCGGGTGGAGACATTTTCATATCCGTTCCATTATGATAACGAAAAAAATCTATATCTTTACCTGTTTTTTCGAATACGGTATGGATCGGATAAACAGATAAAAAAGTGCCATTGACATCTCGGTTTGTGATTTCGATAAAATATTTTTCAAAACAAGAAAAATAAAATAATGAATACAACTAATTTGTATCTTCATATAAATATGTATCTACATGTATAATTTTATTTTTAAAAATTATCTTATAGGATAACGGGTAAGATAATGAAAAAATAATAATTATCCTTATCCGTACCCGATAAACTAACGGAATTTTTTTTTTTTACCCTTATCAGTCTTTACGGATATGATACGGGTTGGATAAATAGATAAAATGGTGTCATTATTGACACCCCAGTGCCTAGCTAGTTCTTATAAGTACAACATGAACAATTAATACAAACTACTAATAATGTTTGCTAATTTTCTATGTGGTTCTTGAAAGAAGACAACATTATCTGATAAGAATATGGGACAAAATAATGTCAGCATAAGTTGGGTTTCTTTAGAGATTATAAGCTAATTGATTCATACAGGAGCCAAAGTCTTCAAATAACCCCAGCTTTAATTTTTTTTTAAAAAGAAGTAAAGCAAGTTAAACACAAACATCATATAAGGGTAACATTGTTCCTAACAATCAGTATTCATTACAGTATACTTTTCCCTTTCAGAAAAGAAACTATTAATATAGCATAACAAAATAAAATTGACCATGCCATCCCATACGGCATGACAAAAACTAGAGGTCATATTTGATTGTGGAGTAAGAGGTGGACTAAATTCTTTCCTCTACATTTAAGTTGTCAAATGAAGGGTAATATAAGAGGAGTCAGGTAGAGTAAAGACAAAGTCTGAATTAACTTACTCCACACTTATTCCATTTATGAAACTCAATGTCATAGATAAATGTTTGTTTTCCAACATCTTACTTCTCTGGACAGATTAATTTACTCTGCACTTAAGATGTCAAACGAGATGTAAAATAGGAGTCAAATGCAGTAAGAAATTTAATCTTTCTTAAATTTACGTGACAATCAAATATATGACCAAATAAGTCTCTCAGTGCAGACACTCATACCATATGCTCCTTCCCCTCAAAGATCCCAAAAGACGCAAAATAATGACAATGGAAATATATGTATCTAAGGATGCAAATATTATCCATACATATTTTATCGAATACGATACAAACTGAATAAACAATTAAAAAAGTTTCATTAACACCTTCATAACAATTAAAAGAGTTTTATTAACACCTTTCCTCTTCCTCTTGTCGCTCTGGCTCTTCCTTCATCAGGAGTATATATCTTATTTCATGCTCGAGTTCAATTATTAAATCCTTCATCCAATTTAGTGGTATTAAAGACAAGCAAGTCAAAAATATTTATAGTTCAAGTAATAAGTTTAATTGCTGAACTCATTGTTTGCACAAGGATCCCTGGCCGGTGAGGAGTAAGCGAGGCAAAGTTGGGTAAACAGGGAGCTCGAAGATGAGTGAGAAACCTTTAATTAGGCAATAGAAGAAACAAGTCCGGATAAACGGTGCTTCAACCTTTAATTACTGACAAGCGAGTCCGGATAAACCTTCCCCTCATATGAGCGGTGCAGTCACTATCAGGTGAACAAAATACATCTTCTCTTGCTGCGGTGAGAGACTGCAGAGTCTGGCCTACGGGCATCTTTCTACAAAAACAAAAACCAAAACAAAAAAACAAAGAGAGAGACTGAGAGTCCGTTGTGGTGAAACTATCAAAGCTTAAAGGACGTCTACACCAGGTACAATGACTGACTAATGTTACCGGGATTTAATATTTCTAATAATTTACTGTTGAGAAACAGGAGATTAAGCATCAGAAAATCATCATTGGCTAATTAGGCAAGAAATAATCTAGCATCCATAATATAGCTGTTATAGCAAATTAGGTATCTAGAATTATCTTTTGAGATTTAGCAAATCCTAGCATCTAGTAAATTAGGCAATAGACCAACAGTTATATTTCTATTAGTCTATAAAAGAACATGTACAGCAAGCTTTGTAAATCATAACAGAATCAATACAATTTCATTCTTCATTTCTTTCTTGTATTTCACAATATGGTATCAGAGCTGGTCTACAAGACCTGAGAACACAAAACCCACAAAATAACACAAACCCTAGAACAAAGAATTCACAGCCAGTAGAAGAAGAATGGCAGAAGCAACACAGGGAGGTGAACAACCGCTCAACAGTGATGCTAACCCAAACCTGAGGCTCACGGCCACTCTACTCAATGGCAATAACCATCTGACCTGGGCAAGAGCTGTAACGCTGACTCTCAGCTGCAGAGGTAAGTTGGGTTATATCAATGGCAAATTAAAAAAACCTGATGATAAGGCCAATGCCCAAGAACTAGAAAAATGGCAAACAAACAATGACCTAGTAATGTCTTGGCTCCTTAATTTCATGGAACCAAGCTTAAGTGGAAGCTTTCTGTCTTCAAATTCTGCTAAAGAAATGTGGGACTCAATTCAAGAAATGTTTGGGCACCAACAAAACTTTGCACACATTTTTCAGCTCAAGCAAGAAATCACTCAAATCAAACAAAACAATAGACCAAATATTGAGTACACAGTGAAATTGAAAGCAAAATGGGATGAACTAGCTGTTTATTTGTCATCTACTAGTGACCCAAAATTTTTACAAGAAAGGTTAGAACAAGAACGAGTATACACTTACCTCACGGGTTTAGGCCCGAGTTTTGAACCAATTCGAGCCCAGATCTTGTTAGCACCCCAACTGCCTTCCTACTCAAGCGCCGTTGCTATGGTACAAAGAGAAGAGTCAAGGAGGAGTAGTATGCGGGTCCGACTTCTTCTCCGATGGTCCTAACTGGTCCGACTCAACAGGATAATTCCAGTGCGGGCCCAAACTTAAACACAGCCCAATCTGATGGTCCTCTTCTCAGCCAGGCCTAACTGGACCAAATTGTAGCCCAAATCACAAACAAGCTTGGATAGTCAGGTAACTTTACAGGTGTTGCATTAAATGATTATCAAAATTACTGTAAAGACAATATTTGAATTATTGACTCAGATACAACTGATCACATGACCGGAAATATTAATTTTTTAAAAAAATATACAAAAAACCAATAATTTTCAATATGTGACTATTGCAAATGGTGCCAAAGAACCTATTGAAAATATAGGAACTATAAATTTATTTTCAAAAAATATTCCAAATGTCTTGCATTTACCAACACTTAATTCTAATCTACTATCTGTAAGCAAAATTACCAAGGACTTATACTGTGATGTGATTTTCTCATCTAAAGCTATGACATTTCAAGACAAATCAACACAGATGATGATTGGTGAAGGAAAATTAGAAAATAGGCTTTATATTTTAAATTTTTCAAATAAAGTTTTTCTTGCTAATAATGTAGAACGTAATAAACTGTGGCATTTGGAGGATTGGACATCCTCCAAATAAAGTTTTAAGTTATTTTATTTTTCTAATTTAGATTCGAGTCATTGTGATATTTGTCAGTTTTTCAAACAAACTAGACTACCTTTTCCGCTATCCAAAAGTAAAACCTCAAAATTATTTGAACTTGTGCATTCTGATGTTTGGGGACCCGCTCCAGTAGACTCTTACAATGGTTTTAGATATTTTGTTACATTTATTTATAATTACTTACGTACCATTTGGGTTTATGTCCTTAAATCTAAAAATGAAGTTTGTACCATGTTTCAAGAATTTACAAATCTTGTTGAAAATCAATATGAAACAAAAATTAAAATGTTTAGATTTGATAATGGCACTGAAAATATTAATAGAAAATTTTTAGAATTTTTAAAACAAAAAAGAATTTTGCATCAAACAACATGTATAAATATATCTGAACAAAATGGAGTTTCAGAAAGAAAAAATCGCCACATGTTAGAAGTTACTAGATCCCTACTTTTTCAATCAAACGTTCCCAAAATGTATTGGTACATAGTTCAACTTTAAACAATAAAAGTCCATTAGACATATTAAATAAAAAGAAAATGAATTTAGATCTCGTATATTTTGATGCACATGTTTTGTACATATCAAAAGACAAGATAAATTAGATAGCAACTCAGTAAAAACTATGTTTGTTGGATATTCATCACAAACGAAATGATATAAATGTTACGATCCCAATAATAATAAGTTATACATATCTAGAAATGTAGTTTTCTTTGAAAATGAACCATATTATAAAAAGAGAGAAGATCAACAAAATATGCAACACAACTTAGAAATGATATTGTTCTTCCAGAATTAACAATTTTTGAAGGTACAAATATGCAAGAAAATCATGCAAATTCAGATGAGGAGGAATTGCATTTAGGTGGAGACAATCAAGTGAATGCAAATCATAGAATATCAACTCGGTCAACATAACCATCATCTAGACTACATGATTTTGTCACATACAATGTAAGTTACCCAATTCAAGACTATGTCTCATACAATAAATTTTCTAGAGAACCACAAAGTTTTTTTTACATCCATTTCTAAAGAATCCGAACCAAAATTTTTTGAAGAAGCCAATAGTAATCCAGTTTGGTGCCAAGCAATGGTCGAAGAGCTTAAAGCTCTTGAGAAAAATAAAACCTGGACTATTGTGTCATTACCAAAAAGAAAAAAAACCAGTATGATGTAAATGGATTTACAAAATTAAATACAATAGTGATGGAACTATAGAACGACATGCCAGATTGGTTGCAAAAGAATTTACACAAACCTATGGTATAGATTACCAAGAAACCTTTGCTCCTATTGCAAAAATAAATATTGTTAGAACACTATTGTCGGTTGCTGTGAATTTGGGATGGAGTTTGTCACAAATGGATGTGAAGAATGCATTTCTTCAAGGTAATATAGAAGAAGAAGAAGTATATATGACTATACCACCTAGACACAAAAATGAAGTTGGCCAAAATCTTGTTTGCAAGTTAAATAAATCAATCTATGGACTTCAGCAATCTCCTCGAGCATGGTATGCAAAACTCAGTTACTATCTTTTATTTCTTCATTTTATTCAAAGTACAACAAACTCTTCAATGTTTGTTAAGCATTCAAATAAAACAACAACTATTGTCCTTGTATACGTGGATGATATAATTATCACTGGCAATAATGATGAAGAGGTTAACAATGTAAAAATTATCTCAAAAAAAAATTTGACATTAAAGACTTTCCTAGACATTGAAATTGTGCACTCGAGCAAAGGTTTGTTTCTTTCTCAAAGAAAATACACCCTTGGCCTTTTAAAGGAGATAGATAAACTTGATATAAAACCTGCTAATACCCCAATAGGATACCAATAATAAGCTTGAACCAAAAAGTGGTGAATCTTTAAAAGACATAGGACAGTACTAGAGATTGGTGGTAAGTTACTTTACTTAACGGTCACTAGACGAGACATAGCTTTTATTGATGGTACTGTGAGTCAATTTATGCATGCACCAAGAACCACTCATCTAGAAGCTGTAAACTGGATTATTAGATATCTAAAAGGGTCTCCTAGACAAGGGATATGGATGAAAAGAAATATACTAATAACATTCTCGCCTACTCTGATGCAGATTAGGGCTAGAAACTTGAATAGAAAATCAACTACATGATACTACACCTTTATAGGCTGGAAATCTCGTGACTTGGAAAAGCAAAAAGCAGAAAACGTAGTTGCAAGGTCAAGCACAGAAGCTGAATATAGAGCAATGGCATCAACAACTAGTGAACTAGTATGGCTCAAGCAATTGCTATGCGACATGAAATTCTCATGCAAAGAACCGATGCAAATGTATTGTGATAACCAAGCTGCATGACACATTGCCTCAAATCTAGTTTTTCATGAAGAACCAAGTATATCAAAGTGGATTGTCATTGTCACTTCGTATGACAAAAAGTTCAAGCAGGAGAAATTGAGACTCCATTTGTGAAAAGTCATGACTAATACTAGGAGATATATTCACCAAAGCATTGGACAAAAAAATATTTCAGAATTATTTCTTGAGATTTAGCAAATCCGCATCTAGTAAATTAGACAATAGACCAACAACTATATTTCTATTAGTCTATAAAAGAACATGTACAGCAAGCTTTGTAAATCATAACAGAATCAATACAATTTCATTCTCTATTTCTTTCTTGTATTTCACAATATTTACCTACACCAGTTGTAAACAAATAGTCCACCTCCCATCTTCTTGCGCCTGTGCTTAATATATAAGAAGGCAAGTATATGCCTCAGTCCTGTCTCTGCATGCTCTCTCCGATCTCCTCTCTTGAAACCTATCTATCCAACTCACTCTTAAATTATCGACAGCATTACAAAGAGAAAGAGAGAAACACAATGGGTGGGTGTTTCAGCTTGCCAGATCGTGCCACAGAAAATCCTGTCAATGGCCAGCCTCAGCAGCCTGGTACCGATCGAAGGGCAAAGTCTCTGTGTCAATCCATTTGTGACTTCTTCATGGAGGTACATTTTCTCTTTTGATCCCACCTTTTGTTCTATTTTCTTTTTCCTGTTCTTGCTTTTTCTTGCCAAGAATATATATGAACTGTAGCGTGCATTTTCTAATTGAATTCGTGCAAATATTTCAGTGCTTTTATTCAAGATGGGCCGCTGGAGGATTCGGCAAGTCGATGGTATATACTTTCTTTTACCTGTTCATTTTCTTTTTCTTTATTTTTCCTTATGAGTACTCAAGTGGCCAAGATTTTCTCGCATCAAAAGAAAAAAAAGAAAGTTCATTATACACCTTTTATTAGATATCCAATATTTCATGTTTTTGTATCTTTGTTCTTGGTGGTTCTTTTATTTGATCCTTTCATTACTGCTTACCGCCAACCACCATTTTTCAATTAAATTAAGAGGCTAGAGTTGCTGCATTTTAATTAAAGAAACCATCATTATTTCCACAATTTTCCCTACTAATATGAAAAATAAAAAATGTAGTTCTTTGTCATGGATCAAGCACATCATATTAATTCCAATATAATTAAACATTAGGTTTCTCATGAAACAAGTAAGAATTTTAATTAGTTTTGTGTGGTAATAGTGAATCAGGTGGCGCATGTGAAGTTCAAATCCGTATCACTTTTGAGAGAAAAGGAATATTTTTACCGATACTTTCTTATTCCTTTGGATTGTACCTAAGTTCCACTAGCATTTTCATAATTGCATTTCTGTCTTTTTATTTGATGATAATTGTCGCATTGTTGCGACCAACCACCATGACCATAGTATCGCATTTCTCCATTTGTCTTTGCATGCGTATTAATTTTACAATGTTCTTTTGCTTCTCTCAGGTAATTGCTAAAACGAAGTTGATGAAAGCGAAGTTGCCAAATGGAGCTGATGGAAATGTAATTGCGGGACGAAAAAATGACATCTCTTTGATCAAGACTCACAATCCCGATAACAAAAAATCCGACCCGCTAGGTGAAACCAGAACATCTCTAGATCAGGAGAAACTGTCAAATGCCAGGGAGGTCACTACTGCTACCAAAGAACAAGAGAATGGAGCTTCTGCTTCGAACTCAAATGCAGGAACTGGAGTCGAAGGAAGTGAAGTTGCTGAAAATAATGGAGCGGATGATAGTGTAGTGTGAGAAAAAAAAAAAAAGAGGGTCTACTGGTCTGAAAAGAGGAGATTTTATTTATTGTTGGTCAAGTTTTAGGAGTTTATGATAAATATTTGACTGTAGTCGGACTCTATGTTAGCTATTGAATATTGATTGTACTATCTAAAATGCTAGAATTTTGATACAAATTACTTGTTCGTTGGTATTAGATTGGGAGCTAAAAGATAGTTCTTACTGTTTTCTTGCACGTTCAATTCTAGTAAAGTATCTACATTGCAGAATATACATGTAATTATTTTTTGTGTTTGATAATGAGTGATACTGATGCACATAGTCAGATGGTCAAAAAAATTAAGTTGACATAAATTATTTTCTTGCATAATTGAACACACATTTTGCATCTCCAATTTCATTTGTTGCGTAAAGACCGCACGATTGGAAGAGGTACTCTACAGAAAGTAGGGATTTTGGGGGCGACGCTTTTGAGGAGGCGAGTTGTGTGCTCCGATTGAGAAGAAGAGATGGACGGAGAAGAGAGATTCTTCCCCAAAATTATCGCTAGTGAAAATATATGTACCTCTCCTAATAATGGGCTTTGGGCCATTTCGTCTGAGATGGTGGGACCCCAAAAGCATTGACAGGAGCAGAAGCCGTTGTGTTTTTCCTTTTTTTTCTTTTTAAGATGGGCTGTCGTTGGGCTGCTATCTGATCCGGTCCGTAAATTGCACTCCAAGATCACTATTTATACTCGAATCTTTTCCAGAATTCCCTTACAAAAATATTGTTTTCATTTCCTGCAGTATCTGTATTTAAAAAAAAAAAAAAAAAATCAAATTGTATATGTTTCATGTCCGAATGATCATTTTAATAATCTTACCGGATCATTCTTAAGTTCTAAATTTATTACTGTACGGGGCACATTGTATGTTTACTTTGAAAGTGTTTTTCTAATTGTCCAAACATGCATGCGCCATATCATTCAAAAAATGAATATGATGCCATCTTTACATTGATGCATTGAAGCTCCTGTTTCAGTGGATATAGGAGTCAAAGTCTTCAAAATAACTCCAGTTTTAATTAAAAAGAAAAAGAAGTAAAGCAAGTTAAACACAAACATCATAAAAGTGTAAAATTGTTTCCAACAATCATTATTCATTACAATATGCTTTTCCATTTCAGAAAAGAAACTATTAATATAGCATAACAAAAAACAAAATTGGCCATGCCAGATGGCCTGGAAAAACTAAAGGTCATGTTTGGTTAAGTAAGAGGTGGAGTAAAGTCCTTATTTCACACTTAAGCTCCCAACGAGTAACATGGAGTAAAGGCGAAGTAAGTTAATCACTTCTCCAGACTAATTAACTTACTCTACACTTATTCTGCCTGCGGGCCCACTGTCATAGACAAGTTTTCCAACATCTTACTCCTCCGTTAGGATTAATTTACTCCACACTTAAACTGCCAAACGAGGTGTAAAATAGGAGTACGATAGAGTAAGCGGCTTAATCATTCTTAAATTTACGTAACAACCAAATATATGACCAAAGAGATCTCTCTAGTGCAGACACCCATACCATATCCTCCTTCCCCTCAAAGATCCCAGAAGAAGCAAAATAATGACACTGCAAATATATGCATCTAAGGATGAAATCAGCACCTCCTAAGGTCAAGAAGTCGTGTATGCCACATATGCACTGTTAGTGTAACTAAGCCTTTGTACTGCTGCAGTACGCATTGAAGGTACCAGAACAGTATTCGGAATACCAAATGTATTGTCTTTAGTCCCTGACGAGGCTGTTGCATCAGACTCCAATTTGTGGGAAATCGAGTTCAGAGCAGCATTCAATCCCACGGAAGAATGGTCAATTGTGAAACTACATATAAACCCAACAATTGGACATTAGTTTTGTATGCTTGAGTTAATAAAATACAAAAAATACTGAAAAAGGTACAATACCAAAATAAAAAAGGTACTTCACTCTGAATCGATATTTCAACTTCCCCCAGTACCAACCCAGCAGGGTACAGTTTCCCTGCCAGTACAGTTTTTTTTTTTTCTTGCTCCTTTGTGAGTACTTGTCTTTTGGGCCAAACATAGATTTTTAATGAGCATAAAGTGAAAGACAAAAAAAAAATATATATATACAAGAAAAATAGAAAATAAAAAACAGCATCAGCAGAACTTGTAGAAAATTGAAGAGAGGAATTTAACAGAGAAAGTGAGAGTTGGTCATACATTGAGTCAAAGCTTGTCCCATCTGCATTCATTGCAGCACAAATGCCAGAAATAACCCAAGGAGGAATAATCGAATTACTTATTTCAATGCTGTAACAGATATTACTGTTAGAAAGCTCTTCAATGGTGGTTTTATTTTCATTTGACCCAGACAATACCCCCATGTCAGCCTTTCTCATCTCCTTGCAAAATACCTGAAATAATTGTCCTATTTTTATTAGTGGATGAGAATACAAGTAGCTTGAACTGCAATTCGTGACAATCATCACAAAGAAACTTTAATTTTAAATTCGACATTTAGAATATAATCTATGCTCATATCACGCACATAAAAAATGCTGAATTTGATGCAAGTTTTACACTTTTACAGATCATCAAACGACTTCAAATCCAGCCCATGTTTAATTACCTTAGATGGGATATCAAATCAAATGATGCTGGGAAACACACAAAGTTGATACATAACCAATCTATAAGGCCAACAATGTGCTATAAACCATTTTATATATTTGTTGAAATTTCTTTGGCTTGATTTGAAAAGTATTGTCAAGATTATCAACTCATTGTCAATCAATCCCAGTACTTAAAATAAATCAAATGAGAGTAAAACTAACTTGTACAAGTGTTACCTCTGAAAAATTAAGGGAAGAATTTTGAAACGGCACCGGAGAATAAATCATAGGAACATCACCACCAGTAAGTGAAGTAAAAAAGAACCTACAAACAAAAAGTAAACAAATTTTGTTCGATAGTAAATAAATAACAGATAGATAGAGCAAATAAAAGAATAAACAAACAGACACAACTCAGACTTGTAACACCTTAGAAATGAAATTTTGCATTTTTAAATACCATATAAACAGATAGAATTTATATGGTATTTAAAACGGACAGGGGCTCACCATCAGAGTTTCTTATGATATGGTGATATATACCAAATAGTATTTTTATTATGGTATTATTTGACAGCATGATACTATGTTTAGTTATGCTTGGAATGTACAAAGATCTCAGCTAAACTACAGAAAAAAAAGGGTAAAATACAACAAGTACATACAAACAAAAGACTAACACAGACGTCAAACAGTATTTTCACACATTACTTGATATATACCTGTGGTTCAGTAGAAAGTCATATAGACTGTGAACACTCATGTTCCCAGTAAATGACAACAGAGATTGTGAGGTGCTGTCCACATCAGCAAAATGGTCTGTATAAACTGCCTATACAAAATTAATGTTACAGAGAATCAGCTTTGTTTTAACAACAGAGTTCTAATTTCAAAGCAGTAAGCAAATACTGTTAATAATTTATGTAAATGCCTTGGAAATTTTATTAGCTCGTGTTATTTTGTAAGACCTTGGAAATTTTAACTCATGTTACTATAATGAGTATACTTCACTTAACCTTAAGTGACAATATAAGTACAGAAAATCAACGACCTGGCCAAGATTTCTTTTTTCTATCTCTGACAGCTCAGCCAAGTCATCTGCTGAAGCCTGCTCCTCTTCAAGGTGGTAAAGAGGCATGGTAAAGCGAACATCCTTTACAAGAAATCAGAACATAACATTAAAAAGTTGATCAGCAAATTTGTTGACTTGTTTAGTATGCCTAACCCTAACACAATCTGACCTCAGCACAGCATGACCTGAACCAAACCTAATCCAAGTATTTTGAAAAGTCAATTCAACACAACCTGAATACCAAATTACTTGATACCAGACCAAATTTGACTCAAAAATCCGGCCAACCAGAGAAAAATGAAAAGCCAAACAGCCAGAACCCCATTAAACAGAAAGCCAAATCAACCTAACCTTACAAATGCAAGATAGGTTTAAGAATATTAATAGTGTTTTCTAAAAAATAATTAATGTTAATGATATACTGATTACAGTGATTGTCATAACAAAAGTGAAATAAGTGTCAATAGAAATAACTGATGTTGGTAGTAATAAAAGTAAAAGCAATAATGATAACCAATAATAGAACTAATAACAATAACAATAATAAAGATATAAATATAAACCCACATGTTTTCTAAGCTCGGATCTCAAGCTGTTTGTAGATTTCGATAAATAAGCATTGCAGGACCATTTCTCCCCAGAAAAGTTGCCTCCAACAAAAAGCACCACAAATTCTGAAGTATATACTGCACTGATAAAATGGTTTTTAGATAAAGCAACAAAATAAATATATCCAAGAAATGCACAACAACCATAGATTTACCATAAAAGATGCTGCATTTGCTCTTTCTAAGCATGCCGTAGAGATTGCAAAATGAATTCTCCCAATCCTGCCTTCTTTTTTCTAAAAAATCCACATCTACATGAACAGATGCACAATGAAGAAGCTCAGAATGTTATGTACAAAAGGATATACATTCCAAAAGTGTCATTCAACATCTCACATATAAAAAAAAACTATGTAGCAGCTTAGGTCAATAATTTGGAACTTCTAACTGATAATGACAAAACCGTAGGGTATCATACTGTGCATAATTAGTTGTCATCTTGGGTTACCAAATTAACTATCCGAAAGTAAAGGTAACAGTAACTGTAATTTCACAAAAAAAAAAAAAAAAAAAAAATAGGGATAATTACCTCCTTTTGCCTTAGATGAGGCCATGGCAGAAATGATGGTTGTTGGCAAGGTAGACTGAGGGTATCTCCACGAAATTAAAGCCTTTGAAAATAATTCCTCTTTTGTTTGAGAGGGTCCCACATGGCAGCCACAGCTCTGAGAAGCAGCAATATAAGCTGCATTTATCCTATGACACCTATAAATAAAATAGAAGATCATGCAGATTGATCGCTTTTACTGTTTGAGAAATGTAGAGTTCAGACTTGATAGAATAATGTTGCCATACTGGTACCAGAACACTATTAAGAGAAAATGCAAACAAAAAGCCACAGAATGCTCCAAACACAAAATGGCCATTACTCAGTACCTTCCTACCAGTATGACGTGAAGGGTTTTATGTAGGGTACCATAATACAGAATGAAGAATTGAAAGAGTAAACAAATTGCAAACACAAAGTCACATTAAAGTTCTTCCCCAAGACATAATTCACAAACGAAGAGAAAACAAAAGACCAATATGTGCCAGCCATCTGCCCTGGTACAGAAATCATTTTTACTTACCACTTGATAGAAGATGAGGAAACCAGTCGAAGGGAAGTCTTTAGTGTTAAGTCCAAAGGAGCTTTTTTCCCTGGTATGGAAATCACAGAAGGACAGATATCAGCAAAGGTAGGGCCCACATCATCAATGCTTCCAGAAGGAATCGAGGGGAAAATGGCAATCATGGGGTCACGTGGCACTCTGAACCCTTTAAGTGCCTTCTCCTGTTGGAGGTAGTAAAAGTCAGCAATATTATATTCCAAATGGTTACTCTATGAGATGCTTCTTATGTAACCAAGTGTTGTGCAATACCGGTTACACAATTTACAACTAGGTTGTACACGTATATAAGGTATATTTTTATATTATACAAGTATTTTTCTTAAGAAAAATTCTATTTGAACCCCACATATATACAAAAATTGTTCTATTATAACCCCATAGTTGTAATTTTATGTTTTTAATATGATCATTGTTCTATAAACCCATGCTCTATCCCAGTGCTGGTGATGCATGACCAGTAAACATAACTAGAACAGTTCACAAAGTGTGTATGCACTAAAACCTTACCATGTCGATTTGAGCAGGTGAGGCTGGTTTTTCATCTCTTAAATGGAGTTGCACAACATCAAGCAGAGCACTTTCAATACATTTCTCTGTCGTTCTAAATGCTTGGTTAGCACTTCCCTTGGAAGTTTGTTCAAGGGACTCCGAATTGCTGCTTACAAAAAAATTTAACAAAACTTTAATACATGTGAGTAGACATAAGGAATAAAGGAATCTTAAACAAAGGGAAAATAAGTCTTACCCCAAGCTGCTTCCGTTATCTACCTCCACTGTCATTGGGGAATCCTAATTTAGAAAGATAAAGGAAGATGCAAAAACGAAATTAAGATCAGCACTAAATTAGAACCTTTTAAAAATAAAAAGAAAAAGCAATCTTCATGTTTTGCTCCAAATCATCATTTTCCTTTCCAAAGCATGAGCATTTAAAAGAAAACATGAACTTCGGAGAATAGATTGAAAAGTAAACATTGAGCAGCATGCGCATAAATAGAAAAGAGTGAAAGTTTACCATTTTTCAGTGTGCTTGCCAAAGATGGAAGAATGTTGGTATTGTCTGGTGATTGTAATTTCTATGTTAAAATTTGGTTCTTGAGAAGTTTGTAAATACAAATACAAGGGCAAAATGGCCATTCTTTGCTTTTTTCCTTAATCTTTCTTTTGGGCATTTTTTGCAATTACATAAAACATGTACAAAATGGAACTATAAACAATAGCTGAGAGAAGAATAGCTAGTACCTTAACCCCTTCCTTCCGGTAGTAGAATGGTCTGCACCTCTCAATAGGTTTTACTACAGGATATGCCTGGGTGACACAGGTATTTACTAACAGCGGAACTTTGAAAGGCTGAGTTCCCTTTTCAGCAGGCTTTTCATATGCCCTTCTCTTCAACAGTTCTTCCTGAGAAACACAAATGGTGTACAAGAGCATTTAAAACTGCACCCCATGAGAGTATAAAACTTCCAAAATGCCATTTCTAATGGTTTCAAATCTCACTTGAATTAGCTAATCAGGTGGTGCATGATGGTTTTGGACTTGGAGAACATGTGTGGAATTTTATTTAAACTAGTCCGATTAACACTAGATTGTTCAATGCAGTCTCATTTCAACTCAATGTTGCCTCAATTAACCATTTTTCTCAGTTTTGGCATATATTATTATATCCAGTATATCCCAGTTAATAATGGTATTGGACTAAGCATCAAACAGTTTTGCCCCAGTTAACCCTAGTTTCCCGATCTAAGGGAGACACAACCGAGCATTGCATTACTGCAGACCCCTATAATTATTGAAAAAAAATATACATATACACCTTTAAAAGTTTTCACCAACGAATAAAAGTATAGATCAGTATTAAGAAGAGAAGATTAGTAAAATTAACACAAAAAAATGTTACCCTGAGCTCAGAAGGTGTCTTTCTTTTTATTCTGACAGCAGATTCGGCTTTTTTGAACTGAATCTCGTTCACTCGAGATAACTCAGTTATAGAGACTTCAGCCATAGCAACCAATTTTTATACTAGCATCTCTCTCTTGTCCTTCCCGAGGTTACCAGAAGGGTTCAAACCGCAATTTGGTACGGAAGTTCCAAATCGCAGGTCGCCGACGATCAGGTACAGTGAAACTAGAGATCAGACGAAGAGCAGCGATTTCACAGACTCGAGTTTGAACTTTGAATAATTTGAGGTTTTATTTGGGCGAAGTTTGCGTTTGTTTGAACTTTGAATAATTTATGGAGGGGGCGCCTCTGGCTGGGTTAGATTGGGAAGAAGAATCTTTATATTTACTTGAAAAGACTTGGTTTATGTGTCCTTATTGCAAAATATTTAAGAAGTTCATTGGTTCATGGAGAACCATGACCATGCGTATGTTGAATTCGAATGTTGTCTTGATTAGGAGAAAATTTTCACGATTTTGTCTGGGAGAAAGATTTCTGTGTTGAATTCGTATGTTGTCTAGCGTGTAGTGAGTCACGCATAATAAATTTTATCAACTCAATTGTATTACTCTCAAGTCTCAAACCATCACGCTTTGGTCAATTTTGATAATTTTTGTGGTACTAAAATGGCTTTTGGCATGCGGCAGAACTGGAACTGAAAGCTTGTATTGAAAATTTGAAATGCATGAAAGAACTGCAAACCAGTATTATCAGAGATAAACTGGACTGGTTGGATGGATCAGAAAAAATTAAACCCGATCATCTGTTCGATTTGGTTGTAGTGGAAGTAATTGGTATAAATTTTGCTGTGAATTACATGTTACAAATTTTGATTTGTTTGCTAGCTTGTTGATGTCGGTTAGGCTTTTTTCCATGCACCTAAGATCATATTATTCTCTGCTTCTCTTTATCTTTTGTTAACTTCTGTTCAATTACTCTGCTCTCATTTTTTTTCATTTATATTTTTTTTTACTTTTTTTATTAAAGGGGTCGGAATATTCCAACATCTTTGGAATACTATTTTTGAGAATTAAATCTGGAACCTTTCCGTGAAAAAATAGAACTCGTACCACTGTGCTAAGTCTGCAGTTCACATATTTTTCTACTTAATCTCATTTTTTTTTTTTAAAGAATCATCCAAGAGAGTCGTGAAGTGCACCTCGGCTTATCGGACCTCGTGACTCCTAGGTCAATTATACTTCTATTCCTTTATACTTAATAGCGAGAGCATTCCGACATTCATAATTTTAGATTTATTTCATTTCCTTTTTTTCTTCGGAATGCTATATTTTCAGAACTTTTTTGGACGAATCAAGACCCGTGCCAGGATCTTAAACTTTCAAGTTATTTTTTTGCATTATATTAAAACTTGTTTCTTTTATCGAAGTAGTTACGTGCAGACATGTTAGTAGTCCCAGTAAAGTTAGCTACTAAGAGCATCTTTATCTTTACAATTGCTAATGTTACTAAAATTGATAATTCCTAGAGGAGAGATTGGATGATACTTTTTTTTTTGTGATATCGGATGACATCGTGTATTTTTAAAGTTTTTAAAGTTTAAACAGTTGATCCAAATCGTTCAATATGATAGATATATTAAAATATATTTGCAGATAAAATTTTATATTTTTTTTGAATTTTTTACTATTTATCAAGTATTTTACAAAATTGTTGTTTTCAGACCATTGAATTTTTGTACCCATCTTAATAAATAGTAAAAAATTCAAAAAAATGTAAATTTTGATCTACAAGCACATTTTAATATTTCTATCATATTGAACGGTTTGAATCGACTGTTTGGACTTTGAAAATGTAGGATGTCACCCGATATTACCAAAAAGGGGTGTCATCCGATCCCTCCTCTAATTTCTAACTGTCAATATTATGTTACTGAAATTAATACTTATAAAGTCTGATATGATACTTGTAGACAAATATTTGCAGCAATTGCTTCACATTCTTAAAATAAAAATTGCTATTATGACATCAATATTTGTAGTTTTTGTATTTTTTTTAAAAGAGGCTAAAGTGCCCGATTCATTTACTGGAACTTTGTATCTTTTGTATATAGAATGAAGATGCTCCAACAAACATTAACATATACAATATAAGAATTTGAAAAGGGATGAGCACTGATTCACCGAAGAAGCAAGCCATCGTTACTAAAACTAAAAATAAGTTTTCAACTTCTCAAACCAGTGCGGCACTAGACCGTGTGGGGGAATGAGAATTATGAGCCTAGAAGCGCAAAATGAGGCGCTCCTTTTGAAATGGCTTTGGAAGTTAGAGAAGGAACCGCTTGGTCATTGGGCGATGACTATTAACCGACTGTATGGCATCCAAACGGTTCAACAGTTGGAAATGGTACATATTGACTCTTTCTTTATAAAATGCCTCTAGGATCTAATACCGTTGTTCAGGATATCGATGGTAAGGGGAAATGATGGAGCCTTGACATGGCGATGGACGGAAAATGGCACCTTTAGTACGGCATCAGTATATGCCATTAGGCAAAACATGGGGTTGTCATGCCCGTACTACAGGTACCTATGGAAAATTAAGGCGCCATATAAGGTCAGAGTATTTCTATGGGTAGCAATTCGGGACAAAATATTCACTCAGCAGGTACTTGTGGGACGGGGATGCCATGTAACGTATGGGTGTGTGTTATGCGGGGACGCCGGCCAGGAGACAAGAGATCACATACTTCTCTCTTGTCCGTATGCTCAGGTATTATGGGAAACATTGCTTCGGGACACCAATATAGTGAGGAACATGCCACTCGGCTCAACAGTATTGCAGTTCTGGTTGACTGGTAGAAGGGTGCAAAACAAAGAGACATGCGTCCGGTGGGATGCGACATGGGCAGGGGGGACTGTGGGCTTTGTGGAGGGAACGGAATAGAAGGACTTTTGCGAGACAGGAGAGGAGTGCTCATCGTTTGAAGGATGAGGCTAAACTGGAAATTAATAAATGGATCGCGGTAATCTTAGTAATAATGAGGGTTCTAACTGTGACTCCATGTTCTCCATTTTCATTGCCACGCTGTATGCTTTATAATCCTAGGAGTTAGAATTCAGCATTCTTATTTTGTTTATTTACTACTTTTGTGTTGTGGAGTGTAAAGATTTGTGTACATAACTTTTTTATAATTAATGAAATAGTCGGTAAGCACTCTGCTAACTGACCTTAAAAAAAAAAACTCTTCATGGCAAAGAACACCAACAAAAAGAATTAAGCGGAGATTGCAAAATGTAATTTAGTCAGACCTATGCTTAATTTGTTGGGGTTCAATGCTTTGTTTACACCAACAAACCAGGAGGATGAATCCAGTTGACCAGTTGGTTCCGTTTCGCGAGTATCACTTTTGTTTTGTTAGTACCTTTACAAGTACCTCATACCAACCAGGGTAATATATTGAATCAAATCAACTGGCACCATATTCTCTTTGATGCACACAAATATACACAAGAGATTCCCAAAGAGTAAACAATTACAACCTTACCAGACACAAAGAGGCTATATAGCAAGCCACTGCACAGGTCTGCACAACCGTATTCTCCTGTTTCGTAAAAGGCGTCGTCTTCCAGCCGAGCTGACTAAGAATCTTAGTCCAGGCCTTAAGAAAAAAGAAAGAGAGAAGCGCGGCCGAGACATTCAAAGTGGGTGAGAGACCAGTCGTCAGATTCAATTTCATGACTATGATACTATACATTGTACCGATAACAAAACTCGCCACCAGGCCTCGGAAGGTTAATTGCTCTGTCCAGTGCAGTATTGGCTGGTCAGTTTTGTTGTACTTTGATTCGGTTTGCTCCATCGCTTCCAGCTTCTCTATCTCGATCTTCAGCCTCTTTTAGACCTTCCATTTGGTTCCTAAGAGATGCTTAGAGAATTGCAATTATAATATCTTTCGGGATTATGGAGAATTTGAGTTAAGGGACATTGTATTTCTCGTTGTTTCATAGAGGCATTATGCATGGCAAACACAACACCTGCAATCCCTTTAGTTATGCTGAAAATAGCATGCTTGTGGAGGAAGTGTAGCAAAAAATAATCAATGAACAATTGAAGATAATTGAACCGAGATTTTTATATATAAGAAAATAAATAAATAAAATATTAAAAATAAGAAACTGTTGAACAGATTTTGAAAAATAGGAAGGCCGCCATGCGGCATGGCGTCCCAGTGGGACGCCATCCCAGACTACGGCCAGCTGAAAAATGTAAAAAATAAAATAAAATAAAATAAATCAATTTTTTTTTTCTGCTGTCTTCAGTCAGAAATCCAATAATTTGATCAGATTCAAAATTCATTTTAGAGAAAATGGTTACATGGATTTTTGTGTTCTTTATATCAAAATAAAGATATGAAAGTCTAGTTTCCAGATAATATAATTTCTTTATACAAAAATATTACAGATTGGTACAGTTTTAGCGATTAATTGACAGAGGTCAGAATTCAGAAAAGCTGAAATTCCAGTGAGCAGTCCTATAATTTTGACCAGATTCAAAATTCAATTTAGAGAAAGTGGCTACATGGATTTTTGTGTTCTTTATATAAAAATAAAGGTATGAAAGTGTAGTTTTCAGATAATATAATTTCTCTATACAAAAATATTACAGATTGGTACAGTTTTAGCGAGTAATTGACAGAGGTCAGAATTCAGAAAGGCTGAAATTCCAGTGAGCAGTCTTATAATTTTGACCAGATTCAAAATTTAATTTAGAGAACATGGCTACATGGATTTTTGTGTTCCTTATATCAAAATAAAGGTATGAAAGTGTAGTTTCCAAATAATATAATTTATCTATACAAAAATATTACATATTGGCACAGTTTTAGCGATTAATTGACAGAGGTCAGAATTATTGGACTGCTCACTGAAATTTCAGCTTTTCTGAATTCTGACCTCTGTCAATTAATCGTTAAAACTGTACCAATCTGTAATATTTTTGTATAGATAAATTATATTATCTGGAAACTAGACTTTCATACCTTTATTTTTATATAAAGAACACAAAAATTCATGTAGCCATGTTCTCTAAATTGAATTTTGAATCTGGTCAAAATTATAAGACTGCTCACTGGAATTTCAGCTTTTCTGAATTCTGACCTCTGTCAATTAATCGCTAAAACTGTACCAATCTGTAATACTTTGTATAGAGAAATTATATTATCTGGAAACTAGACTTTCATACCTTTATTTTGATATAAAGAACAGAAAAATCCATGTAGTCATTTTCTCTAAAATGAATTTTGAATCTGATCAAATTATTGGATTTCTGACTGAACACAGCAGAAAAAAAAATTTTTTTTTTTTTTTTTTTTTTTACGTTTTTCCGCGGGCCGTAGTCTGAGATGGCGTCTCTTCTTATTTTTCAAAATCTGTTCAACAGTTTCTTATTTTTAATATTTTATTTATTTATTTTCTTATATATAAAAATCTCGGATAATTGAAAGCAAGACAAGGCTCACCTCACCTGGATTAATAGTTAGCTAGCAAATCATATGGGGAACAAAAACTGAGGATAACCAGCCAGGTAAGAGCATCTCCATTCATGATAGGGAAATGCAATTACAAATAGCTGTTTTGAAATTAAGTTACTCTTAATTGCACAAGCGTTACATTGTTGAAATTAATCCTAATTTCATTTCGTTACCGCACCAGTAATATTTCTTCTTTTATTTTATTTTTGTCGATCGCTTTCTTCTCCGTCAGAGCAATTTCGCTCTGTTTTTCTTCGATTCCGACCTCTTGCGCTCCTAATCCCCTGCATATCCCACCTTCTCCAAGCAGCCCCTTCTCTCTCTCTCCCACCACAACACTCTTATCTCCATCTCTTTCGATTTGCAATCTGATAAATCGTAATAGTTAATGTTTCATTCCCCATCATTTCTGTATCAACTATGATTTGACTCAAACTTTTCAAACGATATATATCACTAAAAAATTTATAATTTAATTTCCAAATCCAATTCATAGGCATTAAAAAGAAAACACAACACAACTCATAAAAAAAAAAGAACAAACAATTTCTACAAATAACAAAATTTACAACACAAAAAATGTAGTAAAATGATACCCGGAACTTTCCCATCAATCAAGCTACCAAACAATAGCACATAGAAAAAAGGAAAATCAAATTAGAATCAGTGTTGTAAAAAAATGGTCTTAACGGCCGATTAATTGGCCGTTTAAAAATCGTTAACGGCGGCCAAACCGTTACGAATACACTTAACGAATGCATGTTTGCAGATGAAAACGATTAATCGGCCGTTTTTTTCCGATTAATCGGCCGGTTTATACCGTTTAATCGTCCGTTTATTCCCATTTATTCCCGTTTTTTCCCTTTTTCAGTGAATATTTATTAAATTTTTTTTTTCTGTGATAGCATGTGATAATAATATTTATAATTATGTATTGTAGTTTTATTTGTGCTTAGATATACATCTAATAGTTTTTGTATATATTTTTTCTTCAAATTTACTTTGAAATTGATTAATTCATCTATTATTTATATACAATATATTTTTCTTACTTACTGATGTAATTTTTTTCAATTAGTACAACGTGTTCATTTATGAAATTAAGTTGTTATCATAAATTAAATTTAGTGATTTTATGTTGAAATGTTTCATTTCTTTCAAATAATATGTTATTATTATTTGAAAAAAAGCTTAATTCTCAAATTTATTTTTTCATTAAATAAATGTGTTTACACATGTAAATTCTTATGTGTTAAGAAGAAATAAGCGTAGTGTCATGTTGTAATAATAAAACTAAGTTAAATTAAGTTTATTTGATAAATTTAATGAGTTAAATAAATTATTTTTAATAAATTATGATATATATATATACATAAATTTAATAAAAACGTTAAATTGTCCGCATAATTCAGATTAATCGGCCGCATACCGATTAATCGCTTGGCAGTACCCTGTCCGTCCGAACGACCGCATACCGTTATTTACAACACTGATTAGAACAGAAGGAAGCACTATTCCTTGTTTGTAAAGTCGTTCAACGAGATAGAGAGAAATACATCGCTATGGTTGGAGTGCATGTGGAGGTCAAATACCACCGGCGCAGAGAGGCAAAGCATAAAGCTTGTGAGGGCAAGGATTCTTCATAGGCAGCGGCGGCACTACCACTCGCGGTCGAGGAGGGGCAGCCCAGTCGGCGGCCAAGGAGGGGAAGCCCAATTGCGTTTATTGGAACAAAAAGTGGGAAAGAGAGAATGGTGAGGTGGAGAAGGAGACGAAAATTAAAAATTGGAAATGATTTATTTGGCAGCATAAATTTGTTGAAAGCTTTCATTAACGCTTTCATATTATGAAAGCTTTCAATTTATTAGACTAGCGCACATCGCTGCAATCGGAAATGAAAGCGACAGCTCAGCGACACGTCGGACTTTGCAATTCTATTTGAAAGCCGATGGAGATGCTCTAAGAGCAACTGCGTTTATATAAATATTGTATGTAAATGCATTCATTCTTTTAGATGCATATTTTTTGAAATATAAATATTTTTCTAGATGCATATTTTTTTAAATATAAATATTTTTCAAAAGATATAAATATTGTATATATGTAAATGCATCACTCATACAATATTTTTCAAAAAAATATAAATATTGTATGTAAATGCATTCATTCTTCTAGATGCATATTTTTTGAAATAAATTCGCCACATGAATGCAGTGCGAGTAAATTCGTTCACAGTTAATGTTGTCGAAAAATTATGATGTATTTGTTACTTTATATTTCATTTTGGGTTTAAGAAGGAGCAAATTGTAAATTCCCCAAGAACCAAATATAAAATGGTCATTAGAGGATTGTCTGGCGTACTACTGTTTATATTTAAAAAAATATGCATATAGAAAAATAGTTATATTTCAAAAAATATGCATCTAGAAGAATGAATGCATTTACATACAATATTTATATTTTGTTGAAAAATATTTATATTTAAAAAAATATGCAGCTAGAAGAATTTTTTTTTTTTTGATAAAAGGCATTTAAATGCCCGTTTCAATTCTAGAAGAATATGCATCTAGAAAAATATTTATATTTCAAAAAATATGCATCTAGAAGAATGAATGCATTTACATACAATATTTATATAAACGCAGTTGTTCTTACCTGGCTGGTTATCCTCGGTTTTTGTTCCCCATATGATTTGCTAGCTAACTACTAATCCAGGTGAGGTGAGCCTTGTCTTCGCTTTCAATTATCTTCAATTGTTCATTGATTATTTTTGCTACACTTCCTCCACAAGCATGCTATTTTCAGCATAACTAAAGGGATTGCAGGTGTTGTGTTTGCCATAATGCCTCTATGAAACAACGAGAAATACAATGTCCCTTAACTCAAATTCTCCATAATCCATAAAGATATTATAATTGCAATTCTCTAAGCATCTCTTAGGAACCAAATGGAAGGTCTAAAAGAGGCTGAAGAGATAGAGAAGCTGGAAGCGATGGAGCAAACCAAATCAATGTACAACAAAACTGACCAGCCAATACCGCACTGGACAGAGCAATTAACCTTCCGAGGCCTGGTGGCTAGTTTTGTTATCGGTACAATGTATAGTATCATAGTCATGAAATTGAATCTGACGACTGGTCTCTCACCCACTTTGAATGTCTCGGCCGCGCTTCTCTCTTTCTTTTTTCTTAAGGCCTGGACTAAGATTCTCAGTCAGCTCGGCTGGAAGACGGCGCCTTTTACGAAACAGGAGAATACGGTTGTGCAGACCTGTGCAGTGGCTTGCTATAGCCTCTCTGTGTCTGGTAAGGTTGTAATTGTTTACTCTTTGGGGATCTCTTGTGTATATTTGTGTGCATCAAAGAGAATATGGTGCCAGTTGATTTGATTCAATATATTACCCTGGTTGGTATGAGGTACTTGTAAGGTACTAACAAAACAAAAGTGATTATCGTGAAACGGAACCAACTGGTCAACTGGATTCATCCTCCTGGTTTGCTGGTGTAAACAAAGCACTGAACCCCAACTAATTAAGCATAGGTCTGACTAAATTACATTTTGCAATCTCCGCTTAATTCTTTTTGTTGGTGTTCTTTGCCATGAAGAGTTAACGTTAGTCCATAAAAAGTGGTAATGAGAATATATACAACACAGTAATTTTAGAGCTATCCATAGTTCAATACACAGGAGTAACCAGTTTTGCATATACGAAAGTGCACAAATTACACAATAGTCCTTTAAATTTCAATTGTACTAGATTGGTCCTACTCTTGTTATTACTGGACAAGAAACTTGATAAAATCTGTGTAAGCATCCATGCCATGATGATATACATGGTTAGATGCATGTAAATAATAATTTTATTATATTTATGTTGATAGAAATGTTGATGCTAGTACTTATTGCCATATATATGATTCTGAGATAATGATATTAATGTCCACATTATTTACTTGTGTGACTGCATTTATATTTGCAATGCTAAAATAATGCTGAGATGAATGAAAATATGTTTTTTAAAATGGTTGATAAGGTAGGACCAATTTGGTATGGATTGGAATCTTTAAGGACCATTTGTGTAATTTGTTTTATAAGAAATAAAATTAACACTTTATATTCAATCTGATTGATTTCAAATTATTGTTCCTTTCCTTCTTCTCGTTTGTATAAATCACCAGGCGGTTTTGGGTCCTATATGCTTGGTCTAAATAGAAGGACATATGAGCAGATAGGGGTGGATACACCAGGAAATGTAGGCTACAAAATCCCACTATGGCCTGGTTTACTGGATTTTGTTTTCTATTTCCTTTGTTGGGCTATTCTCTCTGATTCCTCTCAGGAAGGTAATTTTTGCAAGCTCATGTAATTCTGAAATCTTTCGTCTTACATATGCTTAAATTATGGTCAGCTGTCAACTTTTGCTACTGGTGTCATACAATAGATATTACAAGTGGTTAATCCTTTTATGCATTATTTGAAGCAAAACAGTATTTAACTTGAAATTGTCTTAATAGAGGCTCGAGTCTAAAAGACTATTGGATTGTAGGCCTAGTATCAAAACTAACATTTCCAGTTCGTGTTCAGACTTTCAGTCCCTATAAGAAAGAAACTACTGATTGTGGAATACCTATGTTGTTGATTGATGGTGATATATGTTAGTTTGACTTATTTCAAGTTTTTCATCTTTGCCTTTTATTTTTCTTGTTTTCTCTTCCTTTTTTTGTTTTGTTGCAGATCATGATACTTGATTACAAAATTATCCTATCCAAGTGGAACCGCTACTGCTATACTCATAAATAATTTTCACACCCCTCAAGGAGATACTGAAGCTAAGTATGGACTCCAACTTATACTTAAAATCTTGAAAAATAATATAAAATTTGTTGATGATTGAATTGAAAATGTTATTGCAACAGAAAAGCAGGTTCGTGGATTTTTGAGATATTTGGAATCAGTTTTATTTGGAGTTTTCTTCCAGTGGTTTTTCCACGAATGGCGACATGTGTGGATTTGCGCAGTTCCCTACTTTTGGGTTACAAGCTAGGAAACAAACGTAATGCCGCTACTATTCTCTTAAACCACTCTCTTTTCATGTATTGCAATTCCAGATTTCAGTACTGTACCAGTTCATTGCATCCAAAAATGTCAAATAAGAAGCCATCTGTACTATGCATGGCATGACAATTGCTATGACGTTAGCATTACAAGTTTTAATATTGATTTCATCTTGGTATTGCAGATTTTTCTTTGATTTTAGTCTCACCTATGTGGGAGCAGGGATGATTGTGTCACATCTAGTGAATCTCTCTCTCCTTTTGGGTGCAATTATTTCATGGGGCATAACATGGCCATTACTTGCTAATTTAAAAGGAGATTGGTACCCAGGGAACCTTCCACAAAGTGATATGCGAAGCATGGCAGGCTATAAGGTCAATTTTGAAAAAATGTTCTTGTCGGGTTGTGATATTAGTACATGTTAGCTTTAAAGTTACTTACTTTTGTTTCTCTTATATCAGGCCTTCCTTACCATTGCTCTAATTCTGGGGGATGGTCTCTACAATTTTACAAAGATACTCATCGTTACTTCCAAAAGCTTGTACGATAAATCAAAACCAAAGAAAATTGGGAGAGGTAGATCTGTTTGCATTAAATATTTTCTTATTTTTGACATTTCTTTTGTAAAAGTCCTTTGCATCAAGTGCCACTGGTAGAATGCTTATCTGTGCCTGTACAGTGCAACACTACTAAAGGCTGTTCAACCAACAAAATTGGAAATCATAAATGATCCCCAACAAAAATCAATTAGGGGAAAAAGGAGTAACATGGTTTTTTAGTTCAGTCTTGACCACATATAGTAAGATATTAGAAAAGACCTTAAAAAATTAGGGAACTTTGTTCTGTTATAAAAAACACCACTTTGTGTTTTACTGTACTGGTGCAAAATCAGGACCTGTGAGCCATACACAAAAGAAGTAACATAAGAAAATTCTCTTGAGCATATTGCATTTAAAAGTTATTGAATTTTGTTACAGTGGCAGATGAAGGTAATCACCTCGTTCAAGGTGATGAAAAGCATGACGAATATTTTGTGAAGGAGACCGTCCCACTATGGGTAGCTTATGTAGGCTACATAGGGTTCACCATCTTAGCCATTATAGTCATACCTTTGATGTTCCCTCCAATAAAATGGTACTATGTCGTCATAGCATACATCCTCGCACCAGTGTTAGGCTTTTCCAATGCATATGGCACGGGCCTCACTGATATAAACATGGCGTACAACTACGGCAAAGTAGCCCTGTTCATTTTTGCAGCCTGGTCAGGCAAAGACTCTGGTGTCGTCTGGCCTCGTAGCTTGCGGTTTGGTAAAATCTCTTGTTTACATGTCGGCAGATTTAATGCATGACTTCAGAACTGGTTATCTCACGCTAACATCCCCAAGATCTATGATCGTTAGCCAAGCAATAGGAACGGCCATGGGTTGTGTGATCGCCCCTCTCTCGTTTTTCCTTTTCTACAAGGCCTTCGACATAGGCAACCCCAATAGTATATGGAAGGCGCCGTATGCATTGGTATATCGTAACATGGCGATCTTGGGAGTGCAAGGGTTCTCGGCTTTGCCAAAAAATTGCTTGAGTCTTTGTTGCGGTTTCTTCGGTTTTGCAATCGGGGTGAATGTGTTGAGAGACTTTTTACCGGCCAGGTACGGGCGGTGGATGCCGCTTCCTGTGGCCATGGCAGTGCCGCTCATAGCCGGTGCAAACTTTGCAATTGACATGTGTGTGGGAGTGTGATTGTTTTCACTTGGAATAAGCTTAATAGTGCCAGGGCAAAACTAATGGTGCCGGCGGTTGCGTCTGGTTTGTTATGTGGCGACGGGCTTTGGATCTTACCTTCGGCCTTGCTCGCCTTGGCAAAAGTAAAACCGCCGATATGCATGAAGTTTGGCAAATCATGATTTTGCAATTTAAGGCTTTTGAGGTTTCCAGGATGGTTTGTCATGGAATTATGATGAATGTGTTTGGTTATGTAATTTGAAATTTGGGTGTATTATACTAGAGTTTGATTGAGTGATTCATTTTGCGCCATTAGAGGAAACTGATAGCACAATGGAAAAAAAAATTATGAAGC